>OY757915.1:30451846-31189721 GCA_963585895.1 Sepioteuthis lessoniana
AGGCAGTTCTGGATAATGATGGTGGCCACAAAAAATATTGACAGTTGATATGGTGTATGTTAATATCAAAAACTTTCCTTAAGGGGTGTACTCACTTTTGTTGGTAGGGGTATAACTTTCAATGGCTATATTTTGAGGGGAAAATAAATTAACTCTGTTATATAAGCTGCACACAGACTACTTTTCATTGTGTTAAAGTGTCATTTTGTCAGTGTTGTCTCATGAAGAGATATACTTAAATATCTGCAGAAATGTGAGGGGTGTACTCACTTTTGTGATACACTGTATATATAGCTTTACAACAGCATATGGTTGTCACTATCTCACTTAGTGGGTTTGTGGCAGAGCAAATGCAGTATAATTTAGAGAGTGCTAAAATATATATATATATATATATATATATTAATAGCTTTATATATTATATCCATTCTCTTCTTTTCTTTTTCTTCTTCTTTCTCCTTTTAATTTAATATCTCTCTTGATGATTCTATTTGTTCTACAGCAGTTTTTTAAACAGTCATGTGACATTTTTAAACACAAATACTGATTTATGGATTAAACGGTTACTCCTTTCTCTGAATATATATTTCCCTCATGTTTAGTATTTCATTAAACATCCTTTGGTGATTTAACTTCACTTGATATCACCCTTTCCTAGACCCAATGATGGTTCATTAGAACTGAAACGTTATAGCGTTGACTTTCTTTTTACATTAAATTCTTCAATTAGGATTACCTTGTTTCTCTCTCTTATATATATATATATCCTCTTATATAAAAATATACATATGATAATTGGAATAATAGTTAGAGTGTTCATCAATGGTCTGGGAGACTGGGGTTCAATCCCAGCTCAAGTTATACCAAAGACTCAAAAAATGGTACTTGATGCCTCCTTGCTTAACACTAGGCATTATAAGGTATGGATCAAGGATAACTGGAGGAAAAGGTGTAGTGCCCTCCCTGACACCTTGTTGTAGTAGCTATTGAAAAGGGAGCCTTTGCATTACCCTCGACTATGGTCGGCCAACTTTATATATATATATATATATATATATATATATATATATATATATATATATATATAGCTTTACACACACACTCACATATATATAGCTGACATTACATCTGGTCTTGACACCAACTTCTAGTCTATGTCTTTTTGCCCCAACTCTTTTTTTTTATATTTAAAAAATAATTTTTTTCTCTCTGCTGTGTCATGGCTATCTCAAGAGAATCGTTATTCTTATTGAGTAGCCAGCTGAAATAAATTTATAATAGCCAAATGATGGTTTGTTCAGTTTTGAGGGTTTTGGTTTTTTTCAATTATATGAACTTGCTCTGAATGAAATTTATATATTAATTATCATACATTAGGCACATCTGGAGATTTATAAGAATCCTCTTATATATTTTCAAATAGAATCATTCCCAACTAGTCTTGCTGGATATTTTATATATATATATATATATATATATATATATATATATATATATATATATAGTTTTATATATATATATATATATATATATATATATAGACAGACAAAATAAATGGTTGTTTTGGTGACAATTTCATACAGAACCTGGACACAGACAGCAACTTTTTATATAAATATATATATATATATTTTTTTTTCATCATACAACGTGTGAAAGCACGTGCGATACCCTAACCTCATCATGGCAGCTGATGAGGTTAGGGTATCGCACGTGCTTTCACACGTTGTATGATGAAAAAAAAAAATATATATATATATTTATGTAAAAAGTTGCTGTCTGTGTCCAGGTTCTGTATGAAATTGTCACCAAAACAACCATTTATTTTATCTGTCTTAAATAAGTTTGCTTCGGTTTTATAGCATATCAACCATTGTAGGTTAGTTAATGTCAAATCTTCTTGATACATATATATCAAATATATGTAGCCTGCTACATAACATGACAAAAGTAATGAGTTCTTCCTGATGGGATTAGGTAATTTGCACTTTTTAAAAAAAAATCATCTATTTAAAAAACAAAAACAAATTATTAGAAAAAATGAGATTGAAAATAAATAACTATATTTTATTCATTTTAAATAATAACCTGTTTCTTTTTAAAACGATTCTTTTGTTGAAAGCTTTTATAATTATTTTTGACTGCAAGTGTCGTATTCTCATGAACTGGCAATGTTAGCCTTACTATAAATCAAAACCACCCACCTGAAAAACTAACAAAATTTTTCTCAAAATTAAAACAAATTTTTCAATGTAGGGTTTTTTTTAAATTTATTTTATTTGTTATTGTAAGCTTATACAGGGTGTTTCAGAAAAAAATTGATATCATTTCATAATTAAATAGCTTCCAATTTTTGTTCAAATGATCTCAAATTTTAACAGTATATGTAAAAACAACTCAAAATTCTATGTTTAATGGTTTATGCTATCTTTCTTTTCAGGAATAGAAATACCATTCACTGATAAAGAAAAGGTTTTTAAACATTAAACATAGAATTTTCAGTTGTTTTTACTCATGCTGTTAAAATTTGAGATCATTTAAACAAGAATTAGTCAAGTTATGAGATTATGAAATGATATCAATTTTTTTTAAACACCCTGTACATCTCAAATGATATCAACTTTTGTTTTTACAAACTGTATATCATTGTGATCAATTCACTAAAATAGAAAGCAAAAATAAATAATCTTTTTTACAAACTGTATATCATTGTGATCAATTCACTAAAATAGAAAGCAAAAATAAATAATCTATCTCAGAATGTTTTTTATGGTTTAAATCTTTATATAAATATATATATATTTCCATTGTAACAGCTTCTAACTATAACTGTAATCCAAAAAAACAGCACATTGAAGCAAGATAATTCTAAGCATAATACGTTAACTCAGAGAATAAAGCAATTTTCAAATAAATAATAATATTCTGGAGTCTGCATTCCTGCTGAATATAATTTTTTAACCATCTATATTCCTAATATAATGAACTTATATAAAAAATATTTTTTTGTTTAATGGCATATTATACTTTGTGGGTTATTTAATGCCAAAACCATCCTGGTAAAAGAAATGTAGTGTTATTATTTAACCCATAACTGGAAAGGATTAGCAAGTTCATACTGTTCCCAGAAGTAGTAGTTAAAAAATGAGTGTATGAGTGCAACTGAAGTTTGAACTCACTTATTACAATGTTACACCCAAGCACGTTAGCTACTATGTCATGGAGACTCCTAACTATATAAAAAATACATGATATTCTTGATATAATTGAATTACTAATTAGAATCTATCACATTTTCCTAAATAAAAGCCTCAATATTATTAGTATGAACCTCCTTATTCCCTCAGCTATGGGTTAAACAGTATCACAGCTGTTCTTCTACAAGGAGGGTTTGGGCATTAAATAATCCATGAAGGTTGATATGCTATTAAATAAACTAAACTAAACCAAACCAAACCAATCAATATTATTATGGACTGCTATGGATCTTTTAAATCAAAAGCTGTACCAATAGGAAAATAACTTTTTTGGTGGATAACTTTCAAAGTTCCTTTTAATTCTGAAAAAAAAAATCTTTTTATTTTTTTGCAATATTTATTGCCCAAATCTTATAAAATCTACTAATACTTACTCTCTAAAATCTATTAATTTATTCCCAAAAATCTTTTAAAATCCATTAATATTCATTTCTCCAAATCTTATAAAATCTATTAATATTCATTCCTCCAAATTTTATGAAATCTAAAAATATTTATTTCTAAAAACCTTATAAAATCTATTAATACCTATTTCCCAAAATCTTTTAAAATCCATTAATATTTATTCCACCAAATCTTATAAAATCTATTAATGTTGTTGTAAAAACATTTGTAGAATGAGATCGAATAAACATAAACTCACCAGAAAATACTGTATGTTTTTGTGCATAGGTCAAAATTTGAAGGCCTAATTTTAAGATAAAATATTGGTATAGAACTATAAGTATTGATCCCTTTATCTCATGGTGTTGAAATCTGATACAAGATCAGTTTAATGTGGGAACCATGAATGAAACAAGGCTCCTGTGGTGGGGGATGACATAAAAAATGGTTCAATTTAGCAGCAAAGCCCAGCCCTTATCCCTTTAGATAAAAAGATAAGTGTGGAGCCCCCTGAAGTTGAGCTTATTTATTTTAATAATTCACCCAGCACAAGTACCAGATATGTGATGATAATTTTGTAAGTTTGAAATCTAAACATAATTGGTAGGACTGGGGTTAACCTTTGGCTTTAAAACTTATTCCATATTTTATTTTTATAACTATAAATCAAATGTTTACCAATATACAAGATCAACTTGTGCACAAATAAATATAGGAAGTAAATATGGATATCAATCCGACAGTATGAAGAAAGTAGAAAAAACAAAATAATCCAAATTTAATAAATCTATTATGAAAGTCAACAATAAACGTTTCAATTTTAATAACCTTCTTCAGGACTTTAAGATCATGAAAAATATTGTTTAAACAGCGATGGATGTTTGTTGTTATGTTATTTCAACAAACATCCATTGCTGTTTAAATAACATTTTTTACGATCTTAATGTCCTGAGGAAGGTCATTAAAACTGAAACATTTAATATTGACTTTCATAATAAATTCATCAAATTTAGATAATTTTGTTTTTTCTTTCTTCACAAGTAAATATAGCAAATGAAAAATTATTTGTTTATGAGTTTGTAATTTTGGATGCATTTCAGATTTTCACTTTTATTTTTAATTTGTAATTAGCAATTTTTATGAAAGCACAATGAAGTGAACACAAATGAAAAAAATATCAATAAAATAAAAATTTCTATAAAGCCAGCCATATTTAGAACACACACACACACACACACACACACCAAGAGAAAGAGAAAGAAAGGAACATTTTAATCCTCTGCAAAGTAGTTTATGTTTGAAACATAAGTTTTGATGATTTAATGTCTTCAAAACTCATAGTATTCATAATAATAATAATAATAATACTTTTCGAATTTCTTTATGAAAATATAAAAAACTTAATACAATTAAAGACTTAGTAATACCATATCTAATAAGTTCAATCATACAATTAAAAAATAAATGACAAAAGGAAATGACCTAGAGCCATAAAGAAAAGAAGTCAATAAAAAATACAATCAAATTAGGGGATGAGTCCTTATGATGTAGTAGCTAAAGTGCTGGACTGTGACATCATAGTAAGTGAGTTTGAACTCTAGTCATTGGACTTAAACCATTTGGAAAAGAATGACACCCCCATCCCCCCAGTTATGAGTTAAATAGTACCACGACTGTTCTTGTAAAAGAAAAGTAGTGTTACTGTTTAACCCATAATTGGGAAGGATAAGGAGGGTCTTACCCTTCCCAGACATATTAGTTAAGAAATGAGTGCATGAGCATAACTGAAGTTTGAACTCACTTATCACGATGTTGTCGTCAAATACATTAGCTACTATGTCATGGAGACTCTTACCTATATCAAGAATACATGATATTCTTGATTTCATCACATTTTCCAAAATAAAGACCTTAATATTATTAGTATGAACCTCCTTATTCTGTCAGCTATAGGTTAAATAGTATCACTGTCATTCTACAAGGATTGTTTTAGCATTAGAAAATCCATGAAGGTTGATATGCCATTAAACAAAGAAACAAAAACTAACAACCAATTAAATGAGATAAAGGCAATGTAGCATTTTAATGAGGTATGAATTGGGCCAAGAATAGCAGGTACCTTAGTTGTGATGAGTAAGGAATTAATTAAGTGCTATTTAAATCACCAATGATATACAATTTATGAAACAAAGAAGATGCTGAAAAGTTGTAGGCCCAACCAAGGTTTTTCTTCTCATAATTTGAAAAATGAACTACTAGATGAATATATGAAATAAAATATACCATAATCATTTGTGTATAACATGCAACCCTAACTTTGGACTACAAAACTTTGGAGAAAAAAAAAGATCTTGTGTATAAAGCAGACTGACTTTATAGAATTTGTAGCAGCTAAATCAAATCTATATTTCACATTTGTTCATCATTTTTTATGAAAATATAGTGAATCTTATATAAAGATAATTATAGAATATTTTATGGTTCTAGGTCATTCTCTTCTTGGTCGGGCTTAGAACTTTTCAACACTTTTGTAAATCAAAACTTTCCTATATTACCCTAGTAATATATCCAGTGACACGGGAAATTCTGACAGTGATAAGGAAGAACTGAAATATTAATCATGGCTGCATCTTATTAATGATTACAGTTGAATGCAACATACATAAGCAACCTTTTTTTTTTTCATTGCTGCCCACAGACTTTACCGCTACTCCACTCCCTTTCATCTACTAAGATTTAGTTATTTTCTGCACTAACAAACTAAATATTTCTGGCAATAAATTAAGGATTGAAAGTTCTAAGTTTTGACCCAAATTCTGTTTTTGGAAGTTCCATTCCATCAAGATATGACAGGAAATGGAGAAAACAAAAAGGGTAGGGTGAGATTATCAGTAGTCAAACTCTATAGATAAATAAACTTTTAAAGATATATATAATTATCATCATACTGTTCATTTAAATATATGAGCCTTTACATAATGTCATGTATGTTTTTATTAGTTTCTATTAGAAATAGCTCTATAAGACTATTTATATTTATTTTGCTAAATAAAATAAAATTTATTAGAATAGAAAGAATGACAATAATGAGCGTTCATGACACTAGCTTTGTTTTGTTCTTTTTCATAGTGGCATGTGACATATTTGTGAGTCATGGCGTGAGTGTGTGTGTGTATATATATATATATATATATATATATATATATATATATATATATATATATATAAACTAAAGAGTGATTAAAAATAACACACACACATATACTCATATGAGTGAATAAAGACTAAACATCTAAGTTAATAGTTATTATTGTAAAAAAATGAACTCAATGAGCCAAATTCAGTTCCTGGGTGAGGTTGTTTGCATTTCACTTAAGACAGTCATGAATACATCTCTTCGTCTTCTAGCTTTGAGTAAAATAGTAGGGAAAACTGAGCTATTTAGCTTTTGTAAGACAACTGATCTAGGAGAAGGATTAATTCTGAATTCAAAACCTGATGAATGTTGTCCAGGAGAATCTGTGACACGTTAGTGCATCAGTCTTGTTACCAGCTTATTTAAAAAGTATAGCTGGTTCTACACAGGCCTTCACCACTATAAAGAAATCATGTGTAGATAGGCCAATAGTTTGCATTTTTAACTGAACTGTTGGTATCTCAGAGATTGATGGGAGAGTTTATTTTTTTTTATATAAGTGAATGAACAGATTGTTATAAAAATGTTTTTCTTAAAACAAGAAAATACTCAAATATCAGCCAGTGGAGCAGGATCAAACCTAAAATGAATTGTTTTCTCACTTCAAAACAGCTTTATAACTTTCATGTATTTAGAAACATAGAGGTAAAATGGATGAAGAACTAATAAATACTGAATATTCCTTGCACAATGCAAAAAAAAAAAAATGGCTGTATGGCATAGAAGAGAAAATAAGAAACATTTAGAGACAGATTTTAAAGCAAAACAGGAAAAAAAAGTAAAGCTCTGTAGATGCATAAAAACAAAATAAAATAAAAAAAACAACACCAAAGAAGTTTTTACAGTAGCTACTGATACTGCTTTAAACAAAACTATAGAATAGATACATATGAATCATTAGATGAAATACACAACCTGACACACAAGTGCAGTATTGCCATAGTATAATGGTTAGCAAATTTGCTAAGCATGGACCATTATTCCTCCCTTGAGGTTTTGATCCATTGTGTTCACAGATATGGCTTCAATTTAAACTAAACTGAGGTTAGTAAATATTAACTCAACTTTATTTTTCTTTAATATTTTAAAGTTCTGAAATTGGATTAGGAAATTACTTTATATTCAGTTAAACAAAGTTAGTAGATTTCAAATGAACAAACCTTTATCAGAGAAATAATATAAAAGTTGATTACATTGTTGTGTAAACAATAAGTAAGTAAAGTTGGCGACCTTAGTTGAGAGTGACCCCAAGTCTCCCTTTTCGATAGCTACTACACCAAGGTGTAGGGGAAGGTGCTACTCCTTTTCCTGAATTGCTCCACTTTACCCTTGATCTGTACCTTATAATGCTGAGTGTTAAGCAAGGATGTATGATTGAACCCAAGTCTCCCGGACCATTGGCGAACACTCTAGCCATTATGCCAATGTCCGGTGTAAACAATAATACTAAGTTAATTTATCTATTGAGTTAACCCTTAAATCTTTAACCTAGAAATCATTATTATATATCTTGTGAGTTTGGAAAAACAATCAAAAGGTTGATTGGTGTTTTATACCATACCAATCCTAGTGAGTTATTTAATGTCAGATCCTGTTTTTATATATATATGATTTGTAAGCAAATAGTTTGTAGGCAACTTTATTTTTTAATGAGTTGTTAGAGCTCATTTGTTTGCACAGTTAAATTGTTTCAAGTATTCCTACCAAAGACTAATAATAATTCTATTTAATATTAATCCTTTGTTTGCACAGTTAAATGGTTACAAGTATTGGTATTTTACAAATGTAATTCTATTTATCAAGAATTCTTATGTAATATAAATAATTTGCAAACAGCTGTATGGTTTTGAATAATTAATCATAATCCTTAGGTAAATTGATCAACATGTAATGCAACTGAATTTTTTAACTTTTTAAATTAAAATTTAGATGAATACAATGCGCACAGGTGAGCAATTTACATAATAAAGTGATGATATCTAAATGTGGAGTCATTCAATGAGAAGGACAGTGCCAATTTTGAAAAAAACAACAACATGAAGCCAGTCTCAATACTTTCTGAACAAAATATTTTTGACAAAACACAGGGTTGTACAAGTACAAAACCTCCCATACGCCTTAAATCTAAGCACTTGTGTGACCTTTTCCTATTTCCTAAACTAGAAATTTATCACAAGATAAAGATTTAAAGAGGATATTAAAAGTAGAATAGTGCAGCTTCACATCATATCAAAAGAAGAGTTTCAGAGATGCTTTAAACAAGCAGGAATAGGTGTGTTTAACACCTTGGGAACAATTTTGAAGAAAAATTAACATTTCATTCATTATTCATTTGTTTTGGTACATTTTTTATTTTATGTCATGAAAATAAAATCTAGGAAATTCACTTAAAAAATGTTCCTCTCTCTAATAAACTGAAGGTTGCTGATCTGAAGTACTAAATGTTTGCATATATATATATATATATGTTCAGCTATAGGTCTTCTTTCTGGGAGAGGCATAGAACTTTTGAATGACCCTCATTCTTGCATGTATATATATATATATATATATATATATATATATATATATTATATATATATAAATTATATATACATATCTATACATACAAGAACGAGGGTCATTCAAAATGTTCTATGCCTCTCCCAGAAAGAAGACCTATAGCTGAACATTTTTGTTGCAGCAACACGTTAACACTTATAAAACTTGAAAAACTAATTTAGATTTCTGTCTTAATTTCTGTCCAGGTGATGCAACAAATCTAAAATCTGAGTGAGGCTTAGAACCTTTTGAATGACCCTTATATATCAACACAACTTTTTGCAAACTATCAAATATCAAAATAGGAAAATATCTTTTAAATCTAATAAACAAACATTTAAAAAAAGATAACCCACTTAGCAAAATAATCAATAGGAATAGAGTAAAAATTAGTTACTCTTGTACCAATAACATTTCCAAAATAATTTACGACCACAAAAAAAATTAATAGATGAACTATATGAAAATAACAATAACAATCCAAAAAAATATTGTAATTGTAAAATAAAAAATGAATGCTGCCTAAAGAATAAATGTAACCTAAATAATATCATGTATCAAGCTAATATCTCAACCAAAGAAGATAACACAAATAATAAAGCATACATAGGTATTACCAATTTAAACTGGAAACTCAGATATCACAAACACCTGCAATTGCTCAAAAATCCAGCATTAAAAAATCAAACAGTCCTATCTAAATACTATTGGCATTTGAAGGGACTAGAACTTACACCTATTATAAATTGGAAAATAATAAAAAGATCCCCCTCTGTATACAGTTTATACGGTAGATGTAATTTATGCCTAGAAGAGAAAATATGTATATTGAAATATAGAAATAGTAAGTTGGCGACTAGAAGGCTCCCTTTTCAATAGCTACAACACTGAGGTGTAGGAGAGGGTGCTATTCCTTTCCCTGGGTTTCTCCACTTTACCCTTGATACATACCTTATATTGCTGAGTGTTAAGCAAGGTGGTATCAAGTACCATTTTTAAAGTCTTTGGTATGACGTGACCTGGGATTGAACCCAAGTCTCCCAGACCATTGGCAAGCACTCTACCCGCTTGGCCAATGAGCCAGTTAAATATAGAAATAAGAACCTACTAAATACAAGAAAAGAATTAATAACAAAATGTAGATGCAGAAATAAGTTCTTAATTTAATTTTATATCCATATTATATCAAATATAGTTAACTTTAACATGTAATTAAACTACCCACAAACTAACTCCAACTTGGAAATGTCAATGGAAAGCCAAAAAATAAGATAAATTTGAATTACAAAGCCTGTTGTAACGAATAGATGATTGTTGTAAAAAATAAAATAGGTATACATCTATTTATAAATATAGGGCTTTTTAAAAATAAATAGGATAATAATTTTTAAAAATGCAAATCAAAAAAAGATCCAAACTAAAAACTAGGCCTGAAAATAAAAAGGAACTAACATCATATGTACTACACCATCTGAAGAAAGGTAAACAAACATGGAGCAACTAGTAAAATCATAATAAAAATAACTAGAATTTATGATACAAAGTTCTTTCAATAAGTTTCCAGACTTTTTTTGTAGAGACATTTAAAATTGTCAAGGACTCTTGAAAATTCAGTATGTTATTGCTATACATCTTATGAGATCACTGACCAATTTTTATGATTTCAGGTGCAAATGAACAACTACAGCAGGAATTGGAATACACCTGACTAAAGCTTGATTGTCACAGCTGGTGAATTTCAAAAATGCAATCTGGACGTGAGGACACTTTAGAAGAACAATATGCAATAAAATTCTGTTTTAAACTTGGAAAAAATGCCACAGAAACCTATGGAATGCTTCAAACTGCTTTTCGACCATCTTGCATGAATCAAGCATCAGTTTTTGAGTGGCATAAGAGATTCAAGAAAGGCAGGGAGTCTGTGAGGGATGATGAGAGGTGTGGGAGGAGTAAGGAAGTCAGAACACCAGAGTTGATTGGCCAAATAAAGAATTTCATGGATAAGGACCTTCGTGTGTCTATAGAGACAATAAATGCACAGTTTGATGTCAGTGTGGGAACTGTACACACAATTATTCACGAGGAACTGAAGATGCGGAAGATTTGTGTGAAGTTTGTCCCAAGGGTGCTCAGAGAAGATCAGAAAGAAAGACGTTGTCATGACAGCATGGAGATGGTCGAGCTGATCAATTCAGATCCCGCAGTTCTTGATGCTCTGGTGACCTGCGATGAAAGCTGGATCTACTGCTATGACCTAGAGACCAAGAGACAGAGCTCCCAGTGGAAGCATGCTGGCTCTCCCAGACCCAAGAAGGCCAGACAGAGCAAATCCACCCACAAAATTTTGATGATCCCTTTTTTTGACAGCACTGGCATGATCTACATGCACTGGGTTCCCACTGGACAGACAGTCAACAAGGAATACTATGTTGAGGTTTTAAAGGAGTTCAGGAAGAGATTCCGTCGGAAGAGGCCAGCACTCTTCAAATCGGGTCAGTGGCATTTCTACCAGGACAATGCACCAGTGCACAACTCCATCCTTGTCACAGACTATTTGACCAAGATGGGCATCAAAACAGTTCGTCATCCTCCCTATAGTCCAGACCTTGCTCCCTGTGACTTTTGGTTATTCCCTAAGCTTAGAGGCTGTGATGAAGGTATTTGACACGCTTACACATGACGACTTCCATGGGGCCTTCCAGAAGTTGTTGGAATGGTACAAGTGCATTGCAACCGGAGGAGATTATTTCATGTGTGTACTATCAATAAAAGTGCCCATACAAAAAAAGTCTGGAAACTTATTGTGTGCTCCTTGTATATCTCCTCAAGAGACAATTAGTCAAATTATCATTAATATTAATTATTAAAAATACATGGACAATATTATTAATAAATATTTAATACAAATGGCATTATGCCATAGAAAATTAGAAACCAATAGTTTTTAATTTATGATTTTTTTTGTTTTTCACTAGGACTAAACCTCAACTCACTAGGAACACATCCTGATATTCAGCAGTTTTTAAAATAATAAATAACAATTAAAATTATAAGTAACAAATTCTTTAAAATAAAATAAAAAAAGAGAGGAACATTTAAAGATTAAAATATAAAGGGATTTCATGAGGAAATAAAGTTTTTTTTCATCTCTTCTAGCTGGAAAAGAGGTAGGGAAGTCTATACCACATCTTAAACCCTAATGCATTAAAATCCATTATATATATATATATATATATATATACATACATAAGAGGGTCATTCAATAAATATTGTGAATTTTTTTTCCATCAATTAGATTGGTTTATAGCAAAAATTATTTTCATCTTGTAAAAGTATGTTTTTAATCTATTCAAAATAGTGGCAAATCAGGTCTCCAGGCTTGCAGAGGTCCATCATAAAATTTTTGGTGGCTGAGAAGTGCGAACTGTGTGAAATTTATAGATAAATGTATGGTGTAAGGAGAAGCTTGTTTTAGAATTTTAAAAAAAAAAAAAAGTTACAGAAGGGCGATATTGTTTAAAGAATGTTGAAATAGTATTCAAGATGAAGACAGATCAGTCAAGCCCATAAAAGTAAGTATATCTGAAAGGGTAAATTCAGTTAATGTGCTCATTTTGACTGACAGAAGAATTATAATAAAGGACATTTCTGAACAACTGGGAATTTCTGTGAGTACAGCACACAAAACTGTATGATGACCTTGTCATTTTCTAATGTCAGTTGCCATTCACCAGGACAATGTGAGCCCTGCAATAAGAACAATAGTAACCATCAGTCAGTTTGGTTGGGAACAGCTGCCACATCCTTCTTACAGTCCAAAAATAGCTCCCTTAAAGATGTTTCAGTTTGGTTTGGTTTTATGGCATATCAACCATTGTAGGTTATTCAATGCTAAATCCTTTTTCTACATACATAACAAATATATGCTTTCTAAACATTTTGTAGATAGCATTTTTTTCACACAATTAAATGGTTTCACTTATTTCTATCTGATATGAATAATTATATTTACTATTAATTATTTGTTTGCAGTTTACAGTTTGTCTCCCTGGTTGGACAGTTTGGACTCATACATTTCATTTTGATTCAACCTAAGAACCAATAAACACAATGAGGGGTCAGACAATTATGTGGCTGAAGATTTTCATTCAGTGGTGTTCATGGTCTGTTCGGTATTGTCACATATAAATCAATTTGTGCTAAGAACCACTGAAAGAACATGGGAGGGGACTACAGTAGATAATAGTTTACAAGACTAGTTGAGTTCATACATCCATAAAGCAGAATTTCATTAAGGTATTTTGAAACTAAAAAGAAATCACTAATATACTAAATTGTGTGTAATATGACTAAAATTTGTGTGTGTGTGTGTGTATATATATATATATATATATATATATATATATGAGAGAGAGAGAAATGGTAGATTTTGGTAAATCTGACAAGATGATAAAGAAAAATGGATAAACCAAACACAACATGTTTAGTGTTAATATTTAGTTCTTTATTCAAGGAAGAACTTCAAACTAGAAACTTTTTTAGTTTTTCTACATTTTAGCAATTGAGGAAATAGATAAAATAATGGTGAGAATGTAAAGAGTATAAAGAGAGGGAAAGGGTTTAAAGACAAGAGACAGACATGGAAAGAGGGAGGAAAATAGATATAGGTTTGAGTGATGGTGGTACGGGTTAATGGTTTTGACTGTGACTCAGCGGATAGAAGGTCAAGGTTAAGTACCATCAAGTGTATTAGGTTTCAGAGATTTGACCAAACAGAGGTTGATTAATTTCAGTGAGAAAGAGGGAAATATGAAAGAGCACCTAGCTTGACCATCTACCTAGATGGTCATAGTCAAAATGAATAACCCTTACCACCATCACTCAAACCTGTATCTATTTCTCTCCCTTTATATTTATTCAAATTTTCACCATTATTTTACCTATTTCCTCAATTGCTAAAATGTAGAAAAACTCAAAAAATTTTCTAGTTTGAAGAAATTTTTCCTTGAATAAAGAATGAAATATTACAACTAAATTTGTAAGTGTTTGGTTTATCAACTTTTCCACTTATTTTTATGTGTGTGTAATCCAGCTCATCACAGTGAGAATTTTATTAGAACACTACAATTTCAAATTATCTAGCATAGAGAATAAAGCAATTTACAGTTTCTTTGCAACTGTATAATTTTGTGGGAATTTGCATTTACAGTAATTTTTTTTTGTCATTCAATATATATAAATAGAAATAATTATGAATTGAAATCCTTTGGTTCTTTCTAAATAGAAAGATCAATATCATCATAGACTGCTGTTATATTGGGGACCCAATGGGTTCTAAGGTTGCCTAATATAAAATCATAAACATATCTACATAAATATATATGCACAGATACATAGAAATGTCATTTTTAATGCCTTATGCTACATAACACTTGTCAGATTATTTGCCTTACTATAGAGTAATGATTAGCAAGCTAATCTTGAAGATTGTTATTAGGTATTCCACATTTGTACTCCTCATTGATGAAACACATTGTAAAATCTATTTACTATTAATTTTCATACCATTCTTATTATACATACTATATGGACATGGTTTAGTTATTAAAATTAATTTTAAAGGTAAAACAGGATAACTGAAAATAGTTATTCTTCTGAGCAGAGAAACTTAAACTTGAGTGAATTTCTGAGATACTTTTATTACTCATCAATGATTCTTTCCACTAATCATTCTGTGGGTTTCCTCATCCCACTATTTTACAACATGTACCTACCTCAGGCATTCTCTAAGGTGTTTAGGGCATTCACTAGTCTTCAGGGAGCAAATTTATTCAATTCTGCACATATATTCATTTAAATTTTAAAATGAAAAGTATCTAAAGTTTCAGTTTTAATACCTTTTGATTACGCCTCATATGCTACTTATATCTTAATTGATAAAGACATGGGTTCACTTCCTTTAAAAGTTCAACCCATGAGTAAGGTAGGATGAGTGAACAATTCAATGGAAGAATGAGAACAATAAAGAGAAAAAAAAAATATGGCAGTTACAAGTCTAGAAACCTCAAGAAAGAACGCCAGACTTGACACAGAAAGCAAAGCATGAGACTGATATTCCTTTGAAGAAAATAAATGGTTACACTGAAGATTACTGAAACAAATATTAAAGACATAAGGAGGGTAGAGAATGTGTGTGCGCGCAAATTATATATATATATATATATATATATATATATACACACACACACAAGTGTTCACTCTTAAAAACATCCAGTTTATGGTAATAAGTCTATCTTTAAAAAAGATGAAAGAAAAAGAAGCCCATTTTGTGCTGAGAAACCCTTATTAAATTAATACCTTTGTCTTTTTGTTTATTAAATTTACTCTTGCTATTTGCTTCTTTAAGGTGATTGTAGATAATCTGTTATACTAATTGCAAATTATGTTCACTACAGAATCACCTTTGAGAGAAACAAAAATATTCTTAGCAATATCAAATTTGATTTAATAAAGTTGATTGAAATAGAAGAGGGGAATTGGGATTTGTAAATTGCTATATTTTGTTTTGCAGGACCAAATCCCCCTCCCCCTCAAGCAGTTTTTCATTAAGATATTTCAAAACTAAAAAGAAATGACTAATATACTAAAATTATCAAAAACTAAACACTGCAATGATAATTATAATAATAAAAATAAAAATTTAAATTATGAAGATAAAATAAAAAAAACAAGAGAATTAAAGAGAAATGCATAAACTTTAATCAGAATTAACACTTTTAACAAAAGCAGTGAAAGACTTGAATTTCATAATTTTTGTTCAACAAATAAATTACATAAGCACAAAATATAATTAAAATAATTTGGCTTTTTTCTCAAGGTACAAATTTGAGGTTCTTCCATCAATTCATCACATCTAAATGATACATTTTGCATTTGAGTTTATTAAAATATTTTTCATATTGTTTTTAATGTCAAAATTAACTAAGAAAAACAAACAAACAAAACATTTCATAATAGCAGAGAATGTAACAAATGACAGTTTATAAAAGTCACAACCAAGACTACCATATTTGATAACGTAAGACTCTCCTCCCCATTTAGATTTAAAACTTCACTGTTATAAAGTTGGGATAGATACAAACACTGATAGTCTATGGTGTGTGGGTAAGCATTAGCTTACTAGATATCCCAATTTCATATTAAGACCTTTTGAGCCATTTTATTTTTTTTAGAAAAGGAGACAGGGTTTTATCTGTCATCAAATATAGTAGTTCAATGTATTCAATAATAATGTCTTACTCAGTGGGAAGGAATATAGTAAAATTGTATGATCATAATGAAAGGCATTGGGAAAAGTATAAGTAGCTTTTTTTCCCCAAGTCTTCATAACAATTTTGGAAGTTATTTGTAGCTTTTATAAAAATTGGTGAAATAAAAATTTGAGAAGAAAGTGTTAAAATTATGCATAAAACCGGAAAATGTGGGCTTCTTAAGAACAATTGGATTATAGTTTTTTTTTTTTTTTAAAACACAGCCAAGAATTGATTTTTTGCAAATAAAAGATCATGGTTGAGTCAAAACTTATAGACTGTAATATTTTTTTTACTCCAAGACAGTATAATTAATGTGTAAATGTAAATTAAGATAAAGATTAAATTTTGTACTAATGCAAAGGATAAATAGGAACTAAATACCAGTCATAGGAATACTTAATTGATAGAAATTATAGTATTAATTCATTCCCCATTTCCCAGGATAGGGGTATAACTTTTGACTCACCTGATACATTCAAAATCATTTTTTTTTAATTTCAACCTTATAAAACCAATAAGTAAACAAAAATTTTTAATTCTCACACAAACAAAATAAAATACTAAATTTAATTTAAAAAAACAAACAAACAAACAAACAAAAAAACCCCCAAAACTTTTGCATAAATTATTTTGTAAATAAGGGTTTTTTTTTTTTTTTAGATAACTGCAGAACATACTTGGACATTCATTAACACACACACAAAAAAAATTGTTTTAAATGGTTGTCTGAAATTATTAATCTTTATAAAAATTACATTTAACTTAAATCCTTAACCAACAAAGAAAACTAAACCATCTCATTATATAAAGTAACCTTTCTGTCCCAACAAAATGACATTCTTTTTTTCACAGACAATGATAAAAAATAAGATATAGCATGATATTCTTTTGATCTTGACAAAATGTCATTTCATCATTTAAGTCAATTATAAGAGACAATTAAAAACATCATCTCAAATGTTAACACTCAACAGAATTGTAAAATAAGTTATCTTTGTAATGCAAAACATCTTTGAGATCAGTTCATTTAGTGTCATGAAGATAACAGTTTAGCATACATTTTGGCTTACAAGTTTATTTCATTATGCAAATGTATTACTGTATATTATTGAATTAGGTTTATCTTGAGTTTATTAAATACTGTTTTATGATTTATTTTTAAATACAAAAGCATGGAATACAATTTATATATGACCAAATATTCAGTTAATCTTTTTAGACCAATCAGTAAGTAGGCAAAATAGCCCTTTTCCGGAAGTCTACCAAAATTGCCAGTGGATTATTTTTCCATACAAATTATATCTATATTTTGTACATTAATCTTTTTTAATAATTCATTCTGTTTCTGATTGCAAGAACAGTTTCCAACCCTCTTGCCAAAACAGACTCCAAGCTTAAGAGCTGTATTTTAATTGAAAGTTTATTTCATACAAGGTCAGTTTATTTCACTGCTACCATAACTTTATATGCATGCACATGTTTCATTCATACATCAGTGTAACAAATGTGGTTTATCTTTGCTGCACCTGTTATGAACATTAACTACCACTAACCTGTTGGGCCTTTCATGACTATCAAAAACTTGACTTAAATACTTACAAACACATTACAACAGCACTTTTTATCCTTTCGATTTCTGCTAGCAAATCTTTTGGTTTATCTAATAAATTCTTTGTTAGTATTGTGAAAAATGTTGTCTTTTTCAAGTCTGAATCTGTTGGTAATATTTAAAAACATGAAAAATTTAAGTCTCCCATACTCTTCAAGCAATTAATTTTACCCAAAAGCTTGTTTGCCCTTGACACCTGAGAAGGGCAAAACAGAACTTCTGCAATGTAAAAATATCATCCTAGCTGCTCACATGAACTAACAAATAAGTCACAAGTTTTTCTAAACAGACAAAAATGGTTGTTCATCCAAGTTGACCGTTTTATGAGAAGGGCAGCAAGCAAGTAGTAGTAGTTACTTTGTTGATACAAGTAAACAAAATTGTCAAATTACTGATATATAATATGATCCTAGCATTTCATTTAGATTCTGATACAAAACCATTTCATATCTTCAAATATACTACTATCTGTTCCATAATAGTTGTTACATTTGCATATATATTTCATATGCTAAAATGGAACTACTATTATGAGATGGAGGTTAGTTTCTCAGATGTGAATAATGAAACTTGAACACCTAATATTTATTGTGTTGTCAAATACTTTTCTAATACTTAAACTCAGTAAATACTACACTAAAATTTCAATAAAAACATTTCACATCTTCAAAAATAACAAAAAATTGGTCTGTACCATCAATTTTATCCAATTGAAAATCAAATTTCAAAATTTATCTACACAAACTAATAACATGAGTTATTATCCACGTCATATAAGACTGGAAATGTCATAATAAAATGTTCATTTTTTTTTGTAAGAGATATGTTAATAATAACCACACATTTGTTTATCTTAGAGGACAAATGAAAAAAATATGTACATACATAGTACAGTGTTTTAAGGCCTTTTTGCCATTTCTATTTTTTAATTCCATAGAAAATATAGAATTTTCATCTTTCAAAGGAAAAAGGCTATTTAAAATACTTGTGCCAAAAATATCAAAACATACAAAATGTAATTTATCTGTGCCATAAAATAATCTTGTAAATTATACACTGAATCATTTATGAAGACTTTATTTTTGAAATGCCAACTGACTTCATCTTTAAAACAAGCAAAAGACAAGATTCTATCAAGGAACAAAAGTAAAGCAAAAACGAGATGAAGGCAACATATTATTGAACTTAAATTGAACAATTCAATTTAGTGCATTTTGATCCCAGTTCCATCCTATCAATATATGAGATCAATCGTGCAATAAACTTTTACTTATCAGGAAAAACTAATCAATATACAACTTGAGCTGAAACTAATTCAGTGAATGTGTGCAAAAGGGAATTCAAGTGGAGATTTGAAATTGATATTAAGAATCAAATTGAAAACTGGCCAGTTAAATTATAAATAATAACTCTTGATTCCACCCCCCCCCCAATTTTAAAAATATTTTTTTGAAGAGGAAAAATCCATCTAGTCAGCATATATGTTCTGTGGGATCACAAATTATCTACACTAAGAGAGACTCTCTATAACATTCATTTCAAATACTTAGACAAAGAGAGGCCTTATATGCCATCAAATATGGTATATTTCAGATTTGTTGAGTTTTGTTTTTGTACTTAGTAATAATTGAATAACAAAACTTTCCCTTTCTAATTAAATTATAAGTGGATTCAAGAGAAGTCAACAAAAACTTGTAACAGAAAATTTAAAGTTCCAGAAGAGAGAATATGGAGAACATTTTATACATTATTACTATATATTTAAAAATTTACCCCATGTTCATTTGTGAATAAATAATCAAGGTTTTGGGAATAGTGTGGAAACATATACATACTATGGGCACATAAGTAGGTATGAACAGGTGTATTAATATTCATACAAGTGTATATTGGTGCTTGTGTATATACATTTATTAGTTAAGTTTCATTTAGTTTCTTTGTTTATTGGCATATCAACCATTGTGGGTTATTTAATGCTAAAGAAGAACCATAGTGGAACTACTTAATCCATAGCAAGAGGGGATCAGGTGGTTCATACACATCTATAAGGGAGTTTTAGGGCAGTGCAATGTAAGAGAGAGAAACAACAATAATAAATACTATAAGTTTTTCTCAGAGGGTAAATGTCTTTATATTAGTTAGTCAAATACAGAGTTACTGCATCATTAATATTACTGAAGTGAGTTTTTTTTTTAAATTTACATTCTTAGTTAATGAAATCTTTAAAATGTTTACCACCGTCTCTGGTCATTCAATCCTCCTCTATAAAAAAAAAAAAAAAGTTTCAATCTCCACTTGAAGCATTCCATACTAATTCCTAGACAACCAATTTGTTCAGAATTTACCTAGTTATGTAAGACTCTCTAACCTTTTTCTATTTTAGGCTTATAAGAAGATCCAGTGTTATTGAAGTTCCTAAAATTAGAATGTGATAGGCAGGAAAAAAATGTACAATACTGAGTAATACTGACATCATTGCAGACTAAGGCTATTTAGGTTTGATGGTTATTTTACTTGATGTAGTTTTCCTCTGAAGAAATAAGATAAAAATGTTTATTTTGTTTCCTATTGAAGATTTAATATCATAAGTCATTTTCTTATTACAGGTAAAAATTTTAAGAGGGGGGGGGCGTTTTTTTTTTTTTAAACACATTTTTCACTCAGGCAAATAAATGAGGTACCAATTTTGTTATTACCAATTAGAATCAACAACTATTTCAATGAAATATTCAAATGAAAAATAACTTTAAAATATATGAAAAACCTTAAAATATTTGGTCCTTTTAAAGTGAAAACTTTCTTTTGAATATGTATGCAAAGGAGGAGGAGGAGGAGGAGAGATTTTCTTGTGCAAATGGTCATGATTATCAGGTATCAACACAAACCACACTTGCTTTGGCACAAGTTTACAAATAAATAAAAACGTTATTTGGCACTTAAGACATCTGGTGGTCTACAAACATTTGCTAATATGGAAGTAGTAAATTATTTCATACAAAAATAATTATGATTAAGCTATCTCACATTTTCATTTAATACACATATAGAAAACAGGATGAGAGGGATCAATACCATTTCACTTTGAGCTGATAAACATTAGGCTACCTCACAGCTCCATAAATGTTAGGATAGCATAGACAGAGTCAACAGCAATTGGTGACTGTCAATTAATTGCTTAGGCAATCATCAGTCCAAGTCTATGCACTTATATATATATATATATATATGTGTGTGTGTGTGTGTGTGTGTGTGTGTGTGTGAGATATACAAAAAAATATGCAAGAATTGTTTGTCTGTCTGAGTCTATCCATGCTTTCCTTAACCGATGCAGACCCCAAGTTCTATACCAATAATGAATTACCCTAACCCAAGGATTGTTTCTAGTGCAAATGATTGGGGATGAGGAGAGGTCCCTTGATATTGCTTATGTGCCAACACCAGCTGTACTAGTTTTTTCGTTTTGCTTAAATGACTTGCGGCAAGTTTCTATGTAGTTCTTTCTTTATGCAATTATATAAGTATTTTTAAAAAAATCTTTAAACTAGGTCTATCACTAAAGTTGAGTTTAACAAAGTTAAGCAAAGAAATGTGGTTATTCACTCCATAGAATTTGAAATTTGTTTTGGATGATAAAAATTGATCAATATCAAACTAAATATTTTTGTCAATGATGACATTTTAATTTTTTTTTTCTTTACTTTAGAATTAAAACAAACCTTATCATAGTGTTTAATTTAACAAAAATATTAAAAAGTAAAATGTGAAAATTATAATTCAAAAAGTATATACTGAAAATGTAAAAAATGCCTGTCCCTACTATCTGTTAAACTGAAGTTAAGAGATTGATTTGGTCTAAAATAAAAACATTTTGACATAACTACAAAAAACAAAAAAAAATTACACAAAGGTGGAACAAAAAAAAAACAAACTCAAAACATATTTGGAACCCAAATAATACTGTGAATATTCAGAATACTCTGTGTTCCACTTTAGAGATTTAACATCACATTGATACAATGAAAATGTTCTTGCCATATACAAGAACAAAGAAAAAAAAATTCTCTATACTCTTGAGTACTTTATATATTTTAGAATAGTAAATGACTTTCTGTTAAAATAATCAAAATTAAATCCTTATCATGATTGTATAAGGTTTATTATTCTTACTACCCATGGAAATATCAGAGTTATGGCTAAATTATATATACAGAGAATTCCAAAAGGTATTTAAAAATAGAAGAACATGTATCTTTGTTGGTAATTAATTTTTTGTAGTATAGAAAAATTAATATAATGGAAATAAATTACTTCCCTAATGAAAAATGTGATTTACTTTATATCTATGAAGAAAAATTATAAATCTATTAAAAAATTCCAACTTTAATTCTATTCAAAAAAATTCCAAGGTGATTTTTGAAACACCTCATATATGTGTGCGTGAAAGAGATGCAAAAAAAATCAGAGAGTTTCTATTTAGAAAATTTAAAATAAGACAAATTGAAATTATAAAGCTTTTTAAAACATGTTTTGATTTCTTTATATTTTGTTGGTTTTTTAAATATTTATAAAAAGAAACATAAAAATCTCATAGACACATTAAAAAAATTAGCTGACTTGATAATAATACCAATATCACATTATTCAAGTGTTAACAAAAATAAATGTTTGCTGCCATTTCAATTTTACACCAGTATATTCATAAATACAAAGTAGCCAAATTTTTATATACCGGGAAAAGAGAGAGGAAAAAAAAAAAAAAAAAACTCTTATCAAAAATTTAATTTATCCCCAGTGTTAAAAAACCCCCAAGAATGTTTTTTTTAAAACACATGGGGATGAATTCAATTTTTGATCAGACTTTTATAGTATTTGGCTACTTTGATTATGTAATGGAAAAGGTGATTAAAATGGTATCTTAGGATGAAGGTCATAGGTTCAAGAAAGATAATTTTAACTAATGAATTATTTAAGTTTATAAACGAGTCATACAAAGCAAACACATAAGTGACAAGGAAAATGACTGATAATCACAAATCATGCATATAACATCATTTTTTACCAATGAAAAAAAAAAAGTTTGCAAAGGAAAAGCAGGTGAAAAGAATTTTTAAAGCAGGTCATTTTTTTTTAGGAAATGCAAATAAAAAGCTTCAGCATAAGAGGATATAAAATAAGAAAAGAAAAGCTGCAATTTATTTTCTAATAGATAAGAGGTGTATAATAAGAATATATTAGAAATAAGATGATATCTGATGTAAAAGATATTTTACACACCAGATGTTACCTAAAAATCAAAAGTATGCTTTGTGGCTAAGATAGATATGAATTTCCTACTGGCATTCATAGTTGCATTCAAACCTGAGTAAAAGCCAGGATCTCAAATGCTCATGTTAATGCCAATAATGCTCTTCCTATTTAGAAGATTGCTGCAACACAATCTTCCAACTCTCATTTAAGTCCTGTGCTAGATAAAGAAAGAGAGGTGCTATAGTGAACAATATTGTCCTTTTGTCATCTTTTAACAATATAATCAAATCATTGCATTCTTCATCTTCACAAGAACACTTTATTAACAGAAACCCAAAGTTCAAGAATTAACAAAATAATTTTAAATTTGCAAAGTTATTTCATGGCATCTAAATAGTGTTTAAAACAACAAAGAAATAGAATAGAACAAGAAATAAAAATCAAGACGTCTTATCCAAAAAGTCTTAATCTTTGGGTACTATACAATTTTTTTTTTTTTCATTCTTTTATTAATACAAAAACCTTCAGAACTTTGGGTGAAGAAAGGCAATTTTTAATCCTTTTGTTCTATTTCAACATAACAGTCCTTTATTTTCTCCTTTTCTTTATAGCTGTATTTCCTGCAGAAAGTTGTATGTAGTCCAGGATTTTTAGCTATGATGACCAAGGAAGCATGCACGTTGTCTACAGACGAAGTTTTCTAACCCTGATTTTTTTCCGACTTAAAGAAACAGAAATAATTTATCAGGTTTGCAAAAGAAAAAAAGAAAGAAAAAAAAAAAAAAGAATTAAAAAAATGGAAGCAATGCAAAGGGAAAGAAAAGAACAAAACAAAAAAAAAAACAAAAAAACAACTCATTGAATAAAGCATTGCAAAAATAAATTTCAGTTGGGATCAAGCAATATCAAAAGATACATTTAAATATTATGAGCATTTCATTCTATAAATATTCCAATTTTGTAAATGTATTTCACTTACCATAATTTAAGTTTGTTTTTTTTATCAGAAAAGAAGTACTTTCAAGAATTATTCTATTAATGAAAAATATAAAATCTTTTTAGCAGTCTATCTAATACTGTATAAACATTTCATGAAACAAATTTTAGCCTAATATTAGGGAGTGGCAATATATGCTAGATACAAGCTTTGTGTGTATAAATAGATGGCCAAGGCTAGGCTCAGTTTGTATTGTGGATATAGTGAGATCCTTTAATATTAGGCTAAAATTTATCTCAGAAAGTCACATGATATGTGAGTATATAGTGAACATATTGGAAAAAGATAAAAGTTTGAAAAATCAGATTGACATATTTTGCAAGAATGCAAAAGTTTTGATAATACTTGACCTCTAGTAATACATGTCAGTCTGATTTTCTAAGACAGCTTTTTTTTTCTTTCTTATTCCATTATTAGATTTAATTCCAAACTTAATTCTCATGCACTCTCTTGGTTATATATATATATATATATATATATATATATATATAAACCTATAACAAAAATTATTATTATTTACAATGCTCTACTACTCAATCGCATTGAACCTGAAATTGAGAAAATTCTTAGGAAGAACCAAAATGGCTTTCAGAGAAATCGATCCACGACACCACAAATTTTGACTGTCAAATTTTAGAAGGGGTTTGTACAAAAAACCTCAGTGACACTATTATTTGTAGACTTCTCTAAGGCATTTGACTCCATACGCAAAAGTAAAAGTTTGCTCACCAGATGGGGACACAGACTTCTTTGACAGTGTCACAGGTGTGCTGCAAAGGGACACATTAGTCCCATACCTGTTTATTATTTGCCTAGACTACATTCTTAGAACGTCAATAGATTTAATGAAAGAAAATGGTTCTACTTTGGCAAAAGCAAAAAGCAGATGATACTCAGCACAAATGATTATGGATGTGGACTATGTTGATGACATAGCACTTCTAGCAAATACACCCACCCAGGGCGAATCCCTGCTGCATAGTCTGGAACAGGCAGCAGGCTACATAGGCCTCATGTGAATACAGACAAAACTGAGTTCATGTGCTTTAATCAAAGAGGCGACATCTTCACACTAAAATAGTAGGTCTCTGAAACTTGTGGACAAATTCACCCACCTTGGACACAGCGTCTTATCTATGGAAAATGACATCAATATCTAGCGAAGACATGGACAGTTATTGATAGTCTATCAGTCATATGGAAGTCAGACCTATCCAATGAAATAAAACAATTTTTTCCAAGCAGTGGTCCTGTTAATACTACCATATGGATGCTAAGCATATGGAGAAAAAGCTTGATGGCAACTGCAAAAGAATGCTATGAGCAGTATTGAACAAATCCTGGGGGACATCATCCCACAAAACAGCAGCTGTATGGACACCTACCACCCATCTAGAAAAATCATCTAAATTAGACGAACAAGACATATGGGACACTGTTGGAGAAGAAAGAACGAACGAACAAACTCATAAGTGATGTACTCCTATGGAACCCTTCACACAGGTGAGCAAGGGTTGGGCAACCAGCTAAAACCTATCTACAACAGCTCTGTACTGATACAGAATGTAGCAAGGAAGACCTACCAGGAGCGATGGATGATAGAGATGAAAGATGGTCAGGGAAATCCGTGGTAGCGGCACAACATGATATATATATCTATTTGATAAAAATAAGATGACAACTCACAGCTGAGTTTAACGTTGCCGATCCTCAGATGAGTTCATATTCGACATATTTGATTGCTCCACACCTTATGCTGAGTGTTAAGTAAGGAGGCATCGAGTACGATTTTTTTTGAGTCTTTGGTATTACTCAACTTGGGACTGAACCCCAGTCTCCCAGACCATTAGTGAACACTAACCACTATGCCAATGGGCTTGTGTGTGTGTGTGTATATATATATATATATATATATAAATACACACACAGTTTCAGAAAAATTGATGTTTCATAATCTAAAAACTTGACTAATTCTCATTCAAATGATCTCTAATTTTACCAACGTGTAGAAACAATTAAAAATTCTGTTTAATGTTTTGCGCTTTTTTTCTTTTCAGGTGGATGAAAGCCATTCACTGAAAAAGAATGTGTCTAAACATTAAACAGAATTTTGAATTCTTTCGATACATGCTGTTAAAATTTGTGATCATTTGCACAAGTTAGTAGATTATGAAATAGTATCAATATTCCTGAAACACCCTGTACATCTCAAGTGATATCAAATTTTTTTAAAAAACCTCCAGTATATGAGAGAGAGAGAGAAAGGGTGGAGAATTCATTGAAATTAGAAAAGTTATTAACTAGTTTATTAATATATTATTTGTAAATGCAAAAATCTGTAAACGACAAATAAACAGACTAAATATCTAAAACTTGAATGTAACATAAATCACAGAAAGAAACATCTTGTCAATTACATAACTGATTTTTCTTAACACATTTAAAAAGTGAAAAAGAAAAAATTCTTAAAAGAATTAAATGATAATAATTCATTAAACATGAACCTTGAAAGAACTTCCATTTCTTTTTAAACTTGGTAGTTTAGTTTGCATTCAACAACAATTACATATATTAGGCATAAAAATAAAATTCATCATGCATTCACATACAGATAATATAAAAAAAACAAATAAGTGAACTTGTCATAATGAACAGGAAATTATATCAATTACTCTAATAACTTCAGCTAAGGCTTTTACATGTTAATAGAGACAGGCTTTGCTTAGTTGTGGCACAAGTAATGGTCTACTAGTGTAGTTTGTTAAAGGTTACACCATTCAAAGCCCCTTAGTTATTTACCAAGCTTAGCTTGGTCGTGGTACAAAGCCATAAGTATGGGGTACCCAGTGAGAATCAAACTCATTAACAATGATCTGCTTACAAACCATTACACCATGTGAGGTGCACTAAAAGAGACAGGCTTACTCACTTGTCCATGTTTTATCTTTTATTTTTATTTAAAAAAATAATAAAATGAAAAGTTCATAGGGTGACCAAGATACTTTTGTGTAATGTGATTAAATGAGGTTTACTTTTTAACATAGTCCCCCCCCCCGTGGTCCACACATTTCTTCTATCAATGTTGCAGTGTTTAGATTCCATTGGTCAAAAAGTCATTAACAGCAGATATGACAGGTGAACTTTTCAGCCTATCCTTATATTTGTATATAAATACATAGCATTTATCTTAATATGCTCATTTCTGTGCTGAAATTATCTACCTCAGTCTGTTACTATCCTATCTATGTTTATATTCATTTGTATCAGTCAGAAATACTCTACTTTTTACTAAGTGTATCAGCTTCAAGAAGCTGACAGATTTGAAACCAGAAGCTCCAGCTTTGTATACAAACCACTTTCCAATAGACTACAATTCTTCTCCCCAATGATATGCAGGTTCAAGTCTTGATCAGTCATTAATTAACAAATTTACTTGTATGTGGTACAAATTATTAAACAATGTTTAAAGAAAGGAGAAAAAATGATCAAAATGCAAAAAGAATGAAAAACAAAAGAAACTATTTAGAATGGAAAAGGAATCACAAAACCAAACATATAGATGCAATATATAAAACAAAAGAAAATACAGTGTTTTTGAAAATGGTTTAAGCAAGCAAGCAGGAAATAAATAATGGATATTCTTATCAAATTAAATGCAGGATTCTTAGTATATATTAAGATTGTTTATATTATGGTTAATAGGTGAAAATTAGATAATGGGGAAGTAGTTATACCTTGTATGACCTATAAATAAATAAATATACTCTGACAATTTTGAATAAGATGTTAATTTTCTTCTAAACCAAAGACACCAGGATTTTATTATTTCATTATACAATCAAAATAAAAAGATGTTATTAGTTTTTTTTTTTTTTTTAACTCTACAGAATTGAAACTCATTAATCAAAAATATGAATAGATAGCTATCCAAAAATAAGTACTCTTCTTGGATATATCTATATGTATTTTTTATGGGAGGTTAGACTTGTTGCAATCTTATTTAAGGTTACTGAGTTTCAAAGTCATATTAAAAGATTTAAATTCCTGTTAATCACAGCCATCAGGAATTCAAACATTAAATGTTTAACTGGAATGAGAAAGTAAGAATCATACTTTAATTTTAGAATTATCATAAATTTTAAAAAGTTAACACTTAAATGCTACTATATTGTAAACTATCATACTTTTAAGATGTATGAGTTTATAATAATCATACTTTTAAGAGCGAGTTTTGAAAAATATTTACTTAAACTTATGGATTAAAACTATAGTTAGCAAAATGTGAGAGTACAAACATATATATTTTCTCTTAAAAAAAAAAAAATTAAAAAAAAAATCAACAATAGGTCACATTAAGATAATAGATTTATTTCTATCCTGTTAAAAGCATTGATATAAATCAATACTCTAAAAAATTAACAGGACTTCTTCAGATCAAACAAGAAATGGATTAAAATAAATTTTTTTCACATTTACAACCAGAAAAAAAACAAAACAACAAAAAAAAAAACCAACTTATTTCTCCTATGTAATAAAGCAAGCCTAAACCTTCAAGTAACAATAAGAATCAAATTATCATGGCATGTAAACCAACATCTGGTTACATCATACTTCAAATTTAACAGAGGCAAAATTTACAGTTACAATAATACATGTCAAAAATTCAAACATTTATGAAAAAAATCATTCAATCTAATTTTAGTACATCAATTTTTATCATCAAAATGAACTAAAAATTCTAAAACTAATGTTTATTATGGTACCCCCCACGTCAATTACAATAATAAAGAAAAATCACTAATATAAATTCAAATTCTAATTCTTTTACCAATTTAATAAATCATAATTATTCATTCACTTACTTTTGAAAATAGTCTAAATTTATTTTATGTCTACATCTAGCTATTAAATCACATCTCTTAAATTCAAAATTCTATTTTTGAATATTTTATTGGTCCTGATGGGAATTATTCCCTACTCTGGATCTACTGGATTGAATAATATCAATATATAAACAATATCGTGTTTCAGAAATCCATTCTGAAACGACCAAAAATTAGTTATTTTCAATTGACAATTTCTGTTTGAATACAGATATAGATTATAGAAATCATTAAAGTTTGTTTATGCTTAACACAGTTTTTCAGGTGGAATGAAATCAGTGACACATTCTTATTTCAAGAGTTTGATTGGATTGTTGCTTTATTTCTTTTAGCTAACTTATTGCTATTAACATAACATTTAGATTGATTCATTCTATAGCTGCTTTTAAGTGTACAATCTATATGGAAAGAGAGAAGGGAGTATTTCTCGTTAGTAAAAGCCAGAAAAGTTTAATAGTTCAACTAATTCTTGAAATGGCTCATCTCAAAATTACAGAAAGTACTTTTTTTTATTATCTAAGAGCATGGTAAAGTACAAAGGTTGTTAACAGAGCACAAATACAGATAGGAAAGGACTTTCTTTGGAAGTTTTGGGAGGAAGCATTTCTGTTATTCTACGTACACTTGATGATAGTCAAAGAACACATTGGTCAAAGTATTGGGATAAAAACAACAAAGGTGAAGATGCTCCTCTGAAGATTTTGTGGGTTACAAATTCAGAGGACAGAATTTAGGAACAAATTTATATAATCACAGATTCAAGACAAAAACTTTAGATAAAATATGTTCAAAATCTTATAAATGTATTCATAATAAAGATAACAAATATAGTAAGTATCACACATTTGTGGCTTAATGATATAGGAAGAATACAATGAATATTGGTAGTTGTGGTGTATATGAGAATCAAATTTAGTGATGGGTTATAGTAAAGCATTAGAAGAAATAGGAGTCCACCGGGAAAGATATCACAAATTTGATGTATCGTGGATAATTTGGAAATAGTGGTAAAGAATGGAGGTATTGAAAAAACAAACAAACAAAAAACAAAAAAAACAAGGAATGTGAATGAGAGGGAAATACAACACATTAAGAAATACTTCAAGGGTGGGAAGTATTTGAACTAACCATGATACTAAGCAACGTCATAGTAATTCATATGAGTATCTAATTGTGGAAATTTCTAATGATTCGTCTTTTTTAAAGAAATTTATGAGCAGTTGATAATGACTGATCCTGTTTGAGTACTTCACATCATAACCTTGTGCCAAACTTGTTAATCTAGTTAAATCTATAAGCATTAGCTTATAGATCAGAGGAATGAATTGTATGTATTAATCTCTCACCAGTGGCTAAATTTCACACAAAGTCAGGTTTAGTGTTCCCTTCACATATGTATGTGTTAGGGAGAGACAAAACTTGTATATTTCCTTCAGCCTTAATTTTTAGAACACCACAAGCTTCAGAGAATCACCTTGAACCTACCCTACAAAATATAATAGGGAGGTACAGGCATGGGAAATGGAATGATGTATTTTTTGAAGTGGCAAGGAAATCCTCTGTCAAAGAAGTATAGTGCAAGAGAAAGATTGGCTAAAGTTAATCAATATGAAACAATTTCTACCGAACAGAAAAATGGTAATCATGACAGATGCAGATAAGAAAAATATGAAACACATAATAAAATGAATAGATTTAGTATGTATGGTTTTCTGATAGATCTGACATTATTCTCATGTGTTGAAAAATAAACACAGAAAACCTCTTTCTGGTTGTTTATAATGTATCACCATTATCTTTGCTTATATCTAGTTTAAAGCAAGAAAGAAATTAAACTTAACAATTATAGAAAATTAAACAAATTTTATATGAAGATGGAAACTGCTGTTGCATAAATATAAATTTTGCTCCATGTTGGTATTTATATTAATAACTAGCATAGTACCATAAAAATAATGGGATTATTCAAGTATGGATCTGCCAAAGATTAAAGTGCATTTTATCTTGAATGAAAATGTCACTCCTTGGGCCTCTGCCATAGAGCAATGTAATATCTATTTGCTCTACTTAACTTAGTATTATCAAGTTAATTTTACTGTTTTATTTAAGCAGCAGAAAATTGGCCAAGTGGATATGTTACCTGCTTGCTTACCTTCAGGTTAGACATTTGACAGGACAGAATTTACTTATTAATTTTATAAATCTACTTGTTTTAGCTTAAGTACAGAAAGAATAAAAAAACATTTAAAAAAGTCACACTTTATTATTACATGATTTTTGATGAATTTTCTTAAATTCCTTTTTATGTTACTCTCAGTTTATTAAATTCTAAACATTTTAAAGAAGTGACTTTTTTTGACCATCAAGAAAAAATAGACACTTTTCTCACAAATATAATTACTTTTAATAAGAAAATAGAGTTATCTCCCTTGTTTAGAATTGGAGGAAATTAGTATAAGATTTTCATAAGATTTCTAGCTTACTGAAAACCTTGTTGTATATATACTAAGATTATTTGTGATAAATACATATAGAAAATAAGCAAACCTTGCTCCATTGTATCCATATTTAAGCAATTTTCTTTTTTTCTTAAGATTAAAGAAACTTGTAATTTCTAATTTTTTTTCTCTACTTTGGTATCATAATTTTGTGTGTATAAAATTGTACTCAGTTAATATTGGTCACACACATTCAGCAAACATTAAAGTTTTATCTGTATTGGTTGTAGAGTCACACATTTATATAGTCTTGAACATTTATGTTAATCTCACTAGAGAATTTCATAAACACACTGCAACTATTGCAAAAAAAAGAAAAAGAAAAAAAAAAAGAAAAAAAAAAGAAAAGTTAACAGTTATGCTACTAACAAAGTCAACATTAAATGAAGCTGCTGGAGTCATACAAGGTTCAGGAGACCAAAGTATAATTATCACAAACTCAGAGCACTCCAGTAGTACTTTATAATACCAGATTTTGTTCATTTTCCATTACATTATGAGAATGCCAGCTGAAAAGACACCCTCATAATATATTCTAGCATTCACAACTTTTCCAGAAATGAAACAATAATTTAGTGATATAAGATTTGAATTAACTGCCAAGATAAGATCAAGATACTAAATGTTGAACATAAAATTTCGCTGAAAACTTGAGAATGTTTAACATCATTCAATATAACAGTCGTCATTTAAAAAAAAAGAAAAAAAAAAGAAGTTTATACCAACAAACAGAGGAATCCTGTGCACTGTGGTATTTTACTATCATTTGGTATCATTCTTTATAGGAAGACTATATCTCCCTTTTAATAAACCAAGAAAGCACTTTTTAAAACATAATACAACGGGATCCATGCTATTAGCATGACTTGAGGATGACGATAGTTAAGAGACCTCCTCCACTTTTCTTTAATAAGAGGCTGAAGCAAGAACATGTTATTCAGGGCAAAGGTTAGACTTCTCTTATTAAGTTAAAAATAAATTAAATGTGGGTGGGTAGGAGTAGGATATGCAAAATACGTACTGTGCAAATAAATACCAGCAGTTCTAATATGTAGAAAATTTGTATAATGAACAAATTAAAATTACTAATAAGTATATAAACAGTAAGAACATTTTCATTTCAGTTGCAAGCAAATCACAAATAAAAATATTTGAATAAAAAAAAAAAAAAAAGTTGTAAATAATGAATATAAAAATGAGAGGTTGAGTAATATAATTCATAGAGTTGGATCAGGAAAGTTTGGTTAGAGAAACCAGACAAGAGGGAATGATACAGGCATTTTATAGTTGATATGTAATAGGAGAAAACTCAAGATATCAAATAAAACTAATACATAGAAGAATTTATCAATTTCACTCAGTTCCTACCTATCTTTGCAGATAAATTGATTATAGAAACATTTGTAATTGAAAAAAAAAAAAAAATCCAAGTATATTTAATACAAAAAGTAATTTAAAAAAAAAGTTTAAACTCTTTTCCAAATGAATATGGCTGATATCAAAGCGAGTTAAATCTGCTTGACTTGGTGCTGTGACTCATAAATTAAAAAGAAATGCTGTTAATGTTAAGTAAAATTAACAGTTGAGTCAACCCTGTTTCCAGTTGAAAACATTTTGATAATGCTTTTTATAATAGTATAGGAAAATAATTAACATTTGAAATAATATATTGAACATATTCTTTTTCTATCTATTTTTTTAACTTCATTATTTTTTTATAAAACAAATTTTATTCTACCCAACATTTAAAAGAAATATTGAGACAGCTATACAGCAAGTAATACAATCTGTTGGATCTGCTGAGACCATGGATCTGTGCCCATGCAGCAAGTCTCCCTCTCTATATTGGTGATGCCCAAAGAAAAAGTAACATTACAGCTTGGCACAAATGTCATCATAGGAAATGCTAGAACAGGGTTTCTCAAAGTGGTCTATATACACCTCTGGGAGTGAATGAAAGCACAGGGGTCCACAGGGGGTGAACTTAAGTTTTCATTAATAAATCCCTTTATAATAAAGAAAAAAATTACTGGATCATTTAGATTAGTTACAACACCTAGTAGAATGTCTGATTGGGTTTGACGACCACTAGTGATATCTTATTCATGTACAACCTATTCAAAACATATGGATCATTTAGATGAACAAATGATCTTGCTCTGATGTTATTAAAACTTTTCAGCATCCCAAACCAACAATCTAATATTTGTAATCTCCTAATTAAAGTGTATTTGCATTTATAGTTTATAGGTTCTTTTCTTGTGTAAATTGTATTAAACACTGATAAACTATTTATGTTTTATAATTCAATATTCAATTAATCTAATTTAGGGGTGAATGGAAATAAAATTTGGTTATGAGGGGCACATCAAGTAAAAAGTTTGAGGAGCCTTGTGCTAGAATGAAGTTTTAGACAATATTGGACTGTCTTATGGACTGTTCCTGATTTGTTTCCAGAATTTACTCCTGAAGATTTTCTTATTACTGGTTATGACTGTAAGACAGAAGAAGTATGAAATCAATGTTGTCTGTATCATATCTAAACCTATTGAGCCCAGTCTGTTCTGATAGTTAACACATTAATAGAAGAAGTAATACGATATTGTATAATTTCTTTTGCTTTATTTTATATTAAATAACTCCAAAATTTTCTTGTTTTTCACTGTCACGTTATGATGGGACATGAATAAAGGGAATGATGGTGGTACTGCAAAATTCTACTTTTTTATCATCCAATTTACATGCTCAACACAAATTTCCACCCCTGGGAGATGGGTATTGATATTCTTTTGAGAAAATAAAGGTGATTGCTTATGACTATCAACAACTAAGGTTTAAATTGGAAATATAAAATGATTTTTAAAGAAGGGGGAAAAAATTAAATATTAAGATTTAGTAGGTGTAGGATGGTTGTAAAATATATAACAGATGATTGTTCAACATTTCAGTTCAATCAATTGAAAGATGCAGAACTTAGTAAAAATACAAGGGGAGGTAATCAAACAATGCAGTATAAAAATCAAATATAAAGCAATGATGAACAATAAAAATTCCCCAAATATAAAAGGTAAACAAAATTCAATAAAAATTAAAAATAAAAATTAGCCCATACCCCAAAACACCTTTGATGAAACTTTTGACAAAGCAAGCCCAAATCTCTCCTGGACTTCTAAACCTGGTTTTATTTTCATTTTGTTTTTTGTAAATTATGTATATAAAAAATAAATAAATAAATAAATAAATAAAGCCAGGTTTCAAACTGCTTTTAAACGAGGAAGTGGTGAGGTGTTTAAGTTCATAATTTAATTATTATATAAATGTGAACAAAAACTGACATTTTGATCTTATTTGCTTGCATACTTTCTCGAGACTTGTATTTTCCAATAACAAAAAGACTATTAATGCCATATAAATAAATTTAAAATAAAAGGTGTTTTAGAGATATCAAAAGAAAAAATTGACCCCCACCCTCAAAAAAAAAAAAAAAAAAAAAAAAAAAAAAAAATCCATAAATCAACTGATTCTGTGAAAATTAAACTATAGCCAACTGGTAATTGATTGGTCAAATGAGCTATCGGTCATTTTAGTCAAAAGATATTTTGAGCAATTCCTTTGTTCATGAGTTTTGCTTTCTTAATTTTGTTTTTTTAAAGATTAGCTGAGTCGTCTGTCCAGGACCCGCGCAAATGCTGCTCGATGAACAGCAGCAGGCGAAGATCGTCGTCGAGTACCCAAAGCCAAAGGTGTGAGTCCTCGGGGTAGGCGGAACATAGCTTGTGTGGAAACACCAAACAAGCCTCCCCCTTCTCCATTGTTAGACGAAGTGGAATCCTTGCTTGACCTGAATGAACAGAAATGGCAATCTTTTATAAGATTGGTTCTGACAATTTTCTAATTTCTTTCACTTAAAAGAAAAAAAAAAAAAAAAGAAAAAAAATTTAAAAAAATCCTGTTTTAAAATAAAATAAATGCAATAAGAAAAAGATTAAAACAGGATCCTTAAAAATGTTTAAGCTCATTAGCCCTTTTAAAATATTGCTACCTCTGTACCATAATAACTGGTACATTTAGTATATTAAATTTATATGCAAATATAGCAACTATTATGAGACAGAGATAGAAACTATTTTAATAAAAATATACTACCTCTGTATCATAATTGTTATATTTGCATATAAATTTCATACACTAAATGCATAAATTATGGAACAGTGGCAGCATTTGTTTAGCCTATTAGAAATAAAACTACATTTAATTAGCATTCACATTTTTATCTTTGATATCCCCTACCAATAAAAACACTAAATACCTGTAGTACTATTTCAAAAGCAGCACTTTTTAAAAAAGTTTTAAATTATTATCTTTAAGTAAATATCTAATTGCTTATTTTTCAACTTGTAGCCAATTCAAAACTATATCTATCATAAAATGTATTTATAAACTAATAGAGGTTTTAAATAAATAAAACTGCAAGTCAGTTATTTGAGCACTGATAATGATACAATTAAAAGCTAATTTTTTGCGAACTGACCACCCCATTTTATGGCATTTAAATTCTAGACAAGGATGGGTTACTAGAATTTTGGTATTTATAAAATAAATATATAATTGAAAATTTTTCCGACATTATTATTTAAATCTTTAGTGATTCAAAAATAAACTGATACCCAATTTCAGTTCTCAGAAACATAAATGTCAGTAAGCATATGTTTTAATATTGAAGGCATTGATTTTCAGTGTAATATCCTTCCTTGTCAATGCACTAAATTCAAAATCTTTCCATTAATCATATATACTGAATATTCTAAAGTGAAAATTTTAGAAAAAAATTCCTGTGATATCTATGGTGTGTGTGTGTGTATATATATATATATATATATATACAAAAATAAAATTAAAATGAATATAAAACTTTAGTACTTTTTAAGTGATACTTGTCATTTGTAATATTCAACAATTAACTTTGAAGTGCTGCTTGTAAGGTGCCTAAGTTTTATATTTTGCTTTATTGATTTTAATCATTAAAACCATGTCCTCCATTTTACAAATCATTTTACCATGGTGTTGTAAAATAAATAAATGAAAATAAAAGAGAGAGAGAGAGAGAAAAAAAGAGAAATAATATATATATATATATTATTGCTTATCATTTGTGAGAAGAGGAATCACTTGCATATGCTTATCTTCATTGTTAGTTGTAATTTCTATCATGTTATGTTGCCCGATAAAGAGCGGAAAATATACAAGTCTAACTAAAATATAAAAGAAAAACACTTGATCATTTTATTTGATTTTCTCCTTCAGTTTTGACAAAAATTCAACCAGTTTACTCATAATTTTGGGAGATTGACCATTTAAAGTAAATCTAAGTCATTAAAGATGTTATGAGTTTCAGAAACCAGAAGAGCACTTATTCTGTTAGCATAATGGTCTTACAAGCCACTAAGCATTCTCCAAATCCTATTGTCAAAAAATATTGCCATAACAGAGTATGTATTTACTCAACCCTTCTGCTCTTGATAGGATGCAACTGAAGGTCAATTTTTAGATGAAGTGCAGTTAGTTTGAATTTAGAGTTTACCTTCAAGACTGGTTGCAGTACCAAGGATAAAGAAGCCAATCCCCTCTACTATAGCGCAGTAAAAAAGACTTTGGGAGTAGTAAACCTTCAGCAATAGATATAAGAAATCAGCAGCCAACAACATTAGATAGCATGCAATACAACTTGTAAAGTCTTGCTTAACACACTCAGTAATAACATTTTTTTTTTTTTGCCAATTAAAACCTTCAGTGCCAACATTTCTTTACTGGCGTGTGTAGGCCAAGAAGAGAAGAATGGAGATTTCCCTAGAGACTAAATAGCATCTCTGGAAAACAGTTTTTAATCACAGTAATGTATAGAGGACAAGAAGGATTTTATACATAATTAACATTGGCACTTAATGGTAAAATATTGAAAATGTGCCCTTTGACACTGGAAGTGTTAATTTTGCTATTGACAGAGGCAACCTCCATATAAATGAATTCATTCATTAAGAATCAACCTATGAGATTGACACACAATCATTATCTCAGTGAACAGTTTTAGAAATACCTGGCAGCTATTGTTTGAAGGTTTCCCCCAAATTTCACACAAAATGTAATCGAGTTGAAATTGGCACCACTGAAAATTGTCCACTTGCTTACAAAATTAATACTGATTAAAGAAAAATAAAAAGCAGAAAGAATTTGACGTTACATACAATATAAATAATGACAAAATACTTGGGGGCCTGCTGAATTACATAGTCATATACTTCCCACTAATGTTCAAGGTCAGGATTTTGAATGTTAGCCTTGTGTCATACCAAGTTGAGTAAATATCAAATGGGTACATACTAAATTGAACAACCTAATACAATAAAAAAAATTTTTTTATTTTACTTTAATCATTATCCTCTTTTTTGGCCTTGTATTTCAAAAATTCAAACATTTTTTTGTCCTATGATAAAAAAACTAACCTTGAACTGATTTAAAACAAATCAAAAAAGTATTTTGAATCATTAATAAAAGAGGAAATTATTTTAAATTCATTTTTAAAAACTAAGATTTAAAATATTTTCCCATACAAAATTCAACATTTAAATCTAAAACCTTTCAACTTATTCTAAAAGAAAATATTTTTGACAGTAATTTTCATTTTTGCTTAGAAATACAGGTTATGTACTTAAATTCTGGAAATACCTTTTCTTCAAAAAAGAAAAAAAGTTATTTTATAATATATAACAGAAAAAAGTCAAAAAATTTACTCATAGCATAAATTCTTAAATTTAAAAAAAAAAAAAAAAAAATTCCTTTATAAATATGTACTTTTTTTCAATGTTATTCACCCTCTTTTCTTGAGACATTTACTTTGATCACAGAATTAATGGAGAGATTGGGGTAAAATACTTAGAAAAAGAATATATATATATATGTACACACACACACACACACACACACACACACACACACACACACACACACACACACACACTTTTGTATTTAAATCTCTTATTTTGTAGAGAATGTTTTAAAAAAATTATACTGCATTGTATTCTGAGTTAGAAACTATTTTAATGTATTCAAATAGCATAATAATAAAACTTTCTACCTTTACAAAAATTGGGCTGCCATTTTGTGCAATTAAGACATTAGCAGATAGGAACTATGACTAGAAAATATAATTTTAAAAACTGAGCTTGAGAAAATTCACATATAGAATCGATTTTCAATCATCTAGAGGAACTAGAAATGTTTATTCACTTATTAATTTTCAGTTAGGTTTTGGAGAACAAGCAATAAGTACAAAAGAGTTATTCAAAACCAGATTGTAATAAGTAAATAAATAAGATGAATTTAATCTTAGAAAAGACAGAATTTAGCATTTAAGTTAGGTTTTGCTGTCTGAAAATATAAACAAGTAAAAAAAAAACAAACAAAAAAAAAAAAAACTTAACATCTACTCAGCTTTTGAGACTGTCCATCTTTTAATCAATTGAAATGTTACTGATTATATCCATATAATTTCTGACTATTTCCCCACAGATATTTTGTGTAAGTTGTATAGAACTAAGTATTAGTTACTTTTAGGCTTTTACAATATCTATTAAAATTACCAAACAATGAGATAGTGGCAGACCAGACAATTTTTTTTTATCACATCTTATGTATGATTCAACATCTTGGAGATTTGAGGAAGTGCAACTGTTATCAACAAGGAAAACAGAACATGTACACTGAGGTCCAATTCTGGTTGAAGCTATTTAAGTTTACTCAGCACTAATGCTCTTGGAGACTGCACAAATCCATTCTTCCCTGCTGTGTCTCATCACCAGATATATGGGCAAAAAATCTCATAGCTAGAGTGCTGTGAAGTCGAAGTGAGTGTGCACTTGGGCAAATAACTCTTCAATAACTAAAACCAAGCAGCAGCAACTGTGAAACACTCATTGGCAACCTTGACAGGGATGGAGTAATATATCTGTTCAATTTACTTCTTATATTCTTTACTTCAACTGTATAGCCTATACTGAAACTGATCAAAAAAATTTTTTTTTCTCAAATAGAATGACTATATATCAAATGACAATGTCATGAACAGATCACAACCATTTGTCAATGGTGCCTCCATTGGGCGAGACATTTTGAGGCTGCCCTTAACAAGAGCTGCAAATCTAACAGCTAAAATGATGCCCAAAAGTTAGAGGAAGAGAGGGTGACCCAAGATATGTTCATGACAAACTTAAGGGACTGATGGGCTATAAGAAAGTAGACTGCCTCAGATATAGTATGATTCTTGAGCAACTAAGTCTAATTTGTCACCCGAACTACTTAAAAAGCATTAATGTTTTCAAAACAAAATAATCCATTATATTAGTGCTCCTATAACTCAGCTTGGTTCTATAGCCATTTAGCTTAATAAAATGTTGTCAACTGAAGTATCTGAAATGAACCTTAAAAAAACATTTTCTGATACATTAATGATATTTAAGTGGTGAGACAACTGAACTAAAGGATATTAATTTTATGGCTTGATTTCCAATGTAATTCACTCAGCATTATCTAACCAGTTTACCTTTAAAAAATCATTGACAAATATCAAGACAAACAAAACACTAAGTTGTGGTGAGTATTCTCTCAAGCAGAAGACAGCACTTTGTCACTGAAGTAAAAGTAAGTAAATTTAGTGACTGTAGTTGAGGGTGACCCGAAGGCTCCCTTTTCAATAGCTACTACACCAAGGTGTAAGGGAGAGCGCCATTCCTTTCCCTGGATTGCTTCACTTTACCCTTGATCCTTACCTTATAATACTGAGTGCAAGGTAGCATCAAGTACCATTTTTTGAGTCTTTGGTATGACTTGACCTGGGATTGAACCCAGGTCTCCCAGGCCATTGGCAAAATTCACTCATCTTCAGTAACCCAACAATTAAGTGTCCCCAAAGAGTCATTCAAGTAAAACATGTATTATATTTATAAAAAGATACAAAACTATTTTTATCCAAAGTATTTCTTATATTAGTTTAAGAATAAAAATATTGTTCTAAAAATTAAAATGAAAAGTAACTTACTTTTCAATATACATTTAGAAAAATTAAATTCTACAACTACCAATATATTCCAGAACCCAGATTTGTTCTGAGCAATGATAGTTATCTACAATCTGGTAAGAAATATTTATCATACTAAGTAAAAGTTTTCTTTTTGGATTATGCATTCACTACATTTGAAAGTGGGGAGAGATATTCAAATGGAATAAGGAGGTGAAAAGGAATATAAGTACCAAGAAAAGAGTGAGAGAATAACACAGGCTTTTTAAACTTTGTTTTTTCTTTTTTGGATTACAAAAAAGAACACACACACACACACACACACAAATAGAAAGAGATGTAGTATTTGTGAAAGAACATAAAAAATGAAGAATAAAATCAATAAATAAAAGTTTAACCACTTAACAACAATGAAATGAAAATGTCAATCAAATGCAGGTCAAACAGGCATAATTAAAATTTTTTTTTTTTCAAAAAAGCGGTTAAAAAAATATCTAGAAAAGCAGGAGAAGCTTCTTTAACAGCAAAAAGAAATGGAAAAAAAAGAAAAGAGTTCAATGAAAGAGACCAACATAAATCAAAAATAAATTTTCTTTTCCTTTAATATTCCATTGTATTTATCAGGTTAATATATGGAAAATATGTCCTTTTTGATTGAGTCATAATGCCTCTTTACTTATGACCCTTGTTTTATTTTGTTGCCATATTCAGTATATATGTCCCTTACAAAATCATAATTGTGAGTAACAATCTATTACCAAAAAAGATAATTCTAAGGTTGATTTTTAATTTCTCAAAACTTGTCTAATATATTATTCTTAAAAAAATAAATGAAAGTAACATCGAAAAACACACAATATTTCTTTAATATATAAAAAATATAGTTCATTTTTAGGTATATAAATTGAATTACCATGACTAGAAAACCTAGCAAGCACTGTGTGCAACATATAGAACACTGGACAGCTGTTTCAAATTTATTAGGTCTCATCAGCAGTGTATATCATGATCTCCCACCCACTTGAGATTGAACCAGCAACCACAGAATGCAGAGCGGAAATTCTACCAATGAGTCACTGGTCCACATCACACACAAGTGATGCCAAATTAACTAGTCATAGTAAATGCATGACCACTTAACCAGATGTGTCTTGTAGGTACATTTGACCTCCAGTAGTGGAGATCACGGTATACACTGCTGAAGAGACTTAATAAAGTTGAAACAGCTGTTCAGTGTTTTGTGTGTCGCATGGAGTGCTTGCTGGGTTTTCTAGTCATAGTAATTCAATTTATAATATATAATTCCTTTATTTAAAAATGTACATCTATTTCCTAGACCATGTGGTTAAGCTTATATGGATGTGTAACGCCGATTTGGAAAGACGTGGCCTTAGAAGTGACTGTGTCTTCTGAAGGGGTCAAATGTACCTACAAGACACATCTGGTTAAGTGGTCATGCATTTACCATGACTAGTTAATTTGACATCGCTTGTGTGCGATGTGAACCAGTGGATCAGTGGTAGAATTTCGGCTCTGCATTCTGTGGTCACTGGTTTGATCTCCAAAGGTGGAGATCATGGTATACACTGCTGATGAGACCTAATAAAGTCGAAACAGCTGTCCAGTTTTCTGTATATTGCATGGTGTGCTTGCCAGGTTTTTTAGTCATGGTAATTCAATTTATAATATATAAATTGTTTAAAAACTTATCAGTAAATCAAATATTGATTTACTTAAACACACACAAACACATTCACATAATTAATAACAAGGAGGTGTGGATGGCTTAACGGTTATTGGCATGGAAAATGGAATCAGCAAACAGAGTTCAAATTTTGGCTGAGATAGTTTGTGTTCTCTTCCCACAAATGAACTTATGAAAAGCATTAATTCAATTTTCCCTGCAGCTATGAGTAAATAGCAAGGCAGTTATAGTCTTTTGGCTTTGTAAAACTCAATCCATCTTGAGTGTTCAATAACAGGTCAAGTAAAAGATCTGTTCTTGCTGGTGGTAAGATATAACCCAATACAATCTGTCAAATGTTACTTGAAGAGTGGGTTCCACTAAATAACCCCCAATGATCTGAGAGATGCTATGCCACTGATAATCCAATAGATTATGAAACTACAATAACAACTGATAATATGCACATGAATATTATACATGTCAACTCAGTTTAAAAGGAAACAAATACTGGTGTAGAAAATTTTTACTAAGAAATAATCCACATAAATATATACTAGGGTTTTGTATAAAATATAATCTAAAAAATAAATAGCAGTATAAAAAGTGTTAAAGCACATAAAAATAAGTAAATGCCCTCCACCTGCTAAAAAAGAAATCACAAAGTACTATTATCAACAATTCCTCTCAATCAGCAACTCATTTTTCTAGGTAAAACAGGTTCAGCTTTATTCAATTAAGACAGCCAGTGAAGTTTGGATCTTATTATGGATTATATTACACATATCTGTAGAGTTAATAGATGAATTTATAGACAAAAAACATCAGTGAAGAATTTGACTGACCCTAAAATATACCACAAACTTTTATTGCTTTAATAATTGAGGTGTTTGTCGATTTTAATGGCATGCCAACTTGTCAAGGATTATTTTATGCCTAAAGATTTGAGAATCATGTTTGTATTTACATTTTTGGGTAGTTTCTTAAAAGGTTTTTTTTACACATGTTCTATTGAGGTTTAGGTTATTTGGTTTAATGGCATATCAACTCTAGATGGTTATTTAATGCCAAATCCTGTTTATATATATTTGCATGTGTGTGTGTGTGTGTATATATATATAATTTGTAAGTGAACAGTTTATTTTTAAATGAGTTAGAGCTAATTTGTTTGCATACAATTAAATGGTTTCAAGTATTGCTATTTAACACTAATAATTCTATTCAACACTTTTCATTCATTTGCACACAGTTAAATGATTCCAAGTTTTGCTATGTAATACCAATAATTCAATTTAACATCAGTCATTTATTTACACACAATTAAATGGTTTCAAGTTTATTAAATGACTAAACATTCACTACCCTAGGTCAGAGTGGACTTAGGAGAAATGGCAATGAAGGTATACTCCACATTATCCAGATCTCCAGAACTGGAGTTCACTATCAGATGCAGTTTACCCAGGACACCCTTTTTTGAGGCAGTCTTACCCCTTTGCAGGGGATACAGTCAACATATTCTAAGCTCCAACAACAGGGTAAATATAGTTTTTGGGAAGGATCATCAGCATTGAAAGAATTCTTCATACAATTAACTAATAAAGGATACAAAATGGAGTTCAGTGAGAACAGTCCCATAAAAAATAGAATTGTTTCATATTGTTTTTGTTCATAAAAAAATAAAAAGAAAAAACTAAACAAGAGTCTTTTTTCTCAGTGAAAGAAAGCAAGAGAATGTTCCAGTCAAAACATCATGTGAACAACAAAAAAGTTTAATTGTCCTAAAAATCGTTTAACACAGAATTTGACATTTGAAAATTTATATACAATAAATTCAACAAATATCAGATAAAAATTCTACCTAAAGAAGGCCAGAGAATGAGCCAGGGATAAAATGAAGAGAGAGAAGAAGCTGGGAAGAGAAGAAAAAAGAAAGACAGAGGAAGAAACAAACGAGGAGGGACTAAAACTTATTTGAATATTAACAACTTTTTTTTTTAAATGTCAGACAAATTTTGGGGTTTGATTGAATTTAAGTTTTTTCTATAGGTTATTTTTCTTTGATAAATAAAAATTAAAGTGGTTTAAACTTTAAAAATAAGAAAAATATCCCCACTCAAACATGTAATATTTCTAAAGCAAAATATCAGATAAGTTTTGTAATATGATAAAATTAAGCATTAAAAAAGTTAAAATATCTTTTTAAACTGAGCAGTTCATATAGTGGAGCTATTGAAAGAATTTAAAATTCATTTTGCAATATATATATATATATATATATATATATATATATATATATACACACACACACACACACACACTCAGTGTCTGAAGTTATTAAGCACATCACATAAATTTCAATAATTCAAATAATGTTGAAAAAACTTGTCAAATTTTAAACAATCAATTTAGATGTGAAAACAAGGCCTGGGTTAAAATTTTAGGTAATATCAATGTTTTACTGAAGTTATTTGGTTGGTTGGGCTTTATGGCATGGCAACCTTTGTAGGTTATTTAATGCCAAATCCATTTTTATGCAAATAGTCAGCTCTATTTCAAACAATTCAGTTTCGCATGAGTACATAGTTTGTCAAAAAAAAGCTAATTCAGTTTAGTATAAGTACAGATTTTGTTTACACACAGTTAAATGTCAAAACTGTCCTATATTAAACAATTCAATTTAGTGTAAGTACAGTTTCAATGTCAAAAACAGTTCCATTTCAAACAATCCAGTTTAGCATAAGCATGCTGTTTAAATATAAGTACAGTTTAATTGTCAAAAACATTTCTATTTAAGCTATTCAGTTTAGTCAAACAGTCCTAATTCAAACAATTCAGTTTAGTATAAGTATGCAGTTAGTTCTATTTAACCCATAGACAGGGCCCTATCAGGTGCTACCATTCTGGACAATGAAAAGCAGCTCCGCATTCCCAAAAACTCCAGCATCACTGGAACCTTACCATCAGATTGTTTAGCGTCATATCTAGGACACTCGTTGGGGGGGGGGTCTTACATCTCTGCAGCGAAGCAGCCTGTGTATTTTACAGCCCCAGCCGACTGGGCAAACTGAAATTATTTGATGCATTCTTAAAAAAACAAACAAAAAAAACTGCAGTCTGAAGTAATTAGACTAAAATCAAATAATCACATTTTACTTTAATAAAAAAAAAGTAATAAAATCATCAAAAATTAATTAACACCTATAAAATACCAAATAACAAACACATCAGTCTTTGAACCCTTTGCATTTTAATATAGTGACCCTTCTTCTCAATAATAGCCAGTAATATATTATCCCATTGATTGTTAATTTCTTTTTCTTTTTTTAAACTTCAGCAGGTTCAATTTCTGACATGGTAGTTTTAATTGCTACCCTTAGGTCTGGTTTGCCATCTTCATGACTGACCAAAGATTTTTGGCCAGATTCAGATCAGGACTTGATAGTGACGTCTATTATCTTCTCACCTGTAGTAAATCTTTTATGCTCTAAGAATTTATGGGTAGATGCATAGTTTTACTTAAATACAAACTTCACTTTGAAACTGTGAGTCTATAACAACTACTTTTGACCAATGAAAAGGCTGGAATTGAGGGGTTGATGAATTTTAAGAAGATACTTCTTTAGTGTTGATTTTTGCTATTTAGTCAAGTAGTTTAAGAGTATAAATACAGTATTGTAATAAAAACAACAAAATGGAATAAGACTAATAAAATATTTTTGGAAGCTTAGAATTAAATGTTAATTAAAAAGGGAAAAAAAACCCATCACTCCATAACTATTTTTGTTTCTTCAAGAAGGCCAAGAATGTAGACAACCAGCAGTATTTGTCTTTTACAAGTCTATAATAAATTATGCATTGAATATTATAAACTCTTTAGAAGTTTTTCTAATTTTTTTGTTGTATAAAAGGATTTAAAACTGAGCTAAATCACTGTACTGTTTAAAAATTGTTCTATAAAACTTATATTTGTTGTTTGTTTTAAAATAAGTATTACAAATCCTTCCCCCTCATAATAAATATTCATAACTTTATTTTCTATCATAATAATTATTTACAAATTTATAAAAAAAAATTATTCCAAAAGATTTTTGATACTTAACTTAAGAAAAAATGTACATACATATAACAAAGTATATTTGGCTCCCAGCATTCTTGCCCTTGCGAACAAGCACTATTCTATAATAAACTGATATAAATTGTACTTTTGAAAAAATTGTTCTAAGAAGTTTGTTTGTGCTTTATGGTATATCAACCTTTGTAGGTTATTCAATGCCAAATCCATTTTTATACAAATAAACAGTTCTATTTCAAACAATTCAGTATAGCATAAGTACAGTTTAATTGGCAAAACATTTCTATTTCAAGCTATTCAGTTTAGTCAAGCAGTTCTAATTCAAACAATTCAGTTTAGTATAAGGACAGTTTTTGTTTACACACAGTTAAATGTCAAAACAGTTCTACTCCAAACAATTTAGTTTAGCATACAAAAACAGTTCCATTTCAAGCAATTCAGTTTAGCATAAGTATGCAGTTTAAATGTAAAAAAAAATCCTATTTCAAGCAATTCAGTTTAGTATAAGTACACAGTTTAGTTCTATTAGGACTATCAGGTGTTACCACTGAGCCAGAGTGAACCTGGGAGCAATGGCTATGAAGGAGTATTCCACATTCTCTGAAACTCCAGCTTATTACTGGAACCTCACCATCAGATTGTTTAGTGTCATATCCAGGACACTTGTTGGGGGAGTCTTATCCCTCTGCATAGACGCAGTTGGTGTATTCTAAAGCCCCAGCTGACTGGACAACTAAGAAGTTTGTATTGTTTGTACTGAAGTAAACTGGTTATGATGGACTTTTAGCAAAGGACATAAATACAGTCAGCAGCCTAGATAGTAATAAAATTGATAGGTTTAAGTTTATAATAATGAAAAACAGTCCAAGGATTGATTTCTTCAGAAAATTCTTTCTGAAAAATGAACCATTCTTGATATATATTCACAAAAAATTGGATAAAGGAAAGAATGAAGATGGTTGGATGTGTTTTACAGTATATCAACCCTTATAGGTTATTTAATGTAAAATCCTGTTTATACATATAAATCAAATATATGATCTGTAAAAGTTTTTAGATAACAATTTTTACACAAACCAAGGCTCATTTGTTTGCACACAGATAATGGTTTCAAGTATAGTAAATGATTAAACAGTTTTATTTGACCCATAGTTGGGACCCTAACAAGTACTACCAGTCCAGGTCAGAGTGGACCTAAGAATAATGGGTTGAGAGAATGAAGAGGAAAAGTGTGAAAAAAGGACATAATGGATAATCTTTGTAAAGAAAAAAGTAAAGAGAAAAAAAAGGGAATTTCTTATGGGTCCAGTTAGTTAAATTATTATCATTGCATGTTCAAGAAATTTACCATTTTTTTTTAGTATGATATTCACAAAAAAATTGAAATAGATACAAGGAAGGAGTAGAAAGAAACAGGTGAAGGATGAGAAAACAAAGGCATGAATAAAATGATGGGTAGTAATCATTATAAAAAAAACAAGGAATTTTTCATGGATTCAGCAAGCTAAATTATTATTATTGCTTATTCAGAAAATTACATTCTTTTATTTATATTCATAAAAAAAAAAAAAAAAAAAAAAAAAAAAAAAGATTCAATTCTCTTAAAGTTAAAAAATAAAGCTTGTATTCCTAAACATTGATTTTCTAAATAAGTAATAGTGGTAGCAATAACAATAATATTATTAACAACATGTATGTTTGCTTTCTTGTTTAATGTTAATTGTATTGCATGCCTGATTAATATAGCAAAGAGGAAATAAGATGGATAAGCTTACCTTATGATTTTCTTACACATTTTTAGATTTTTTTTAAAAAAAAAAATCACCTTAGAGACTGCTATTCAAGTACTGATGGCACTTGGACATGACATGAAAGGCTGCTTCTTTTTTGGCATGCCAAAATGTTAACTTGTCTCCTTCCAACATATCCGTTGCTCTGAGACAGATCAGAGGTCCGATGTAAAGATAAAAAAAAAGCTCAATGAAACAAACAAAAGATTTGTTTTTAAATATTCTCCGCATTCCCAACAAAAACTGTATATTTTTTATGAGATCAGGGAAAGAGTTCTAGATCATTTATAGCGAGCAATGCAGTTTTCTAGTCAAACCTATAAACTTCTTGCTGACTTCCTAAAACTGTTCAAAAGAGGTTTAAAAGAGGATGAAAGATCGAGACTCAAAAAGTTTTAAACAATTGAGTTTTAAATTGAAAAACCTAGAAAATTGACCTTGATTGATTTACAAGCATTTAGAGATGATTTTACTCTATATACTCTATAGACAGTATTATTCATAAATAGTTGAATGAACACAAAATTTGTTTTTATTGTCTATAGAAAAGAATTTTAAGTCAGGCATGGCAGATCATGTGTGGTGAATGAATATAGAGGTTATCAACCTCTGTAGAATGACATCAGTATAATAGATAACAACCCTAGAAAATATAGTGATTAAATGAATTGGTACATATGTTAAGATCTAATAACCTTCTTTGTCAGCCAAGCATAGAAATTAACATCATATCAGAACTTTTAAGTAAGAAAAAAGGATATTAGGTTTGAAACTCAAAAATTCCACCACCAAATTACACTATGAATTGTACAAGGTACATATAAAGTGTTTCAAGAGGTATTCATGGTGCAATGGCCGTTTGTATTTCACATTTCCACTAATAAACTTGAGAAAGATATGAATTCAACAATTCTCCATCCAGCTATAGGTAAATAGTAGTGCAGACTGTGCCTTTTAACCTTAGTATACCAACCAGTATAGGAGAAGGAAAACCAAACTCAAACTTGTTAAACTCCTAAAAAATTGAACCTGTGTTACATCTTGCTCATGTGGAGGAGTTGGGTAAATACATATGCTCTGGTTCAGTTGAAGTTTAAATCTTCAAAGACCATTACAAATTTGTCCTTCAAGACAATGATATAACAAATATGACAAATAAAATGTATCTAGTTACCTAGTGGTCATAAGTTCTATCCCTGAGTCAGGCAGTGAATGAGAAAGTCATATTCTGTTTGTGTAGTAGAGACAGATACCACAAGGATGAATTAATAGAAATATCATCTAAGTATGGGCTGTAAAATAAGAACAATTTACCCAAATGAATTGGATAAAGAGTTTGTTTTAAAATTTCTACACACCAAAAGAGAGCCAATGGCTAATATGTTATGACTATAATAACAACCAAGATGAGGACACTAGTCTGAGTACATCAATGAAAAATGATAGTCCCTCATTTCAGAAATTCAAACTTGAGGAATTTTATTTCTAAATAACTAAAATATGTAATTAAAAAGACAGAAAAAAATATTTAAAAGGAAAAGTTATGGGCTATTTTCCATATATATATATATATATTGCATCTAATACATGCAGAATTTTCAATTATCTACCCTTCCATCAAACTGTTTTTTGACAACACCAAGTGTAACACTCATGATTGACATGGGAATCAATATTCAGATAAAAAGAAAAAACTGTCAAAATCTGTCAAACAACCAGCATAAACTAATGGCAAACATATCTGTTCCACTACTTGGACCTCTACTATCCCAACAGGATGTGGTGTAAGTCTTGCAATATTAAACACTATTTTTAAACCAATTGATTTACCATGTAAAAGTACTTATTTTTCAGCTCTATGCTGAAGCTCAAAAAACCCAATTGTCATTATCACAAATCTTTTAACAGTAAGTACTGAGCAATATTTTTGCTTATACATTATGTACATATTCTAAATACTTCTTAATTTCTGTATATATCATAATGAATTTGTTGTTATATATACTGGTATCAATTGTACATTGCCATATTGAATTCACACCTTGAATCAAAAAGGTTAACAACTTCTATGACTCTAAAATAGCTACAAGGATAAACTCCACAATTGCTAATTAACACTGCTAAAATTTCTATGATTAATAACTCCTTTAATCATAAAACTACATTGGTAATAACAGGCTTAACAACTTACATTGTTAACTTACATTGCATAATGGTTATTATTGTAGGGAATGGAATTGGCAACCCAAGTTCAAACCTGGATGAGGCTGTTTGTATTTCACTTTGTGCAAATGCCCTTGGGAAAGGCATGGATCTATCTGTCCAATCCCAGATGTAGATGAATAGTAGGGCAGACTAGGTTCTTTAGCCTTGGTTAAGCAACCAGTCTACAAGAAGGAAAACTATGAATTCAAGCCAGCTTTACTCTACTTACAAATTAATTTTGTGTCACATTTGATCAGGGAAGAGGAGTTGGGTGAATATATACATTGGTAATAAGATTCTTAACAACTTATATTGGTAACATTCAACAAAAATATATTGCTTGATATTTTTAAAACTGAATTCATGACAAGTGTAATAGTTAGCAAGCTGGTCTCGCAGATCAATCATTACCAAGTAGTGAGTTAAATTCTCACTGGGTACCTCATACTTCTTTCTGGCCTTGTACTAAACTAAGCTTAATCAATGACTGGGTACCTCAGTGTGATGCAATGGTCAGCGAGCTATGTTAATAGACCATTGTTGGTATGTTCAATTCCCACTGGAATTTCTGACCTTGTGCAAAACAAAGCTAAGCTTAGTAAATGACAATTAACTTTTTTTATATCCTTTTTTCTGAATCGCTAAACTGAAAAGTCATTGTGGGATGCAACAGGGTCTTAGGAATACTGAAATTTTGAGTAAAGAAGATCAACAACATCATCAAATTTAAAATTTTAAAAATTAACATTCTGAATTTAAATTGTTAAATGTTTAGACCTAAAAATTACTATTAAAAGGTGATTTACAACTATTGATGAATTACTGCAGATGGGCAGAACCTAGCATTACTTGAAGTAAAATATAATATACTTAAGCCCATTTTGTTAAACAAAAATTCTATTTGCTTTCTGTATGAGAGTCTGGTCATTAATTTTATTCCTCAAAATCACAGTACCCCAATAGATAACCTTTAAAACACTGCCTGTGGCTCAGACAAATTTCATTACAATTTGTTCATTAGCTGGGGAGTCTCTAAGTAGAAAGAGTCATTTCTAATTTTTTTCTTCCAAAAGTTGGAACTCTGCACCCACTTGTGGGATGGGATTGGGGGTCTCCCACTGATCGCAATTTTATCAATTTTCATTAATTGGACCTTTCTAATAAATTCAAACTAAAATGTTCTGGGTACCACAAGGAGTCAAGGGAGCCAAAAGCCTCTCTTTCTTGTTCCTCCTCTCTGCAGATGGCTTTAAAACACTACTTGGGGTCAAGAAAGTTTGTATAACAACTTTTGATTAGTAAATTAGCTAGGCTCAAAGGCCATTGTTAGTGAGCTTGATTTTCACTGGGTGCTTAATATTTCTATGCTTGTGCTAAACTAAGCTAAGCTTAGTAAATGAGTAGAATCCTTCATAAGTATATAGTTATTCATAAATATCCAAGGTGAGATCAAAAGTATCAAGACTCAATCTTTAAATTAAAAAAAAAAAAAAAAAAAAAAATCTTGCATGCACAACTGATTTATAAAATATCTAGACTGACCAACATTTTTTGGCAAAACACAGGATTGTACAAGTGTAGCATCATTCATACACACTAGACCCCCAAACTCTGTGAGACCTCTCCTGGTTTCCTAAACTAAATATTAAGTTAGGGGAAAAAAAAAAAAAAAAAAAAAAAAAAAAAAAAAAAAAAAAGGTAAAATTTGTGAATATGTAGAGTATAAAAAAAATTTCACACTGGATGAAAAAAGGAATTCCAGGTGCTTCAACTAATCAAAAACTCACATGAATAATTGTATTGAATGCCAATGGAGCTGTTTTGAAGAAAATGACTAGGTAAATACAGCTTCAGTCTTGATACTTTTTGAAAACGTCATTTCCAGAGTGGGGGCAGAAGTAACAGGGTAATCAATAATATTACATTATACAAAACATTACTGATTTTTAAAAAAATTATGTTCATATATTGTTATTAACTGACTTGTTACTTCTGCTCCAGTCTCTATGTTAAAATGTTTGTAATGTGTCCAGCAAGCTTGAGTTTTGTAAACAAGTTTAAATTCAATAGCTAAGACTTCTTGTAAACAAAGATGTTTATATTTAAAAAGAAACTTGGAAATGGAATGTCTCTATATATTGATTATAAATATTCTTAGGCCATTACATTCATGTCATATGAATTGCATGGTGAGTGTGGTGTGACAGCTTTGAGAAGTGTGTTTTTTTTATGTGGATTTGGTTTAAAGGAGTGTTTTTAAATCCATGAAAATCACAGGGAAAAAAACCCAACAGCAGTTGAAAGCCAGAGAGAAATGAAGTAACAAATGAAAAGCATTATATTTTTTATTTTAAATGATTTTGACTAGTATTTCACCTTTCCAACAACTTGTAAGAGAATAAATGACAAGGGTCCCTGTTTCAAAAGATGGTTGCTTCCTCTACAAGACAATGACCCAACAATAATTACCCATTCACTACCAATGAAAAAAGTGCATAAAAGTTTTATATGTACATGGATATTTTTTTAATGTTTTGCTTCAACAATGCTATTCATAAAAAATGAATAAAATGAAATAGAAAATGAAATTAAAAAACAAGCATAAACTTTTTAAAAGTTTAAATATCATGATGGGTTGAGGATTGATTACTATAAAGTGACGATTAAAAAAGAAGAAAAATATAAAAAGTCAAAGCAGCAGGGAACAAAAAAGAAATAGAGTTTAAAGAAAGGATCAAGAAAATATGGTAAAAAATAAATAAAATAGAAAAGACAAAGGGTACATGGAAGAAGAAAGGGACAAAACACAAAAGGGAAAATTTTAATGTGTATTATGAGTATTTAATCAATTAATGATATTGTCAATGGGAACATTAAAACATAAAATCTAATCAGATAATAAAGTTTAATCTTTTCATAGCTGTATACAGTTAAATTCTTAAATGCTGTGTAAGAGTAGAGTCAAATTTCATACTACATCTAATCTATTTCCTGTTAGGTGGGTTTATCTTTGATCATAAAATTTGCTGTTTGTAACTATTTGGTTTCGGGTCTTTTTGTGGGTGATTTAATGCCAAAGTCATCCTTATTGAAGAATAACACTGGTACTATTTAACCCATAACTGGAGTGGGTGGGGTATAAGAGTAACCAATAAGAGTAAATTTGATGACAAAAATTACGAAAACAGCTTCCAGTAAAGTTTTAAACTCTTAGCCAGCATTGAGAGATATTTCAGCTAATGAATAATAAATTCTATGCATTCAATCCCAAGATGCTCTATCATCCAAATTTTATTGTTATGCTGCTTCAATAAATAAATGCATAAAATACAATTATATTCAATGACATTTTTCTGCTTGGACTATTCTTTGGTTTCATCCAAGTCAGTATGCTAAATGTTTGTTAGTGGAGAACAGTTTTATCCTACTTTTACAACTTACAGTAAAGTCATATGAAAAGTAATGGATCCAACCGATCACCCAAGTTAAGCAGTAATCAGGTCATTCAGTGCTTAAATGGGAGAACACTAAGAAATAAAAGTTATTATAAGCATTCCAATGCCTGTATGCCGCATAAAGCAAAATTTTACAGAAAGGCATTTAGCAAACTGTAATAGTGAGCAGGCTAGTCTAGCAAACCATTGTTAGTGAATTTGATTTTCACAGGATTCCCCATAGTTCAGACCTCACACTAAGCTTAGTCAATTACTACTTTTACTATAAATACAGGCTATGTAAAAAGTGGATAATGGCAGAAGAAAATAGAGAAAAAAATCTTTTTAAAAAATTAAAAAAGAAAAAAAAGAAAATTGATCTCTGATAACCCATCTATATTTGTCTATACAATCAACGGAAAGAATTTAAAAACCTGTCTTTGGATTGACTCAAACCAATGTATCTATATTCATCTTTATTATGAAAACTTTAGTCTTCGTTTTTTTTTTTTCTTTGTACATCAACCTTCATGGGTAATTTAATGCCAGAACCATCCTTTTAGGGCACTAATGCTGGGGTGGATAAAAGGGTTCTTACCTTTTCTAAGAGTATTACTCTGAAAGTGAACATAATGTGACCGATATTTGAACTTGCTTACTATGATGTCATAATCCAGCACATTAGCTACTATGCCATGAGGACTTCTCCTCAACTTCAGTCTTTCAGATGAGAGACCTGTTCAAATTATTCATTAACGATCAAGAATTGCTAGTTAATTTGCTTATTATACAAACTACAACCAACAGAGATTTCATTCATGGTTGCTCCAATTTGGAAATAAATACACATAATAACTTAAAACACCTATATTTACACATTTATGCAAAGTGCATCTACTACATTCTATTAAAACCAAACTATCTATATGTAAGTAAAAGAAACTCAATCTTGCAAATCTGCTTGTAGCATATATAAGCAGAAGGTTTAATAACTTTTTGCCTTTCTAATTCAATATTTGTTTCTTGAAAAAATAATTTTGTTAATGTTGTAATAAAGTCATATTCTGCCCCAACTGTTTCAAACATTTAAAATGTAATGTTCAGTATATATGTCACCCACTTTTTTCAAATGTTAGTGTTAAATCATAATAATCTGAAAACCATATTTTATTGTCATAATACTTTGTGAAAAACATTCAGTTCTATTGAGTAGTCTTATGGAAGTGGTACTAAATCTGTTTGATAGTTATTCAGAATCATGACAACAGGATATAACCCAAAGATTAGACTACACTATAAGAAACACAAAAAACAACCCTAAGAATAAGACTTATTTAAAAAGATGTTTTGAAAAATTGATCAGACAAAATATTTTGTTAAAAAAGAAAGGGAAACATACATAATGATTTTTTTAATGAAAATCATTGACAATTAACATCTCAAAAGTGTAACCCCCAAAATTGTGATAATTGTGAAAAACTACATAAAAAAACAGTGATGGTAAAAACATAAATAGGTTCAATGTAAACCAAATACAGATTAAAAACACTACATAAAAGCTTACTACAAATATACTAACATTCTATTTGTTATGTTTACATGTTTACAAAAAAGAAAAAAAAAAAAGAAAAAAGAAAAGCATTTTAAGCAAAATGTTTTATGTATACAGGAGTTCAAGTGTAACTTGATACCTGAATGTTCTATAAAGAGAAATCCAGAAATAACATTCCTCAATCTCCTTATCCTCCTCTTCCAATTACCATTCTTCAACACTTCTATTATAGCACTTAGCACCTTTCCCTTTCTACTATGTTTCATTTACTAATTCCATCTTCTGCTGTAACTGATCTCTATTCCCCTTTCTTACACAATATAGCATATTACAAAAAAAAAAAAAAAAAAAAAAAAAAAAAAAAAATAAAATAAAAAAATCTTACATCTTCATCCTGATTTTTTTTCAGTTATTAATAAGTTCCAGTTTGCTCAAAGTTTATTCATGACCTGTAAAAGTCTCATTTCAGGTTTTGGATTCCTTTTAACAAATAGGGTCATCTTTACAAATACTTTGTAAAACTGGCAAACATTTTGTTTTAAAACTAATAATGAATTTTTCTTTAAAAAGTAAATGAAGCAATCCCCCACCCCCCAAGTTTTAAAGGCTACAAAAATTATTTCTAATTATAAGCTGATAAGGTGTGCATATATTTTTTGAGATATCATATGAAAAAAAAAAAATGAAAGAAAAAAAAAATGAAAGAAAAAAAAAAAGAAAATTTTGCATAGAATTGTGCTTGATATTATCATAGAGCAGGTATAAAACCTAAAAATATAATCATGGACACTAAAAGTCCATTACTTGAAGTTTTATGTGGTGTGCATTATCATTATACACACACAGCAATATCTATGCAAATCATATGTGATGAAGATTGTACTAGGCAAACATCACAAAATCTAGGTGTCTACAAAGAAAAACTGTGCATACACTTCTGAGGAACTGTAATATTTCAAGCAGTAAATCTGACGGGGATTAAAGACAATTCATAGCAGGAGATGAAGGCAGTGAAAATAATGACCGTGTTTTAGTAATATAAAAAAATTGATATTTTGAAAGCTTGGTAGTAAGGGAATGTGTTTTTTTTTTCAAAAATTTAGGGGGAAAAAAAAAAAAAAAAAAAAAAAAAAAAAAGAAAATCCCGAATATAGACTAGATTCTGAAAGCAGAATTTTAATGCTAACAAAAATCATAAAAGGTAGAAAAGATTTGATTTTTTGGATATTCAATGCAGTTAAGTTTTCTAATCCAAGACAAGAATGAAAGATTAATGTGTATAAAAAAAAAAAAAAAAAAAAAAAAAAAAGAGTAAGAGAAAAACGTTCATATGCATAAAACAATGGAATTAGTCTGAATTTTTGAAAGTAGAAATTACAATATCTACTGATAATCGTATATTCTATTTAAGAGCATAGTCATAATGGTTAGCATGCTAAATTAGCAAACCATTGTTAGTGAGTTCAATCTTCACCGAGTACTCCATACTCCTGGATTTGTGCCACAAGTAAGATAAGCTTAGTTAAAAATTTGGTCACAAATCTGGATAAAGACGCTTGGGAACAAGCCAGAACAACAAATAGAAAATGATTCCACTTGATTTGTGATATCTGTTAAAAAAGACTAAAAAAATGGTGCTTTATACTAGAGTTAAATGTGCCATGAATACAATGCTGTATGATTAAGTGATATTTTTTAGAAAACAGAAAATGATAATAAGGTCTATTTGGGCATGGCCGAACATTTTTTTCTTTTTTTTTTTCTTTTTATTGCTGCTTTTTATTGAATATTTTTCAGGTCTGAAGATTTTATAAATGAACTTTAACCTAATGAAGCTATTACAGATATGGAAGTCAACACAGTTTTAGCTTAAGATGTACTCATTTACACTTATTTACAATGGATTGCTAAAATGATATAACAATGCACACACTGTTAGATAATCAAAGACTATAATCATTTTAAAAACTAGCAAATTTTTTAAAGATATTCTTAAATTTTTTGTTTGATGACATTAAGAAAAAGTTAAAATTTTTTAAGATTTGATAAAATTTTAAAATCATGAAAAAAAAAAAAAAAAAAAAAAAAAAAAAAGTTAATTTTTCCAAATATTATCAGCCCCTTAAAGCTTGCAATATTTTTCTTTTCCTGCTATTAATTATTTTTGAATCATCAAAAAAAAAAAAAAAAAAAAAAAAAAAAAAAGAACCCTCAACATTTCTATGTTATGTTATATTGGTGAAATATGTCAGTCACCCTAGGACAGTCATTGATTTTATTACCGGCTACCAACTTTTTTCTTTTTTTTTTTTAAAAATCTAACTCACTACAAAAATAAGATAAAAGGAAAAGAGAGCTGGAAAAAGTATGTATATAAAAAAGAGAAATTGAAAAACAATATTTATAGAAATCTTATAAGTGCAAGACATAACTCTCAAAAGAAAAAGAAAAAAAAAATTATACAATATACAAAAATAATTAACAAGAAAGTATGTTCAGCTAAACAATCTAATTTTATATGTAAGAATCAGACTACAATGGATAAAAAAAGTATGTATACACACACAAAAAGAAGAAAAAATGATTGTGTGCGTGTGTGTATGTATGTATTAAAGTGGCACAGAGAAATGGACAGAATAAAGAGCTTGTTTCTCGACAGAAGTAAAGACTAGCTAATAACATAATATACAGCATGTTTTGTTTTTTCTTTTCATGTATACAAATGCCATTTACAAGAAAAGAAAAGGTATTTAAAACTGAATTTTGAGTTGCTTCTATACAGGATGGTAGAATTTGAGATCACATGAACAAGAACTGGTCAAGCTATTAGATTACAAAATGATAATTTTTTTTCTGAAACACCCTGTACATCTCAAATGTAACCAATTTTTTGGAAACATAGTATAATGACTACAACCAGATAAAAATATATTTTGTTCAGAGGTACAGGAGAAACAATACTTGAGCATGAATTGAATCCTAACAAAACTCATTAAGAAAAATCTTGAATCAAAATAATGGATATTGAAATAATTGATATATTATCCCTTAATAACTGGTGTTATGAAGAAAGAGATTGTGCTGCTTCTCTTAACAAGTTGTTTTCTAGCAAGTTTCCTTAGTGAGTTATACTCTTATAAGGAGCTTAGATGGTAGAATATTTTCTATTATAACTGAAGAATGCCAAATGTCTTCACAACCAAAGGAACAATGAGCAAATAATTTTTCTTCATTTTTTTTTAACAAGATAAATAAATAGTTCAGAATTAATGAGTGGTAAATATGAATGATGAGCAAAAAATTTGGTTGATGTCAATTTTTTTTAAAAGATAAAAACATTTTAAACATGAAAAAATATTTGGTTAGAGAATAAAATAAAAACAGTAGTTAGAGACAAACATGTTCAAAGATAATAAAATAAAGATCCAAAATACAATGCAAAATTAAGCTTAGATTTACTAGTTCCCCACACCTTTTTCTTTCATAGCCTATTTGTTAACAACTTAGAAGTAGAATTTAAAAAGAAACTATTCAATTTTTTTTAAAACCAGGGAATGAATTAAATAAAATATTATGAATAAAAATGAAATACTGAATATAAACAACAACAAAATCCTTACCAAAAACATTCAATTTTTTTTCTTTATCCTATGATTTCAAGTTTTGAGTCAATAATTACATCAAAGGATTGATTCTTCCTTCAAAAATAGACATTTTGAATAATTTTTATAGTTTCCATAGCAAACTGAAAATTAGTGCAAAACAAAGGCAGCACTGTATGAAGCATTTACATTGAAAACAAAAACCACTCCAGAGGAACTTCAAATTTCAACAGTAGAGTTTTGATATAAAAATAGAGTCTGAATATACCAATAGTAGATATAGCAGTATAAAGAAAATATGTTATGCATCTTCAATTGAATCGGTACTTATTCTAATGAAAAATTCTTATTAGTTCCAGTCAGCGTTGATTCTGAGAAAAACAGTTACATATTAGAATAAATTTTCCATTTAATTCTAATATATATAATAATCGAGACAATTAGAAAAAGACATTCACAAAATAACATTTAAGATCATAAAATATAAATTAGAAACTTCATTTGTAGCTTTTTTTAACAACACATATTACTATTTTGTTACCCCCAGATATTTTTGTCATTGTCCAATTTTTAGGAATTGGAAACTTCAATAATATCACATTTAAGTACTTGATTTTAATACACAGCATTTTTTCTGACAGTTTAAAGAAAACCTTCCATTTAATTTGTTTATTTTACATTATAGAAAACAATGACAGAGCTATAAAGAACTTAATTATTTTTAAAATTTAATCTTTTTACAAATATTATAATATCAATGTGGCTATTTTAAAGCAATAATTATATTAGGAGAATTCTTGTATTTTAGGTTCAGTCATTAACACACACACAAAAGAAGTTTGAACAACTATTTTTGGCAGTTAACTGGTATGCATACCTACTGCTATTCCTTTTGTACAGGATTTAGACCCTTAATATCATATAAAGTTATAAGTCCAAGTTCTTTTGCAACATAAGGATCTTTGAAAATTAATCAAATTCTCCAAAACAGTAAAACTAAGTCTTGACTAATTTTCTGAGATGAGGAATTATCATTATATACTGATTTACTTGAACTAAATAAAGATAATTGACCAAGTACAAAATAATAGTTAAATTTAGTGGTATAGGTATTTTAGTCACTTTCTCACAAATATAGAATTTGGAACCAAGCCTTTCTCAACATTGGAATATAGATATTTGTGTATGGATGAGTGTGAAAATTGTCTTGCGCTACTTGTATTGCTGTAGGTATCAGGGTATGTCCACTAACCTTTTTAATGCAATGGGTAGGTACTGCCAAGAAGATGGATCAACAGAAAAAATGTTTGAAAATGTAAATATGAAATATTTCAAGTGACTCTTGATAATCAGATTTGAATGTTATGTTGGCAGTTTAATCAGTTTTAAACAAAGCATTTTTTAAAAAGTTATTCAACTTTAATAAATTGCAATCATTTTGAAAGATGATATAGATATACAGAACACAAAGCAAATTAAAAATTGTCAGCTTTATAATTTAAAATTAAATACATATTTGAAATTAAAATTTTATGAGAATAAAATGTATGAATCCCCAGTTTCATCAAAATTAGGAAATTAATTTGTTATAACCAGTGGTTTACTGTTTTTCTAAAGAAAAGAAAATAAGGATAGATAGATATACATCTTCTAGGCCTAATGAGTAGAGTGTTCACCAATGGTCCGGGAGGGGAGATCAGGGTTCAATCCCAGGTTGAGCCATACCAAAGACATGATAAAAATGGTACTTGATGCCACCTTGCTTAATACTCAGCATTATAAGGTATGAATCAAGGGTAAAGTGGAGCAATCAAGGGAATGGAGTAGCACTCTTCCCTACAACTTAGTGTAGTAGCTATTGAAAAGGGAGCTTTCACATCATCCTTGACTAAGGTTGCCAGCTTTTGAGATATACATACACACACACACACACACACACACACACAAAAAGGAATGCCTTTGAATTCCATGGAAACTATAGCAGATGCATGAAGTACAATAATACTTGAATAAAAAAAAGTTTTCAGCTACAAAAGACTATTTTTTTTCAAAGTCACCACCATTGGCTATATATTTTTGCCAGTGATGAACAAAAGCTTGCATACCATGCTTATAAGAGGGTTGCTCCAAAAGTAATGCCACCTATTTCATTATGTTGTCCTACAATGTGATCTTGGTGGTATGGCAGTAGAATTGAAACCTTCCTACCAATAACATGAATTGTTTATTTTCTTAGCTTTGTTAGAGATAGCAGTTGAGTTGTAGTCTGGCAAATTGACATCTGACACAAAAATATAGGTGCGTCATTGAATTCCGCTATAAGGGAAAAATTGAATTCACTGACTTTCATTAACACTCAAAGAACATTTATGGAAACTAAACATTGAATGTAACCACAATTTGGTGCTAGGTAATGTACCCCAGTAATAGTGACAGTGATTTGAGTGACAAGCAAAGTTCAAAATAGCTGTAAACCCATGTAAGTACTTGTTCATATGGAGGTGGGTGGCATAGGAGTTATTGTCATAGAAAATTAATTTTGTGAGCCAAGTTCAAATTCTGGATGAAGCTGTGTTTCACTTCATGCTAATGCCCTTGGGAAAAGCATGAATCTACAGCTTCTTTCCCTAGTTATGGATAAATAGTAGGGCAGACTATCCTTTAAACTTGGTCTAAAAGAAGGAAAACTAAATTCAAACCAGCTGTGACAGATTTAGCAGGCTGGTAGGAGATAAAAATTGTTAAAGAAAACAAAGGGATACCTTCAAGCAATAACAGCAGTTTAAAGAAACAAATCTGTTCATAGTTTTAAATCAGACACCTATATCATCACAGTTGGATTCAAACAACTTGACCATCCTAAAGATGGATACCTCTGTATAGCTACATAAGACATGTAATACTCAAAGAGTTTAGAAAAAGCAATAAAGCTGCAGAAGCAACTCAAAATGTTCATGGTGTTTATACAAATTCTTTAAACAAAAGAAATAGCCAAAGATGGTTTGAAAGTTTCAGAAAAGGTGACTTCAATTTCAAAAGAGATGCACCGCATACAGGTTGTTTAATAATGATCAGCTTTTGAATGAATCTGAGAGTAATAGAGCTGTTATGGTTGAATAATTAGATAAAAAAAAATTTGATTTCACCATCATTTGTAAAAACTTAGCACCTGAAGATGGAAAATTGGTTTTCTATGATTTCATAAATTTTCATTGGACATCTTCATCCCCTTGTACTCATGAATACATCACATTATTTTGAGGCAGATTAATAACATATCATCACAGTTTGATTCAAACAACTTGACCATCCTAAAGATGGATATGTCCATAGAGCACATCGGATATGCAATACTCTAAGAGTTTAGAAAAAGCAATAATGACAGTGATATGAGTTACAAGTCATGTCCAACTCAGTTGTCAGCCTATGAAATAAAAAGCACCTTGATCAGTTCATGACAATTGGGTCAATGAAAGATGGACATTTTCGTGACAACACCACCATCATCACCACAGAAAAAAATGGGCAGTCTCCACTGGTATAGATTTTACAAGTTTAGCATGCAGTTTCATGTTCATTGCTAGTGAAAATGCATAGCCAATGGTGTTTATGAAGGGAAAAATCCTTTGTAGCTGAAAACTTGCTCTATCCAACAGTGTTGTCCTTGTATTTGTTGTAGTTACCATGAAAATAAGAGGTATTACTTTCAGAACATCTCTTGTAGATATATAGATGATATATAAGAGAAAGATCAATAAAAGCAAGAGAAAATGTCAATATCTCAAATTTATTTTACATTTCAAATGGCAGTAGTAAATATTATTCAACACAGTGTGTTGAAAAAGAACAGTTTTCTTGTTTTTGTTACAGTTTTGCTGTTTTTGTTTTTTTACATTTTCAACAAAACGTAATAAAAATAAAAATGCAAATAAATTATAAGCAGTAAACTTTCCTTTAGTCAGATCTAATGTTGATCAAATACTTTGTGTTTAACTGTGTGTCACTTGTCAGGAAAAAAAATAAAGGTGATTCCCTCACACCCACCCACCCCACATCCACAAATGTTTCATATGTTCAGCAGAACTCATAAAAATTATGACAATTGTATTAAGGACATAGAAAATTGATTTAAAACATTGTGATGTAAAGAGGAGTAAACTACCTCTAGGTGATTTGCAAATTCATTCAATTTTTATTTTAAAAAATTTATTGTATAATTTTTTTTTTATTTGATATCTTTCTTATGACCTTGAAATACAATGATGCCAAATTTTTGGAGGAAAGTCAGATCCAAAATATGAAATCAGTTCAATGTTTTTTTTTTTGTTTTTTTTTTTAAATCTTGAGTGATGACTTGATATGAAAATGTAGAAAATGTTGCATGAGTTCTTCATTGTTCATTCATTGAAGAAAATTAATTTTGGTTTGTTATATTGGCAGTCCATTTGCGTATTGCTAAGTTGGTTTGAATGTCTTTTTTCATCTTTTATAAATTTTAGTTTGTGTGGTTAGTGTAGTTATCATTCAGTGATAAAGAAAAGAATAGAAAGAGATGAAGATGAAAGGAATCTGGCTTCTCAAGAAAAAGAAAAAGAAAAAAAAAAGAGGGAAAAAAATTCTAACTTTTGAGCAACATAAAAAAATTCTATGGCAATAAGAGAAAAATAGAAAATAAAAATGGTCAGAGCTTACATCAATGGATAAAGTGTTTCTGTAACCTCCCTATTTATTCTAAAGTTAATTCAAGAGTTTTAGTGTGAAGTTATAGTAATAAGTACCTATCAACCAAAAATTCTTAAAATACAGTGTAAATCGGATATAAGAGATTTTCTCTGGTCCCAAATTAGAGCCTGTATTACCTAAACAAAATAGACAAAACCCGGATATAAGATACTTCTTATCCAGTCCCGACAACTCTCTTATATCCGGGTTACACTGTAACTTAAATAGTTATCTATAAACTCAATAAGGAATTCAAGTATTTATTTTTGAATACAGGATGAAATTAAGTTCAATAAACACATTTGTAGTTAATTAATACTGAATTATATTGGATTAAGAAACAAGAGTTGATTTTGTAGTATGATGAGATGCAGAAAATTTCTTCATCCAACCAAAAAGGGAATACATTTTTTTCTTTTGTTAAATGGTTAAAGAAATTTGAAATGTGCCAGTTATATTGAACTGCAGGAGGAATGTGTGGAATAGCATGGCTCAAGGTTCTTCCTTTTTTAGTCAAGCTAAGAACTTTTCAGCAACTCCTCATATATACTGAATCTAATTTACATTATCTTAGAATAACATGAATTAATTGTTTATCAAATTATGATTACCAACAAAGATGTTATTTTTAGTTCTTTATCCTTAACCCTTTGACTCAAAGCACCTGATATTTAGTTTTGGTTTCTTTGTTTAATGGCATATCAACCTTTGTGGTTTATTTAATGTCAAAGACATTCTGGTAGAATAACAGCAGTAATACTATTTATAACCCATATCTGGGAGGATAAATGGGATTCAATACCTTTCTCAAGGATATCAGTGTGACTAGAGTTCAAACTTGCTTATTTTGAGGCCATAGTCCAGAATTTTAACCATTACATTATGGGGACTCCCCTCAATATTTGAGCCAATAACTAGAACATAAACCCAATGATCTTCATAGATATTACCACTCTGGGTCAGAATACACTTAGGAAAAATATTTTGGACAAATAATATCCCAGCAGAATCTGCCTCAGAAAGTGCAAGAGGGCATTGCACATAGTGTAATGGATGACAAACTAGTGAAGCAGATCATTACTAGTTAGTTCAATAAATTACACCTGGAAGTGACTGTGATATAAGGGCAACCAGCATAGAAAATGAATTGGTGCATTAACTTCAAGTTCTTGCTGACAAGCAGCCAGTCTAAGACAAGGTAAATTCTGAATTCAAACTATGAAAATGGCAATAGGAAACCATTTCACTATCTCTCCTAAGAATAGTCATAGTAATTCCCAGCTTATTGTGAGGAACTATAAATACACAAGCCCTGAAAGAATATAGCACCTTTAATTCAATATGTACACCAAGAGAAAAAAAAGAAGGAATAATCAATATGATAATTTGAATATCTAAACTAAGCATGGAAAATCTTTTTCAAGAAGCAGGCTACATAAAATATGGTTCATCATCAGGCAGACTGTACTGCTAAAAAATTTCAAGCTAAATTTACAATGAAGGTACCTCAAATATGTTCACTACAGAAGACCACATTCTTATGCATCTACCTTAGAAATAAAGAAAAGTTGATTTTTTTTTTCTTTTTGGAAAAATATCTTTTCGATAAAAAAATTAAAGTTTTAGGTGGGCCATTCAGAAATCATTGCAAGCCACATGGTTCATAGGCTGCAGTTTGTCCATAACTGATCTTAACTGTGCAGCACATAACAAATATCATTAACTCTTTACTTCTTGAACAGTATGACAACACTTCAAGTGCTTTGCTTGATGTAATGATTAGCAAGTTAGACGAGCAAACCATTACGAGCGAGTTCAAGTCTCATCAGGTGCTCCATACATGCAGCTTTGTGCCACAACTAAGCAAAGCTTAGTAAATAACACAACACTTCATTTTCAGTACAATCATCTTATAGATAAAACCATTGGATTAATACTATTTAAATACTGATTGTAGTAGAAGTAGCAGTATTTATACAGAGATTTAAACAAATCAACTATTTCTGTCTTTATCTTCAAAATCCTTATTTTAGAAATTCTTTACAAAATGTTAAGCATAAATTTATAAAGAGTTACACTATTAAATGTAACCAATTGAGAAAGTTTATTTTTGTCACTTTTATTAATGTATAATTAAAGAGATCAGATTAGAATTCTAAAATGTTAATTGCATCAATGAAGAAGAATTAGTTACATTAGAATAAAATGTTATATTTTATGCATTGTAATTGGATGATTAGAAAACAAAACAAAAACCGTTTTTCTTTTCTTATCAGACATTTCAGGAGAATCTATCATCCTGAAAGAGAGAATGGGTAAACTACAAACTTTTCAGGTGTGGAACAGTCTTATTTTCAGTATATCTTTCCTTTAAAAATTGATCATATTAAGAAGTTACAGTTAAGATGTATATTGTATATGAGTGATAATTATTATTCTGTGATCTGCTTGGACGAGTGTCCTCATCATGGTGGTTGTTATAGTAACACTATCTCAATTTCTTCAGGAGTCTCTTGTAATCCATAACCTTTAATATTTCCAGGTTATCAACTATAACACCCGATAAAGGTTAGAGAGTATAATAGTACAAACATTGTGACTAATAATAACCAATATGAAGACAAGCCAGTGTACAACAGTGGATAACAATGCTAATTCCTCATCTAAAAGAATTGGAGAGAAATTATGAGTAATACTGTAGTAAAATTTGCCAAGTAAATTGAAATTATTTTGAGAGAACAGTAAAAGAAACCAGTTGACAGCATTATTACCATCATCATGCAAGTTTTCTATGAGGAATAACCAATTATGCAACATTCAAGAAAATGTTTTATGGACTAAAGATTCACTAAAATGAAATAAGTGTCACTAATATTATTTAAAAAAATTACATATGCAATATCAATGGGGACCCCCCACCCCTCACAATACTAATCTATGTTCTATACTTTGTGTACTGTTGCAAATTTTTTTTTTATTTTACTATTTTGATGGAAAAATATTTTCTTAAAAAAAAAAAAAAAAAAAAAAAAAAAAAATTATATAAAAATCAACCTTTACCTACCTGAAAAAGTCAATCAATAGTGTTTTGAATATATTATCAATTTAGATGCTTTATTACCTATATAGATCATGTGATGTTATTCCGTACTATGCAGAAAAATAATTATTTGCATATTTTTATGAAGTTAGTATGAATAACTGGACCATTGGGCTAATGATTACAGTGTTCGCCAATGGTCTGGGAGATGGAAATTCAATCTCAGGTCGAGTCATACCGATGACTCAAAAAAAAAAAAAAAAAAAAAAAAAAAAAAAAAAAAAAAAAGGTATACGATGCCGCCTTGCTTAACAATCGGCATCATAAGATAAAGATCAAGGGTAAAGTGGAGCAATCCAGGGGACGGAATAGCACTTTCCCCTACACCTTGGTGTAGAAGCTATTGAAAAGTGAGCCTTCGGGTCACCCTTGACTAAAGTCGCCAACTTTACTTAGTATGAATAATAAAATAATGCCACAAGGTTTGTGGACTATTAAACTCTTTTTTTGTATGTGCTACTTTTGTTGTTAGCTGATTTTAGACAGTTAATTCAACAGCCTTCTTTAGGGGTACAATCCACAAGGATTTATTTTCAAAGAGTGAGTGAGAAGAATGATAGCATATATACTGACAGACTCAGTTCCTTTGCAATATGAACCAAACAGATAACACTATCCTCAACACTTGTTTAACAGATGTTACTTCATAAGGGGAATTGCTTTTCAGTTTCCTCCTTGCTTATCTGCTCTCAAGCAGGCTCACCTGGCATGTGTGCTAGGTGGGTGATATTAAGTTGATTGCCTAGTCACAGGGAATACTTTCCCCTCAGGCAATACCCACTTACCAGGGCTAAGTTTATCACTTGGTGACTGGGATATCCTAAAAGAGAAATGCTGAAGGGATTAAACTTTTTTTTGACAGCCATGCATAAATCTCAATTAAAATGATTTCATGTCAAATCTGACTTGGTGGGAAGTTTGATAAATTTTTTTCCCGCCAGGCTGAGCTAAAAACAGGTTTGAATATTGGCTGCCATTCTTTTCTATTTGTCCACTTTTACTGGAAAAGAGACTCTCTTCCTTTCTTTATGCATTATCGGAGGAAGTATAGAAGGGATCATCCAAAACATGCTAACACAATAATTCAAACAGCTCATAAAATGACTTATAACAATTGCTAACAATAAAAAGAAAAACTGTTTTTTTTTTTAACATTAGCAGTTGAGACATATGAAATATGTATGTTATGGACTTTTAAAAACTGAATATTTTCTACTTTTTCTAAATTCATTTAACATTGCGAGCATATGAGTTATAAACATAAAAGCACTTATGTTTATAAAGTAACCTACACATTATAAAATTTGAGAAACTTTAAGAGCAGATAAATGATAAAAAAATTAGTATGTCATCATTAAGTTAAAATATACTTAAAATTAAAACAACATTAATACTGGAGTAATTTTGATATCCACACTTGTAGTTTTGTAAAAAAAAAAAAAAAAAAAAAAGTATACAAAAGATATAAAAATCAATATTTCTTTTTAAGGCAACACCAAATTACTCAACTATCAGTATTAAAAAAAAGAATTTATTCCCCATTCATTTTAAACAAATGAAGGGGATTTCTGAACATTTGAATTTTGATTCTTCTTAAACATTACCAATCACATACTGCCATGAATGCTATTTTTTTTTCATCATATATATGAATTTTATAGACTTTTTAAACTGAAGTGTTTTCTATTACCACATTTGTCCCATAAGAATTATTACACTTGCATATTACTATCATATACTAAATGTAATAATTATTATGGGACGGAGACAGTAATTATTTTCTAAGTTTATTTAATATTGCGAGCAAATAAGTATCAAACACAAAAAGCTCAAGTTTATACAGTAGTCTACATGCCATAAAATGTTGGTAACTTTTCATTAAGAGCAGATATAAAGGTTGTGCATTCTTAAGTTAAAATATATTTAAAATTAAAAGATCATTAATACTGAAGTGAGTTTGATATCCACCGAGTGCTTCATATGAGGAGTTTTATACCAAAATAAATTAAGCTTAGTAAAAATGATATAGAAAAAAGATGTTTAATAATAAAATTAATATTTTTTGCAAGCAATACCAAATCAATGTGCTATCAATATTTCCTAATTGATTTCCTATTCTCAGGATATCTAACCAAGTTTTAAACAAGTGAAGGAGATTTCTCAAGGTGTTTATCTTTTAATTTCTCCAAAAGTTCACCAATCACTAATGTCGGATGCTGCTAAGAAGAATGCAACTGTTCATTGGGCAAGGACATTTTTAAGGATTTTATTTTTTTTCATGATGGCTCCAAGATTCTTGGTAAGGACTGAGGTCAGGTAAATTTTCTGATTACCTGCCAAATCCATTTTTTTTGAGGATAGGGAAAGAAAAACCAAAAAGGAGCTTTTCCAAGTTGTGTATGACTAAACATGGCTCAAAAGGATTCATTTCTTCTTTTATCAAACAAATTTTCACAAAAAAATGAGACATCATGTGACTGTATGTCAGTACTGTTAAGTTCCATCAAGTCATATACATTCTCTCCTTTCAGAGCAGAAATATCCAACAGCAAATAACCTAAGGTTTTATTAGGAGAACCTTTTAAAGGGACTATATTTTGTAGATGTCAACTCTTAAAATTGTGTTCCATATATTCTCACTTTTACAATTAAAGGTTAATTAATCTTAAATTGGTGAGGAGGTCAAAAGAAACAACCAAATCTGTTAATGCCAGTAAAGACCAATCATTAAATAAAATGCTAACAAAAAGCATATCTCTAACAACAAAAAGGAAGAAAAAAAAGGGGGGGGGAACAGATCAGCTCAGTTTTACTATATATTACAACACCTGCAATTTTTTTTTTTTTTGACAGGTGATGATGTTTCTGGTGTGCGTTTAAAGCAAATGTTAGATGACATCACTTGTTTGTGCAAAAGGAGTAAGAAAGCTACAAGAATTTTGTGTCTATTTAAATGAAAATAAAAGAATGAAAATAGATTATCATATAAAATAATAAAAAATAGATTGTCATATGCTTAACAAAATGTAAAAATCAAATTTACCATTAAGATTGTAGATAGAAGAAAGATATATATTATAGCTAGATTATCAAATATATAACACTGTGGTTGTATGTGTGTGCAGAATATGTAAATAAAAATTTTACCAAATAGTTATTCTAATATAAAGCTAGAAAACAATTTTAGAAAAAAAGTTACATTTTTTGATAAAACACTACTTTGATAAGCCCTCTATCATACAGAGCTTGATTTTAAAAAAATTTTTCTAAGATACATATATCACTCACAGACACACACAGCTACCCAAAAGCTGGAGCAATTTGAACAGGTTGACCAATCCATTCATCTGTCAAGGAACACAGCATTTCTCATGCCCCACTGGATATTTTACACCTTTTTCAAAATCACTCCATCATGACATAAAGAATCTATTTTACATCAACCCTTTTCTTTCTTTGACAGAGACATTTTTTCTGCAAGTTCTAAATGTTTATGTAGCACCTTACTGAGTATACTTGTATGTATATAAATAATGTCATCAGATAAAGTGACTTTAATGAAAATGTTTAAAAATGAATATCCAGATATGAAAATGTAAGGAAAAGGAAGAAAATGTATTATAAAGTTGCTTGCTTGCTTATGATACTGGGCCTATCAAAACAAGTAAGAAAAGATGATCGTTCACTTTTTTAATTGTATAAATTCATGCGCATTTGAGAAACATACAAGCTAGAGTGTGAAGTAAATGTTTTGGAAAAGTGTATATTTGTGCTTTTATCCACTAATATATGTATGCCTAAATAAAATTGGGAAAAGGTTTATTTTTCTCTCCCAACTTATAAAGAAGAGGATATTTATCCTTTTTTATGCAATTATTTAGGGTAATTAGAACATTAATACAAAGGTAGCTGGGGAGTAAGGGGGATTCTTTGGAATAAGGTGGGGTGAGTACGACAAAGAACACAGGACACTGGAAGGTATATCATTTTAAATTGGGCTGAGAATGAAAAGCCTGAGAGAAAAAAAAAGAGGGAAAAATAAAAGAGGAAAAACAGAAAAATATGAAATAAGCTAAATGGTGGAACCTAATGGACCTGATTCAGAAATAGTCTAAATGGGTCCAACAGAATAAAATTTGAAAGCAGCGCTGGTGAAAATAAGGAGAAAATAAATGAAATATATATTTATTTCACATCACCAAAATACCTTAGAAAAATTAATAATATAAAAAGGAAACATAGGGAGTTATATTTCTTCATTGCAAAATGGAAGGTGTCCGTAGTTTAGCCTCCATCAGACTTCTCTACTCTCGTCTTTAAAATTAACCAGTATATATATATTTAAGGAAAAGCCTTTAAAAATCTAACTTTTTAAAAGGTATTATGGAAATGCAAGACAAATTTTTGAAAGCTAATTTTTTTTTTTAAATGTAAAGGAAAGAAATAGGAAAAGAAAAAGAGTGATAGTGTTGGCAAAAAGATTAGGTCATTGCAGCTCCAAAATTGCCTCCAGGGACCACCCTAGGGTACCTTTTATTTGATGCAGGTCCAGAAGTAACTGTAGAAGCTGGTCCTACTGGTGAGAGATCTAACCTGGACTGGCTGGATGATTCTGGGACACTTGAAGGGATGTCTCCAACCAGAACTGATATACATTTCCAAGTGCCTAAGTAGTTGGCTGAAATTAAAGAAAAAATACAATTTATAAAATAGACTTTTTTTTAAAGTCTAAGCAAAATCATAACTACAGATAATATATTTAAAAAAAAGTTCTGTCAGTGTGATATTCTCATAAACATTACACAAAAATTAGCAAAGGTGGTGCGAAATTTTGGGAATTTAACCAAGGAGACTACTCTGAAAGAAACTAAGAGGATACCCCCCACCCAATGGTGAAATGGAATTTAGTAAGCGTTGGTCTTTACAATATCATCATCATCATGTCGTGCCACTAGCACGGATATCCCTGACCCTCTCTCGCCACTTCTTCCTATCATTCATCACTTTTGGCAGGTTTTCAGGGCTACATCTCGTATCCTCACATAGCTGCTGTATGTTTATTCGAGCTGGTCGTCCTGCTTTTGCTCGGCCATATGCGGGGGTCCATAGGAGTACACCACTGATGAGTTCGTCCTTGCTTCTCCAGCAGTGTCCTGCGTGTCTGGCTCATCTAACTTGTATAGTTTTCGTGATGGGAGGCAAGTGGCTGTATAGCTGGTGTCTTGTGGGGTGTTGCCGCGAGGACTTGTTCAATATTGCTCCCAACATTCTTGTGTAATTGCCGTCTAGCTTCTTCTTCAGCCGTTTAGTTAGCGTCCAAGTAGTGCATCCAAATAGCAATATTGATACGACCGCTGCCTGGAAGAAACTGCGTTTCATTTTATTGGTCAGGTCTGATTTCCATATGATCGAGAGCCTATTGATAGCTGTCCATGCTTTCGTTAGTCGCGTGTTGATGTCTTTTTCGGTTGATGAGACACTGCTTCCTAGGTAGGTGAATTTGTCTACTAGTTTCAGAGAGGTTCTGTCTAGTGTGGAAATGTTGCCTGTTTGGTTGTAGCACATATATTCAGTTTTGAGTGCATTGACATGGAGGCCAATGCCTGCGGTGGCTTGTTCCAAACTATGCAGTAGTGTTTCGGCTTGGTTAGGTGTATTTGCCAGTAACGCTATGTCATCGGCGTAGTTGGCGTTGGTAATTGTTTTTGCGGGGTACCTTCTGCTTCTTTTCTTTGTCAATATGAATAAATTTAATTGTATTCTTAGACTAACCAGTTATATTGATCAATCACTTTTTTTTTTAGATACTGGTGGAAATTTGACAAGAAAATATATGGACAAAGCCCAAAGGATTACTAAAAGTAACTTATATAAAAGATCAGAGCATATATTAACTGAAATACAGGGTGTTTAAAAAATGTTAATATTTCTAGGAGAGTTCCTTTATGATATAATTTTAAAATCTTCATCTGTTCATAATCCCTGCCCACACATAATTGGAATCTTCTTCCAGGTGATTCTGATTCCAGTAAAATCAGTTCAGCTTATCTAATATAAATACTTCCATAGAAATATTAACATTTTTTTTTAATCATTTCAAGAATGTGTTGACAGGGAGGGTAGTCATGTGGAGACTTGAAAATTATATCATAAAGATACTCTCACAAGGGTGTTAACTTTTTTATCACTTTGTATTAGTCTAGGAAAAACAAAAATGAGATTTTTGTTTGTGTTGGAAGGTCTATTTTTATACAATCTTACCACCTCAAAGAGCAAAAACTGCCAAAACTTTAGTGAATACCTAAGGGTAAAACAGTTCAATGTTTCAAAACTATTTCTTTGTGAATTTATATTCATTACAGCCATTTGCTTTGCTCAAAGGGAAAGACCTATTAGCAAAGTAACAGGTTAATTACAAAATGCTCTTTGTCTGCCATAAACAAATTGAATGCTGTATTTAGTAAACTGGAAAAGATTCACTCATTGCCCTCAACAACATAAAAAAAAATCTCAATATTACAGTGCATCCATTGTATTGATTTTATGGGTACAAGACTAAGTCATAAAAACTTGACTTGAGAAAACAGTAATTTAAAAATAAAAAACTGTTGAAATATAGTTCTTCTTATAAGCTAACAAAAATAACATCTTATGTCTTTGCTTCACATATTAGTTTGAAAAATCAAATAGGGAACATAGAAGTGCATACTAACAGATTCTTAGTTTATAGAGAACCGACTGATTTATTTTAATGGCATATCAACCTATTTAGGGTTATTTTATGCTTAAAAGTTAGGGAATGATGTGTAATTGTACATTAATACTTACATTTTTTGTGTAGTTTTTATTTTTTTTGCACATGATCATATCAAATGTGAATAATTTTTAAACAGATCTATATGATCCATAGATGGTACTCTAACAGGTACTACCACTATGGGTCAGAGTGAACCTGGGAGTAATGGCAATAAAGAGGTACTCTATACTCCACAGATCTCCAGAACTGGAAACTCACCATCAGATGTAAGTACACTTTCAATGTCAAAAACAGTTCCATTTCAAACACTTCAGTTTAGCATAAGCATGCAGTTTAAATGTAAGTACAGTTTCATTGTCAAAAATATTTCTATTTCAAGCTATTCAGTTTAGTCAAACAGTTCTAATTCAAACAATTCAGTTTAGCATAAGTATGCAGTTACTTCTATTTAACCCATAGATAGGACCCTTATCAGCTGCTACCACTCCGGGCCAGAGTAGATCTGGGAGCGATGGCAATAAAGGGGTACTCCGCATTCCCCTAAGTTCCAGCATTACTAGAACCTCACCATCAGATTGTTTAGTGTCATATCCAGGACACTTGTTGTGGCGGGGGTGGGGGTCTTACTCCTCCGCAGGGAAGCAGTCAGTGTATTCTATAGCCCCAACAGACTGGGCAAACAGTTGGCATATTTGAAGCCCCGCTAACAATATAGGTATAAATTACAAAGCATACCATATGGCTAAAATAGTTGTGTATTTCCTTCCAACTGGTGCCAGTGATCTGATCAATGTTTTCAAATGCTCATTTTCCAGGTAAGTACACACCTCTCCACCTCCACTTGGTATAACACAATTTCCCCAGCTATTTACAACCATTTAGTCTTGTGCCATACTCAGCTTAGTATCAGTAAAAGAAATAAAAGAACAAGGGAGCTAAATTAACTTTGAGAAGAGCCATTAACACAGTAGGTTTTTTCAGACCATCAAAAGTCCTTGTGATCTTGTTACATTTCAGCCAATCCATTCAACGGCCTTCTTTAAGTGTATAATAAATAAAGAGAAAAGTCAATAATGGTTTCATCCACCCAATAAGACTGACAGATAATGACCACTAATATACTAAATGGGTTGATTCATTCTAGCAACAAAAGATACACAAACAAAATTCAGCATCACCCATGGAACTTTGTTGTCAATATAATTTTATAATTAATATATACACAGAAGCATTTCCTTACCCTTTCCCTGATGAGTAAAGAAAACTGCACTATGCTGAAATCTATGAGTTATACTTTAAGAAAGAGTATAAACAATATGAATAAATCTATCAGATATTCATCTCAAAACTATTTTTTTTTTAAAGCAAACATGTGAAGTTTTAGACTTACCTTTCCAAAGCTTTACTTTGCCATCATCACCAGAAGAAGCTAAAACTGTCCCAAACACATTCCATGATAAACGCCACACCTGCAGGTTGAAGGGAAAAAAGATAACTGAAGTAGCAGCACTGAAACTAGAGCTCAAAGAAAAAAAAATCCTACAATATGACAATTTAAATCAATCAATTTTAACAGTATGTCACAACCCATTTACATTTTTTGTGTAGTAGTTTCATAAGAGTTTTTTTCCACATGGTCTTATCAAATATAAATGATTTTTAAACAGATCTATTTGACCCATAAGTGGAATAACAGGTACTACCACTTCAGATCAGAGTGGACCTGTGAATAATGGCAAAAGTTTAAAATGAGGCATGATAAAATAAAACAAATAAACAGTCTAACCTATTCCAATAAGATAGTATTTTAGACATAAGAGTTAATGACATCAATGGGAAGAAAAAAAAATTTTAAATGGCAATCTTGAAATTAGTTTTATCTTAAATTCATGAAGGAATTCTTATCTTAATAAACATCGTTAATCTGTCTTAATCAGATTATATTACTGGGTTCAAGAATACTTAAAAAAAAAAAAAAATGTTATAGGAAATGCTAGAACAGGGCCTCTCAAAGTGGAGGTAAATTCACTAGCTTGCATTTATAAATCCCTTCCTAAAAATTTTTTTTTTCTGACTGATTAAAAAATGCAGGTTAGTTAAAGTTAAAGGAGTCTTCTTCATTAATTTTCCTTCATAAAGGAGATCCAATTTACATGTTTCATCAGTCAAAAAAGCTCCCAATATTCTGTTTGTACTTTTAGTAGAGAGAGAGGAAATTTTCACTGGTAAATCACAATTTTTCTTCTTCATCTCTCACTGTAGCTCTCTATACTTTCATTTTCTCCCTTCTTTGTGCCACTTTGTTCTTAGTTTGCTTTCTTCAGTTTTATTTTAATGATTGAAAGGATTTTGAGATGCTTTTATCTTGAACCTACTGACAAGCAGCACTAGCATTATTTTCCTTCATAAGGAATGAGATTTTAATATACATTTGGCAGTCACAAAAATCCCAAAGTTTTGTACCTGCTGCACAGAGAGTATTTTTTCACTGGTAAATGACATCAGCAAACTTATCTACAACGGGCTAAATTTTTTTTCCTCTTTTTTTTAACACAACAAATAAAAAATAAATAATGTATGAATTTACCTAACCCTCCACTACAGGAAAGATGTGACACAAGGTCAATTTTTAAGTGAGTAAGTAAAGCTAGTTTGAATACAAGGATTTCCTTTTCCTAGACTGGTTGCTTAATCAGAAGTAAAGAACCCAGTCTGCCCTTTTATTTACTAATAGCTGAAAGGAGAACAGATGGAGTCATCCTTTTCCCCAAGAGCATTAGTGTGAAGTAAGTGTAAAACAGCCTTGTTAAGGGTTTGAACTTAGATCACTAATCCCATTTCCTATGACAATAACTGATATGTGAAACAAATATCATACAAATCCAAATGTTTACCACACTTCATTCTAACAAACACAGATCTTAAGCTAAGATGCATCAAAATATGGAATCTGCCTGAAGGCCAGTATAGTATAACTAACCTGACTTACTATACATTTGAAGAAATACTTTGAGAAATACAGAGGAACTGATACAAAAACACTACAAAAAAGCGGGTTTTTCATGATTTGACATTTTTATTTCACTCTATGATCTAATGATTCCTCCTCACTAATTTTGGAAAGGTACTTAAAACAACAGAATTTAAATTATACTTGTTAGATTTGCATGCCATGTAACATATACATATAACAACCAATAAGCTTGGCACCCCTGCTTGTTGAGAATAAGTTCTACCTTGGAGCTCTGTATATTTTTTCTTGGTTAGTTCAGTATCAGTTGCCTGGAGATGCTATGCCAGTATAAACAATGAATTGCTTGACCCTTTGGATTTTGCTGTTAATACTACAGTATCCACTATATTCCAACCAATAGTAAATATGGGTCACTAATTTTTTTCTTCATAACTATACAAAAAAACTTAATATGATTATGTCAGTGTGGATATATCAATACATACAATATTTTTTTCCTGTGTAATGAGGTTTTAAAGTTCAGCGCTTCTAATTTTATATTATCCCCCAGCCCCACACTGACAACTGAATCTGCTATGGTGGTTTCAGATGTCAAGAAGTAATTAAAATGAAAAATAAAAATTGGTAGTCAGTAATGAAAATAAAACTTACCTGATTTTCATGGTCATCAAACTGACCAACTAAAGTAATTTCATACTCAGTGCCTGTTTCTAAGTTACTATCTTGCCTGGAAAAAAAAAAAAAATGAAAATAATTATGTAAGAGTAAAAGAATGATTATTATACATATCTATTCTCACTATGTTTACCTTGATTCCTGATCACTTTAAACAAAAGAAATAGCTAAAGATGTTGTATAGCCGTAATACAAATATAAGTGGAAACAAACATAATTTACGAACTTCAATGAACGAACGAACACACTTCTTTATAAAAATATATATCTCTCACGCCTTATTCTTGAAAGGGCTGATGTTTCTGTGGTGTGTGAGAGATTGGTGGAGACAGGGACAAACTGCTATATTGACCCAACAACTTCTCTTGACCATAGCACGCTGTGTTATCTTCAAGAACCCACTTAGCACTTCTTCCGCATCTTGGCTGGGGTTGCTCAACTGGGGGTTGCTGAGGGCAACAGCCCTCAGCGGGATGTTCTCAGTCTGTAAGTTGGCTGGCCTTCCTGTCTCCAACTTTCTCAACGGCTGCCGGCATCTGCCTATATTCTTTCATAACGCCCACTTGCTTCCGCTTCTTCTTTCACTTATTTACACAGGTGCATCTCTGATTGACGGCCTGGTCAAGGGTCAATATATAACAAAGATGGTTTGAAAGTTTCAGAAAAGGTGACTTCAACTTAAAGAGATAGGCCACATACAGGTTGTCCTGCTGAGATTAATAGATTATCAACTCCTAATAGGTTTCTTAATGCTGAAATTTGATTCATTTGTAAATGTTTCATCATAATCATTTATATTTCCAACTTTTCATTGCAATAATCTTATTTTGCACTTTGATTATATAGTATCTAAGATGAGTAAATTTTTAAACAGATCTATTTGAACCATAGATGGGACCCTAAGTGATTTGCTTTTGTATGAGATTCATAGAAATGGTGCTATTATGATTGAAAAATTAGATCAAAAACTGAATTCAAGCTATTCAATGTGTTCACCATTTACAACAAGTTGAAAAGGTGCCAAAGCTTGGCAGATGGGCTTTTTCATGATTTGACATTTTTACTTCTCTATAATCTTATGATTCCTTCTCACTATTTTTGAATAGATTAGTAACTGGAAAAAAAAAGCATGTGGGGTAATGGTTATTGTCTTAGGAAGAGGACAGGGTTAACAGAGTTCAAATCCTGAATGAAGCACACATAGTGCTCATACTCTGAGAAAAGATACAAATCCAACTATTCTTCCTCTAGCTCTGAGTAAATAGGACAGACTGGGCTCTTTAATCTTGGTATGGCAATCAGTCTAAAAGGAAAACTGAATTTAAACCAGTTGTAGACTTGGAGGATGGTCTGCCAGGGTATTCCTTCCCAAGACATGCTACATTAGTCGTGATCCCCAAGACCAAACTAGGTTAAGGGATCAGTTAAGAAAGTGAAAAAAATATCTATATTTTACATGAATATAAAGTGGACCAAGCAATGGTTTAGTGGAAGAAAAAAATCAAAGCACAAAATAAAATGCACTGGTATCCAAGCAAAGTTTTGGTATTTGGTGGAGGAAATACACTGTGATTCAGTATGAGTTGCTATCAGTGTTATGAATACAGCAGACAACTCTAGTCAGAGGTTAAAGCATTTAAATGTCTTTGAAAGAAAATTGTCCCAGTTTGATCAATCAAAAAGTTGTGGTGTTCCATCATAAGGCACAGTTTTGTTCCACAAAAATCACAAGTCAATTAATCATATATAAAAAACAAAAATGTGATAATTTGATCAGCAATTAGGTGTTAAAGTACAATAGCATGAAAACAAAGCACTCACTTTTAATCATGATATCTTGCAAACCTTTACACAATACTATATGATAATAGGGCTTCCTAGACAATGTTTTATACAGTAATATCGAATTGGTCAACAAGCAGCCAATGGGAAAATGCCTTACATTGAGCGACTGTTAAAAACCACAAAAACATTGTTCTACCCTAGTACCACTGGCAACAAAAATGTTGCTGTCTGCAAAAGGGTTATTCTACAGATCTTGCTCCATTTGATTGTCATCTATTCAAGGCTTTACAGAACTATCTTGATAGACTCATTCTTAAAACCCATGAAAAGGTGAAAACTACTCACTTTACATTCTTTTCCTCCTAACCAAAAGACCTCAATAAAAATGATATAACGAAGCTTGTTAATTGGTGGAAGAAGGTAATAATAGATGCTAAGGTTAATGAATAAATTCTAATTGTACATTTTTTTCAATCCTGAATTTGAACATTAATTATTTTCTATTATATAGAGTCATTAGTATTAAAGCAAATCTTGTATAGTTTACCTGTTGGAAAATATGCCCATTGGAGAAAGGAAAAAAAGAAAATCTTAGGTAATTATTTTTATCATCAAGGGTTTTCAGACTATTGTCTTGTTATTTCCACAACGATTTGGCCAATATGTCCTCCGGCCTTCTTCAGGTGTTTGTCGAACTCGGGAACCTACACGGAATTTCGAACTACATCCTTTATAGAATCCACAGGGGTCGCCTGTTCTGATTCCATTTGCCATAACCGGGTACAAGTGTTAAGTATTCCTATATTGTTACTCACCTGTAGGTAGGATTGAACCTGTAACCACTAGGTGATTGTCTCCTTAGAAGCTTATAGAACCAATGCCTATAACCATTATGCTATGTGTCCTACTGGACGGTTTAGAGTGAATTTTTGGGACTTATAAACTTAATGTTCTTACTTGACTAGGATTACTACTATTATGTATGATTTTTTTTTTATCTATGCTCATATTCAGATTTAAAAAAAATTTTTTTTTATCTAACCCTTTTAATTATCAGTTCCCATATTGTATTCATCTCTATACTTGGTCTACTCAACAGGTCATTGTAGCCCACCATATGTGCCGATTCCTTAAGGCGTCTAATCCTCCAATGATTGGAAGGCAGTAGTACGAGGTGAGATGGAAAAATCGGGTATGGCGGACCATATATGGAAGGAAAAGGGAAACCATGTGCCCTTACGGGATGAAGTTGAAATAATTGATAGAGTTGAACATTGGAGGATTAGGTTCCCAAATTCGACAAACACCTGAGGACATATTGGCTGAAACATTGTGGAAATAACAAAGATGAAGACTAGAGTCCGAAAACCCTTAATGATAAAAATCATCAAGCTTCATCTCAAAAATTCAGACAACTTAGGTAATTAGGTGAAAATCTTGGTTTGTGTTTGATTACAGGAGTATAGGTCAACCTCAGAGATGAATCTCCAGTTTTGAAAAAAAAAATCTGAACTTATAAATGTGGGATTATCTTTTTAAAAATTTCTTTTAAAACTTGATTCAATTAGATTTTGTATATCAATGGTCTGGGGAGACCAGGGTTCAATCCCAGGCCGAGTCATACCAAAGACTCAAAAAATGGTACTTGATGCCACCTAGCTTAAAACTCAGCATTATAAAGTATGGATCAAGTGTAAAGTGGAGCAATCCAGGGAAAGGAGTAGCTAATGGAAAGGGAGCCTTCAGGTCACCCTCGACAATAGTCTCCAACTTTATATAATATATATTATATAAATAGAATTTCTATTGTCAGTTTGACTGACTGGCTTTGATATATATCAAAGTTGTGCTGATGGTACAGAGTTCCTCACTTCTGTCACTATCCATCTATCATTCATGGCTCCTGGCAGATCTTCTAAACAGTATTCAGTGTCTGCACAGAGCTGATCTATATAAGTCTTTACTGGTTGGCCAACACTGATGTGTCCATGTGTAGGAGTTGATAGAACATTTTTGAGTTTGGACAAACTTTTCCAGCATTTCTTGTTCCCATTGGATAGTTTGTAAGATGGAAGGCAAGTAGCTTTACTGGTGCTGTTTTATGAGGTGCTGCTTCCAGGATGTGAACAAAACAGCATGTAACATTCTTGATTAGTTCTCATCTAGTTTTTTCAAGTCTTCCATATGATCAACAACCTGTCAAGAGCAGTCCATGCCTTCTCTATGCATATGTTGACATTGCTTTCAGTAGATGAGATATTGCTGTTGAAGAATGAGAACTGGTCTACTAATTTTAAAGGCTTGCCATTTAAAAATGAAGATAGCTCTTTTTGTTTAGAACACAAGAACTGTTTTATTCGTGTTCACAGATTCCAATGCCTCCTGCTGTTTGCTCCAGGCTATGTAGCAGGGATTCAACTAAGGGAGGTGTATTTGTGAGAAAAGCACTAGATCATCTGCATATGTCAATTTCTGCAGGATATGATCTGCTTCTTGTCTTTTTTATGTGAAACCATTTTCTTTTATGAAATCTTGACATTCATAGTATGTAATATAAACAGATTATAAATATATCTCCTTGCAAGACTCAAGCAACAATGACAAAGTCATTGGTGTCACTATTAAGCGAGTGAACCAATGCTTTCATGTTTTTGTAAAGCATCATTATAGTGGTAACAGTTTCTTTAGGGAGACCATATGCTAGTTGTATTTGCTCCATCTTTCCTCTGTGCATGGAATCAAATGCCTTGGGAAAATTTTAAAAACAAAAACAAAGCAAAAAAAAAAAAAAAAAAAAAAAAAAAAAAAAAAAAACAGAATCTGAGACATTGTAGATCAATTTCATCGAAAGCCGTTCTGATTAAAAACTTTATCAGCTATAACAGTAAGAGTTATGCCACTATAATTCTCAGTGATTTTGTGGTCACCTTTCTTGGGGAAGGGGAGGACACAGATTTTTGTCTATTTCTCTATTGTGTTTTGTTTATACACAGCATTGCATAAACAAAGTATGTCATCGAATTTCCTTGTTTTCCATACTTCAGGAGGTATTTTTGTTGAGACCTGCAGCTTTTCTGCTTTTAATTTTTTTCAATAATGTATCAAGTTCTTCCTTCAACCTCCAAATTTGATGTCATTTCTTTAGTAGGTTTATCTGAGATTTCAAGAGGGTTTTTAATCAGATTCTTGAAATGTTCTTTCCACTTCTGAAGTATTTTTTATTTTTGTTTCTGAGGTGCTTTTCTTTCTGCTCACTTCATTTACAGCCTGCCATGCTAATCATGATATCTTCTATTGAATTTCTGATTTTATTGATTTGGTCTTCGATCTATTCTAGTCATTCCTTTTGTGAGGCATACTCCTTCAAAGGAGGAGTATCTTTTAATTACAGAATTGTTTCAGTAAAGATTCACAAAAGTCTATGCAGAAATAAGAAACAAGCAGGTAAAGTTTCATGTGCTAATAGTGATATAAGCAATCAATATATGGTAACTAAGAAATAAGTTTGATACTCTTCAAGAGACATCTGAAAGACATACTCTGAATGATAAATATGAAAACTTTGTTATCACTCACATAGAAGCAGTAGCCATATGTATACTGACCAAACCAAGAGCCAAATGTAGAGTTTCCTAGGAGTCAATGGCAGATAGGGGAAAAATGAGATAATATGAAAAAAAAGCATCATTACTCAATAAAAGAAAAAACAAATGCCAATGCATAGAAACTTAAAAAAGCCTAGTGAGAACTAAAATGCACACACACTGGATGTTTCAGAAAAATTAATGATTTTTTTTTGGCCTATTTAGTTTCATTTACTTAGTCTATGCGGTTTCACTGATATTTACATTTCAAATGGTATCATATTTTTTTAAAATATCCTGTGTATAGAGAGTATTCTCAAATATATGGCCCATGCATAATTTACTTTTCTTTGTAAAAAAATTTCCATTATTGTTTGTATTATTTTTGCAAATTCTAGCCCAACTCACTTTTGATCTACTGTGCCTCTTTTCCAGAATCATAATGCCACTTTTGTGTTCTTGAGTTTGAGACCCCTAGGACATATGAGAACTTACCTTATTGGAATCATCTGAATGATTTTTAAGTCTCTCGATGCAATAGCTAGCCGATGAGAAGAACGTCCAAAGTTTGGAGAGAAGGCAACATCGTGTACAGGGTCTGTTACTAATGCTAATGTTTGTAATTTGCTCCAAGATCTGAAAATTATGGAGAAAAATAAATATTAAACCACAAATAAAAAAAGTGAAATAAAAAATTTTTTAAATTAGCAAAAATAACTGAGTGGAGAAAGCAGAATAACATTGTGGAACTGTTTAAAAAATTGATATCATTTTTATAAAATTAAAAGTTACCAGAAAAAGGTTTTAAAATTTGAATTCAGGGACCCCCCCCAAAAAAAAAACCCTAGTTTAAAAGTGTTTAGACATAGAAAATATTTCAGATAAATTATCACAATTAAAATATCAGTTTGATAATTTATAAGAATTTAAATAAAAGAAAAAAAGGATTTACATTAAAATAACATCAGGAATAAAAGTTGTAGAGTCCAACTGTATTAAAATCCCTTAAAAAAAAAAAAAAAAAAAAAAAAAAAAAAAAAAAAAAAATGGAAGAAGAAACAAAAAGATGTTTTATAAGAGATTAAGGGACAAACATTGAAAGCTATATCATTATAAAATATTAAAAAGCAAAAGAAAATATTCCTTACCTTAGTTGATCATTATATTGGTACACAAATACTTTTCCTCCAGCAGAAGGATTTGCATCATCACTGCCCACTGCAATCATTGGTGGGCAAGATCTAAAACAACAAATGGAAATTATATGGAAAAATTAATCAAAAAAAAAAAAAAATAAATAAATAAAATAAAAAAAAATCAATATTTATATATAAAACCTAATGGCATATCAGCCATGTAACCTGACCTCAAAACATAGTTTTAAAAAATCTTATGTTAATTCAAAATTTTTTTTTTAACTTTAAATATATCTGTGATATTTAATGGATAACAAACACGTAGATTGCACAATTCAATCTCTCTCTCTCTTTCAATTTCTCCTTGAACTTCTTACACTTTTATCTTCTCCCTTCTCAGTGCAACTTTGTTTTTAGCTTTTTTTCTCCTGTTTTATTTGAGCAATTTGATTTTGAGATGCTACAATCTTAAATCTATAGACAAGCAGAAGTATTGATCCATACATAAATAATACTATCATTTATTATAGGAACTATGCTAGGTTAGTATAAATATCAAACAACTACAATTTAACATCACAACTACTTAATAGAAAATTTTAGTTTAAGTAGATATCTAAGTCTGCTGGATTTCTTTTGTTTAATAGGATTTCAACTTTTGTGAGTTATTTAATGCCAAAACTATTCTTATTTAATCCATAGCTGGGGGAATAAGGGAGTTCATACCTTTCCCAATGGCATGAGTCTGAAAGAACGTAATAGAGGAACTAGAGTTTGAACTCACTAAGATGTAGTCCAGCACATTAACCATCATGCCATTAGATAGTTTCAAGTATTCCTTTTTAATACTAATAATTTGCACACAATTAATGTTATCAGCTAATTCAAACAATTATATGGTATCAAATAACTAATAATAATTCTTTACAAACAATTATTGCTTCAAGTAACAACTCTGCATACAAAAAAAATGACATACTATTATATAGTCTAGTATTTTCATCTAATATTAATAAGTTTCAAACAGATCTGGATGACTCAAAGATGGGATCCTAACAGGGACAATTATTCTGGGTCATAGTTGACCTGAGAGTAATTGTAACAAAGAGTTGATGCCAAACTCCCTTAGAGCTTTACAACTGGAGCCTTACCACTAGATGCAGTTTTGTGTCATACACATGACATTGGATATGGCATGTTAGGAAAATGGATCAAAATATCCCTGTTGGCATTCTTGTAAGGTTACCAAATGCACTAAAAACCCAAATGTAGTTGGAAGAGATAATAGTCAAAATGTGAAAATAAAAAGCAAAAATGAGGATACTATTCAAAAATAATTCGCAAACACAATACTTCAATTTTTAAAGCTCAGAGAGAAAGAGAAATAAAATGACAGTTATACCTATTATTGTAATTTAGAAAATTAATACTTTCTCTGTCCCATAATATGTTAGATTTGTATATAAATTTCATACAATAATGCAACATCTCTTATGGGACAAAGGTAATATATATATTTAACTGAAAAAGTCAGTTAAGAAAATCATTGAATGCAATTACCTGGAAGGATTCCATGACAATGAGCTACAGCTAAGTTTACAATGAATTTCATAATCCAACGACCAATGGCTAAGGTTCATAACATCAGGTGCTTGATAAATCCTTACCATTCCATCTGATGTACAAGTTGCCTGAAATATGAGGAATAAATTCATTTGAAACATTTAGCAATTAAACACAAAATCAAAAACAAGTATGACTCCCACCAATCCATTTTGTGTGACCATTACATCTTATTTTTAAAAAAATCTAAGAAGCCATAATAATGAGATAAAAATTGCAATTTTATGAAAGGCTCAAACTATTAAATCTGAATCTGATCAGGGAAATCATTTTATATTTATAGATGGGTGTATATGTTAATATAGGCCATAATCTAAATATATGCCTTTTTAGAATATGCATCAGTACAAAATATTAATGAACAGTAACCATTTCAATATTTTTTTGATTGGGAATTATAATAAAACGGTGAGGCATGCTACCAAAAACTCAACCCTTTTGAACCAACTATTAAACAATGTTTTTTAAGCATTTGTTTTATATCAAAGTTATAAAACATTCAATACATATTACCCTTTCAATCCAATGAATTTTTGTAAGTTTTTTTCTTTTTTTTGGAGATGGGATAAAATGTAACAAATAACAGGGATTATTTACAAAAATTAACAGCTGGTGTTATTAACCAGTTTTCTGTAGAAAGTAGATATATCCACTAAAAATTTAATTGCCCGCTGAAATAGCTTAAAAAAAAGGTTTCCTCATGATGCAAGAAGCTGATACATTCTCAGTGACTTCCTAATATCAGTCTTACTTTTTGGTGGATACTTAACATGATTATTAGAATGGCCATGAAATCTAATTATTCAGTGAAAGGGTTAACAGATGTTTTTGATGATATCTCATTAGGATTGAAAAGATTAACAAAAATGAAAATTACTTTTAACTAAATCAAGGCATATTTACATTTTCCATTGAATTTGGTCTTCATACTGACAGGATATAAATATTTAGTTTAGAAAGGAACTGTACTTTGACATTGTAGAACAATTATCAGAGATAGGTTTTCATTTCCAACAGTTTTACTATATAATCTAAAAATTTGTCACGAAAGTATTCTAATCAATTTGTTCTCTTATCTATGTTGATTAATAAATACTTGCATTCCTAATTGCATATGAGGTGCTACCAAATAGTTTGGGGATGTTTAATAAATGGATTGATTTGTTCATATATCAAGTTCTTCAGTGTTTCCAATGTCTTGTCAGGTATTTTAGACTTGTCTTCAATATCACTCAACCAGAAAATAAAGAAGCTTTTTTTTTTTTCCTTTTAAATTTTTTCTTTTTCCAGAAGTCATTTTGAATCTTATAATTCTCAAGCATTTTGATAAGATTTTGTATAATTATGGAGGATCTTGTGGCATAATGTTTATCATTGTTGGAAATGAACCCAGTGACCAGAGTTCAAATTGTGGATGAAGCTGTTTGATTTCACACAGGACTAATACCATTGGAAATGGTATAAATCCATCTTTTCTAACCACCCCCAGCAGACTGGGATCTTTAACCCAGGCAATTGGTTTAGAACAAAGAAAAACCAGTTATACTCCACTTAAAAATTGACCTTGTGTCGCATCCTGCTTGTGACAAAGAGGTTGGATAAATACAAACTTGTATAATTTAAATGTGACTACAGTGATTTATTACTTACCAATTGAAGGCCAAGATGTTTTGGAGCAAATTTAACATCTGTTACAGATGAGCGGCTGTCAACCAAATTTGGTCTTTTTACCCATTTTGTTCTTGAAGTCTCATCCCGAGATTCACAAGCTGGAGAGAGAAAAGGAATTTTTAAAATGTAAATCTAAATAAATTAACCATCTAATATTTTGCCAATCGAATTGTAGGATTAACTTCAATATATATATATATATATATATATATATATATATATATATATATATATATATATATATATCAGGGGCGGAGACGGGACTAGTGCTACTTGTGCCCGGCACGACCAATAACTCGGTCAATGTTATTCAAAATGGATTAAAAATCATCCATTAATTTCAAGCAAACATACTTAGTCTTATCTCAATTAAATTATGTATCTATTCAAGTTTCGATAACTAAGTAGCCAAAAGTTCATAAATATATCTGGGAATAATACAACGATGCTGTTTTGAACGGATGGTCTTTGTCCGGCCACCGTCAGATTTATTGAACATCCCATAAAATCGGCTTTAATGTTGAACGCCCGATCCGTGCCAGGCACTAGATCCTTATAATAACAATAATGTTAGAGAAATACGCTTTTGGCTGTAGCCAATAGCAAGAGCAACCCTACCACTGTGCTCAAAAAGATTAGCACGTGCGACTGCTGATAGATATATTGGGAATAGGGAGAGGGACAGAGAGAGAGAGAGAGAGAGGATAGCAGATTAGAGCAGTCGCCGACGTCATCATCATCGCTATGGTAAATGTTGGTTAAACGGCGTGTTTTAATTTGTTTTTTCACTAACAGATGTCTATTTCTTTAATGAATGTTGCATATATTACATTCTGTAACTAAAATTTGTTTATTTGAATACATTTTCAACAAATAATCTTTATTTTAAGCGAAATTGAAACTACTAGCTGTGTCTGTGTATATTGTCATCAGTTTCTTTATTCTAATAAACATATTTTTCTCGTCATAGTAATGAACATCTCTTTTCTTCTATACTTTTGAAAGGAAAAAAAATTATCTTATCTACTGTATTAACAAGACTACAAATTATATAGTATCTTGATTGTTTACAAAAAAAACACCATGCAAGGTACGTTTGTCAATCTGTGCTATACAATGGAGAATCACGCAATAGCAACTATGATAACTTACTTTGGGTCCATGGACCACGGGTTGGGAACTGAAGTTGACAGAGTGCGGGGGGGGGCACGAGTAGCAAAAATAGGCTTGAGTCGCCACTGATATATATATATATATATATATACACACACACACACACACCTTTCTGATTATTATCAGTAAAATTGATGAAATCAAATATGAAAGTCATAATATGACTGGTATATTTTACCTGTTACTGATTTGGAAATGATGGATTCTAAAGTAAACTTCTATTTCTATGATTAAGCAAAATTAATAAGAGCAAAATGGTTATATTAACGGGATTTTTATCAAGATAGAAAAATCATCTTGAGTTCAAGAAATATCAAACTATTTCTTTACTTGTCTTTGACAAAACATAACAAAAATAAAACATTTACTTTAAAACAATGAAATATTATCATAAGGCATAAAAACTAAGATTAAAAAAAAAAAAAAGTGACAATATTTGAATTAATAAATTTTTTTTAGAAATATAGAATTTTCTTAATACAAGTTCATAATTCTTCCCCCTGCAAACCCTAGTTTTCTTAATTCCTTCTCCATTTTAAATTTTCATCTAGTAATTTTTTCTTGCTATTATACTTATGATTGATACATGTGACTGAAATTCTTCTGGGTGCCAAGTGACTGCCCAATGAAGATGATCATTTTACATATTAAAATCAATTCTCATATTCTTGTAAATAGAAAAAATAGAAAAAGTGTAGATAATTCAAGATTTAAAAAAAAAAAATTTTTTTAAAGACATTTTATAAAAATTCTTCTGCAAAGAGTCAGTCTAGTCTTAGTAAAATGACTAAGCAACAATTAATCTTATTTTTACTGTATTAAGTTGATTGATTGTTACTTGATAAATTATTACATGTTTCATTGAATATTTCAAACAAGCATTTAAATATGGCAGCTCTAAGAAATACCAAACTCATCACTAACAGAGATACCAAACAATAAATCTTTAGCATTTTATCTAAATAAAAGTGAAAAGTAAAGAAAAATAAAGATGAATTACTCACGAAGCTCTTCCCAGATGCCAGCTGCTCGGTCAAATGAACATGTTGCTATAACCTGGCCAAAATCTGGATGTGCCCATGTTACTCTCCACACAGAGCCAGTATGTGCCTGAAATCAAAACAAGTTAAAAATATAAGTAAAAGCATGAATTTCTTACTTGCTCTGTGAATCACCAATTTTTACTCAAAATGACAAAAAAAATAGTGTTAAAAAAAAAAAAAAAAAAAAAGATTTGTACCTTTCCTTTTAAAATGGACTAGTACAAAATATTTCAATAATGAATATCTTCCTTTAAGATTTATCAATAATTTTAAGTGAATTCTGAATTTCCCATAAGAATTTTAAAAAGTGGCTTTGATCAAAGATTATCTTTATTCATATCATTTGAAACAAAAAAACCCCAAAAAAACGAACAAACAAACCTGTGTTTATTATGATTTGTAATCCAGTATGTTTTTGCTTTTTGTTTAAACCTTTGTCTAAAGGAATCTGTGTATTAGGATGAATTGATGATATAGTTACTTGGGGTCAAACTTGTGACCCTGGATGTGCAGGTGTGATTTGCATGTTGGTTTGGCCATGAGAAAATAGTATAGGTGGATGAGACTGGTGTGATGGTCTTTTTAAGAAAGTCACCATGAAGACAGCAAAGAAACCTTATATTCTGTATCCACTTAGGTGAAATTAGGCCTTGGAAAAATGGACCCAGAAAAATATAGTAATTTACAAAGCTCTTTGCTTCGATGTGGCACAAGGCCGAATGAATGGGGCACCCAATGAGACTCGAACTCACTCGTGTAGGTTTGCTAGTACTAGCTTGCTAACCGTTACACCACCAGAGGTGCCCATGGACCCAGAAAAATATAACTATTTAATGATAAACACACTATCATTGGGCCGTATGTCTTTCTCCTGCATCTTCTGGTCATCACCCGCAATAAAAAGATTACTGCCAGTTTTCCTTTACTAGCGTAGGCAATACAACACCTATATTAAAATTCAAATACAAACAACCTTTTCAAATGAAGATATCCTTGCAACAATTAAGAAAATTTTAATATAGTAGAGGTTTATTGAAGTCTTATATTGTAAATATTGTTTTGAATTAGTAAAATAATTGAATGAAATGTAATTATTTCTACCTCTGTCCCATAATAGTTGGTACACTAGCATATATGTCATACTATTTATGACAACTATAACAGGAGGAAGGTAGTATTTTTTAAAAGTGCATGAGGTTTTGGGTGCTGATCATTGGTAGTGTCACCAACTTCAATCATTTTTTTCCCTTTCTAAGATTTAAATTATCCTATAACCAAATTTCAAGTTAACATTTTGTTTCAAAAATTGTTTTGACATAACAGAATATGTGGTAGAATCCAACCAAGCACATTTGCTCATAGAAAATATTTTTTTTCAATCCCTTATTCCAGTATACTTACTCCAAAAACATCTATAAAACTTTTATAATACAATTAAGAGTTTTATCAATAAAATTGAATGTAAAAAAAAAAAAAAAAAAAAAAAAAAGAAAGAGAGAGAGAGAGAGAGAGAGAGAGAAGGAGAGAGAGAGAGGGAGAGAAAGAGAGAAAGGGGGTATTTTTAATTATAATGATTTGGTGCTTACCTTCCAACAAGCAGATTGATGCCACTGTCCATCTTCAGATTTGTCCCAGATCTATGAAAATACAAGCAGCATAAATACAAAAATTAGAAAATAAATTTTAGAAGTCAATATTCATGCATTTTTTAAAAAAGTATTTATGATAATTATAAACTTTTACTAATCTATCTTAAGATAGGAAATCAAAGGTAATATAGAACTTGAAATATGTTCTTGGCCATGTTTGAAAGTTTTGGAAATACTTAATAAAGGTAGAGAAAAAAGCTCAAGAACAGTGTAATCAAAATTTGATCTTTTAAGTTTATAGGAGACAATAAGAACAATCCAAATAATCTAAAAATGTTTAAACAATCTCTGCTACTTACTTTTTTTTGTATATCATTAATTTGCTATGGATTTTTATTTTTTTAATTTTTTTTTTTTTGCCAATGGTCCAGGAGACTAGGGTTCAATACAAGGTAGAGTCATACCAAAGACTCAAAAAAATGGTACTTGATGCCGCCTTGCTTAACACTCAGCATTATAAGGCATAGATCAAGGGTAAAGTAGCGCCCTTTCATACACCTCGGTGTAGAAGCTACTGAAAAGGGAGCCTTCGGGTTACCCTTGACTAAGGTTGCCAACTTGATTGCAGGGCCATTGCCCAAATGAGTAGAGTGTTCGCCAATAGGCAGGGAGACCAGGGTTCAATCCCAGGTAGAGTCATATCAATGACTCTAAAAATGGTACCTGATGCTGCCTTGCTTAACACTCAGCATTATAAGGTGTGGATCAAGGATAAAGTGGAGCAATGTAGGGTAAGGAGTACACCTCGGTGTGGTAGCTATTGAAAAGGGAGCCTTTGGGTTACCTTCAAGTAAGGTCGCCAACTTTACTTACTACTTATAACATCTATTTGTATCATTTGATGTAGATTTTTAATTTACAAAAAATTTTTTTAAATGATCAGCTGGGATGCAAGACTGAACCTCTTACCTAGTGTGTGTATTTACTCAACCCCTCCATTACAGGGAGGTTTGACACAAGGTCAATTTTTAAATGAATTTTTTGATTAGAATTTTTTTATATTCAATTATTTTTTTTTCAAACCACATCAGTCATTTGATACCTGATAGTAAACATGAATTGGAAATAGAACTGAAATTCAAATGAAAGAAATATTAGTTGACAAATGAAAGTCTGTATTCTGTTATTCCTTTTACAATAATGAAGAAATTTTTTATAGTAGTGTTTTTATCTTATTTCTAAAAGACACAGCTTTGTTGTCCAAAAAATCTTTATAAAAAATTTCTGAATTAGATTCAGTAATGTTGAAAAGGGTACATAAGCATTTTTTTTATTAGTGATAAACATCATAAAAATTCTAACCATACTAAAACAAATAAAATAAAAAGCTAAGTTGATAAAAAAAAGGTAAATCAAAAGGAGTGATGCTTTAATAGTTCAGGGTTTTCACAATTTATAACTATTAAAAAACAGTTATGTATGTACTTCAAATTTGATAGAATTGAAATTAAACATCATTATAATCAACATTAAAAAGAAAACTAAATTCAGATAAATCTTGATATTAAGTCCAAAAATTGAAGACCATCATCATACAGTATGAAACCATTTAGATGCAAGGCATAACAGTTGTCATAGTAAATGGAGTTGTCAACTCCAGTTCAAATTCTGGATGAGGCTTTTTGCATTTCACTTCATGCTAATGCTCAGGTAAAAGGCATGAAGCTATTTCTTCCCCCTCTAACTATGGCTAAATAGTAGGACAGGTTGAGCTCTTCAGCCTTGGTATGTAAACTGGTCTAGAAGAAAACTGAATCCAAAACAGCAGTTCTGTTAAAAAAATAAGACCTTGTGTCACTTCCTGCATGTGGCAGAGGAGTTGAGTAAATACAGTCTATATGAAACATCCACTTAGTTTTGACAAGACAAAGAATAACTGTAATCATCATCTTGAAGTTGATGCATTATGTGTACAACCTGTAGTTTTATGTAATCAACAAAGTTTTGTTTTTCTTCTACAATATTTAAAGCTGCTATTACTACGATATAGGATTTGGTTATCAATATATCTATCATAGAAACAGGCTTCAGACGTTTATTTTAAATTATTTTCTCTACCTACCCCTCCAAACAAGGAATCACCTGCAGTTTAATGTAGCATATCATTTTAGGTCCAATCTTTTTATAATCCTAGAGATTAAAGTAAAAAGATTTCAAATAAAAAGTTTAAGGTCAATGGGTCTCATCAACTTGAAATTGGATTTAAACTGAAGACATTGTCACCACTATTTATGGGTGGATTAGGAGCCTCAGTCCAGGCAAACATCTAAAATCAGTTTATTAATGCTTTCTATGATTCTAGTGAGTAATAAATCCACACAGCTGAGTTTCTGGTTTATGGTACTGTAAAGCTCTAAGAAAATGAACTGACTTAATAAATTTCAGACTTGAAAATATTTCTTTCACAAGCTTCCTGAATGGTAGAGAGTGCTAATAAGTATTCATAAGCTAGTCCAATTAGTGTCTGCTTCAATGAATAAGTTGTACAGGGTGTTTGAAAAAATTTGATATAATTAGGTGTAAAATATCTGAGTAACAGCATAGTCTAGGCAAATGAAACTGAACAGGCTTAATGTTGAATAAAATAATATTTACTCATTGAAATTTAGATGAGAAATTCAAAAGGTATGTGGATTTCATATTTTTTCAAGTAACTGATATCATTTCATAATCTCATTACTTGATTAAGTCTCATTCAAATGATCTCAAATGTTAACAGCATGTGTAGAAACTCAAAATTCTGTTTAATATATTTTTTCTTTTTAGGTATAGAAATGCCATTCACTGAAAAAGAAAAGGTGTTTTGTGTGTTAAAGTATACTCAGTCAAATAAAACTGAGCCTTGTGCATTTGTGAGAGAATTCACTAAAAATGCAGCAACTGCAATGCAGATTTAAACATGGCACAATAAGTTTAAAAAGGAAGGGCAAAAGGATCAGGATGCACTCCCCACCCACATTAATTTTTCTGAAACAACCTGTATTTTGTTATTGCAAATAAACAAAAACTGCATAGTTGCTGGAACACTTACACAGAAAATAGATAATATCAAGTAAGCAGTCATTCAAAGATCAGATTTCAGCTCATAGAGAGACATTGTGTAGTTAACAGCTTGAAAAGTTTTAAAATTTTCTACTATATTTATGAAGATAGCACACTTATTCCAAATTGAGTGAAAAGTGCACTATGTTTTTTCTGCAAACAATCTGAGGCAGGTAGAAAACCATTGTCTTTCTATGGGTTTTAGAGCACTGGAAATTTCATTTAAATCTGAAAGTTTAGTTTTTTGAATTCAAAATAATATAACTGTTTAAGATGTGTCCATTTTGCAACTCATTTTACTTCATCAAAGATTAGTTACCTGTTCTTTCTGTGGGTCACAAATCATATTTTTCAACAGATGAAGATAATCAAAAAACTAATGTTTATCTTCAGTTAATCAAGGATTTTCAGGAAGTGTGGGATGATTAAAAAAGAAATAAAAAAAACAAAAACTTTATTTACTCTGTTGCTCTCATATAATAGCATTTACATCAGCTGGTATAGAGGTGATAGCCTGAACTGTTAGTTAATTTAATTTATTCAAATAAAAAGGTTGATGATAATTTTGAAATTGGAGTCAATCTTGTAAGAAATTTTGGACCTCCACTAAGACATATCAACATTATAGCAAACACTTTTTGAGCAAGTAGAGATGGATTATCAACTTACTTAGCAAACAGATGTTTGTCATGATATAACATTTTCTTTATATATACTTCATGGAGAATTATGCACCCCTTTAAGGGTGTGAAATACAGATAGAAAAGAAATTTTTTCATGTCATCCTTATTGATATTGCAAATGATAGTAATTGAAAGTCCTGTCTTAATCGATTACACAATGACTGATGCGCATAGTGCTCAAAAAGCATATATATATATATATATATATATATATATATATATATATATATATATATATATATATTGAGCTGTATCTCATTCCAACCATTTTTGGGGCCATTGCAGAAAAGTTGACTCAAGATATCCTTAGGATCAAAATTGATAAAATTCAAACAGATCATTTCTTCCAATATTGACAATGGTATTTATGATTTTTGGACAGGCTGTTAATATAACACTTAATATAACTCCATTTTTATCTATTTTCAACATCTAAATTTCTGGCACTTGTCAACATAAGATCAGCTATTGCCTCCCAGAGTGCTGCTTCTACAGGCAATACCACTCCCTCAATTTAGTGGGGAGACTGGGGTTTTTGCCTAGTGCAAAAGGTGCTTCATAGAGGGTATGCCAAAGAGAGAGCTTTGGCTATTTTTGAGATAAGGCCTCATGGTAAGACAATCCATCACACTGCACTTTTATCTAAGCCTTCTTGTATCAAAAATTAGTTCAGGGCTCAATTTGAGTAAATAAACATAAATACTTTAGAAGAATCTGAAAAAAAATGACTGAGCATTTTGTTCAAATTGAATTTTATCATGACATTAGAATTATGTAAAAACATCATTAAAAAGATTTTTCTTTTTTTTTCTTCAATAATAATACATCATTTGGGTCTATTTTACACTTTAATGGAAAATTGAAAAATTAAATTAAAATATCAATATCTGTTTATTTTACCTTAAAGAAAAACAACTAATAAAAAAGGACAAGAAAAGAAAAAATAACTATGAATGTATTTGTTCTTTATGAACAACAATATTAGAGGAAAATAGTAAACTAACTTTTAAAATAATAATGGCAATTTATTTTTAATAAATTTTGAAGTATAAAAACAAGCATAGGAAAATATCTTTGAAAAGATGTTTGTTAAAAACTAGACATTAACTTTCTGTTGTATTATCTAATAATACCATTTTGTCTTTAATTTTAATCATTTAAGTTCACTCAATAACAAAAAGAAAATGTGGTTAAAAAAAAAAAAAAAAAAAAAAAAAAAAAAAACTAGAAAGAAAGGATACTTTTAACTTTTAGAAACAAATATACAGGGTGTATAAAAGAGAATTTATTTTTGAAGCATACATATATATATATATATATATATATATATATATAAATAAAATGATGACCTTCTATAACATTTCCTTCATCAGTGACAAGTTGACTTTTACAAGTTCCTAACATAAACAAATCTTGCCCCAAGTGACTTCTCAAGCAGTAAATGCAATAACGAACCCAACAGCTCTTATTCTACATATCTATATACAGCGAACTTTGTGGATTTCCCAAATAACTAAATATTTTGATAAGTGTAACATTCTTTGTCTTCCAATATATTTCACTTGTGCTTTGTAAGTAATGCTGGTTGTTTTTGTTTTTTTTAATTACTTGTCTGATCCTATACACTTATTCCTGTATAGGACATTAACAAACAAACAATGGCAATCTTTTTTACCAAAAAAAAAAAAAAAAGAAAAAGAAAGAAAGATGATATAGCAGATGATGATTAAGTTGCAACACTAATCATAAGATTTAACTTAAAATACCAAATGAGAACTTTTTTAAAAAATCATTAAGGGTTTTCGGACTATTGTCTTCATCTTTACTGTTATTTCCACAACGTTTTGGTCAATATGTCCTCTGGCCTTTTTCAGGTGTTTGTTGAACTCGGGAACCTACATGGGAGTCGCCTGTCTTGATTCCGTTAACAATAAGCAGGTACAAGTGTTAAGAATTCCTGTATTGTTACTTGCCTGCAGTCAGGATTGAACCTGCAACCTCCAGATGATTGTCTCCTGCTGGACACATATGTAAGTAAAGTTGGTAACCGTAGTCGAGGGTGACCAGAAGGCTCCTTTTTCAATAGCTTCTACACCACTGTGTAGGGGAGGGTGCTACTCCTTTCCCTGGATTGCTCTACTTTACCCTTGATATGTACCTTATTTTGCCGAGTGTTAAGTAAGGAGATATCAAGTACCATTTTTAATGTCTTTGGTATGACACGACCTGGGATTGAACCCAGGTCTCCTGGACCATTGGCGAACACTCTACCCACTGGGCCAATGAGCCGGTATAGCATAACTGTTATAGGTGTTGGTTCCCTAAACTTCTAAGGAGACAATCATCTGGAGGTTGCAGGTTCAATCCTGACTGCAGGTGAGTAACAATACAGAAATTCTTAATACTTGGATTCAATAAAAGGATGTAGTTTGAAGTTCCGTGTAGGTTTCCGAGAAGAAGGCTGGAAGACGTATCGGCTGAAATGCTGTGGAAATAACAATAAAGATGAAGACAATGGTCTGAAAACCCTTAATAATAAAAAATCATCGAATGAGAATTTGTCTGGAAAATTACATTAACCAGGTTGTGAAGACATTGTAAATCGCTTCTTACATTAACTTCTTTATCTTTTGCATGAGCAATACATTTATTTATGTCAAAATTATTAGTTTTTAACCACAATTTTTTCATAAGTTCAATAAATTTTTCCCCGTAGAATTAGAACAATCCATTAGTATCAGTAACCTTTCCTGAATGCTTCTGTTGTTCACATACTAATAACATGAGATAGTCTTTGGTAATATCTTTTATTGAAAACATACATATTTCCTTTATTTCATTAGCTTATTTCATACGCTTTATTAAACTATCACTAACAACTAGATATTGAATTGATTTGTTAAAATTGGCTCATACTGACACAAAACATTTTTACCATATTTACCATTTATTGTATTCAAATATACCTTGATTCACATACATTTAAACATTTTCATGTCATTACATGTCATTAAACTCAACATCATAATGATGTTTTCAAAGTCAAACACTTCAGAATCACTGAAGTGAAAATCAAAGAAATTACTTGCCATCATTTTGCTTTATGGTTGAAACTGAAGTTTCACTCTGGTTCTAAATTTAGAAATATGCCCCCACAAGTTAGTGATGTAACCAGCTAGTCATATGCAATTCAGTTCACACAACTTAGTGATGTATACACACATGCAGTAACAGGTTAAATGATGAAATAATCATAATGACATTGTTCAACATAGTTTTGTAAAAGAATTAAAACCATACTTATGTGCAAGCTGACATTTACATTTTTTTTATTACTACTTTCTTTAAATCCCTCAATAGAAATTCTACAAAATTTCCATTGTTAATGAGTCATCAGTTTTTTTTCAAATCTTTTTCATAAAGCTTGAAGTTAACTATAAAAATCTTTAAATCAGCATAAGCATGTGAAAAATTGAATTATATATATATATATATATATATATATATATATAAAATAGAAAAATGAAGTCTTAAGCAAAAAAATTAAGACAAATTTTTATTTTAACGAAAATGTTGAAGTCACTATTTGTTGATTTTATTCTCTTAATAATGGCAAACGCAATATAATGGTCAATTCCAAAAGAAGTTCATTTTTTCTCAATTTTCAGCATATATCCTATATCCACAGTAGTGAGTTGCTGATTAAATGACAAACAAATGAATATGTTTGGAACTTACTAGATTGCAGCTGGTATAGTAGCACTGACTTCAGATTTAAACTATCATCATTCATTAAAAATAAATAAATATATAAGTAATCAATATGTCTCAGACACTGAAAGATTTTGTTCTTCACCCCCACCCCAAAAAAAACCCACTTAGATGTCAAATGCAAAGGAGAATACCGAGTCTACAAGTACACTATAGACTGTACAAAATGCCTAATTTCAAGTACCTTATGTATTTGTGTAATGAATGACTGTTCAAGAACAATTTTTATATATAAGTATATTTGTTGAAACTTATTTTAATTTTCTCCTACAGGGCCTGATGAGTGGGAAATCATTAACTTCATTATAAAGTTAATAACAACCAAGATAAAATAGCATATAGACATCTACAACTAATGCAGAATGCAGTTGGTTGCTCAGTAGCACATGTTTAAACTAGACACCAATTAGGTTATCAGCCTACTGACTAGGCACTAGACTCCAAAGAATTTGTCTAGGGTCCCAACTGCCATTTCAAACGCCAAACTTTGCTCAAAGATTAAACAGTTTTAAAAGTAATCAGCCACTGATATCTTTACATCAAACTTGATTGAAATCAACCCTCAAATTTCCACATGCAAACAACTCCTCTGCACAAGCAGGATGTAACACAAGGTCAATTTTTAAAGCAGTTTTACAGGTTTGAATTCAGAGTTTTCTTTCTCAGTTGCCATGCCAAGGTTAAAGAGTCAGTCTGTCCTACTATTTACCCATAACTGTAAGGAGAATAATTGGATGTATACCTTTCCTAAGGGTATTAGCCCTATGTGAAATGTAAACAACATGGTCCAAGATTTGAACTTGGTTTGTCATATCTATATTTTACGATGATAACCATTACACCATGAACATCTCCATAATTGTGTGCGTGTGTAAGTGAGACTACTGTATCTGTCTATCCAGGTTATACATCAAATTATGTCACCAAAGCAATTGTTTCTTTCCGACTCAAGTTTCTGAATAACCTTTAGCATAACTTGAAAATGATTGTAATTCAGAATGAATTGCTGTTTTCTTATTCATTTTCAGTTTTATTTTTTAATACCAATGTTTACTTTTCTTTTTTTTTATAAGGGATTAATTAGTTAACTTTTATAATTTATCTCAGCTTCTTAACAGCAAAAATATTATGAACTTTAATCTTGTCATGAATTGGCAACATTTGTTTTATTGTAAAATCAAACTTCACACTAAAAAAGCTAAATGTTTCTCAAAAATATTACATATATATTTATCTACAGAAGTGAGATACTTAATTCACAAAACTTAATCTTCAATTTTCCCATTCAAGTTTTTGTTTTGCTATTGTAAAGTTATACTGAGTATTAAAAAAACATTAATATTTTTATGTGAACTCTTTTATGATATGATTTTAAAGTTTCAATCTGTTCACACATTAGACTCTTCCCCAAGTGGTCCTTGTAATATCGGTTCTACTTTTCTATTAAAGATACTTCCATAGAAATGTTAACATTTTTAAGTCACTTTAGGAAGATTCCAAGAATGTATTATAAGGGAGGATGAACATATGGAGACTATTTGAAATTATATTACAAAGGTAGTCTTATAAGGGTCTTAACTTAAAAATAAATAAAAAAAAACTGTATTTTCTTTTATTTTTGTTAGGTATATATTTTGTTATTAATTCCCCAAATTTTAAAATATAAATCAACAATGATTTATCTTGAAATATTATTCAGTGGGATTTTCTACCAAGTACAGCTAGTCTAATGATATTAATAACTTTCACTACAAACTACAACAGAGCATTTTCAATCAACACTGTTTCAGAAATATCTTCAAATGAGATATTTTATAAAAATAGTTATTTTCCCTTAACATTCAACTTCTTTTTGGAACTATATTATTTGACAGTCCATATATATATATATATATATATATAAACCTGTGTTTCAACTGATGATTGTATTCTTTTCAAATACATGAAAATTTTAGCAATAAAACAGACAATTTATTTTAGGTTTTATCCTGCTCTAGTGGCCAGAATTTGAGCACTCCCTTGCTATAAGAGAAATTTTTCAATATGTTCATATATATTTAAAATGTGTTTGTTTGATTAAAAGGACAGACATGAAGTGTCTGCCAATTTAATCGTTGATCCATTCAAGTCTTCATGTGAGTTATTTGATTTCTGGATGGAATGAATGCAGAAAGTTGCCATATTTCTCCTTAAGTACTTTTGGCTTCAACTGGGGCCATCTTTGGGGCAATGAATAATGAAATGACAATCACAATGAGTCATCATAAACATTTATATAAAAAAGTAAGAAGAACAAGTAGAGAAGAATTTACAGAAGAAAATTTTATCAGAGGTAAGAGGAAGAATTGGCAGAAAAATCAGTTAAAAGCATTTTAGAATGTGGCTGCTATATTCATAAATTCCCCTTCTATTTGTTCTTCCTCCTACTCTTTATATAAATGTATATGACTTATTGTTTGTCATTTCATTATTCATTTGAATGAAGATGGCTACAGTTGGGGCTGAAAAATACTTGGGGTGGGGAATACAATGCTTTTCTGAATTCATACCATCAAGAAGTCAAATGACTCATACAAAGAATTGAATCATTCAAAGATAAAATGCTGCATATATTTTTTTGTCAACTGTTATCAAGTGATTTCATGTCAAATTGTTTAGAGACAACTATAACTTGGATCATCCATCTACTCATTTATGATCTTTTATGATGATTATTTGTTGATAAAAATTTGAGAGAACCTCTTGTATAACCATTTTTTTTTTCACTCCATGATAAAATATATTTGATCATACACAAAATTTGTTTATTTCAAAAATACAAGACATCTTTTTATGACATTAACCACATATCTTTCATTTGCTTGTTCCTATTCCATATCCTTAACAGCTCCTTTAATCTTGAGCAATATAAAGCAGATTTTGTGTTGATTCAAATACTTATAACCAATACTTTCTGTAATGATTTACTACATATAGCTTAGATTTGGCGTAAGGTCCTAAATATAGAGAACTTAATGAAGATTGAACTCATTAGCTAGTATTGAGTTAGTGTAGACAGTAAGTCAATTGATCAGAATATTTAAGATTGTGCAATGGAAAAAAAAATCACCCAGCCAGACATTTGTTGAGTACTATTATTAATTGACAATGTGTCTGGAAGATTATAGTAGACAGAAGTTATCAGATAAAGAATAAAACAACTTGGTATTATCAGCTTTTAAAGAGGAAAAAATGAAATGATTTGAAACTGTCATTAACACCATTCATTGGCCATTTGCCTGTTTTACTAACCCAAGAACACTTTCTGCTTTCAAATAGACTTATTTTCAAGAACTTACATATATAGATTTGCTCAAATCAATTCTTTGTTTTTGTAGTAGGGGAACAATAGACTGAAAGATCAAAGGCTTTATTTTGTATGTGAGCAAGTGAGGTTCATTACCACAAAAGTATACAAAGGACAATAGCTCATAGCTCTAATGTATATAAAATCTACAGAGATGATTATTTTTGTTGTAGACTGTTGTTTTGAAGGAAGATTAAATACAAAATAAATGAGGAATTAAGGGATTCTTTTTTGATTAATTGACTCATCTCTGGTAATATTTTGACTCATCAGGATACAAAAAACCTGGAATCCTTGTGGGGTTTTTTTTTTTTTGCTTATGAATCAAAACAACTTAAAGTATTGAGATTATAAGTCCAAACACCAAGGACAAGAAACACACTTTTATATGCTGATAAACTTATAATACAATGAAAATTCAATGGTGCATCTTTGCAGATTAAGAATAAAAATAAAATAATTTAAACTACCAAATTTTAATACTATTATGTTGTGACTAACAAGTAAAATGAAGATACTGGTTAGAGTAACTACATTTCTTCAGATTACTGTTGTAATTCATTTAGAACCAAATTCTTCATTTGTTCTCAACTCCACTGTCCATGCTTATCAGTTAATTCTTTCAATTTGTCTTTGATGTCACAAGTCTGTCTTTTCCACTGAACCAGACTTTTTGCAATACATGACACAGAGTTTGGTTTGGTTTGGTTTAATGGCATATCAACAATTTTAGGTTATTTAATGCCAAATCAATTTTATACATATAAACAATTCTATTTCAAACAATACAGTTTAGCATAAGTACAGTTTCTGTTTACACTCAGTAAAATGTAAAAAGAGTTCTATTTCAAACAATTCAGTTTAACATAAGTATGCAGTTCAAGTGTCAAAAACAGTTCTTCATAGGATGGTTTGGTTTTATAGCATATTAAACACTGCAAATTGTTCAATGACAAACCCTGTCTAGATTTACATATTAAATACACATGATTTGTGATCATTTTTCTAATAACATTTTAAACAAACCTGAGATCATTTTCCTTCACAGTTAAATGATTTCAAGTATTTCTATCTAATACAAATCCTTCCATTTATTTTTGCTCATTTGTTTGCACAGTTCAAAATAGATACGTATGATATGTAAGTGATAAACATTTAAAAGGTGACTGGGCTTATAAGTTTGCCCACAGTTAAATGGTTTCCAGTATTGTAGTTATTGATTATTTCTTCAAGATTAAGGCTGGTAACTATGCGGTCTATGTCGCTATCCATACTTTCCATACTATAGGTCCTTTGTAGTGGGTTTGTTGATCCCAGACCTTTGCACTGTCTGATTCTTACAGGTGACTTTGTTCTTGAGGGCATTTTGAATGTGCTTCCTGGTCTTTCCTTGTTCGCTTTGGTGTTCATCTGTATTTTCCCAGCTTGACTAATGGGAGCTTGTGATTTTTATTAAAGTTGTTCAGGTCTTATGGGAGACAGATTTTTTTTAATTGGTCTTTAATGCTTTTTGGTGGACGGATTGGTGACTTATGTAACAGCTGTTTTGCTGGAGATTTTGCACTTTTAGGATTAGTTCGTGTTGGAGTGGTATATCCTACATGTGTTTTTGTTTGGACTACAACATTGGATTTCTCCCCATTCCCAACTTGTTGCTGAGCTGCTGCCCTGTAGAATTCGGCTGAGTAGTTTTTTCAGGTGCTCCTGAAACTTTGGCCAATCATTGGCTTCCAACTGGATCAATTTCTCCATGAGTGTTCTATATTTGTTGTCTTTATTGGTTCTATCTGCCCTCTGTGCAACAGAGGTGTAGCTGTTTTCTCTCATGTAAGTTCCAACAATTTTCCTTGCTTCCAGGAAGGAGACATTCCTCTTGTGTTTAACCTTAAGTTTTTCCGTCAGACCAAGTAAGGGCCAAAGTGCCATGTTGTAAGTCATTGACCACTCTGTCGCCAGATCAATGACTGCTCAACCACCAGGATCCTGTCCTAGCGCCTTACAGGTCACCACCCATGGCCAACAGGTGGCCCCATTGGGGGTGTGTTTTTCCCCTCTGCAGAGATGCAGTTGGCATATTCTATTCCCAAGCCGACAGGGTGTCATGACACAGGGATTGAACTCATGCTCACCAAGTAACTAGACAGACTTTAATGCTTTTATTTATCAGGTCTTGGGGAGGACACTTGTCTCAGTATATCAATGTATAATAATAATTACTTTAATTCAGACAAATATTTAGTTTTTAAAAATCATACCATATCCATTATTCAATTCATATACACATGATGAAGACTAGTATTATTTTGAAATTTCAATAACTCTGTGTAGAAAAAAAAAAGTTCTATTTCTGCTTTACCATTGTTTCCTGCAGAATTTATTAAGTTCAATTTTGACAATGAGGAAGTATTCTTGTTTTTGTCTATATACTGGTATGACAAGTATATTGCAATTCTATCACAAGTTTTACTTATCATTATAATAAATAGTATAGAGTTGTTTGCTTTCAAAATGGAATCATCAATGAACTCATCTAATGTAAATTTACCTAACCTCTCCCCCATGAGCAAGATGTGATTCAAAGTCAATTAATAAGCAGGGTAATTTTGGCATAAATTCAGTTTTCCTTCTATATTGTTTGCTTTACCAAGACTTAAGAATTCAGTCTGGCCTACTATTTACCCATAGCTGGATGGTAGAAGAGATGGATTCCCCAAAGCATTAACATAAATTGAAATGCTATCAACCCTATCCAGGTTTTGAACTCTGGTCACGGAATGTTTCCTATGATGATAACTTATGCTAAGCACAATAATCTAATCACTGTCAGTAGAGGTTAGAATAAGCTGACTGTATCTCTTGCAAAGGTGTAAGAGACACCCACAATAAAGAAGACCTAGGTATGACACTAACCTATATCTGATAATGAGGCTACAGTTCTAGATATCTGGGAAATATGGAGTACCCCTTCATTACTTCCAGCCTCACTCTGACCCAAACTGATAGTACCTATAAGGGTCACATCTATGGGTTAAATAAATCTGTTTAAAAATTGATATTCAATAAGAATGTGAGCAAAAAAAAAAAAAAACTTAAGACAACTACACAAAAAATATGAATATGAAGGTACAAAGCACACAATTCCCTAACATACTGGTATAAAATAACCCTAGTCAGGTTGACATACCATTAAAATCAATAATCTAATTTAAGTTCTTTTTAAGAGAAAAGTTTATATAGGCTTTAATGAGATTTATAATTAAACAGACTTTCCACAGGGGTAATATAGCTATAGTGAATGGCTGATGGTTCACATACTCCTAGTAAAAGAACAAAAATAACATCTGTAACTTTCTAAAATTTTCTTTTTTATTAGCCATTAATAATAGAACAAATTACAAAGTAAAACTAAATTTTTCCAATGATGTTGGTAGTAAGCAATCTTACAATATTTCAGTGTCATGTTAGCAAAGTTTTACATTAAAAAAATATCAGAATTAAGAGTAATATATACTGTAAATCATATTTTAAGTATTATTTTATTGCACAACACAGCATGAATTTAAAGATACAATACAAATCTTATTAATGTTAGTCTACAAATCTTAAAAAAATGATGAAAAACAATTTATAAAAAAGAAGCTTTTTATATGAACATTGTTTTATTCAGTTATTAATTTCAAATCCTATGTTCACATTCAATGAAGATATGACAATGATTATAAATGATATAAATTTGTGACAGCAAATTAGAATGTGATTAAATGGATTATCTATGAATTGCTTTGGTAAATGAATAAATACCAATTATGTGTTTAATAACAATGAGATCAATACAGTTGCTGTATAATTTGCAAGTTAATATGCATGTTGTATACAGGATTTTATTGAAAAGAAAGAAAGTGAAGAGGCAAATAAATATATAAGTAAAAGTATAAAGAGAAAGGTAAATCTCAAACACAAGTCAAAAACAAATGGCAAGAGTTTTACTGTGTGAATTATTTCAATAGAAAAAGGGTGAAATTTGGAATAAAAACTCATGAATTAACACATTAAACATACTCCTGAAGGTTGAAGAGCACATGAACCAAATGGCAAGAGAGTTTTTGTTTTGTTATATGAATTACTTCAATTGAAAATGAGTAGAGATTGAAGAAAAAAAGACAAATTGAATAACACTTATAAATTACTACATAACATATCTGAGAAGGATTGAAGAGCACATCAACCAAAATGTAAAGAAAAGACAAGGATATTTATCAATCTATCAAAGGGACTCAAAAATAACCAGATGTGATTAATGGCATCTACAGAATCCCTCTACCACAGGCAAGATGTGACACAATGTCAAATTCTTAGGCAAAAGCCTTCACATGTACAGATGCATATTAGAAGGCAGTGCTAAAAATTGCTTGGCTTCATTGGCATTCTCCCCATTGGGAGGTACATAAGGCAATAAACTTGACCTTTGCCATTTCAGATGAGAGGTAGATACTGCCTAGAAGGATGAAGTGAAATGAACAAATTGTTATAAAAATGTTTTATCTTAAATCAGAAAAGCATTCAAATACAAACCAATAGAACAGAATAAAACCAACAAGAGACTGTTATCTGTTATTTCACCTCCTCATGAATATAAGTTTCATATACTAGGAAAAAACACAAGTGTGTGTGTGTATACACATACATAAAGGTTTGAAACAATAGAGCATTATACCCGATTTAGTGATTTTATTCTTACGCTGATATTGGTGATTATAGTGTGATTATTACCATTGCTGAGCATGTCTCATGCAAGCTGGTTTAAGACGATCAATTGCTTATTTAATGAAATTTGCTGATAGTTACAAAGTTATTCTCAATAGAGTTTTTCAAGACAAAATGAATCACAAATATTCAGGTTTACCGATTTATACTCTTGTACCCCATGAATACTAGTGAAGGCAAATAGCATCATTACCATTTTGTGCTTGAGGTTGGTTGGTTTTTATGGCATATCAACCTTTGTAGGTTATTTAATACCAAATCCTGTTTATATATTAAATATATATGATTTGTAAATGAATACTTTGTAGATAACATTTTTAAACAAGCCACAATTAAATGGTTTCAAGTATTGCTATCTGACACTAATAATTATATTTAATATTATTTGTTTGCACATAGTTAAATGGTTTCATGTATTGCTAACACTAATAATTTTATTTGCACATAGTTAAATGGTTTTGGATATTGCTATGTAACACTGATAATTCAATATCAGTCATTTGTTTATATACAGTTAAATGGTTAAACAGTTCTATTTAACTCATAGATGAGTCCCTAACAGGTACTACCAATCCAGGTCAGAGTGGAGTAATGGCAATGAAAGGGTACTCCACATTCCCCAAAGCTCCAGGACTGGAACCTCATCATCGGATGGTTTAGTGTCATATCCAGGACACTCATTAGGGGAGTTGGGGGAGGTAGAGAGTTACTCCTCTCCAGAGATTCAATTGCCATATTCTACAGCCCCAGTTGACTGGGCTTTTTATGTTCTAATTTGTTAAAGTCTGATATTGCAAAATGTAAAAAAAGCAAAATTAGTGTGGCATATATAAGTTCTGTAACTAATATCTTCTTTTAAAGTTTTATAACAGCAGCAGAATAATAGGGAGATGTTCACTATAATCTTGATTTTGGTTTTGTGCTATGAAGAAAAGTTGAGCTGTCAGTGAAATAGTTTCACTAAACCAGTGGTTCTATTCATCTTTTTTATTTGCGCTGATAGCCTTCTGTTGAGACCACTGAAAGAGAAGGCCTACTTGATTGTGATGTCACAAAAGTAGTTCATGAGGCTAGTGAAACAGGCAGTGATCATAATGTAATGAATAATTATATATAAGGTTTTAGAAAACTTTTTAAACAACATTTAGGGGGCAAAAACCCGATTACATTTTATACAGAACTTTATTTGATATTAATTTTTTAAAAAATAATTGATAATTTAAAAAAAAATAATGTTTAAATTTAAAAAAATTATTAAGTGATTATTACTCAAATACACCAACAATTGAATTATGAAACAAACAATAATTAAAAACAAATTACAAATAAATAATACATAAAAAATATAGATAAGAAAAAGAATTAAATATAAAAAAAGCAAATAAATTAGATACAAACATGTATCAAAAATTAAATAATACTTATTAAAAAAATAAGTTACAGATAGAAAATTTAGCTTAATTTTTGAAGTTTTCTTTTTTTGCCTAATTTTTACTTAATACCAGTAATATTATCAATTTCCTAAGAACAAAAAATATTTAAGAGAGCATTTGTAGACCTCCAGACAAACATTCTGTTTTTCTATATTGTGACCCTCATCACAATTATCAATATTAAAGAAGAAGTTTATAATCTGTCAAAACATTCAATGTTATGTGCATGGCTAATTTCCTTTGATTTACTGAATGAAGAAAATGTTATCCATCTACCAATGACTACATAATTACATAGAATAAATTTTGTACTTGTGTCACATTACAACATTAAAGAGAACCTCTATTAATGCCCTGAAAGCTATTTCAAGTATTTCTTCCACATTATCTCTTCCAGATATTAAATTTTTCAAACTATTACACTTAATTTTCTTAAAAACTACACAACAGCAATAACATGCTAAGTATAGTATAACAGGAAGAACTTCTATACATTTATTAACATCATCCTCTTTAATATCAATTCTAAATCTATACACATCTAACTTTTACTCCTCCAATACTTTATACTAGTTTAGTTCTTGTAAATTCTTCAAATTAGTTTTAATGTATTTTTGATTGAGTGGTAAGCTCAATTATAAAACAAAGCATTTTGATTTTTTCATACTCAAACACTTGCTGTGTGAAGATATACTGACCCCTACTAAGTCGCCAGTACTAGCCAAACCTTTCCTCAAGGTGATCAGTTTGAAATTTGTCAGGTAATATGTATGGTATTTTTAATTCTTCTATGCAATACTTGGTCAGTTCTAGAAATTCATAGGCTGTGAGATGCAAAACAGTGAAGGTTTCCTTTGTTAATTTGTTATTTCTTCCAGGTATGCAATTCTAAGATTCTTATCAATCAGAGAATATAAAGGAACAGAAAATTTTCTTCATTTACAGTGAATTACAGTATTTATTTCTAAGCTGACAACCTTTATATGGTGTTTTTATATTCAGTATTGTCCACCAAATACAGAATATGTTTATATATTTTTCAACTTCTATAAAAATGAGGCAATGTATATTTTCCTAAGGTCAATAATATCTGAATAGCAGACTCATTAAAAATTTCCAGAGCGAAATTAACATTTTACCTTTCAAGATTAGGAGGAGTAAGTGCTGCTGAGCTGAAGTTTTAACATTTCAAAATTGACTGAGATTCCTGGACATGAAATTTCTGTCAGGTACAAAATGGGGCACTTTGGATACTAAGTCATGATTTCTATTTTGACAAAATTTTAGGAACAGGATTTAACTTGCATCTTTTTGACCAAGCCAATTGTTTCTAATGCATTTTAATATATGGACTGATTCAAATAGGAAGAAAAAAGATCTCGACTTTCATACAATTGAAAGTTTTGGTGGACTACAAAAGAAAGATATAGATTTTTTATTTGTAGCATTATTATCTGTTATGATTGATAATACTTGAAAGTCTCTCTCTTCTAAACCAATTATGTTTAACTATGTCAAATAAATTCTCAGCTTTAGGGACATTTAGTTGGCATAACAAACATTTTTATATTGAAAATACACTGCGAAGCATAAAGGAAAAGCACTTGTTGCAGTTTCATTGCTTTTGTCAGATAAGCCAACTCTTATAATCAAAATAAGGTTTTAAGTGAATTTCATCAAGTAAAGATACTGTGGTCTTCTTCTGCACTAGTTACTTGAATTTATTTTTAATATACACAAAATTGTTATGTTGCTCAATCAAAGGGTTCATATATGTTGATAAGATTATTTTAATGGTTGAATACCTAGGTAAAATTATATTTTTGCTGTCTCTTAACAATCTGTACCAATGAAGAAAATATCATTTCTGTTTAATAATCAAGCTTATTTTGTGTCATTATGTTTAGCAGCTCATATCTAAATTGAATTTGATTAAAATGTTTGTTTGATTCTTTTTACACTAATAGTAGAAATGACATTACTGATTTTAATATAAAAATCATATTCTGAGGTTTGTTTTGTTGCTGTTCTGTGTCCATTTTCTTTGTATTTTCTATCAAAATTTCAAGAGTATTTTGACCAATTACATGTTTCGGAATCTTATAGTGCCCTATTGTATTCATTTCCACATTTCTAGAAAACACATATACAGCAAAATCAGATTCAATTACAAGAAACAGATTGATTTTTGGATATGGGGATTTGATGATGATGCATATAAGTGTCTCTTGCTGCCTAACAACACCCCCAGTAATTTCTATCAAGAAAATTTACTTTCCCTTCTAGATCATCAATATTATGGAATTTCTTCTTTTTATATGCCAAGACATCAATAATACTTTGATTTAAAGCACTTTTAAGGGCAGAATTCTCTAAGAATCTGGAGACCGAAAAATCTAAAACACAAACCATACCCTTCCTGAAAGTTGGAGTACTCAAGATGATGTCGCATGTTTCCCCCTTACCACTAACTAGGCTTTCTCTTTCAGTGGTCTCATTCCTGTTAACTGACTTCTATGCACCTCCGCATCAAGCGGACCTTTATTTGTGCTTGGATGACACAAGCATGGGAGCCCCCAGACTCATGCCTTACTGGAGACAACAAATAGTAAGCAAACTGTTCAATACATATGTTATCGAAATTAACACAACAAAGATTATAACAAAGTGATTTAAATTTTGTTAAATTGGGATGACCCACTAAAATACTTGTGGCTCCCTAACATCAAATTTATTTCTCCAGAAATATATGATCTTCCAAATCAAGAAGCATGTGGCCACCTCGTAAAGAACTAATATACTAAACTGCAGAGTATATGTCATAAGTTTTATGTTTGAGGTAAGTGCCTAATAAAGCTCTGTGTTCTTGGAATTGTACTGATTAGAACTTTAAACCTCTGTAATTTGATATCTAGTTTTAAAGAATGCTCTAGTAATACTTGAAATATCCTTTAAGGGTATCACTACAAACCATTGTGTGAGTCTGTCAATTATGAGGATACAGGAAAGATTGTTGAAAGGTAATAAAGTCTCACTAATGTTCACAAGTAAAAAAAAACAAAAACAAAAACATTAAAATTACTAAAAGTGCCCAAAATTGATTTTAATATGTTTATATATTTTAAACCTCAACACCTGATAACTTTTTCCACATTATGAATTTTCCATTTCAAATAAGGGCTGAAATGGAAATTAGATGTAGAATGAAAAAGATAAAGGGAGCAGAAAATGAACCCAAAAGAAATAATCTTCCTTGTTAGTTTTAATATGAAGAATTACAATTTTATGTTTTTGTTTTCTGTGTATATATAGAGTTGTGGCTTGTCATCTTAATCCAGAGAATGCCTAAAAATTTTGTGTCTCTTATTGTGTTAACCTCTTGAGTATCAATTCCAAGTATACTTGTTTTTATACTTTTGTGAAAAATCTAGCAAAAGGGTATGGTACCGGTCTTCAATGAAACTACCATTATATTATACATAATTTGAATCATATTTTTAATGACTTGACACACAAAAAATGCAATAGTAGTTAAAGGCAGTCTCTGTGTGCTCTGCCAAGGATAAATGTAATGCTTGACAGCACTTCTACCAAGAGGGGTATCAATACTAGGGCCCCCCAACTTTTTCAGCCCAATGGCCACAAAGCTTAATTTAGAAAGGTCTGGAGTTGCAACCTTAAAAGGACTGAAAACAAAACAAAAATCCCAACTGAATTCACACAGTAACAATCATAATTCATCAATGAAACATCAGATGTTGTTTACAATTACAAAATTATGTAATATCAGGGTTAAATGAAGAGGTTAACAAAAAGAGCACATCAGACAAGTGATAATTTGACAGTTGCAAATGCAGTGTGCACTTAGCATGCTTTATTTTAGAGAACAACTGTTCATAGTGGTACGTAGTGTCAAACATGCTCACTACTTGCTGGGTATGAGATAAGGTTGGGGAATCACCCAGATGATTCTTATAGAAATCAAGGATGTAGCAATCAAGAAACTTGAAACCTTCTGAACAGTGAAGATCAATGAGTTCCACCTGCAATTGTAATGGTACTCCTTTACAGTCAACATCCAAAGATGAAAAGAAAGATTTTGAAAGTTGAGTGTAGAGCTGCATGCAGCCTGTAGGTTGGGAAACCCGAGTTGAAGGCTATACATCTGGTTATGAGAATGTATTTGACACCCATATACCCAGTAGGTAGAGGGTTAATTCAGAAAGGTATCACATTTTATATTTATTGCTTCAATCCAAGTGATATCTTAATTCTTTGAAATAGTGTAGAAAGAGCCCTTTGTTTAGATACCTACCCAAGCATACAGTTTTTGTGGTGGAGTTCCAATAATTAGTGGTGGATGCTGGCCTATAAGCAAATTTAACACACTGTGAAGTTATTTTTCTAACAGTCTAGGGATTTGTCAGAAGAGATGATCCCAAGTGGAATATGGCAACTCATGTAATGATGCCACAAAGGAATATACTAACCTAACAGTTTTGCACTTTTGACATCTTGTAGTTGAAAATATCTTATTTCAGTAAATGAAGTTACTTAATGCAAAAAAGGGAAATAAAATAAATGAAAGCTTAGCATGAATTTTATTCTTACAAAAAGTTTGTAAATCTCATTATTGATCATGCCTTTAAGGATCACTACAATTGTTTTGCCTGGTACCATTGGGAAAGGCATGAATTAACCTCCCCCACTGCAGCTATGAGTAAATAGTAGAGAAGATTAGATTCTTTACCCTTGTTAATACAACTAGTCTAGGAGAAAGAAAACTAAATTCAAACCAGTTGTATTCCACTTAAAAATTGACCTTCTGTCACATCCTGAATAAATACATACTCTCAAGGGAAAAAACAAAAACATGATTACTTTTGGTATAATGCCCATTGTTTGATCTTCTTCGTTTCCTATATCAGGTTTATTAATAACTTGTATTAGCATTATCAATTAGGTAAAATTTAAAGGTGGTCCGATTCCTTTTAAGTAAATTACAAGGTTTTTAAGAAGATTCAACTTAAAGTTGAAGAGGAGTATAAAATGTAAACTGAAATTTGAAAAAAAAAGAAAAAAGATAACTGTTCAAATAACATGTGGCTCTTTCTTTCATTTGACATCAACATACACATAAGGGTATGGACTGCTATAGATGTGATGTCAACATATGCATAGGAAAGACATGAGTTGCTACTAACAGGTTAACCATAAGGAAATTCAATATTCTGATCTATAATAAAATGTGAATTCTTCTGAGCCATGTCAGTATTACAGCATGTTTACACCACTTAGACTAATAAAATGCCCAGAGAAAAAGCTAGATGAGAATTATACGAGAATGGTCTGTATTGTTTTAAACAAATCCTGGAAGCAGCACCCTACAAAACAAGCTGTCTGGCCACTTACCTCTCATCCCACAAACTATCTAAGTAAGATGAAAAAGATATGCTGGGTACTGCTGGATAAGTAAGCATGAACTCATAAGCAAAATTCTCATATGAACTTCTACATATAGACACACCAGTGTTGGTCAATCAGCAAAAATTTTACATTTACCAGTTTTATGTAGACACTGGATATAATCTAGGATGACAACTGACGGATGGCAAGAAAGAATCAAGGGATTCCATGCTGTTGGCACACCTTGATGATGACATGATTTAGCATTGTCTGCAGGGCTGAACTTATTAGGTGGGTATATCTACCAGATATTTTAGATCTGTCCATAACTGTGTTGTTTCTATTGGGTTACAGAGGCAGAGAATTTACTGATGGTTGGTTGGGTTTTATGGCATATCAACCTTTGTAGGTTATTTAATACTGAATCCATTTTTATACAAATAGACAGCTCCACTTCAAACAATTCTGTTCAGCATGAGTACACAGTTTAATTGTCAAAAACATTTTTATTTCAAGTTATTCAGTTTAGTCAAACAGTTCTAATTAAAAAAATTCAGTTTAGTATAAGTATAGATTTTGTCCACACAGTTAAATGTCAAAATAGTTCTATTTCAAACAATTCAGTTTAGCATAAGCATGCAGTTTAGTTCTATTTAACCCATGGATAGGGCCCTATCAGGTGCTACCGTTCCGAGCCAGAGTGGACTTGGGAGCAATAGCAATGAAGGGGTGCTCTGCATTCCCCAAAGCCCCAGCATCACTGGAACCTCACCATCAGATTGTATAGTGTCATAATCAGGACACTCATAGGTGAGGGGCTGACTTAATCCTCTGCAGAGGTGCAGTCAGTGTATTCTACAGCCCCAGCTAATTGGGCAATACAGTTAATGTCAAAACAGTTTTATTTTAGATAATTCAATTTAACATAAGTACACAGTTTAGACGTCAAAACAGTTCTAATTTGAGCAATTCAATTTAGCATAAGTATGCAGGTTAAATGCAAAAAACAGTAAACTCAAGAAACTACGGTTTAGTTCTAGTTAACCTATAGATAGGACCCTTATCAGGTGCTACCACTCTGGGCCAGTGTGGACATGGAAACGATGGCAATGAAGCTCCAGCATTACTAGAACCTCACCATCAGATTGTTTAGTGTTTATATCCAGCACAATCTTTGGGGGCCGGGTTTCTTACTCCTCTGCAGAGGTGCAGTCAGTGTGTGGGCAATGCACACAGTTAAATGGTTCCAAGTATTGATATTGTCACGTGATAGCTCACGGAGACGAAGAGGTAAGACTGATACCATTCTCCCGTGTTGAACTAGCACTATCTAGCAGTCAAAAAGTGACCGTTAAGAGAGAATGTGGGTCACAGAGGGGATAGACAGATGTTGGCACTTAGTGACCTCAGGTCGCCGGACATCAGAAGGGAAAAGAGAGAGAAGCCAAATGATTGGCTGGGACCCCAAAATGGAAGTGGGGCTCCCTTCCCCTCAGCGGAAGTAAATAGTAAGAAGTCAGTTTTTTGAGCAGGGTTCATAGCGGGCAGACGAACCATAGCCATCTTACTCCGGGTTAAAGACAAAAGATTAACTGAGACACGAAGGACTCCAAAATCCTTCAAGCCAGTATTAAAAACAGAACAAAGTCTATTGGCCCGTGAAAGAAGAAAATTCTCCAGTGGAACCCCGTCGAAAATAAGATAAGTAACTTTGGGGACATTTTTCCTTTACACCCAAATTTCGTTTACCACTCTTTCTCTCTCAATTTGAAGAAGGACAAAAGTCAGAAAAGACGTTTATATTCGTGGACTGTCCAATTATATGTTTTTGACACTCTGAACGTGTATATATAAGTAGTAAAGGATTTTATGTATTTTCATTTTACCATGTGGTCTATGTTGTTACTTCATGCTTTCTTTCCAGCTTCTATTCGCCCTATGTTATCTTGCTTAGAATTGTCCTATTAATTCCTAAAGTATCACACAGGAAACCGGAGTTGCCGACGACTACAATATTAATATTATTACGACTAAGACCTATAGGCCCGTATTCTTCTGTTATCTAAGGGAAAGAAGTTTAGTGGCCTGGTGGGTGTGTGATAGTGTGAAATTTGGAACCCCTTTGCCAGCGGTGGTCAGTCTGGCCCTAAATTATTCCCTCACGTAATATGCCAGTTCTTATATGCCTGAGAGAAAAACTCTGAACAGGACTTATTCTGTAGGGGATCAAGTGCCAACGTGCCCCGTCTTCACACGTGCGAAAATAAAGTCCCGTTTTGGGATTTTGGACAATTTGCCGTCACGATATATATCACTAACAATTTAATTAAACACGAGTCATTTGTTTACACAGATAAACGATCAAGCAGTTTTATTTCAAACAATTCAATTGAATATAAGTCATTTGTTTGCACTCAGATTAAATGTCAAACAGTTCTATTTGACCCATAAATAGGACCCTATCAGGTGCTACCACTTAAGCTTAAAGTAGACATGAGAGCAATGGCAATGAAGGGGTACTCCACATTACCTAAACTCTAGCATTACTGGAGCCTCACTATCAAGTTGTTTAGTTTCATATCCAGGACACTTGTTGGAGGGGTCTTACCTCTCTGCAGAGATGCAGTCAGTATATTCTACAGCCTCAAGTGGATTTGAACTCAGGTCACTGATTCCAAATGTAACAAGTATGAAAGAGGTGCAAATGATCAGCAACAAGATTTGTCATATCTGTTAAGACAAACTAGTTTCACTTGCAGTCTCTGCAAACTCGAACAGAATATACCCTACACTATTACAGAACCCCTACCAGCTTAAAAGATGCATCTATAGCCTCATGTAATTTCTTTTATACACAAACTAAGTTGGAAATATGACTTGTTTGACCAAGCAATATGGCATCAGTTTTCAATAATTCAGTGATGTTTGCTTTAGATGAGATGCAGTAACTGACGCTGTGGTATCCTTGTTTGTTGAGAAGGACAAAACTTCAACAAATACAGTTTTTTTATACCGTGTATTGACTGATGAGTTTAGCAGCAGCAGCATTGAATTAGGATGTGATTTAATGCAATTTTCTCCTTGTTAAGTGGTTACCATCCTTCTAAGTTGCTGTTGATCCTTTTCTTATATCACCTGTGGCTACCTGCAGCTTTCATATGCTACAAACATTGTTTAAAATTCACAAATGTGTGACTGTTTGAGAAAACCCTAGAACAGTATTTTGGAAACTGTCCATCTTTCTCATACTAACAACCATTTCAGAGTCAAAAAGGGTTAAATCTTATCTGTATCCCATGATCAATGCCACTTTTACAAGTCAGGGAGGGTAAGACCATCCAATTTAATGCTAATTTTTTGGTAATTCAGTTTATAATTGCTATCAGAAACAACTAGTTACTTAGGCAATGGTTTAGGAAAATTTGCATGCAAGAATCTGCTACTTTTGATTTAAACTCAAGACTTCCTACATAATATTTTCCAATCTTCCAATAGGATGAAAGTAAACATGGGAAAGCCTCCATGTGCACGGAGGTCATGGACAAAAGGTGTTCATTACCTTTTCAAATTTCCCTTTTTGAGAGGCCTTGGAGGTCAGGGATTGACTCTGATCCTATCCCTTTGAGTATAATAAAGAGGTGCTACCTGGAGAGATTGCCCCTTGAATTTAGATTTTGAATTATTTAGTTTTTTAGGACTCCATGATTAAGAAGCAATACTGCTCAAATAGAAAGGAATGTATTGAAAAGACTGCCCTGTAAAGTAACTTTAAAAAGTTGAAATAAAGCAGAAAAAGACATTTTCCCAGTCAATTTATGTATTCTGTAAAAAAAATAAAAGGTTCCAGTTTGATTGGTTTGGTTGGGTTGGGTTGTTTAATGCCAATTCTGTTGATAGACATATAAATATATAGGATTTGTTTGCATAGTTAAATGGTTTCAAGTATTCCTATCTAATATGAATAATTCTATTTACTAAACATTTGTTTGGACACAGTTTATTGGTTTCAAATATTGCCATATAACATGAACACTTTCATCTAACATCAGTCATTTGTTTGCACACAGTTAAATGAATATACACATAGTTTATAAGTAATTTTATTTAAAAAAAAAAAAATGTTAGGACTAATTTGTTTGCAGACATTTATGTATTGCTATGGTTTGCACATAGTTAAATAGTTGGTATCTAATACTAATAATCTTATATAATATTAATCATTTGTTTACAAACAGTGAAGTGGTTGCAAGTATTGCTATTCCTTCATTTGTACACAGTTTTAAATAGTTCCAAGTATTGCTTTGTAATAAATTTTTGCACACAGTTAAATGGTTTCAAGTATTCCACACTAATGCACACAAAGGATTGTAAGTATTGCTATTCAATACAAATTCTATCCAACATTACTCATTTATTTGTACCTTGTTAAATGGTTTCAAGTAGCTATGTAACACTAACAATTCATTATCAGTCATTTGTTTGCACACAGTTAAATGAGCAAACAGTTCTATTTCTAACAACTTAATTTTGCATAAGAACACAGTTTAAATGTCAAACAGTTCTATTTGACCCATAGATAGAACCTTATCAGGTGCTACTACTCTGGACCACAGTGGACCTGGTAGCAATGACAATGAATGGGTACTCTGTATCCCCCAAAGGTCCAGTATTACTGGAGCCTCACTATCAGATTGTTTAGTGTCAATCACTAAGACACTCATTGGGGAGGTGGGGGTCTTATCCCTCAGCAGAGATGTAGTTGATGTATTCTCACCCCTAGCTGACTGGGCTATTACAAATTTGGCATTCAAAATCTATTATTACCAAAGTTTTCATCACAAAACAAAGTCAAGATCAGTTTTGGGTGGTTTGACAATTTATGTTTCGGTATTGCATTTTTTTTCCTTGGTACTGTGGTTTTTGACTCCGTTTTTCAGTTTTAATTTAGTGTTTTTGCTTTCTAAGGAAGTCATTCATTTTCTTGAGTAATGATAGCATTTCCAGTTGATATCTGATTTTGTTTTAAGATTGACAAATTTGTAACTTAGTCCGTTCAACTCACTATTTCTCATGTATTTTTGGTCCAATCTTAAAAATATTTATATGGCTAGAAAGAAAATAATCTAAATATGTAATTTTTATATGTTTTTATCCATTGAATTATTTTTTTTACAGAGTGAAAATGGTATTTTGCTCTGAATTTCATCATATTCTTTCCTGTGGTATCTTTTCAAATGACTTCAGATTACTTGTGTTTCTTGGACGAGGTTCTATGTTGTGTTTGTAAATATGATATTTGCAAGAAGCTTTGTCTTGTCACATAAAATAAACACCCCACATACTTAGACTTTTGAGGGTTTTTGAAATGTCTGTCATTGTGGGAGTTCTGGTAACTGGTGCCTTAGGGGTCAATATTTGGGTTTAAGGGTAATAAAATTTAGAGACATGCATAAAGACCAGTGCAACTGCAAACCTGGTTGGGTAATAAAGTAGAGATTATTCACCTAAAGTCAGTTTTTAGATCTCAAAGGTAATTTAGCAATAGAATTCATTACTTAGATTTAAGTTTATTTATTAAACTTTTGAATAAATTGTCAGCTGTAAATAACTACCATATTTATAAACAAATTGGTAAAATATGAAATAAATCATCACTTAAATTATCTATATTTGTGTCTTGAGAGAGAAAATGGTATAGCTTTCCATAGAAATTAGTTGATGATGCAGCTTTTAAAAAGCAAAAAAAAAAAAAAAAAAAAAAAACCAAAAAAAAACGACCCTCCCTCATATTCGATATAATTAGCTAGCTTACCAGAAAACAATTACTCTTACAAAAAAAATCAGACTTCATAAAAACTAACCTTAAGGCAAAAAACTGGCAACTATTTTAAAAAATTTTTCTCCCCATTTTGTTGTTAATTCTACCACAAAAAGTATATTTTTGAAAACTGAAACAAATAGATTTCAGTTTCCAACTGTCATATTTATTTATTTATTTTTTGTTCTTCTCTCGTCATTTCTTTGGTAAACAAATCGACTTCACTTATTTCCTAAAATTAGTCAAGTAAATGTTTTTATCATATTTTTGTTCAATTTTTTTTTCCTTCAACAATGACAGATATGTTGATAAAATTAATTTTTATTAAAACCTGAGTCTTCAACAGTTTCTCCCTAGATATGGTTACTCAGTAGTGACAACACTAAACTGAATGATTTTGGTTTCATAAAAAATTTTGATGCAGTTTCTCAATGTGAAGATGAAACCAAAAAAAATCAGTTTTTTGGTTAACTGCCCATCTCTAGTCAAGATAGATCAATCATATTTATTGTTCTTGTTTGACTATTTCATAGCTGGTTAAGATTTTTAACCTTGTTCATAGCTATATATAGTTGGATATGTGAGAAGTAACTTTTTTAGATTGATGCTGATGGAGGACAGTGTTTGTCCCTCCCTACTTTGGAGTCATTCCAGATTGGACTTTAACTGGAAACTACTTCAGTTGCATGCCAAATATCACTGGAGAATGAGATCATTATTGATAATGTCAGATGCTCTATAAGATTCATGAATATATGAGGACTTTTCTTGGCATTCCAGATACAGATTGTCACGTGGTGTCCCACTGAGAAGATAGAAATAAGATTACTACTATTCCCCATGCGTGAATTAACAGTAGCAAGCCGTCAAAGTAAAGAATGTGGGTCAGAGTGGAGACCAACAGATGTTGGTACTCTGTGACCTCACTCGGGTTGCCTGACACGGGAAGGAAGAAGGTAGAAGCCAAATGATTGGCTGGGACCCTAAAACGGAAGTGGCACCTTCTTCCCATCAGCGGAAAAAGGAAAAGAGAAAAATCAGTTGTTGGACAGGGTTTGTGGCGGATGGAACTAAAGCCAAGCACTCCGGGTATAAGAAGACAAAAATATATCTCGGACATGAAGGAGCCATTTCTTCAAGCCAGTACTAAGAATAAGATAAAGTCTGTCAGCCCATAAAAGAAGAAATATTCTCCACAGGAATCCATCGAAATAAGATAAGTAAACTTTGGGACTGTTTCTCCTTATACCCAATTATATATATACCCTCTCTCTCTCAAGTTGAAGAAAGACTGAAAATGAAAGAAAAGAAAAGAAAAGAAAGACATTTATGTTCATGGACTATTCATTTATGATATATTTGACACGTTGAAGGTGTATATCTATGTGTAGTAAAAGATTGATATATTTTAATGTTCCAACGTGCTTGAAGTTGTTATTTGTAGCGTCTGCTACGAATTTGTTATTTCATGTTTCTTTTCCAGCTTCACGTCGCCTTATGTTATCTTGCTTAAAATCGTCCTATTAATTCCTTTAAAATATCACATGGGAAACCGGAATTGCCGACTACTATAACTAATATTATTACGTCTAAACCTAGAGGTCCATATCTTCCATTGTGCTAGGGGAGGAAGACTAGTGGCCTTGGTGTGTGTGTGTGTATAGTGTGGAATTTGGAACCCCTTGCCAGCGGCGGTCAGTCTAGCCATAAATTAATCCCCCACATAATATGCCAGTTCTTATATGCCTGAGAAAAAAACTCTGAACGAGGACTTATTCTACAAGGGATCAAGTGCCGTCTTCACATGTGCGAAAATAAAGTCCCGTTTTGGGATAAAAGTAAATTTTTCGCGTCACAAGATGCAGTTTAGGAATTCTTCTGGGTACCTTTGAACCCGTCTTCTCAGTCAGGATGTTGCTGCTTCTGTTTACCTTATTACTTCAAAGAGCAAGCACAATTACATGTAATATCAAGGTTAAATGAAGAGGCTGACAGAAGGAGCACATCAGAAAGTTGTAAGTGCAAAATACTCTTGATATGCTTCATTTTGAAGAATAACTGTTAGCAGTATGTAGTGCCAAACTGTCTTACTACTTACTGAATGTGAGTGATGAGGTCAGGGACTCATTGAGACAGAAGCATGAGGTTTTTATAGAAATCAAGTACGTAGCAAGCAAAAAATTTAATGTTTGTGTGAACACACACAATTTTCATTTTAGCAAAATATAACTCATGAATAATTTAACAATGGATTAATTTCAATCAATAGTATATTAACCATTATTTTGAATCACCTCTTGCCATTTATGGGGTATCTTGTTGATTCCTCTCAAAATTCAGCCGGTTTCCAGATCAAGAAGTTTTCCACAAGCAAGAAAATCTTTCTTCTTTCAAAGCCTTTTGGAGAGAATGAAAAAGATGGAAATCACTTAGGGGTCTCATGAATATAGTGGATAGAGTAGAACAGACCAACCTAAATTGAATGTGGCCTTGCATTATTATGGAGAAGCATGTTTCTCCTATTGATGAGTATAGAGTGTTTTCTTAGATTTTCATACACACATTGCAGCTGATGAGAATTTAAGTTTGCATTGAGCGTCTGATAGTGGTTTAAAAATTCAAAAGGAATACCCCAGTGATCCCAACATACAAAATAACTTTTCTTCCATCAAGCTCTGCCTTTAGGGTAAACTATGAAGAATCATCCTTATCAACCCACTCCTTTTTGTATTGAACATTGCCATAAAAGACCCATTTTTCATCACCTGTAATGATATTCTTCAAAAATGGATCATTTCTTAGCCTTGAAAGAAGACTTGTTCCTATGGATATGATCTTCCTTATTCTTCAAATCAGAATCTGAGGAACCTAAATGCCCAACTTGCTCACTTTTTATCTCTTTTTCAAGTGGCAGCAGATTGTAAATTGGCATGTATTGAGGTAAAGTGCTAATTTTTGAGTATATTTGTGTGGTTTGCATCTTACCAATTCTCTTGATAGAGGGTTCTAGTCTGGGTTCATCTCTCAAGAATGTATTTTTAAAAACCAGTTTTGGACATGGAGGTCAGTAATGACACCTAGATTATAAATACTAGAAATTTTCTTAACCATCTCTGTAGCGTTTTTGCTATTCTTAAACTCCCACAACATTACATGAGATCATAGATTAAATTAGGATGCACACTCATTCACTATTAAAATAAGGCTGACCAATGAAAGCACTCTTTCATTAGGAAAATTCTAGTTGTATTTAAAACATTGGAAGTTTGAAATGCATAGTTACAACTTGGTTAAAAAAAAAAAAAAAAAAAATTAATGACTCAAACCCAATATTTTACTTGAACTTGGAAAATAAAGCAAGCAGGAAGTTAATTCCATCAAAAAATAATGAATAGGAAGAGTTACTTTCCTTTCAAATAATGCTGGCAAAAACATTTCATGATTCTCTAGTATTAGAAGTAATTTGATTTTTTTTTTCAGAGCGTGAAGGGGTGGGGAAATTCTGGACCAATTAAGTTTATGAAACTATTTCTGAAAGTTTTGTTGAAATTGGGTCATGTATAGAAAAGTGGTAAATTATAGGTAGAAGATTCCTTTGGGTAAAAAGCAAACAAATTTCTGCCGCTTACATTGATATGTTGAACATGAGCACAGAAACCCTTGATGCTTAGCTCTAGAAAATTATGTGATTGCATGATGGTAATTTTACACAAAACTATGATGCTAAATTATGAAATTTAGTTACTTTAAAAGGGCCAGTAAATTAAATCTACATCACTAATTAAAAAAAAAAAATAAAATAAAAAAATTGCTTTTTTAAAAAAATTTATTCATTCTCAGCTAAACATGCTAAAATGAGTTGCATGGCAGTTTTTATTTTGTCATGAAATAATAAATTATGACATTGAATTAAAGATCTACTTCTGTGCTATTTAATGATATAAGTTTCATTGGAACTTGTAAAGATTTTACAGCAATGAGTATGCCTCAAAACTTGAAATCCAATCTTTTTCGAATGTGAATGTTAATTTATATATATATTAAGCAAATGAAAGATGCAAATTATTTTAAACAAGTTTTAAAATGTTTTATTGGATGATATCCCATTAACTGCTTTTAGTTAAAAGCCAACCCTTTTAACATTTTAACAGCTTATGCAACAAAGGATTCAGATGAAGTAGATAAGTTTTTATGAAGACGACATAGCACACAAGCAATGTAAAGTTAAATTTGAATCTAGATGTAAATCTCAGGATATAAAAGTCATGGGAGATTTTAAAAGTAAAGCTGGGCTTACAGATTTAGGAAAGAAAAATGAAAATGGAGAAAGGTTTATCGAGTGGTTTGTCAGAAAGAACAAATGGTCACTAAAAGCCATCCATACAGATTTGGATTCATCTTATAAAAAGAACAAGGAATCAAATACGTTTCATTAAAATTATTGTATAATTTTGAAATGATATCAAATTCCAAGGCCCACCAAACAGCAGGTTAAAAAAAAACAGCAACCATCCAGTAATGGGTATGACTAAAACAAAAACAGGAAACTTGGGAAGTATTGTAAAAAAACCCTAAAATTTAGCCCCTCCCCGGTTGCACTAACTTTTTAATACCCTTAGGAAAGGTATGAACCCGCTTATCTCCTGAGTTCTGGTTTAAATAGTACCACTACTGTTCTTCTACAAGGATGGCTTTGGCATAAAATAACCCACAAAAGTTGATATGCCTTTGGACAAAAAAACTAAACCTATAACCAAAGAAATAACTAAATCCATGAAAAACGTCAGCGTAAAGCCTCTCGACCCGTTTAAGTTTTAAAGGGAATTATGCAAGCACTTAGAAGACCTGGGCATTAATATTATTTGTGCAATATTCAAAGACATATCCATCTGGTATATTGCCTGACAATCTTCAAAAATCAGTATTTGTAATTGATAAATTCCTGGAACTATTGAATGTGAAAATCATAGAAAAGTTTTATGAATCAGAGTTACATAAAAATTTTGTCGAGAATCATCTTGAGCCAAAGTAAAAACAAGTTAAGCCCCCCAAAATTAAACTACAACATGGGTTTATTGAGGATAATGAAACTATGAAGGGAATTTTGATATTGATGCTATTAAGAAAAAAACAAAAAACAAACAAAAAAAAAACAGTTAAAAGTCTAAAATATCTCATTGTTTTAATGATTTAACAAATACATTTGACAAAAAAAGTGAATTATGCAAAGTTTTTTCAGATTTTCTCTCAAATAAACATTGATGGAATAAACCAACATCTCCAAAATTTATACTGGAATCAAATAGCAACAGTAATAAAATTGATGACATACAAGCAGCTGAACTAAAATTTAGGTGTTATCGACAGATATATTGCCCCAAAGATATATATGCGTGTCTGTCTATTTCTGAAAGAAATAGAAGACTTAGATGAGATTTAAAAAAAAAAAAAATGGGGGTCCTCAACAATATATGATAACAGATAAAGACAACTTAATTACTGCAGAAGACCTACATATTCTCCTAAGAGACAAAGTAATATAAAAATACAAACAAGTACGAAATTAGTTCTAAATATCAATGCTTCGGTATGATCAAAACAGCAATATAATCTCAAATGATTGTCAATGATCGGTAACTAAGAGGTGTGTGTGTGTGGGGAAAAAAAACAACAAAAAAACAAAAAAAAAAAAACGAAAGTTTTAATCACCTTGGCTGTTTTTATATGACCCAGAAATAGTATAGTAATTTACTAAGCTTTTTGCCTCGATGTGACACAAGATCGTATGAATGAGGCACCGAATGAGACTAGAACTCAATCATGAAGGTTTGCTAGTCTAGCTTGCTAACCATCACACCACCCGTAGTTATAATAAGTATATATATATATATATATTTTTCTTTAACCAACTTTCAAAAAGAAAACGAAAGTGACTTTCCCTTTTCTTTAAGCAACTAACACAGATCTTTCACAACAAGGTTTGTTTATGTTACTAAAATCTAACACGTGATTAATCTTGCTGTATACTTCCGAAACATGGATGAGCATAAGAGTTCTAAAATTAGAAGCAGTAGAAATAGTTTCTTAGAAGATCCCTAGAAAATAAGCAAACAAAGTACTGTTTCAATACGCTAACGTGGCCAAACAAAAAAGATCATTAATAAAGAAAACATTAAATTTTGACGAATATTTTCTTTCTCTTTAAACATCATTTAATTTTAGTTGCTTTTTAAAATCATTGTTCAGAAAACAAACATCTAGGATATGTCATCAAAAAGGGAAAAATAGAATGATTTACAAAGTCGTATGCCAAGGCAACGTGTAAGAGGAAGATAAAAAAATATGTAGACGATATGAGAAAGAGATAAGTGTACAACAAAACATCTTGAGCGCCACGAGGGGGTCATCCCAAAATGTATAGAGCCATTAAATGTGCCATTCACAAGTAGACACCTGATATTGGCGAATTGCATGCTTAGACGTAAATCATCGGAATGGGATTAATCAACCTGAATTTAGCACAAGAAATCATCTCATTATCCTAGTTGGTCTCGTGAAAAAATTAAATAAAAGGAAAATAGGAGAGCTTTTTCGACTTAACTTCATGACATTCTCACTTAAATTTTAAAATCAATGTACTTTTTGATTATCATTTATGGGGGGGGGGAAAAACTAATAGAAAATTTTAAATTGGGAAATAAAAGAAAAATAGTGTTCGTTTCGACATATTTTATTTTTATAGGACACCACACCCCGTCTAAAGAAAATTAATATTTTTCAAATCATATGAATTCCCGAGTCTTCTAAATTGAAAGAAGAAAAATTGGTCGTGATTTTTTTCCCTTGCCTAACCAAAAGTGACATCATCTCTTTATTTACTTTAGCAAATTCAAATATTTTATAATTCTAAAAATAGAAAAAAAGTAGTAGCAAAAATGAGCTTAAGATGCTATATTTTTAGTATTTATGCTAAATTAGATTAGTACTTTAAGTACTACTGAACTTTTAACAACTTGAAAACTTTTGAGTCTTAAAATACTTCAGACTTTCTTCTTTTCACAGTTAAATAATTTTTATTATGCTAAAATATATATTAGAATAACAGAAAAACAAACAAACCTTGACTGTTTGGTCACTGGAACAAGTAGCAAGCCTTTCACCGTAAAAATCGTAGGCAACATCGTGAATCAAGTCTTCATGATCAGTTTGAATAGATTTCGGCACAAACATAACGTGCCGTTATTTTGCTGAAATAAAATAGACGATAATGTACCCGTCAATATTACTTAAAGCACCGTTGTTTAAAAAAAAATCCTGTTTGAAGCACGTTTTGTTTTTCTTACAATAACATAAACCGAAATACAGGAAATCCAACGGTTGGTTTGATACCGGACCTAAACGATTGTTGAACTTCCGATACAAGAAGTAAGAGCAGTGATAATTAGTTGATAATTCAATCAGCCAATCATGTTGCTCGTTTCATATTGAATTCAGCACGTCTTACCGGAAGCTGAAAAAATGCTCCGTCTTAGACACGAGGAAAAACGATGATAGAGAGAGACGGTGAATAAAAATAGGATGGATAATGTATCTACCTTCCTTTACCACCATCACCACAACCATCTAAATATCGTGTCGGTGTTCTTGCTTCTCTGAAATGTTGATCATATCGGACAGTAATGATTGAACTTTATTGTTGTTAGCTAGCTGAAGAAATCTCACTTCTCTACTTTTATCATTATCATTATGACTGGTATTAGTATTTTTTTGTTTATTATTAAATCTCGCTTATCTTGGCAGAAGCCTAACAAGGTTGTATGGATAACCAGCAGATTCCCATCACCACGTCTTCCCTCTTTACGATGTTGTTCAAGGAAATGGCAAAGTGTGAATGAAACTTAGTTTTATATCGTAAAAGTTGTCAGAGCAAGGTTGAACTCTAGGCTGAATTGTGTTAGAATTTCATACCTAACTTTTAGTGACTCCAACTCTTTTTTTTTTCATTCTTTTAATTCGGAGTGATTTTCTTTCCTGACTAGTTGCTTTACTATTTATTTAGAATAACACACTGGGAAAATTACTGCAGTAATTGTATAGAAATGTATTTCAGAATCCAGGTAAGAATAAGTTTCAGTTATTGTCTATTTATTTATGAACATTCTCTCAAATAATAAACGTCCGATGTTAAAAGATAGATATATTGATTTTTCTCAACCATGATGAAATCTCCACAGGAAAGTATTTTTTTCATTTTTATTTTTAGCCTCAATTCATCATTTTGAAGTTTTGTCTCTTGAAAAATCAGTATGGTTTCATTTTCATGAGTAGATATTTTTCTGAGTACCTGAAAGTCCATAAATAAATAAATAAAAAACAATGACTGAAACTTATTCTCAACTGGATTCTGAATGTAAGTTCTACATTTCTGTTATTTTTTATTTATTTTTATTTTTTTTTAGACATCACAACCCACTAAGGTATTCTGAATAAGTACTGATGGATTTATTCTTTTGTCAAAGGCATTAGCTCGAAGTGAAACGCAAACAGCCTATATTTGCCTTCCACCAGATAGTACTTGACACAAGGTCAATTATAGTGGGGGTTTAGGGGAAGGTCGGGCTCCAGCCCTGTTGGACTCTAATGCAGCTCATCCAGACGAAGCCGGGGGCCTTACGGCTTCAAGTCTGTCTTTGTTGGACTGTGCCCGTACAGCTCGTTCGGAATTTGAATTTGATTCGCTGAGTCCATTGTTATTTTTCTTTTGCGATAGCTATTCGCGCCTTCTTTAGACTCGTAAAAAAATTACTTATGGGCAATGAGCTAAACAACTGTGAAGACCGTAGATAATATCCTCATCTTTTTTTGTATTCATCTAACCTGCTTATTTCTAGATAAATTGATAATTACTCAAAAGTTGCTAATTGCACTGCCTTTGCAGCTCTACGGATCAATGAGTTTCATTTGTGGTTGTTTGTAACCCGATTTTGTTTTTGTTTAGTTGCTAATTAATTAGGATAAAAAAAGGATTCCTGACCTATCAGTTAAAAAAAAAAAAAACGTTGCAAAAGTCTTTTTTTGTTGAGTTATTTATTTTTCTGTCTCTTCGAAACAAATATTTCGTTAATTCGATATTCTGTCGAAAAGTTGACTTAACATTCGTTGCTGTTATTAAGTTCTAGATTACACGTGTAATGTTTGTAAACAATATTTTTGATATACTGGGTGTGAGTTTATATTGTTACTCTGAAGATAGAACGACGTCTGACTTTTTTTCTTCGTATATTTTTACTCTTTTTAAACATTGACAATAAAGAATAAATCTGGTTCTGTCTTTTATCAGAGAAAATAAACAGATGAAACCTTTTATTCACCCACATCAAGGCGTTTTTTTACAGAGCTGGGACTTAGATTTAAGATGTTGTCAGGATTTTCGTTGAAAATTTCTGAATGCAACAACAAAGAATAAAATAATTCTGTGTCACATTGGTTGTCAATTACTGATAAAAATTTTACTTATAATTTTTTCCGCGTCACCAAGTGTATGTAAACTTTTGACAACAAAATGATTATCAGGCAAACAAGAACACAGATTTTTGAAAAATTGACCTTTACGAAAATTAGTTATCAGGTTTAAAAACAAAATATATCCATATTCATAAATTTATTATGAAAATGGGTATTTTCCAAGAAAAAACAATATTTTTAAAAAGTCTGTTAATGACTTTATCCACTCCTCTCCTCCCATCCAGTTAATTGACCATTACATGTCTAGTGCCATTTTATTTTGGAGAGATTTTTAAATAAAACAATTTTATTTTTATGTTGACAAACACTCACCAATTATGGCGTAATCCAAGTAATTTATTGACAAAAATGTAACCAATATTAAAAAATCTAGAACTTGTAAGTACGTTTTTTCTAATTTTATGCAAGTAAAACATAGATTAAAGTTTCAAAAAAATTTTTTTATGTTATTGGGATACATTTTAAATTATATATAAAAAGATCGCTGGAGGCAGCTACTTAAATTTAAATGGTATTTTGTTGGTTTTTTAAAGCACAGAAAAAAAAAATTTGCTTTTTAAAGCACAGACCCCCCCCCCAAGAACACTCAAATCAAATCCCCTGAGATTTATAGTTTATTTATCAGTGCAGATTTGTTAAGTTTGAAATATCCTCCAAAGTCACTGATATCTCCCCCGAAATACATATCAAATATTAATATGTAATAGCTGTTGATATGGGAGAGGGTCTTGGTGTCTGAATCCTTCCTTTTGCTAGAGCAAAACAGATGTAGAGCTGTATTAATTCTTGAAGTAATAGTTGGGTTCATTTCATGGCATATCAACTTCTTATAGGTTATTTAAATGTTGAAAGTTAATTGAATTGTAAATGTTTTATTGTGATCATAATTATATTTTCAACATTTCATTGCAATCATTTTTTTTAAATTGCAGTTTATTAATCTATAATAATGTTTACATAGCTATATGGTATCATGTATTCCATCTAATACAAATAATTGGTACAGTTATATGGTTTCAAGCATTCACTTCCAATACTAATAATTTTAAAACATCTATTTGACTCATAGATGGGATCATAACAGGTACTACAACTCTGGGTCAGAGTGAATCTGGGATTAATGGCAATGATGGGGGACTCTACACCCCTAGAGATCAAGAACTTGTGCCTCACCATCAGATGTAGTTTAGTGTCTTACCCCAAAGTCCCACTGACAGGGCAGTCTTGAAGTAATTATGATGTGTGGATAGGCTTAGCACAGTGACTAATTGAAAGGAAAATAAAAGCTTGGTTTGTTAATCAGAATGTAGTAATCCTTTATTTGTAGTCAAACACTTAAAAAAGTGCACAGAATCGCCTCGTCAGTGATGTTCTTAGGGTCCTTACAAGTTTCGGGTCTTCCAACATCATACTTGCTCTCCCAAGTGACCCTACCGAAACTTTTGTTCCAGCCGGCGATCCTGCAGTAAAAAATACGCCCAGCATGCAAAAACACACAGTACACAAAAAAGAAAAATTAAATGCTACTGCTAATGAGTTTTTAAAATGGTATTGGCCAATGAGAAACGACCTATGTCACTTCCCTCGGAGTCACGGTGAATTATAAAGATAAACATACTGCAAACTGTCTTTATTCTATATCTTGTAGGAGTACACTCACTTGCACTGAGCCAGGTTTGGATTAAGGTAACAGGTAATATCCTTCTGACAAGTGAGACTTGGAAAAAAATAAAAAAAAAATACATAAATAAATAAATATATATATATATATATATATATATAAATAAAGCTTTTCCCCCCTAACCTCTTTATAACAATGGTTGAAAAAAAAAAAATAAAAAAAAATATTTGAATTCTATTTTATTCTCACACATTGGTGTCAAGTTTAATGTTTTTTTCAGTTGTGAACACTTGGTGTTGGCGTTGGTAGTTGTTGGTGAAGAAAGTAGTTGGGTATATGACAATATATAAACTTAACACAACAAAATGTTTTATAAAATTTGATTATTGAAAAAAAAACCTATGTGGTTGGTTGGTGGTTTGGGTTTTATGGCATATCAACCTTTGTAGATTTATTAATGCCTAATCCATTTTTATACAAATAATCAGTTCTATTTCAAACAATTCAGTTAAGCATGACCTGGGAGTGATGTCAATGAAGAGGTACTCTGCATTCCCCAAAGCTCCTGCATTACTGGAACCTCACCATCAGATTGTTTAGTGTCATATCAGGACTCTCAAAGAGGAGGAGGGGTCTTCACCCCTTTGCAGAGATGCAGTTGGTGTATTCTACAGCACCAGCTGACTGGGCAACAAACTTATACACCCCATATATTGAACCAGATATGGATACATAAAACATTAAACATATTTGTTGGAAAAAAAGAAATAAGAAACCAGATTTTTCATTTTGATTAAGAACATACATTAATTTAAAACTCTACAATGTAGGGGTAATGTAGGGCTAATTCATCTGATGGATGAAGATGGGCTGTGAGTCTTTACTTGCCCTAATGGTGGAGTGGGGTAATGATCTGTAAATATTATTATATAACTAATGTGTTGATGTTTCTGTAGACATTGAATTTACAGATTTTAGCCAATTGGTTTAGAAATCTATTTATATTTTATTCTAATATTTACTTCCTGTAAATTAACTATGCAAAGTAAAAGTTTTTGGTGGACTCATACCTTTGCATTTACTCTATTGTGTAAATCTCTCTGTATACTAAACTACTATTTGTACATAAGCCAGATAAGTGAGAAAAATGCAAGAAGTTAGCTTGTTACTACATTTTTTAATAAATATAAAGCCCAAATGATTTCAGTCATAAATTCATTTTCAAAATAAAAATTTCTATATTTGTTTTCCACTTGATAGAAACATCAAGATCAACTTAAAGAGATTTAATGTTCACTTTGAACATTCTAGACATTGGTGTGATGATTAGAGTGTTCGCCAATGGCTCAGGAGACCTGGGTTCAATCCTAGGTCAAGTCACACCAAAGACTTGATGCCTCCTTGCTTAACACTCAGCATTATAAGGTACAGATCAAGGGTAAAGTGGATCAATCCAGGGAAAGGAGTAGAGCCTTTCCCTACCCCTTGGCATAGTAGCTATCGAAAAGGTAGCCTTTGGGTCACCTTCGACTATGGTCTCCAACTTTACTTTTACTTGAACAGTGGCAAGTTTCCAATTAAGACAGTTGTTTTCAACTTTCTCTTGTTTGTTTTGATAAGAATTAAACTTAAGACTCGTCCCTGCTGGAAGCCACTACATAACAATGATTTCATAGTATAAAGATATAGAGCTGTGTGTGAAGTATTCCTTCTTAATGGTTAGTCATTTTCTTGTATGACTGTGAAGTTGGTTAGCCAGGGAGTGAGAATAAGATAGTATGTTTGGTAGTCAGTCACTGTTTTATGTAACTACTTTCATCTCGAATGGTCACTGGCTTTCCTTACCTTCTCCAGTTAACCAACTTCACTATCACACAAGAATATTACCAATGTAACCTGAATTCTGCCACTCAATACATACCCCCTTGTCCCCAAAAAACTGGATCAGATTTTATATATGATTGGACCTGTCACCAAACAGACTGCGTAAAAAAAATCTAATGGGATTCCATTACCAGCAGGAGCCCATCACTGTCTTGTAATAGACGTACAGATCTGATCACGTGACAGCAATGGTTTGTTGTCAGATCAGAGCTCTGCTTGAACATATACAAAAAATAATTCCTATTCACTGGAAACCACTCCTGAATGAAAAGCAAGTTTATCAGTTGTAGTGTTCTCTTTAAAAAATACATAACACTCACCATTATAGAAAAGACTCTTGAATTTGTATAAAAATGTTTCTTTTAGATATAAAAGAATTTGGCTTCAAAGTATAACTATTATTTTTGGGGAAAATGACTATTAGTGGATTAAAAAAGGCCGACTTGAACTCATTTCCTAATTGTCTCAAGCGCCCGTTGATCCGGTTAGCACTCCTTCATAAAATAGCTACATTAATTTCAAGGTCTAATAATCGCTACATTAATCACCAGAGAATACTTCACAGCTCTTCATACTGCCAAAACACTACCATTCTCTTTATTTTTGATGATAAAAAGCTGCAACTCGGATGTATGTATTTACCCAACTCGTCTGCCACGGACAGGGTGTGACACAAGGTTAATTTTAAGTAGAGTAAAGCTGGTTTGAATTCAGAGTATTCCTTGTAGACCCGTTGCCTTGCCAAGGATAGAGAACTTCGTCTACCTTACTTTTTACTCATAGCTGGAGAAGGTGACGGATGGATTCATGCCTTTCTTAAATGCATTAGAGTGAAGTGAAATGTGAACCTCGTCCAGGATTTGTAGTCTGGTCGCCAATTCTATTTCCTACAACGATAACCGTTATGCCAAGTGTGCTTCCTGCAATTCAAATATAAGTAAAAAATATTTCCACTTGGAGGTAGTGCACCAAACACGTGGACACTAGTCTGTGTATACCAGAATATGAATGGGGGAGAAAACCTTGTGAAACCTTCAGGAAACTTAGCTTAGTGGTGTGATATAAAACTATAATAATAGAAGGTTCTTGTCTGCAGATATGGTTAAAAAAAGGACTGTGATGTATATCTTAACAAATACGTACATCAATTAAACTTAGGAAGGTTAGTTAAAAATATTGGAAAGTTTTGTGTTTTTGATTGTTAGTCTCTGAATGAATAAGAACAACCATTCATGATTCCATCCATATAAATCACCTTACAGCAAAAATAACTGACTTGTAGAATTTAAAGTGTATCTGCTTGAAATTTTAATGTTAAATGAAGAGTGTCGACTCTACAAAAAAAAAAAAAAACCAAATGCTCAAATCTTTAAAATTTTCTGTGTTATAAAAATAACTCTTTATGAAAATAAAATAAAATTCTTCTCATGCAAGTTCACCAAGAAAAAAATTTTCTAGTAACCTTTTGTGTATGGGATTTGAACTAAGACTTTCAACTCATAAGTGGGGAGGGTTCACTTTCACATTTTTAATTCTGTAATGAAAAAAAGGGGGGTCGGAACTCCTCTCGCCAACTATGCTACTCACACTAACTCTCAGAATAACATTACTCACCAACTCCTCTTAGCTCAATGTCTGCTCTCAAAATAACACCACCATTTATTCCCTTGAAAAAAATACAAGGAAGGCACAAGGCCTTAGGTTTTTTGGGGGAAGGGAAGGGAGCGGTCTTGTATTGGCTATGTAATCTAAGGGGAACCTAGCTAGCCACATTCGTCAACCCATTCAACAATACAATATATAATCACTCGTCAATCATCATGCGCGCAGCTACCACCAAAATACATTTGCTCTATGAAAAGGACCTACTTAAGACCCCGAAGGTTATGTATGATTTTATTTACAATTTGTGATTTATTTATAATGAATATATATGATGGGGATGGGAGAAGAACCCCGAAATATATACAAGGCGAAAAAGAAGGGAAAATCCCCCCCCCATAACACCACCACCTGTCCTCACCAATTTGGTCTTTTTAAAGCCTCCTTTTCTCCTCATATGCAAATTAACACTATTCGTATATAAGGAGTCCACAAACTCGCATTCCTCTTTTTTCTTTTCCCGACGGTCAAACGCAGATGCGATGTGAGTAATTTATTCTATTACATTTTAGAAGACAAATTCTATGTAGAATGATCATCCATTTCTGGAACAATGTTTGGAAAGACAAATAACCAATATTTTATTTTATTTTTATTATTAATTGAATTAGAATGGGAAAGTGAAACCCTCCCTTATAAAATGAAAAAAAAAAAAACCCGAAAAAAAACGAGACTTTTTCTTTGGTGTATTTGAATATATGCATGGGTAGAATAATGCCAAAAATAATTTCAGGATTTCTCCACATTTTCTTTAACAAAAGTTTTGGAACTTTACTTATGGATAGAATTATGTCATTTTTGCTTGTAATTCCTGTAAGCTGTCTAAAAAAAAAAAATTACAAAAACTGTTAAACATTCCTATTCCTAAGTGACGTTAAAATATACGTTTCGCAGAATTTCTCTTGGGATCAACTTTTTAGACGAGTAGGTAATGAGAATCCAACTCACTCAAGCTAATGACTAGCACGAAAAGCTGCCTAACAGTTGCTCTACGACAAGCACCCTAAAGCTACGTGAAGTGAACACTATTGTTTTGCGGGTAGTCGCAGCCAGAGCACTTTTTCCAGGGTTGGCCGTTAGTGTCCTTAGAGTGACCTCCCTTCTCTTTCTCAAACCGAGGAGTCACTTGAGAGAACGTCGCGGTCGTCGTTCGGATCAGGCATCTGACCGGATTAGAACCAGAGGTAACAATGATTAGACATCTTCATTCGACAGTCTTTCACTGTTGGAGGTCACATTGCCGTTTGGTAAAAGGTATACGTATTTTTACCCGGAGCAGCTCACAACTTTCACTCTCGGTACGTTTGAGTATTATTTTATGTCTGTTTTGTTGAAGTAAAAACTGCTTGTTGTTAATTGTAGAGTGTTTTTTCCGGTCTGTTTTTCTTTCCAGTGGTTGTGAATAAATAGATGATTTTTTTTTTAAGTAAAGAGGATGAAATTAAAAATAAACAATCATATTCAAAGAATAGTAAATGATTTAATTAAAAAGAAATAACTGTTAAATTATCAGTTGCCGTTATCCACTTGTTAAATAATTTGACACTTGTTTTATTTATTTATTGTAAGAAATTGTAATTTTGGTGGGGATGTTTTTATCGTATCTAAAGATAAGGTATCATGAGAAATCAAACTTTTTTCTAGCAACAAATCAAACAAATTTCTCCCTGACGAGTTGGTAATTTATTATTTTTTAATTAAATCGAAAGAGTACCTTGTTATAAGAAAACTACATACCTAAACCATTTTTAAAAATTAGCAACACGCTCTATTTAATCTAATAAAACCGGTTTCCAAACAAAACGGGTAAAATAGTAAGTTTTGATTCGACCGAGGCCAAAAAAAGACAAAATAACAATCAAGTTACATTTAAAAACAAGCCAAATATTATCAAATGTCTTTTGACAGAACTGAAGACAACCTGGGAAAAAAATCGTAATGAATACTTTTAAAATATGGATTTTTCTTCTCATTTTTTCCGGTGCATGGGGAAAGTAGTGTAGTTTTTCGGGTTTATTCTTCCATTAGATTTCTACGTTTTAAAATCTCCAGAAAATCATTAAAATATGGGCTAACATTCCTTTCTTCTACCTTGAAAGTACCTTTCGTTTGTAAATTTTCTAATTTCACTAGTGGAGATAAGGGGTTATTCGCTTACCGGTTCGTGTTCGAGAAGTAGCATTTTCTTTACAATAATCTACCTAATGTTTTGGGCTCGATAACTATTTTTTCGGTAAAACAATGTCATTGCTTTGTTCGTTTTATTATTGCACAACGTTCTCTTCTCCCCACCCCCAATTATTTACTCAGCTTACTTCGGGTGGTGTTATGATTAGCAAGCTAAACTAGCGAACCTACACGAGTGAGTTCGAGTCGCATCAGGAGTCCCATTCATACGGCTTTGTGCCACATCTGAGCAAAGCATTTAGTAAATTATTACTACTTCATTATGGCACAAGGCTAGTTCTGATTAATAAATTCGATATCGTAACGACAAAAAGCTAAACATAGATATTTTATTTATTTTTACCGGAGCACTTTAAATGCATCCACGCCTCCAGTTCAGCCGATTACTTTAAACTAAAGAAAATGCCGAAGAGAGACAAACATTGTTTGTATTTAACCTTGTGGAATCGAGTGCAGGTTTTTAAACAAAATAGCTTGAAATATTTTCTCAGTAAAATTTCTCATATCCACTTTTTTCTTTTATATATTTTTCCTTTTCTAAAACTCTTTCGGGCGGCCAAAACAGATTCAAATTGTTATGCTTTTTGTTTTGTTATTCATTCATTTGTAATGTCATAACTTTTTCTTTTATGTAATATTGATTCGACTGTACTGTTTGATAAATCTATATAGAATTTTTTTTTACTCGGCTTTTATTACGAAATGATTGGCTAAAAGTATTTTCAGAAATCTCATTGACTAAATTGATTCGTAAATTGATTTTTTGACGCATTTATTTCAAAATGCAACTTTTTAAATTTCATTTCAGAGATAACCCAAGAATAATTTTCTGTAAAAAAATAAATAAATAAAATAAAAAGAATAAATTAAATCCTCCTGGGTCATTAGTAAAATTAGTTGATATCATTTATCAAGGTCAATGTAATTTTTAGCTAATCCACCGTATTAATCTCTGAGAACTGAACGTCTGGAAAAACTTAACTGATTAACCCGTTATCTTAAAGTACAGTTTATGAAAATAGAAACATTGTTTGGTTTGGTTCGTCATGGAAGAATGAAGGGATTAGAACAATGTTTTTGTACTTTGCCAATGGTCCGGGAGATCGGGGTTCAATCCCAGGTCGAGTCATTCCAAAGACTCAAAAAATGGTGCTTGATACCGCCTTCCTTAACACGCATAGAGATATAATACGAAAAAATAGGGAGCCCATGGTGGAGGTTAACTTGGGAGATTCTTGTGCATGGGAACATCCTTAATCCAATCCCTCCAAGATTAAAAAAAAGAATGGAAGCTGTCATTGTTAGCCTCACTTCCCTACTTAAATGATTTAATGGTGGTATATTTATTTAAAATTCTGGACATTTAACATGGTGTAATGGTTAGCAAGCTGAATTAGTAGACCATTGTTTGTGAGTACGATTCTCACTGTGTGTCCCATGCTTTCGGATATTGTGCTTCAACTAAGCTAAGCTTAAAACAAGTGAAAATTTTTAAAAATATATTCATTTATACCAAATATTGTTTGAACTTCTTTTTGTTCTTGATGTTAACACAATTTTTTGGCTGATCCATTCTTCAGTTTTTATCACAGGTGTAATCCCAAGGAAAAATTGCTTTATCTTGGGAGTCATGCATTACAACATACTTTTAGTTTGCCTTTTTTTTCCTCCAGAGAAAAATAAATTTCTGTTGGGTTCCTGTTGTAACAATGGTCCATGATAATATTGATACTTCAATTTATGAAGAAGTGAAAGATTCTAATTAGCATTTTATAGTTTATCTGTTATATTTTGATAATTAAAAATGATATTCAACATGAATGCAACCCGGATTCTTATATTAGGTTGCAAGTTGAACTGAAAATTGCTTTATTCTATATAATAATTTTAAGTATATATTTTTCTCACTCACACATACACACATATAATATACGAAAGTACTTTAAGAGTTTAATTTCTATTATTGTTAACTTAAAATATGAGGTGGATATAGTTAGTAATTTGGATATACTATGTATATGAAGAAATAGATGTTTACTTATACATTCATTGACAAATACAGCAGTAAGTAATGCAAAAAAGTTTTTGACAGATTCCAAAAGTATAAATGAAACAAGATAAAAATTTCAATTTGGGATTCTGCTGACAATCAGAGCAGGTCAATGTACCATGACCAACAACTTACATCTATATTTACTTTGAACTGTCATTGAAGATCTGATTGGTATGTACAAGAGTTTTCACAATGGCTGACAAAGGATAACAAATCTCTCTTGATAATGTTTTAAAGTGAATTGATCGTCCTAGAATGGAATATTGAAAAATCTCCAATGAGCTCAAGATATCCAAATCAGTATGATTATAACAATCATTTGAAAATAGAAAGAAGATGGCCTGACTACTGATCTATCTTGAAAAAGACATTTTTGTAAAGTGAGTGAACAAATGGCTAACTATAAAAAACCTGAGAACTTCAAAATGATTTTGCAAACAGCTGCCACAGAATAGAGTAAGAATACAATTAGTCAGAGCCATCAGCAGGGCCTAGTGTACACTAAGTGCATCTTCTGCAAGACCTTACTTCCAAGTGTTTTGGGTGGTGAGGGTTCAGTTCTGGAGTTCATGAAGTGTCACTTTTTTTTCATTTTGACCTGGAATGGTAGTACCTGTTAGGTTCCTATCTGTGTGCTTAACAAATCTATTTGAAAATAATTAGTATTAGATAGGAATACTTGAAACCATATAACTGTGTTTAGATTATTTGTATTAGATAGGAATACTTGAAATCATATGAATGTTTATAAATGATGATGATTACAACTAGCTGGAAACCATATAATTGTTTAAAAGAAAAAGACTGATTCCAGCATTAAATAACCCAACAGGAAGTGACTTGTCAGAAAACCAAACAGTGAACCAACAATTAGTCAGACACTCTAAGAATGGCTACATTCTCAGACCCATAACAAAGACATCTCTCCTGAAGGCTAGGTATTTGAAGGTTCAAATGAAGTTTGTTCATCAGTATCTCAAGAAGATTGCTTCATTTTGGGACATATAGTCTGATATGACTAAAATCAAACCCTTTATTGGAAACAGTTCAAGACGTGTCCAGAGAAAAGAAAAATTCATATGATACCAACAATACCATACCAGTAGTTAAACCTGGTGGTGGAAGTATTAGTGGCCTAGTAAGTCACCTGACTTGAATCCTACAGGAAAATCTGTGGAAGGTTACATGGTTTCAAGTATTCCTATCTAATACTTATAATTTGCACACAATTATACAGTTTTAAGTATTCATTAGAGTCTATTAGAACTACTTTTTTTTTGGTGGAGATCTTACCCCTCTGCTGATGATGCAATCAGAATATTCTAGACCACACAAGACCATGAGAGAGTAGATTCTAAGCTTAGGAATGTCAGAAGGCAGTCATGTTGTTGGCCTTTGTTCTTTTGTGTAGACTTATGAATATTTTTCTTCCATATATATATATATATATATATATATATATATATATATACATGAATATTGATGGCAGTAGATTTCACATACTTTAATCTCTTTCTCTTTTTATATATATGATAGAAATTGTGACATATACAAATGATAGGTATGAATGTAGTAACAAAATAAATATTATGATTTTTGCATGGATGTGCAAAAAAATTATTTGTTCCGAAAGTTCTGAGGATGATGTGAATAAACATGAAATATTCATTGGTTATTTGGTTTAATGGCATATCTACCTTTGGCAGTTATCTAATACCAATTCTATTTGATATTAATCATTTGTTTGTGCACAATTTAAATGGTCTTAAGTATTGCTATCTTAGTGCAATTAACCCTCAGCCACAGCCTTCTAGTAGCTTTAAGACAAAATAAGGTTGGGTACTTGTTTGCCACAAGAGCAATTTGAAGAATATGGTTTGGATAATCATATAGGTGCTATGGTTTGACATGACCACCATTCTAGCCCAATTAGGTCCAAAGTGGAGTCTTGAAAGTCACTTGACCTCTTCAGTTGCCGGGTTAAGGACTGCTAAACAACCAGGATCCCATTTTTAAGCTTTTAGGGTTGCCACCCATAGCCAACAGATGGCTTCATTGGAGGGAGATGTCTTACTCCCCTGCAGAGGTGCAGTCAGTGCATTCTACATCTCCAGCTGATAGAAATATTCATTAAATGCATCAATTAAGTCCATAGTCTAATGAGAAAATATTTTTTACATATGTGCAAAAGTTTCTAGCTTATATTCATTTAAGAAAAATTCAACAGTATATTCAGTCTCTAGTTTTCAAGAGAGGCAGAGATCTTTTGCTCACATCTAATATTTTACATAAGATATTTATTTTTCAACATATCTCCTTCCTTGTATATGTACTTAATTCAACATTTCTCTACAGAGCACACAGATTGTACATTATACAATGAAAACTTCTGTTCTAAATTAAGTAAATAAACCATATCAAATTTATTGATCAACCAATACAGTTATTGACTTAATATGAAGTCTGAGATAGATTTCACCTCCTTAGGCCAAAGCTATATGAAATTTGTGGCTCTTTTCTAAGAGCATTTATAACTATAATTTATTATCTTTTATGTTGATGATAAATGTATAAATATGAAAAAACATAAGTTCTTCAGAGGATGATTTTATTTTTTGCCAACATTAAATGTTTCAGTTTTTTAAATGTGAAAGCATTAAATCTTTATCAGGATAAACAAAAAAAATGACAAAATTTTAAACATTGTATTTCTGTTGGTTGAATTCCGTTTCAAATTTGTGTGATGTAATTAGTGTTGGAAAATTCATTTTAGAAATGTATATCCTTAAAAAATGTTTTCACATTTAAAAACTGAAACATTTAATGTTGGTGAAATCTAACATCCTTTGAAGACCTTGTTTTTTTTTTTTTTATATTTGTACACTTTCATATATATATATGCGTGCGTGCATGTGTGTGTGTGTGTGTGTGTGTGTATGTGTATATATATATATATATATATATACACACACACACACACTCGTATATACAAGTTGTAATTTGGCCGACCATAGTCAAGAGCGACCTAAGAGCTCCCTTTTCAATAGCTACTACACCGAGGTGTAGTGGAGGGTGCTACTCCTTGGATTGCTCTACTTACCCTTAATCTGTACCATATAATGTTAAGTAAGGAGGCATCAAGTACCATTTTTGAGTTTTTGGTATGACTCCACCTGGGATTGAACCCTGGTTTTCCGGAGTATTAGTGAACACTCTAACCATTATGCCAATAAAATTTTAGATGAAGTAGTGTTAAAGAATAAAAACTAATGATAAAAATATATTTAGAAAAATAAGGCCCTGAGGGTTTGAGCTCCAACCTAGAGCTTATTTAGCTTTAGTAAATTTAGCACTGTATAAAGTGAATAAACATTGAAATATTAACTGAAACATTCATGGTTTTTGTTTGTAAAATATTCATTACTTACAGATAAATTTTTTGAACTTCCTTTTATTCTGAAGAGATGTAATTGCTTTCTTAAACTCCATTTTTTCATTGGTTTCTTAGGTTTCATTATTCTTTATTTTCTTTTTTCCCATTAAAAACAATTAAAAAATAAATACAAAAAGAGTCCAAATGTCTCCAGCATTCATCCAGGAGTCCACATTAAGTCTTTGCATACAAGACTTCATCGCCTCCTGGTTCCAACAACAGCATCTGTATCTGTCAGTCAACTGCAACTTTTCTCTAGTACAGCTAAAACAACACCTGATCACCAGAATGATGTCTACATGTAAGTCATACTTATCAGATTCTGTTGTAAGAGTGAAGAGTACATGGCTCAGTGTTTGTGAATGAGTAAATTTGTCTTTAAATTTTCCATATTTAATTATCCATGAAAAATCTGATTGGAGGTCAAAAATTCTCATACAAAACTTCTGTAAAAAGTATATTTTGGTTATTTTATTTTTTTTTCATCCTGATAACATTGCTGCTACTCTACATTTATCTTTAGTTGTTTTCTGTATTAAAAAACTAAATACTTCTGATCTTAAATGAAAAACTTTCTGGAATTTGTAATTCTTGACCTAAAATTTGTTTTAGCAAATTTTAAAACTCAATTGATGTTGTGTATTAAAAAATGAGAAAAACAGGGATTATCAGTTGTCAGGAAATAAGACAAATATTACTGATAGAATAGAGCTGTTAATATATTTGAGTATATCCAAAAGGAAACTGAAGTTTTAAAACTGTGCATCCTTGACATTCCGTATATAAAAACACTGCATCTTATTGGTTAGTATAAAAAAAATGTGCTAATGTGCATATGTCCAGTATACTTACCCTTTTTGCTAAAGTAGGAGAATGAAGGATTTTTGTATAAAATCGTTTCAAATTGGAAGAAATTTTCCAGGGACTTTTCTAATGTTGCGACAAGCCTACACATTGGATTATTTGAGCTGTATGCAATATCACAAGTGGAACTAGAGTTTCAAATTAGAGAGAACTTCCACAAAAGATGATCCCAAATTTCTATGAACTTTTGCATCAATATATGATGATCAAATTCAGAGTTTATTGAAAAGCACACCATAACTCTTGCCCTCAGGCTACCTTACTCTCTAGTTTTGGTTCCTGCAAATTTTTTGCTGAATGGTCATCAGTTTCAGGTGATAGAGAAAATAGAAGAAATGTGCTCTTAGACTTGTATGCTATTCCTCAAAATGATTTCCAGAATGCATCTCAGACTCCAAAATAATTCTAGGAATGATGTGTCAACAGTGGAGGGGATTATTTTGAAGGGGACCAATTTCATTATAAGTAAAGCAATAAATAAATTTTTAGAAATAAACAGTTCAGTTTCTTTTGATACACACCTTGAATATATTCTATTAAATTTTTAAGTATTTCAATATCATTTTAAAATAAGTCCATTTTTTTTTTGTTTTCAAAATCACTTTCAAGTTTTTTGAAAATTGTAATTGTGATGGATTTACATCATTTCATTTCTTTTATTATATATTTGTGCAGAGAAATTTAAGATTTCAGTTTGAAAAATAAAAGTTAAGCTGAACAAGTTTTGGCTAAGGCTGTTTGCATTCACTTTATATAATTCCTGTTGAGAAAGGCAGGAATTCCCTTTTCCTTGCTAGCTAATGGTAAACAGCAGAGCAGACAAGGCCATCTAAGCCTTGGTTGGTGATTGGTCGAGGGGATCAGTCTGATTCCAATCCAAGATTAGAGCCCCTAAAGTTTTAAATCTTTAACTCTTTTTTGGCAACTCCTGGAGCCTAAAAGGTTACCAGTTGTGGTGTCTTATTATACCACTGGAAAAAAATTACCTTGTAAGCTGAGAATATGGTATTGTCCTGGTATAATGACTCATTTTAAAAACATTCATTTTGGTTTCTGAGCAAACCTACCTTATTACAATGATGATCAATGGAAAAAGATTACAGAATATAATTGTATTGTCCTTACAGATTTTAAGCAAACCTTGTGTTTGAACTACCATATTGAACTAGTTGGAATTGCAAGAAAAGTGGAATAATTTTTAAAAAAAATTTCACCAAAAAGTTATGTTTTTTTTCTTCGTTTCTTTGAGGGTTTTTATTGTATATTGATGGTAACATGTTTTTCTTTAAAAAGTAATCTAAAAATTTTAAAGAAACATGAACTTTGCTTAAAATTAGTTTAAGCTTAAGAAAAATACACATATTCATATATAAATATTGATTCTTAAATACTTGGTTATGCATTAAGATGTAATGTTTGTTTTACAGTCATACTATTTCAGTTATGTTTGAATTTTTCATGTATAGTGTAATGAGATTTTTATTCTAAAGGTACTTATATCTTGTAAGGTATATGAAGTCAGTCATGGATGATTGACTTATAATTATTCATGAAATTTTATAGCTCATTATCACCTTTAGGAAGACTGAAATTGAATAATTCATTTATATCAGAGAGGATGATAAAAGATATTATAAAATAACATATGTAACATTCACACACTTATATATATATATATATATATATATATATATATATATATAAGGGTTAGTCAATAAAGCAAAGGAATTTTTTTTGAAAAAAACAAAAAATGAATTTTTCTGAATTTTTCCATGAATGTAAACTCTGCATTGTTTGGGATTGGTTTATAGCAACAAGCATTTTAATCTTGCAAAAATATTTGTTCTAAGACTATTCAAAATGGTGGAAAATCAAACAGAGTGCTCTAGGCTTGAACATAAGTCTGTCATTTAATTTTTTTTGTGGCTGAAAAGTACAAACCATGTGAAATTTACAAAAGAATGTGATGTGTATGGAGAAGCCTATTTTAGTCAAAAAGAAGTTTATAAATGGGTTGAATTATTTGAAAAAAGTTGAACTAGTATTCAAGATGAAGTCAAGTCAGGTAGGCTCACAGTGGTGAGCACACCTGAAATGGTAAATTCAGTTAATGCATTTTTTTTAGCTGACAAGAGTTATAACAGATCATTTCTGAATAAGTGGGAATTTCTGTGACTACAGTACACAAAATTGTGCATGATGACCTTGTCTTTTCTAAGGTCAGTTGTCATTAGGATTCAGCAGGACAGTACAAGGCCTCATACAGTAGCAATAACTCTGGAAAATATTAGTCTGTTCAGTTGGGAACACATGCTACATCCTCCTTTGCAGTCTGGACCTAGCATACTTTAATTTCCACATTTTTGGCCCCCACAAAGAATTTCTGTACTGAACAAAGTTTTCAAGCAATGAAGAAGGGAAGAACACAACTCTTCCTTCAACTCAGTCTTAAGATTTTTATACTGAAAAAAAATATATACAAAAATATACAAAAGCTTTTTTTATGGGAAAAATGTGTTTTAAAGACCAGAGATTATATTGAAAAAAATAGAACAAACATTTTTTCGTGGGTGAAATGCGAGTTGTTACAATATAAAATTCCCCTAACTTTTTGCTTAAAAAAAAAAAAAAATTAACGCTATTTATTGAGTAACTCTTGTGTATACACATTTTGATTGTTACTAATTATCATGCATTATTTTTAAATTATAAAGATTTGTTTCCCTCTTCCAGTGCTACTTCAATAAAAATTTTATTGTTCAAATAAGGCTCTTGTTATCAAAGGCAATTTTCGCTTAAAAAAGAAATGTTTTAAATTAATTAAATATATATACATTTTTTGGCACTGTATAAATCAGTCTAAAATTGCCCAAATTTCTTTGAAACATTTCATTATTATCTCATTTTTTTATAGTAATACTCAGGTTATTTTACTAAGTGAACATTCGAATACAAATCAACAAAAATCAAATGAAAGAAACTAGTGTAGAATTATTATTGGATTTTATGCTAAATTTTGTAAAATTTGCTGTCTGAATATTAAGAACATTATTGTATTTGATGCTTAACTTTTTCTTTTATAATAAATATTTCTGTGCTTCTTTCTATGTGATTTTTAAAAAAAAAATAATTGTCTTTATTCTTTAAAAGTTTTTGTTGACTTTTGAACATCTTGTTTTTCATGCATCAGAAAGAAGAGAGACAGGTAAAAACTTGGTAAAAAAAACTTTTGCAGCTGCTGCTGCTGCATCACTGCTTTCCTTTATAGAACATGCTGACCACAATAGGACAAGTTGACAAATATTTAAAAAAAAAATTAGCATTAGATTCATTCTCCACCCATTAAAGATAAAAAGAAGTAAAATCTATTTAATTTGTTTTCTTTGTTTTCTTTATACACACTCCTATTCTCTTTTGTTTGTTTGTCCTCCCTACACTTTATCTCACATTTGTAGCCCCTTTTTTCTGTTTATTCCTCCACTTCCTTTTCTCTTTGTTCTCTCTTGATCTTATCTGACAGAGAAGCTCCAGTTCTGAACCTCTAGAGAGTGGAGAACCTCTTCATTGCCATTACTCCTAGGTTCACTCTGGCTCAGAGTGGTGGTACCTGTCAGGATCCAATCAATGGGTCAAGATCCATTTGGAAATTTTATATTGGATAAAAATATGTGAAACTATATTACTGTATGCAAATTATTTGCATTAAATTAGGAATACTTCATAGCATTTAACTGTGAAAACAAATGATTATTATAGACAAAATGCAATTTAAAAAATGTTGTAATGGAAGATTGAAAATATAAGTGGTTATGAATATAATCAAGCCTTTAAAAATAAACCAAATCTTGGCAGTCAAGCTGTTGATATGCCATTAAACAACCCAAACCCTCTTTGTTATATCAATTTTTTCCTTTGTTATTCCTACTCTTTTTGCTTATTTTCTCTTCTCTTTCTGTTCCTTTCAAACTTTTTGTTTCTTCATAACTTTGATGATTTTTTTTCATATGCTCATTACTATTATATATGTCCAGCCTTTCTTGTGGATACTGTATGTGTATGTCCATGTATCTATATACATGGACACAGCAGCCTTGTACCATTGCTTTCATAAAAGCATTTTTATGCATAGCAAAGTATTTTTAGTTTTAAAATGGATAGATTAAAAGCTTTTTGTCAGTTATGCCACAATTCAGGCCTTTGTATCGTACTTTTCAAATGCTTTTCCAACAAATACTTTTTTTTCCTTTTTAATCAACTTTTCCTACAAGCATTCCTAGTTTGATGAATGATGTAAATTCAGTCATTCTCTTCTGACCATTATTTCTACCTCCAACATGTGGAGAGTGTCTTTAAATTTCTATTAATTGCACTAGGAACTGATATTAAGCCATGCTATGAGGAAATGGATGGAGATATATATATATATATTACAAATTCATTAAACCAATGATCCAAACTTTCTATCATTTAGATATATGTAATGATCTATGGTACCATATTGTGATATAGACTTTTTTAAAATTATTTTGACAATAAGTTTTGTTCTTTTTGTTATCAAATCAAATTTCTTTTATAATTGTCAGTTTTTTATTTGTTCAATTTACATTTTTGAATACACAAATTTGGTTGCTTTTGTTTCTTGTACATTTAAAAAAATTATTATGAATATATTCTATTAAGAGTCAGAAACTGTGGAGAAGACTGTTTCATTTAAGTTTAAAGGTAACTGACAGAGAATTAAGATAATGCCTACATAATTTTCAAGTAGCCCCAGATTCGGATAGTTTTTTTTTCTTAAATTTTGTTCCAAGTTCATGCTGAGAGCATGAGAAAAAAGAAAATCTTGACATACTTACCTTAATCAATTCACTTCATTCTGATGGTCTTTGGTGATTATCACATTGAAATTTTTATTTTTTTCTGTATATGGGTTGTGTATATCACAGTATTAAAAGGTCACACATGACCTCCCGCCTTATATAAAACCTATGAGTAAAAAAGCATTAATTTTACACAACAATTAATTAGGCTAATAAACTCATTTATCAATACACTTAATTCAGTGGAGGGCAAAATTCAATCAATAACTGTATTTCAGACCATGAACTTAGTGATCTGCTCTTGTAAAGTTGACACTATGCAATTGTTCTTTCATTTTGTAGAATTTTCATATATATGAAAAGCCTGGAATATCCATGTCATCAGTATTCATGATTTCTGAATAGTTTAAGATAATTTTTGGCTTCCACCATTTGATGCTAGGAGTTTTTAAGTAACAGAACTACTAACATTTATATTTTTTTATCAAAACTAAAAATGAGTATTTAAACTTGATATTTATTTGAATTACTATTGAACAAATCTTGGAAGCAGTAGTCTACAAAACATGAACTGTACAGCCACTTACCTCTAATCCATATAAGAACAAGACATGCTAGACAAGTATGGACAAACTCATAAGCAATGTTTTTCTATGGATTTCTGCACATAGAAACATCAGTATTGACAGACCAGCAAAAACTTACTTTAACCAGGTCTTTGAGGACACATCCAGAGGACCTGCCTAGAATGATGGTAATAGAGATAGATGGCAAAAAAGAGCCAAGGGAATGTTGTCAGCATGCCTTCATGAGGAATCTAAAAAATTGTGTTTTTGTCACAGTGCATGGCACCATCAAGTCTTTTTTCTCTTTCTAAACTACCCATCATCAAAATGTTTATCCTCAAAAATTGGGTGCCAAAATATCTGATTCTGGTCTTAAAAGGCATTCATAATATTTAATTCTCATTTTAAATAAGCCTTGTGTCAAGTAAAAATAAACTCTGTAAATACCTTTGGTCTATTCTATTATTAAGTATTATAAAAAAAGCAATTCTGTCTTTCACATTATGTCTATTGTTTGATTGACCATTATGTTTTTAAAAAAAACTACCATATATCAGTCTTAACAATTGCCCAGTTGGCTGGGGCTATAGAATACACTGACTGCACCTCTGCAGAGGGGTAAGAACCCCCTCAACAAGTGTCCTGGATATGACATTAAACAATCTGATGGTGAGGTGCCAGTAATGCTGGAGCTTTGGGGAATGTGGAGTACCCCTTCATTGCCATCGCTCCCAGGTCCACTGTGGCCCGGAATGATAGCACCTGATAGGGCCCTATCTATGGGTCAAATAGAACTAAGCTGCATACTTATGCTAAACTGAATTACTTGAAATAGAATTTATTGATATTTAAACATTGTACTTATGCAAAACTGAACTGTTTGAAATAGAACTGTTTTTTGACATTGAAACTATACTTATGCTAAACTGAATTATTTGAATTAGAACTGTTTGACTAAACTGAATAGCTTGAAATGTTTTTGGCAACTAAACTCTGTATTCATGCTTAACTGAATTGTTTGAAATAGAACTGATTATTTGTATAAAATGGATTTGGCATTAAATAATCTACAAAGATTGATATGCCATAAAACTCAACCAACCAACTTAATAACAATTGAGAAGGAGAAAAGTTTTATATACAAGTTTAAAGATAACTGACTGATATAGAATGAAAATGATGACTATATAAAATTTAAATAACCTCAAATAGAGAAAGTCTTTTGAAGATATGGTATCATGTGGAAATTGCCAATTTGTAAGCAAATAAACCAAGATGTACTGTCTATAATGATGAAAAGAATCATTATCATTCTAAGAGTTGTTTTGGCTGTTGGTCTTATTCTTTGTTTTGCTTTTGTTATATATTAAAAAAGAAATAAAAAATTGAGCTCTCATCTGAAGAACTATTGGAATAAACTAAGATATGGCTAACATGAGGAATGACACTGATGAGACCCTTAGTTTAATATTTTATTGCTGCTCAGTATGCTTTTTATTGCTCTACAGAAGCTTTGTTTTCATTACTTTGTTTTTTGTCAGAAAAAGCAAAAAAGCATGGTGAATTTATTAAAAAAAAGTATCTTGAAGCTTATTGCTGGAAGTTTGCCCAGTCAGCAATGTTCAAAACTTTTCCTTAACTAAAACTACTTTGCAATATATATTTCAAAGGAGTATAATATCAACAAGAAAAAAAAAGGCAAGCATATGTCTGATAATAATGGTATTTATTTGGGGGAGGGGAACAAATTTGAATACTTTCAAAATCATCAAAGTCTGAGTCATCAAATTCTAAGGCAAAAAGCTCAAACTGATGGAAAAAAAGTTTTGTTCATTGACAACTGAATTGTTTTTGTCTAATTCATTTCCTTTTTTTAGAATTTCTTTACAATTTCTTAATGGGGAGGAAGTTGCATCTCCTCTGCCATTTGTTTAACATCTGTTTAAATTGAAGAGAGAAAAAATTGTGATCTGAACTGTATGTTGTGACAATATTGAATTTTTGAGGAATATATTTTAATAATTGTACTGTGTAGTAAATAGCATTAACATATTCAATTGCATATGACTATCCTACCTATTGTTTTTTTTTAATGGCTCAAAATAATCTTCCTGATTTTATATATGAATTTGAAGTATTTGGTAGGCTAATATTTACCTCAACATTATACCTAGCCTAAATGTTGTAATAGTAAATATAAATTAGAGGGTCTTATATACTATCAAATAGTAGTAAATTATTTAGGTAGGATTCAAAAATAAAGGTTAATAAAAAAACAAAAACAAAAAAAAACGTATTAGGTTGTACCACTTAAAGTATGAAATTTTTCATTTAGTACTGTCAACATCGACTTGAGTGAAAGTGTGTACAGTCATTTGCTATTGTAAATCTGTATATTGTTTTGTTATATCAATATCAGATGGTACTTGTTAAAGTATCTAATTAATGATATTATCAAGATTAGTATAAGTAGTCTTGAATTATAATGTATTTTTTCTTATTGTAAATAGACATTCTCACTTTTCAGATACCCTATTCATCATAAACTGTTTTTCACTTTTGAAAATATATTGTCTTTGAAGCAAACATAACTATAATAACATTTCACCATTTGTGGAATCACTTATTGATTCAATGAGGAAAATTTTCTTGTTTGAAACCTTTATTAAACTAGAACTATTTTGCAAAATATATTTAAAAGGAGTAATATATACAATAAAGAAAAAACTGAGCAACAGATATCTAGACTTTCTCAGTGCCAATTTGAAAAAAAAAAATTATGAAACTAGTCTTGATACTTTTTGATCCACAATTTTTGGTAAAACACAAGATTGTGCAAGGGCAGGATCTTCTTTACTCAATTGACCTAACTTTTCTAAGCTTAAAATTCATTTCTTTGGTAAGATTGGAGGACTTTAAAAGAAAGACAAACCTTCATACCATATCAAAAGAAGAGTCTCTGAGATGATTTGGACAATGGAAAACTTGATGGAATAAATGTGTTGAATGCCAAAAAGACTACTTAAAAGAAAATTAACATTTCATTTATAGAAAAAAAAAAAAAGAAAGAAAGAAAACCAAAACCATGAAACCATCCAGTTTTCAGAGCTTAGAATACATTGCCTGTATTTCCTGCAGAGGGTGACCTCCTCAACGAAATCAAAATCAACACTAAAATAGTACACCATACCATACTCTCCAAAACGGCACCATGGACCATAAGGCAACCAACTATAAACTTAGAACTGGCTAAGTTACCCAAAATAAAAACACACCCCATCACTTATCAAGAGAAACTCATAAAAATACAAAATAAGTTCCCAGATCACTATCACATCTATACAGATGGATCCAAACAAGGAAAAAAAGTAGGCTGTGCTGCTATTTCTCAAAAAAAAGAAACCCTAAAACGCCTACCTAATGAAGCTTCAATTTACAGTGCAGAAACCACAGCCATTGATCTAGCTATGAATATCATAGCAGATCATAAAGCTTCCAAATTTATCATATACACAGACTCCAAATCAGTCCTGCTAGCACTACAGAACAGAGATACATCATCCCCCTTGATTACAAAGCTCTTAAACAAACTAAACTCCCTCTCTAAAAATAATAGCATCATATTCACCTGGATACCAAGTCACATTGGCATCCAAGGAAATGAAAAAGCAGACAAAGCTGCAAAAAAAGCTCTTCAAATTGATATGTGCAAATCAAAAATCCCATATACAGATCTAAAACCAATCATAAAGAAATTTATATCAGACAAATGGCAGAAATCATGGGACAATCAGACCCAAAACAAACTCCATGAAATACAAGAAGCTATCGGAGAGTGGCCAACAGGCTACAGAAGTAACAGAAGAGAAGAAGTAATACTTGCCAGATTGCGTATTGGGCACACCCACATTACTCATTCACACCTGTTAAAAGGGGAGGATGCCCCAGTGTGCCCATCATGCAAAGTACAACTCACAACCAAACATATCCTTCTAAATTGTAACAACCTTAAACATATCCGCACTAAATACTATCAAGCAAGAAACCTGAGGGACATCTTTAAGAATACAAACCCTGAAAACATTTTTAATTTTCTAAAAAAAAGCAACTTTTTCAGTAAGATATAACCAAACATCTCTATAGAACTGCTATTTTAATGACTGAAATTAAAAATAACCTTTTTGGCATTAAATGACCCACAGGGGTTGATATGCCGTTAAACAAAACTCAAACTCAAACTCAAACTCCTGCAGAGGGATAAGACCCTACTTCCCCAAAAGTGAGGTGTCCTAGTTATGACACTAAATTACCTCTGATGGTGAGATTCCAGTTCTAGAGATATAAGGAGTGTAAAGTACTCTTTTTTTCTGTTACTCCCAGGTTCGCTTTGACCTGTTAGGGTTCCATCTATGAGTCAAATCTGTTTTAAGACTATTCTTATTCAATATAAATACTTGATGCCACATGACTATAAATTATTTGTATTAATATTAGTAACTTAAAGCTATAATTGTTTACTAAGGATTATTAGTTATTTGAAATCACATAACTGTGTGCAAATAAATGACTTATTAAATCAAAATAATTACTTAAAACCATATAATTATTAGTATTAGATAGGAATACTTGAAGCAATACAACTGTGTGCCAATTATTTGTCTGAGATAATATTTTATATCATAAATGCAAAAACTCTTAAGGAACAACTAGGCTAAAAATATAAATAAAATGAAATTCCCTAACCTCTAGGCATAAAATAACCATAGATAAGTTGACATATTAAAATCAATCAATCAAAACCATGAAAGTCTGATAAGATTCTGAAGAAAAAAAAAAAGCTCAGATTGATAAGAAATTTGTTCATTAACTATTGAAATATTTTTGCCCTATTAACACATACACACACACACATATATATATATATAAGCACTTATCTGCCATAGATAAACAAGGCCTCTCTATACTCTTTTTTGTATGGGTTTATGATATGATGTAGCAGAAGCAGGGAGAAATAATTTGGTATTAGTAGGAGCTGCTTGAAACCTCACTAGTTCAGAAATTTCACTCAAGAGATGAGAATGTTCAAAATGAATCTTTAGGAAAGTGGACATACACAATAGGTAAAATTGTGGCAGAACAATTTAAAATCCTTTGGTAAGTTTCAGTTTCTCCTTTGACTATTTTTGTCTCGTTAGTGGGGCCTAGAATATACTGACAACCTTTACAAGGGCTAAGACCATACCTGAAGATGTGTCCTGGGTTTGATACTAAACTGCATCTGGAGATATGGTGTATGGAGTACCCCTTTATAGCCATTACTCCCAGGTCCACTCTGACCTAGAGTGATAGTACCTGTTAGGGACCCATATATGGGGCAAATAGACCTGTTTAAAAATTATTCATATTCAATAAGACTGTGTGAAAATAAAAACCTCTTAAGAAACAACTACACAAAAAATATAAATTTGGACATGTAATGAATATAATTCTCTAACCCCTAGGGATGAAATAGCCTTAAACTGATTAACATGCCATTAAAATCAATTAATCCTTTATTGTTGTTAGGAAAGATGAAATAATCAGAAAAAAGGACTTCACACCAATGCAGATTTTGATTAAAATATGGTGTTTTAATTTTCCTTAAAATTATTTCATGTGGTACAGCCTAATGATTGGTATAAAGATGAAAACACTATGCATGGTAACATGTATAGAATACTTCAAGTATCTATATTTTATGCACAGTAGATCAAAAAACTAAATTCTTTTTAAAGTGTGGACACAACTCACTTTTTTACTCCCACACAAATTTTACAAAGTGGTCTTCAAAGATATTCAATCCGTTTGATTTGAAATCTATCATACTTTTTTCTTAATTTTTGTGGATATGGGTATGTGCGTATATATATATATATATATATATATATATATATTTTAAACAGGTTTGATTTAATAGGACAGATACTTTGTGTCTGCTTACTATAAAGTTAAATTCATTCAAGTCTTTGTATGATTCATTTGACTTTTGGATGGAATCAATTTAGAAAGGCGTTGTGCATTTCCCAAGTACTTTCAGTTCCTACTAGAGCAATCTTCAGAGGAGCAAATAATAAAATGAAAGAGACAATGACTTGGGAAACATATAGTGCCTTTCTAAAATGATCCCATCCAAAAGTCAAATGAGTCATATGAAGACTTGAACAGATCAGTGATGGAGTAAGCAGACATGAAGTATCTGTCCTATTTAATCAAACATTTTTAAAAGAAAAAATGCTGCATATATATATATATATATATATATATATATATATATATATATATATATATATATATATATAATTGAAAAAAATTTTGAGTGGATAACATTTATCTTTCTATTCCCATGCACATGTTTTACATAGTGATATCCAGTCCATTTGATTTGAAATCTGTTATAGTTTTTGGTTAATTTTGTGGAATTTTATATTGAGTCACTATGTATTATTGTGATCAGTTATGGCCAATTCAATGCTATTAGATCAGCACAAACATGACAATAGTTTGATGTATAGTTAGTTTTTGAATCAAAGTGTTGTTATTGAATGTCATTCTCATTTTGACTGGTTCAGTCCCTATTTCAACGAATGAGTATTTTCATATTGCTCAAGTTTTTACCACAGTTGATAATGTTCAATTTTTTAAAAAGCTTTTTCATCACAAAGACCTGCTGTGAATTCTTTATTTTTATAATTTACTGTGCCAGATAAATCTTTCTTGTTTGCTTAACAAGGAAGCAAAAATTGAGGAGAGAAAAAATTACTGATCAAAAGAACATTATAGTGTTATATATATGTCATATCATCAACTGATTTTGTAAATGTTGTTTTATGGAGAATGTATGTAAAGGTCACCTGATTGATGTGACACTTTAGACAGATATGTTTCTATTTAAAATAAATTTTAAAACCCAAAATCAGAATTGTAAATATGAATATATCCACAGGTCATGTTAAACAACTTGTTAACTGAATGGCATGACAGAAAAGCAGTATTAGATATAAACAGAAACCTACAAATATCACTCAGCAGGTCAGAAAGAGTTTGGAAGTATGAGAACTAGAAATGAACATAAAAGATAAAAGATGGCTGATGTCAGTGTCACTTGAACTTTCTCTTGTTATCACAAGTGACTTGAAACTCCTCTTGTCAATCTCTCCACTGACCTCTAAGAAAATAGAAATAATCCTGTGTTGAAGGAAACTGCTGTTGTGTTGTTGATTCACTTCCACTGCTAAAAGTTCATCTACTTTGTGGGTGATGAAATAACAGAAGATGCCATACACAAGAAGAGGACTGGAGAATTCATTGTCTAAAATATAGTGATCAAAACAATAAAGATTTGGATACTAGTCTGAATGATTCATTAAGTAAAAATACCATTCAATGCCAATATATTTTTTATGTTTAGTTTACCTTATGCCAGAACTGCGACTCGGCTCCAAATATCATTCATTGCTCTTGCATTAGTGAAACTTGCCTTTGTCTTTTATTCATTTCTATGTAAATCACATCAATTATCTATTATTCCCACCATGCTGTACTGTAATGATTAACAAGCTAACCATATCAATTACTATTGAGTAGTGAGTTTGATACTCACTAGGTGCCCCATACTTTTGGGCTTGTGTTGGATCATTGTTAGTGAGTTTGGGACTCACTAGGTGATTCGTATTACTGGCTTTGTACCAAATTAAGTTAAACTTAGTAAATGACTATTAGTCATGACTATTAGTAAACTTAGTGAATGACTATTACTATTGTGTGATTGAGATCATAACATATTATCCACTAGCATCAGTGTTTGATTCCAGGTAAAGGATTTTGAATGTTCATTTTTTTAAAAATTCATATTTTAAATATTTTTTTTAGAGCAGGCAGAAGATTGGTATGTCATTCTTCTTTTATCATTTGGGCTAGTGCCAAACCAGTCTGAGTAGTCATTCATTAAGCTTTGGTTAGTTTAGCTCAAGGCCAGAAGTATGAAGCACCTAGTGAGAATTGAACTCCCTAACAATAGTCTGCAAGTCCAGCTTAACCATCTCATAATATGAGGTGCCAAACTAAGCTTAGTAAATGATGATATTCATTTGATGTTTTATTCATTTATTAAAAAAAACCCCAAAACTCAAAACAATTCAGCTACAAGCTTTAGTGACGAGAAAATAAGTAATTTATGGACTGCTGCAGTAATGTATTTTCCATTAGAGATTTGTGTTCAAGTCCAGTTAAATGCCAAGATTTCAATTGCAGATTTTCTAGACGGATCTTCCCCATTTTGAAGATTGATATAACACCCTTGTATTTACCTCATTCCTCTTTTGCACTTGATCTTTTGTCATACTTAGCTTAGTAAATGTCTGTACATTTAGTCTTTGTTCTGTATTTAAAAATATGTACTTTTTTTGTAAACAGTCCTTCCACTGCTATTGTTGTTATGTTTTAAGATAAAGCAAAAATTTTAAATGCTGTATTTGATTGACTAAATAAAAATAAACAAAAATCTATTAACTGGAATTGAAAAAACAAATTTTAATTGGTTGAATTTTTAAAAAAGTAAAGACAAACCCTGTTCTGCATATTGAAAAAATAACACCTTGATTGGCTAAATTTAGAATTAAAAAAATCAAATACATCTTTTCTATCTATATTACTATAAGATATTGTGTGGGTTGATTACTGATTTTATGACTTTATATTTTTATTTTTAAAATGTTCTAAATCCTTTATTTCCTGTTTTAATATTTTTTTCACAGAGAACATTACATTCCTGTTACACGTTATTCTGTACTTCGGCATTTAGTAATGCAAGAAGGCTTTTTACGGACAGATGAGAAGAAAGAATTTGAAAAATTCTCCCAAGCTTTGGACAATGCTATTGTAAGCAAATATCATGGAGTCCTACAAGAAGTGAAGGTACATATTCTTTTGAATATTTCTCTTAATTATAAAGACTATCAAAAATATGTGCCATCTAGGTGTAAGTATTTAAGTTGTAATGTAATGAAATATATTAAATTAGGAAAACTAATGAAACTAAATAAGAATCCACATAAAAAGATTACACTTATTTTTATTTTGTTCTAATTGATTTTTATATAAATTATGTGTAGAAAGCAAAAAATGAAAAAATAGCATCTATTATTATTTAAAATTTATTTGCAACAAAGTGGGTATATTTGAAGAATAGAACAGATTTGACACTAGGTCTTCACATTTTCCCAGCCTCATTGCTAAATTTTCTTAATTTAACTAAATTAGTGAAGAATAAAATTAGTTATTTCTTTTGTAAATGAATTTCTTTATCGACAAAATTTTTGCTCGTATTCATTTAAAGAACACCAAACAATTAGAAAACAGTAATACCAAGCAAATATTCATCAAAATCAAATTTTTTATATCAATATGCAAATTAGTCTATTCATTCATATTGTAAACCACTATTTGGTTGTATGTATAAATAAAAATTTAATTGAGATTTGAATAAAAATGAACTAATAAATGAAATGGAAATAACTAAGGGAATTGTGATGTTGATTTGGTTACAGACACACATAATCTCCATCATAATGAGTATGAAATTTTTAAACACTGTTCAACATCTAAAAAAAACCTTTAGTACAGAACTTTAGTTTGTAAAAAAAATTAAGTGGTGACTGTAGTTGAGGGCTCCCTTTTCAATAGCTACTTCACTGAGGTGTAGGGGACACTACTTCTATCCCTGGGTTGCTCCACTTTACCCTTGATACACACCTTATATTACTGAGTGTAAAGCAAGTAGGCATCATGTATCATTTTTAGTCTTTTAAAGTCTTTGGTATGACCCGACCTGTGATGGAACCCCGGTCTCCTGGACCATTGGCAAACACTCTACCCACTAGGCCAATGAGCTGGTTTATTAAAGTAAAGTTGGCAATCATAGTTGAGGGCGACCAGAAGGCTCCCTTTTCAATAGCTACTATACTGAGGTGTAGGAGAGGACGCTACTCCTTTCTCTGGATTGCTCAATTTTACCCTTGATACATACCTTATATTGCTGAGTGTTAAGCAAGGAGGTATCAAATACCATTTTTAAAGTTTTTGGTATGACTCGAACTGGGATTGAACCCGGGTCTCCCAGACCATTGGCAAACACTCTACCCACTAGGCCAATGAGCCGGTATAGTTTAATTTGTACTATCCCGTTTTTTGCTTTGTTACAGATCAATAAATATATTTTATCAAAATAGTTCCTCTGCCATACCTATAGAAAATGTTAAAAAAATTTGTGTTGTTAGAGATAATTTTTTTTTCCAGCATTTATTTGATCCTATCAACCCTGACAAAGACACAATTCAAACTCGAGTGTGGACTCGCCAAGAAAGACTTGATAAAGAATATCTTGTTCTTCAGCGGCTGGAGGACATTTTGGAAAAAGCCAATTTCTCAGAGTTGCCTCCATCTGTGGTTAACAAAGCTCTGGAAGAACATTCCAGTGGGGAAGGCATAAAGGTAAATAAAACAGATCCATTCTCATATTCCTCTCATATAATGATTGTTGGTTTGTTTGTTTGTTTGGGTTTCATGGCATATCAACCTTTGTAGGTTATTTAATGCAAAATCCATTTTTATTTCAAACTATTCATTTTAGCATGAGTACACAGTTTAATTGTCAAAAGCAGTTCTATTTCAAGCTATTCAATTTAGTCAAAGTTCTAATTCGAATAATTCAATTTAGTATAAGTATAGTTTTTGTTAACACACAGTTAAATGTCAAAACAGTTTAGTTTAGTGTAAGTACAGTTTCCATGTCAAAAACTGTTTTATTTCAAACAATTCAGTCTAGCATACAAAAACAGTTTCATTTCAAACAATTGAGTTTAGTATAAGTATGCAGTTTAAATGTGGAAACAGTTCTATTTCAAACAATTCAGTTTTGCATAAGTACGGTGTTTAAATGTCAAAACAGTTCCATTTAAAACAATGCAGTTTAGTTCTATTTGACTCATAGATAGGACCCTATCAGGTGCTACCACTCTAGGCCAGAGTGGACTTGGGAGAGATGGCAATAAAGGGGTACTCTGCATTCCCCAAAACCCCAGTATTCAATCACATAATGAATCTTGTTTGCTAACACTAAGGGTCATAAGAATTTGTTGTTTTTAAGGAAGTAACTATGTTCAAAAGACAATCTCATTAACCTTTTTTGCACACACTCAAAAAATGGCTAAATCTGTTTAAATTTTAATTGGTACATAACTCAAGCAAGTAATTATAACTGAAGGTCAGTGGGTATGAGAAAGAAGTAATTTTTAACATACTAGCTGAATAGGTTTGGTTTATTTGTTTTATGGCAATCAACTCCTTATTAGTTATTAGATGCTGAAATTTGATTAATTTGTAAATGTTTGATTATAATCATAACCATTTATATTTCAAAATTACATTGCAATCATTTTTTTATCATGATTTATTTATAATGATCATTTGTTTGCACAGTTATACATTTCTTAACTATTGCTATCTAATACAAATTTGCACACTGGTTCCACATATTCTAAAATTAATAATTCCCGAAAAGATCTATTTGATCCATCAAAGGGCCCCTAACAGGTACTACTACCTCAAGTCAGAGTGGACTTGGGATTAATTGTAATGAATGGTTGGTTGGTTGGATTTATGGCATATCAATCTTTGTAGGTTATTTAATGCCAAATCCATTTTTATACAAATTATCAGTTCTATTTCAAACAATTCAGTTTAGCATGAGTATACTGTTTAATTGTCAAAAACAGATCTATATCAAACAATTCAGTTTAGCATAAGTACCCAGTTTAAATATCAAAACAGTTCTATTTCAAGTAATTTAGTTTAGTCTAAGTATGCAGATTAGTTCTATTTAACCCATAGATAGGGCCCTATCAGGTGCTATCACACCTGGTCATAGTGGACCGGGGAGCAATGCCAATGAAGGGGTGCTCTACATTCCCCAAAGTTTCAGCATCCATGGAACCCCACCATCAGATTGTTTAGTGTTATATCCAGGACACTCGTTGGGGGGTTCTTACCCCTCTGCAAAGGTGCAGTTGGTGTATTCTACACCCCTAGCCAACTGGGCAATGTAATGAATGGGTACTCTGCACTACCCCAAGCCCCAAATGCTGTTCAGTGTCATATCCAGAACACTTTTTTTGGTGTGTGTGTGGGGGGATGCAGTTGGTGTATTCTAAGTCTTGCAACAGAATAGACTAGCTGAATATCCAATCCTACAGACAGAAAAAATTGAATTATAATAAAAGGTGCAAGTGCACCACCCTCCATATCAGACATAGCTCCATGCAATTTTTTCTAAATTCAGCTAGGAGTAAAATTTGATGATGTGGGTGACATTCAAAGAAATATAACAGTATGGCTTCACACAATATCTAAAGAGGAGTTTCAAAGCAACTTTGACTAATAAACTCATTAGAGTTAGTGTGTTGAATACATAATATTTTTTTTCTCAATTCTACCTGGAGATAAGAATACAACTGAAATGGATACCATACTTTAATCCCAGCACGAAGTTGATTGTGAAATCTAAAAGTTAGGTTTTTTTTTAATGGTAAGATTTCTGAAACTTTTGGGTATTAACTTATAAAATTAAGTATGATACTTTTTCTTCATTGCCTTTCTCAAAAAAAAAAATTGTAAAGAGAATTTTCCATTGCACTCTTAAGTTTTTAATATAAGACTAAAATATATACTTTTTAAGAATGATGATTCAGGGTGTTTCAGATTTGGAGTTTTTGGACAAATTAGCAATTAAATTGTCTTGTGGGTAATTTCTACTGTGTCAAAGTAGGTGACTTCTAGGATTTCACAATTTTTTGCTAATTTCTATTCCAGATTACTGTCAACCGAGACAAATATGATATTCTTCGTTTCTGGGCTTTGGGTCGAGAGGCTCCACCAGCACTCCAACATTGGTACACAAAATTCTTATTCTGGAAGATGTCTGATCCACAGCCAATCCATTCCTACAAGCGCCTTGTGGTTGCTGTCCGACAGAAAAAAGGTTCAAAACTTGTATTAAAATCCTTTAAAAATGTCCCTGTGGATGCCTTGGAAATGGTACTTCCTGATGGCAAGATTCAAATGAACCTGTTAGATAAGGGGCTTTTAACGGTTTCAGTTGGTATTGCAGTGGTCAGCATTGTAGCTAAAGTATTATTGGTAGTTGTTGAGTATAACTTTGACTGGTCACTGCTTGTTACTTTGCTGACTGGACTGATAGGTGTTAGGGTGTGGACTGTATATAATAACAAGAGGAACAAATACATGGTGAAGTTGTCTCGGATGCTGTACTATAAGAATCTGGCCAACAATCGAAGTCTTTTAACTCTGCTTGTGGACCGTGCTGAAGATGAGAGCTATAAAGAGGCCATACTTGTGTACTTTTTCTTACTTACATCTAGAGACCCAATAAATGCATTTAAGCCAAGTGCGACTCTTAAATCTTCCGAAATGGGTGAGTACTTTTTAGTTTCTTCTTTTTTAAGATGTTTTCCTTCACTGTTTTACATGTTAGGAACCAAATGATGTTACCATCCTCTATTTTAAAATTTTCACTTTATCTTCATTTTATTATCTGCATACAGCTTTGGCTAATACCTGCTTTCCAGTAATGCTTTTTACTGTAATTAGTTGTGTATAACACACATTCATGTGTAATATGTACTCTAAATTTGACTGAGAAATTCTGGAAAAAACAACTCTCATTTTATAATACACTTTGACTTATTGGATTTTGTAGCAGCTAAATTTATATCAAATTTAACATTTGTTCTACTTTTTCTCCATTTTTTATCAACTAAAAATGAGAATTTATATAGTTTATATATTGTTTTGAAACACAAGTTTACATAATATTTAAGGCAAAGGCAAGGACATGTTCTTATAAAGATGAAACAAACATTTGATGAAAATAAGTTCATAACAAAAGAAGCAAATTATAAACAAACACAGATTTAAGTGGCTATTTTTGTAGCTGTATAAAACAGAAGTGTTTGTAACATCTTAGTTTAGACCACAGCTATCACTTTCAGTTATGCTGTCCTGAATATGGTAACACATGGGTCCAGAAACAAATAAGTTAATATTTAGTTCTCATGTATATGCACCTCTAACTTTTAAGCTGAAAAATCTGGAAAAGTAGTGTTTTATACACAAATACTTATGGTAATCTCTTGGGTATCCCCAATTTTCTCTTCTTTGCTTGCACATACTTATCTTAATTTCACAGTAGTGCTGAAGGTGTTAAGGTTGATTTAAGAAAAAGATTTTTCATTTTTTTCTTACCATTTTGTGGTTTGAATGAAAGAAAAAAAATGTCACTCACTTTGCTGCCAGTAGTAAAACTGAGTAGATGAGGAAGAGAGTGTTATATAAATGGAGTGAAAACAAGGAATTGTGGGTAGGAAAAATGGCTACATAAGTCTTAGTATAATGCTTTCTAAAGTTTTGAATACAACAATGAATTACAAGCCTGGCATTTCCACAATATGATGGAAAACCAACAAAGCCTGATAGTATTGTACTGTGACACTAGGTTAATAATAATGATTCAGTCCCAAAACTATAGCTGATGAAGGTTTTATTGCATGCATATGAAATTATACCATTATCATCAACTAAGCTAAAGACATATTATTTTTTGTAGTAGTATTTAAAAATATAAACTAATTACTTCACTAATGGCTTTGTTTCAGGTGGAATCACTCAAGATACATTAGAGAAAAAAATTGAAGATTGGCTATTCTCAGTGACAGGCATCAATCTCAAGTTTCGTGCAGAGGAAGCTATAGATATACTAAAGTCTTTTGGAATTCTCTCTCTGGTAAATGAGAAGCTTCATGTCCAGCCTGTTGAGACAGCCACATGTCTTCTTCCTCTGGCCTCATCCCCTCTTCTTTCCAGTTGCAGTATCATGGAAAGAGAAACAGAAAATGAATTCATGGATACAATTAATGAACTGAACAAGGAAGAGGACTCAGCTTGTAAGAAGACAAAAATCAAATTTTTTTAAAGTGGATTTTTGTTGTTGTTAAATCTGAAGGTTTTTCATTTTTAATGTTTAATTAATTTATCTGACAGATCTTATGTTGAAGAAATGCTAGTAGAGTTATATAGTCCAGGTTAAAAATATAGTAAGGATAACTAAGCCAGACTTTTGATGACCCATTTACCAAAACTTTTTCATTCCTCTATGATACCTGTATTGGAAAAATAAGATCTAAAAAAGTTTGACTTTAAATTACCCTTACTGCACTTTTAACTTTGACTAATAATCCTTACAACCTATAAAACAAGAAATGTAGTAGATACTGCATATCTTGGTTTATAAGAAGAATTTTGAAGACTTAGTTTGTAAGCTAAAATTTTTTATCAGTTTGAGTAATAATTTTGTAAGGTTGGAATTTAAACAATAGGAAGAACTAAAAGCAACTCTAAGCTTGAAAATATTAATTTCATAAATTCATGATTTTATGTCTATAAATCAGGGGTTAATCTATACATAACCTAGTGTATATGGTAACTTACAAGTTGAAGTTAAATAAAAACAATGGAATAAGAGTAGTAGTTGTATTAATTGAATAATGATTTCTTAGATTTTCAGTTCTTCCAAAGCCTAGAAGAATTGGATATTAAAAAATGACTTGAAACCGTCCAGATTACTAAAATCAGCTAAAATACTGGGGAAATGCTGAAGTATAATCATTAGATGTTTTTTGATCTCCAGTGAAAGTCAGCTATTACTGCTAAGCAAATTTACTTAATTCAAATAATATCTACTATGATATGAATAGTTATTCATATTCATTAGGATTTGAAATACTCATCAGTTATGATATATTGTTATTGATTCATGTTTTTAAGATTATTATTCCTGATTTAATAAATGTTTTTGGGATTGGTAATTTGTCATTCTAAGTTCTTATAAGTAAGCATACTTACAGTCAAGTCATTCTTAAAGCATCAGTTCCCACCAGATCACCAAAGTTAAACAGCAGTGAGCCTGTTCAAAGTGCTTAAGTAGGTGATCATTTAGTAACTACAAGTACTGTAACCTGAGGACTGTGTATTAGGCTAAATAAAGCTTAGTAAATAACAAGCTAAAAAATAAAATAAAAAGTAATGGAAAAAAGATCTCTACCTCTTTTTTATAGATGAATTTTAAATCAAAATTTTAAAGATTAAAAGGTTTTTATTTGAGCTATTTTTTTAAACAAAAATAAAAAACTGAAGTATTATAAAAAATTTCAGAAGAATGAAAATCTATTTCAAAAGAAAAGGTATTCATGGAGTAATATATATATATATATATATATATATATATATATTGGCTGTATAATGCAGAAATAAGAACCAGATATAGCAGCGAATAGTTTCATGTTTTCATGATCATTAAGCAATATTACATTCAGAAGAATTTTAAGTGTTATAGGGTAGTTGTGCATAATATAAATTGAAATAGGATTTGCATTACATAAGACCCAAAAAGTCTATAGAACAAACGACTTAAAGATATCTTCAGAGAATTTTAGAAATTTCTTATATAATGGTATCATAACAAGCATAACAGAAAACTTATTTTCATGCATTTGGCTAATCTTTTTTCATGTAAACTAGTATTTTGTCCAGTTTTATTTGTATATGTTGTTGATACTCATTGATTCCTAAGCTACATTTTAAACATTTCAATTAGTGAATTTTGAATATTTTTGATGTTTGCTTAAGTTTTTTAAAATCATTTTATGCATGATGGAGTGGTAAATAGCATTGTAGAAACTTATTTTTGTCAACATTTTATTTAAAAGATTTTGTTGGTTTGAAAATGTGGTTATATATATAATTTTTTTCATCATCAGTGTTTAAAATAGAAAATAATTTTTTGTGGAATATTGAAAAACAAAACAAAGTAATTATGAAGAAAACATACTATCTTTGTCCCATAATAGTTCTTACATTAAGTATCTGAAATTTATATGAAAATATAATAACTTATTTTGAGACAGAATTTGTATTTTATGTTAAGAGAGAATCTATTTTATTTCATTTATCTATAATCTATTTGTGTTTCTCTGAGGTGGCAACTTTTGCACCCTAGTAAATTTTTAAAAAATGTCTGTTGTCCTTATAGATGAACAAGTTTATTTATAAATAAGCATTCGGTTACTTTGTACAAAATATAAAAATGTTTTTTTATTTTTTTTATTCAAAGTTGGTTAGAGTTTTTTAAAAATTGAAATTTCAATTGTTTTTCTTTTTAAAAAAATTGAAATTATTATTTTCTTTAAATGAAAAGTGGTGTGATAACAAGCATTATGAAATTAATTTTTTTCATATACTGCAAAATCAGATTAAATGAAGATTTGGAAATTCAATATTTAAACTTGATGAGACTCAATGAAAATAATAAAAATTAGAATGTGGAGAATGATAGACCAGAAGTGAGCACAGTCATTTTCCTTAGTCAAATATTTTCAGCATAGATTTAAAAAGTGGCCACGAGTGAAGTCATTTTGGATGCATTTTGAAGTTATGGCATCCTTTTAAAGACTCATTTTCTTCTCTTATATTCATTAAATCATCCAGATTAAATCTTATGCATTATCAGAACATTCACTGCATTTCATATAGTGCTAATACTCTTGGGAAAGGTATGAACTCAATTATTCTTCTCCCCAGCTGTGGGTAAATTGTAGTGTAGACTGGGCTCTTTAGCCTTGGTGCAGCAACCAGTCTAGTCAGAAAACTCTGAATTCAAACCAGTTGTACTCCACTTAAAAATTGACTTTGTGTTGCATCTTGCTTGAGGTGGAGGGGTTGAGTAAATACATACCACAGAGAACTATTGTAGTTGCCATAAAACTTACAAGGATTCGAAGACTTTCTGTGTTACCTGTTAATATTGATAAATAAGCAATGTTTTCTAATATCATTAGAGAAAAAATCTAAAATATATGCCTATGTTTATATAGTTATCTATTTTCCTTCCTATAAAAATAGAATGCAACAAAGTTGAATTTTTTGTGAAAACCCTCATATATACGTGTGGGTAGAGACAAAAATTGTTTAGCTCTTTTGGCTCTTTCCTTTGGAATGTCTCAGACATCAGGAATTAACTGACCCTAATTGCAATTAGAAGGAGCAGCTAGGGTAGATGAACACCTGGAACAGCTTTTGTCTTCAGCCAAGATTAGACATGTAATTTATACATTCTAATTTGGTTGATTTCTTTGAGATAACTAATAAATACACTTGATAAATTTAAAGACTTATGATTTCAGAAAAACTAAGGTCTCAATTGTAGAACAGCTAAACTGAAAACTCAAAATAATAACTTTATAATTAATTTTTCTAACATAATATGCTATATAAGAAAACTATTTCTCTAATATGTGTTTTATATCTAATATGTTTCCATTGATTGCAATTCATTTGTAATATGCTTAACTTTGAAAAGAAATTGCCATTACTTCCAGGTTCACACTGACCGGGGGTAGTACTACCTGTTAGGGTATCATCTATGGTCCAGATAGATCTGTTTGAGATAATTCTTGAAATGATTTTGAACTATATTTACTTTTCAATCATTGATATTACAGCTAAGTATTTAACTGTTTAAAATTATTGTAAAGATACATTTTTGTACCTTAAATAATGAGATTATAATTGTTAAACTCACTGGCATAAAATGATCAAACAAAGTTTGACATGCTGTAAAACTAACCAACCCACCAATTAAAATCAAATTCCTAGCACTGCATAATATTTTTGGTGTATATTTTTCACCTGCTCGGGAATTTTGTATAGTGTAGAGAAGTTCTTTATTATTTTGACACTAACCTGGAATGCTTTACAAGTTATACAGGGTTAATCATTATAGATGCTAATTATAGGAAAAACAAGACAGGAAATATACTGATTTTATTCAGAAATTTTCTTTTCACTTCTCATATACCATTCCATAATATTTACTTTGATTATCATAGCATTTTATTGTGATTCATAAAATTTAAAGTAATGTTTTTAATAGTTGTTTTTTATTGGAAAATGCAGCGGTGAAAGTATTAAATCATGTAAATCAATTGTTATAAAAAAAATTTCAAAATATTTTAGAATCCTGCAATGATTAATGACTCTGTAAATAGATAAGTAAAACTAATAAGTATATCTAACTCACTCACATATCTACCTCTCACCAAAAAATTCATATTAAGCATTTTGTATTCATTTGATAAAACCCAAAAGATAAATCAGGTGTCATTTAAATAAAAATAACCATTACTATATAAATTACAAGAGATACTCTGAAAGTAATGCTTCCTATTTATTTGCGTAGAAATTGCCACAGATACCAGGAACAATAACAACATTGGATAAAACAAGTTTTCAGCTACAAAACACTATTTTCCAAAGTACTAAACCAAAATGCTGCATTAAAAAATCTGGAGGCGACCTGCTTTTTTTTCGGTAATGATGATGTTATTGTCAGGAAAATATTGTCTGTGTAGTTCATCTTTTTGCATCTTAAACAACTGAAAGCTGGAAGGCATCAAATCCAGAAAATTTGCAATGTGGTCTGTAGTCTTCAAATTGGTATAGGCATTATCATGTCTTTGATCTGACTCACAAAATTTGGACCTTCAGCTTAGCATTGCAATATAATGGTCAAAATTGATGGTTTGTCTAGGTTCCAGGAAGTCCAGGAGGATCGTACATTTTCTATATTAAAAATAGTACACATCAATTATTGTGATAGCTGCATCTTTAATAATTTTTCTTTGGAGAATTTGTATGTCACTACTTGATATACTTCAGTTTTGATGACATCATACTTCAGGAAACAGTTTTGTTGTGGTTCAGCAGGTCCTGACAGACATGGGTTCAGTAGTTTTTCTGTTCTTGTGTGTGCATCTCTGGAACCCACCTGACAGACTTTGCAATATCCTAATAGTGCCAATATTATTTCTAATGCATTGAAGCTAACTTTCAACATTGTACTATTTCCGGGTTGTAATCGATTGATTCATACTGATAAGATGATTGAGGCCCACTTCATTCGGTAGATTGACAGCTGTGCAGAGCTATCTGGAATGTGGCTTGTCACTCACATTGGTATCACAATTATCCACTACTTAACTGTGTTTACATCCACTATTTGTTCTCTATAAACATTCAAAAGGATTGATGAATGTCAATGAATGAATTTTTTCTGCATAGAAGAATTCTGTGATACACATCTGCTTCATATAAAGTTGTCCCATGCAATTTTGTCAAACTGTCGCTGGGCTGCTATCAATGAGGAAAAAAATTATGGGCTATTGGTGGAAAGGCTCAACTTCTCATATCATACCAACACTATCCACCTCTGCTGTTGTGGGCTAAAATAATAAAATAGGAATCATTGCTTTTGGAGTGACCCTTGTATTCTGTAGATATTTTTAGGTTTTTAAAGACCTAAAGTTTTTCCTGAATCCCATTTGTTTTTTGTACAGTAAATAAAATCATGTTGGTTCTACTTTCAGAGTGTTATTTGTAAATGAAGCACTTTGAATTGACATATAATGGCAAGTTAGCTTCAAAAACTAATTACTACTGAGTTTGATACTCATTAAGTGACCCATACTTCCAGCTTTGTGTCTAAGATAAGTAACTAAGTATATGAGGTACTATAAAAAAAATAACCTAGCATAGATTTAGTTTTTTACTTTAGACATATCTACTTTGAATATGTACATATACTCATTTTCAGAACATTTTTCAAATGTAACTTTTTATACATTAAATCATTGCATTTTTGTATAATTCTCAGAGTTGTTGAGCAACTATTTTGTCTCTTATTTGAATTACAGGAAGAAATATTTTTCTTAAAACAAAATGTTAACAGATTATTTATTCAATAATCTATATTAAAAATCATCTCTTCAAAAATACACACTGATCTGATTTTTATTTATTTATACTTTTATAATTCCTATCACATTTTTATGCATTACTCTGTGTATAACTTCATTTAGCCTCAATTTCAATAACCATTTGTGATTTTTAAACTTTTTTTATTGGATGTTGTTTTAAAGAAATGTAATGTTATTTACATACCAGAAATTCTTTGGAGAATAGAATCTCTTCTTGGTATTCTTATTGTTGAAATATTATTGTTTGGTATGGCATTGCCATATATGCACAATCATATGTATACAAAATTCGTTAAATATCTAATAAGGTGTTTAAAAGTTGAAGGGAGATAACCGAAACCTGAAATGCCCGGAATAAAACAAAACATTTGTATAATGTTCGAAAAATTGTATTTGAATATTTTAATATTTTTTATAGTTACTCAACAGTAGGAGCGGGGCGAAGAATTTAAATATTGAATTAAAAAAAAAAATTTTGTATTCAATTAAAAAAAGAATTGCTTAGAGAAAACTTAGCTGTTTTATTAATTCACTTAAATCATTTATTATGATGTCAATTTTCCTGATATCATAATTTTTCACAGTTAACTCTTTCTTCATCATTAAATATTACTTAATTTATATCTGTGTGTGTATGTGTGTGTGTGTATATATATATATATATGACCACATCATGATTTAAGTGATGACTCTTACTAAACACGATTACTTTATTCCAGTCAATATATTCTCAAAATATATAACCTGTAATATATATTTATATATATATATATATATATATATATATATGGGCTGTTTAAAAAATGCAATTGACTTTTTGTCAACTTGTATTGGAACCATTTTAACTTCTTTAAAGCCCTGAAAACAGTAGTTGAAGACAGCCTAATCTTTAAAGATTGCTTTCCAACACATTTTGTGGGTGGATGAGTTAAATGCTCGATACATCATTATTGGGGAAGGGGCATAATGGCTAATGTGCCAGACTGTAACATCATAGTAAGCGAGTTTGAATTCCAGTCATGTTATTACATTAACTTTCAGACTAATATCCTTGAGAAAGCCATGAACCCTCCCATCTCCTCAGCTATGAGTTACATAGTACCACTTCTGCTCTTTTACAAAAATGGCTTTATCATTAAGTAACTTATGATGGTTGATATGCCTTTAAACAAAGAAACCAAGCTAAACCTTATCTTTTATGAAAAACCCTGTATAAATACTTGTTATTAACTCACCTTTAAAATGGTGTTCATCTGCAAGGCACCTGAGATCTTTCTAATCATTTCACTGTCCTAAATCACTTTTTTTCTTCCAAGATATATAATTCCTTCCCCTCCCTCCGACTCCTCAAAACTTGAAGTGCCAAAATCAAGAAAACCATTTGCAAGTGAAATGAATTATTTTAAATAATCAAAGATGAAATTAGAGAAAACCTAAGTTAGTTGGAAAAGTATCCTTTGAAGAAGAATTTTTTTTTTATGTAAAGTTTCAATTTTGAAATACTTTTTTAAAAATCTATATTAAATTAAAAAGATATTAAGTTTTAACCAATCTTTTTGAGATTCTAATCCCTGATGCTAGATTAATAGTTATAAAATGTCTTGAAAGTTGTGACAAAGGTAACAAAAATAGGATAAAAGAAAGACTAGTAAAAAATTAATAATATTTAATCTAGGCTTTACATGTGATTGCACTCATACTACAAGTGTAAATAAACAAAAAACATTATAGAGATCCAAGAAAATAAATAAAATGCTCTAGAAAATATCTTTTAGATATTTAATAAAAGTAGCTTAGATAAGCATATCGTCAAATGAAATGGAAAGGAGGAATTGATTTATGTATCACATAGGTAGGCATGTTCAGCAAGAGGTTGGATCAGAGAGAGAGGTATGGATGGGTGCAATCAAAGGACATTCATATTTCATGGATTTATTAAGTGAAGACAATAATCATGTGGCCAAATCAGTCGACATGAGCTGATGTGGCTTTGACCACAAAAAGTATTTACAAAGCATTCTTCAGAAGAGGGAAGAGTGCATTTGTGAGGCTTTTATTTTGTCCATGTTAAAAATGTTTTGGTAAATAGCCTCCCTCTCTTATTAAATCAGCCAAACTCTCAATGAATGGCATGCTGGGACCAGCACTTGTTTTTATTGCTGGCCACACAAATTTGTTATCTAATTTTGGTCTTTAGTTGTGCCTTTTGGTCATGATTATAAGTGTGAGTCATAAGTTGATGACTATCTGTAATCATTATCATTCTTTTAAACTATTTTCCTATCTTGATTTATATAAAAAATAAGTTCTTATGTCAAATATTCAGAAGTTAAGTAATAACTGGACTTAATATTAAAGGAAATCTACAATATTTTATAGCATATAAAATCCATATAAAAATCACTCCCTACTTTATATTGCAGTATTATGGGTTTAGGCTAAGTACTGATAACTTATAGTATCAGGGTTATCATTGGCTTACAAGATACCTCTAATTCACATATCAGACACACAAGATATTTTTTGTGTTATTTTGTTTGGTTTGTGTAGGAGAGTCTTATATTTGATCAGATATGATAAATGACAATTTTGAATACAACTGGTACTCTTGAATCATTCTCAGTAAATTTTTACAGCTAGAAAGAAAATAATAGATTAAGATATTTTTTATTTCCAATTTTTAAAAGATGACAGGCTTTAGCATAATTTCTAAATGCCTTTGTATTGTATGAGGGTGGATCATTAAGTCTACAGCCTGACAGTTATTAGCTGAAATTTCATATGAAATGTTTACTGTATAAATGCTTGGTCTATATTTAATTTTCATACCTGAATTAAGTGCATTGACAAAGAAAAAGATTGTTATAAAACATTTGTTGCGTAAAATGCTTTTTTTAAAAAATAATATTAGGGTATGTACTTGTACTTATTCATATATACAAGAGAGGATCCTGATATAGTTATTAATTGAAATTTGATTTGAAATGTCCATTGTATGTTGTTTGATCTGTGTGATCGATATTCACCACTGAATTAAGTGCATTAATAAGGATTTTTGATGTATTTGTGAAAATAAAAATATGTACGTAGACATTTGGCTTTTAAGTCAAAGCATTTTAAGATTAACATGTTCATTTTTTGTATAATGTTTTGTATGGAATTTTGCACTTTGAGTGCTGACTTTATTCAATAATGCAAAGTCAATAATTTTGTAACATTAAAAAAAAAAAGTATATTCTTATAATCACAGTCCTTTTTTATCTATCTAAAAATTTAATGACAATCATTTTGATAAAAGCTCAAATCAACTTCTAAAACTATGTATAAATAGTGTATGTTGGTCTCTATGCAAGGTACATAAATGCTTTCAATTGACAGTAGAACATAAATAATAGATATACACATTTCTTAAAAGTAGTTGTGTTCTGGAAATAATATGCCACTTTTAGTTTTCATTTTAAAGTGGATTTTTTGACTTTTAAGCGTCAACAGTTTTTCTTTTTGAATATTATCAAACTAAACAGGTTTTATATGCTGTGGAGGAAAATAGGTGTAGAAAAAATGTACTGGAATTATTACATAAACATAGAATATATCCCACTCTTAGAAATTTATTATATATTGTAATACTAGTTATTATCCACAGAAATTTCATGGATATATTTGAATTACTATGAGAATTTTTAGGAAAGAAATTAATAGTATAATATAAATATTAAAAAAAATGCATTGCAAGAGATTGTAGTAACACAAAAAAAACACTTGATACCTTTGAAGTACATTGCATGTCTTAACATAAAATTTAACTCAGTAGATGAAAATATCTGAAAAGATTTATGAATATATTCGAATTTATATGAATTTTTTTTTTAGAAAGGAAACCAAGTCATTAGAACATAAGATTTTATTTTTACTACGTCATCATATGATGATATAGAGAACTCTAACAGAAAATACTCATTGGTAATCATTATAGAGAGATTATATATTTTAATGAGTTTTTTTTTAAAATTTCATACAAATTTTGAAATATATTACTGATTTCTTGTATACTTCCATGGCCCTTGTATCAAAGACCCTAGTCATCTGTAGCCAGAGACACAATAAATATATGGTTTAGGTCATTTACCTCTAGCTACACTTTCCCATTGCATTCAAAGAGATAGGGTCAATTTCAAAGTGAACTGTCTACAGAGCTAAGCAATTTTTCTCCTAACCTATGAACATCTGTGAAGATACCTGTAATAAACTTAACTTTGTGTGTGGATGATAGATACTTACTTGTATACATTAAAATGAGGTAATGATTATGAATTTTGGTAGTTTACAGAATTTTTTTTTTTTTTACATTTTTATCTATTAAGGATTTTATTTTTACCTGCAAAAATAAGACTAGAAGCATCTTTTAAATTTTTTATTGTGTTGTTTATTTTTACATCCATTACAGTGTATTGTTCTGTATTAGAGGTAGTCATTGTAGAAAATGAAGTAAAAAGCTATGGTGGTTTCAACTATTATATATAAAAGTTCTCTACCACCTCAAATGAATATTCAATATGAGTGATTCATTTGAACACTGGATATTAGTTTTATATGGAAATATGAATATGAATTCAGCTGCAATCTTTTCTCTTTTTATATACATTTAGTTATTTTTTATTTATTGAATATATGTCATTGTTCAAAATGAAAAGGTATTACTATAAACTGAATGTATGTTTATCATATATCAAATTACCTCCCTTTCTAATCATTCATGATTCAAGGGAAGCCACTCTTAAATATTTTATCTTTACTCTTACAGATCCGTGTCACTTTCCCAATACAAATCTTAGATAGTCAATCTAAGATTTGTATTCACTTGATTATTATTTGATTATCAAATATTTTTAGATAGACTATTACATTAGTTTCCAAAAATGGTTCACTAATTTTCCTACTGTGCCAAAGTGCCTGACTATGTTGAAATGATAATAAAAAAAGTTTTTTTTTTCAATTTCACAGTTAATTCTATATAATTTAAACTTCTTGTTCTTGAACTATTAAAATTCTGTATCATGTACTAAGCAGTTACTATGAAAAATAAGTAATTTTTAAGTATTCGATTAAACGTAAGGTATTACAATTTATGGTCTAGTTCCTATCTCTATCGTTTATAACAGAAAGAGAAAAAAGTTCTTTTTGTATGCAAAAATTGTTGTTACTTTTATAAGACCAAATCCATATCTCCAGCAAAAAGATATATTTTCTTGTATTTTTTTTTTTCACAAGTTAAAAAAAAGAGTAAGGAATGAATTTATGAACAATTATAGAGATAACAGAGATGAATACTGGTCCAACCAAGAAGGAATGACTTTTTTTATTTTTTTTTATTTTTTAGAAGGTTAAAAAATCTTGAGAAACCATGTGTCAGTCATGAACTGCAGGATAGTATATGTTTCATGGTTCTTCGTTAAGCCATGAACTTTTCAGCATCCAAATTTTCATAATCTACATTCAAAACACCTAGTAATGCTGGTTGTATATGATTAGTGGTACATGCTAGGAGCATAAAACAAATATACTTTTCTGGCACATAGATACCTATGTAGGATGTGGAATGTCAATTTTAGATTGTTATTGTGTTGACAATCAGCATTTTTCTTACCGTCCTTTTTGAAACAGCTGTTTTGATTGAGATTTGTATTTTTCTCATATGTAACACTTATAATTTAATTTTTTTGCCATACATAACAAATCAATTATTTTGCTGACAGAAGGGTATGTTATTGCTTTCAATGTTAAAGGGTTAGTGACATGAAATTATTTGAACAAAAACTGAATTTTGATCAAGAGATAGGAATAAAACCTTGTATCAAGCTTTATATTGTTGGAGATTGTTTTACTCTTTAGTGTTGAAGAGGAGAACATGGTTGATGTTTGTGTTCAATGCGCAATCATGGCAGTTTTATTTCTGTTGATAAATCTAAAAAAAGTAACAGACCAAATTGTTGTTTCCTTTTTGATTGTATAAAAAAAAAACATTCCTATAACTCATGGTATATGGTGTTAGGTTTTAATGCTTTTATTACTATTTTCTTCCAAATTCTTAAAAATATTAAAATTCTACTTGTATCCCACAACAGATTTTTGACAGTCTCTTTTTGTATGCAAGACCCCCCCCCATGTAAAAATGACTTACAAATTTGTATTCCCTTTTTAAAACCTGTTAGAATTTATACTTTAAAATGTGTTTTAAGATCAAATGTTCAATTGACTCATTGTAAATTATATATATTTTAAGATATATAATTTAAACAACTATTGAGATATATATATATATGTATATATATACTAATTAAATATATATAATTGAGATGTATTTAGCCATGTATTTGAATAATTCCATCAAAATTTGTTTGATTTTCCACATTATATAATCTTTATGGGTGATTTTCAAAGAAGCATTAGTTATTTTCCCTTATCTAAGAAATGACAAAGTATTTTCCAGATTTTACTGTTAAAAATTATTATTTAAAAAATTTTTCTTCATGCAAGGAATGCATATATATTTCATAGAATAGCCATATTTTACTGTTTCTTTAAGTGTTTTATAGTAGAATAGTTACCTGGAATAATCATCACTTTTCTTATAAATACATTTTTATTAGGTGCAAATATTCCTAGCACCATCTTTTTAAAAAAATAGATATTGGATTCCCTATAGAAAACTGTTGTTTTTAACAGTAATAAACAATAAATAAAATTTTCTGAAAAGTCTTGCAGGCACCTTATATAAATTTAAATCCAAAATACTTCATCTTCTGTATTAAGAAAAGGTAGTTTGTACCTTTGGAAAGTATACTACCCTTTCAAACACAGGCAAAGTAGAAAGTACTATTTGGTTAACATTGAATGACTATAAATGTTTTTATTTATTATTTTTAGATATCTCTATGAACTATATTTGACAATTCATATTTATCAATGTTATGAATATATATAAAAAAACAGATGGCAATTAAAATTTCTGACTATTTTACATGCACATGCTAGCACTTTCAATCTTTTATACACCTTGTAAAACATGTACAAATTTTTTTTATTTCACACCAACTATTTAAATATGCTAATTAAGAATTGAAATTTAGTGCAATTATCCATTTTATAATACTCATTTTATACTGTTACAAAAAGGTGGGCTTTTTCCTTACCTAAAATGCATGACCATTTTTATTACTACATCTGTCCCATAACAGGGGTTGTACTTGCATATATATTTTATACACTAAATAAAATCACCATTATTGGACTGAGGTGATTTTATTTCTTATTTTATGTAGTATTCATTAAAAAAATTAATTTTCTTTTTTTACTTGTATTAAATTTGTTTAGTCTGTAAATATTTTGGTACAGACATTTTATTTCTTAATATTCTTAATGAATCCAACTTGATTGAAAAGTTCAAGAATACTTTGTTATTTTGAGAATCATTATCATTCCAAGATTTTTGGTCTCACCACAATTTTTTAAGCTAATCCATTCTTCACTCTTCTTTCATGTGCACAATATAGAAGTGACCTTTAATTTTCCCAAAAGTTGTACCTGACTGCTTAATTCAAGAATGATTGGGGGGAGCTCATTTTCTCCTGGTAGTGTTGGTAGTTATTTGCTACCCAACAATAGCAGTTTTAGTGTGGGGTAATCTGTATATCTACCTGATCTGATGTAAGATTCAGTCAAATCTTTTTGTAGCTCATCCCAAAATATGCTGGTCTGCATCTCTAATTTCAGTTTTTGGTCATCAGTGGCCAAGCATCAGTGGCAGGGGGATTCTCCCACAAGACATTACCTCTCTATTGCACAATCCTTGATGCTCAAAGCATTTAAAAAATAAAATGCTGAAAGAGATTGTTGTTCACTGTATTATGTGGTTAGATAGATACTCCTCTTCTAAAAATTGACCATGTGTTATTTTCTGCCATTTGGAGTGGCAAGTAAATACCCACTACCTAAAACAAAAAATTCCATGACTTTTTTTATATGGATTATATGTCTTTGGAATGCTGTAGAATGAATTGTAGTAAGAACAAAATAATTTTTAGTGTGAACAATAATTTAATATCCTTTTTATGATGTTTTTTTAATGATTTATAGTACAAATATCCATTTGTATCCATTCAAGGATACAAATAATGGACAAAACAAATTACTTCTTCATACAGCGTTGTATATGATATAATAACTTACTTTTCGGACTTTAATGAAATCAAAAGAGCAGATGGCAATATTATAAAACGGTTTATGTGTTATCTATCATTCATAGAATAATTAAGTATACAACAGTTTTTAAGATTATTTTATTTTATCAAAAAAATCCAAAAAAAAACAATGTAATAGAAAAATTTTGATGAATACTTTTTTGGTGGTTGTATAGAATAAGTTAAGAAAAAAAATCATTATTTCCGCAGTAATGGATGAAAAAGTTATATAGAAATGTAATATTCACATACACCATCCAGATAAGGATATATTTCAGTACTTTAATTTCTTTTTACTGAACAGTTACATTTAAGTTCCCATATTTATATATCTGGCACCACTATAGCTTAGATTTATATGTTCAGTAAAGAAAAAAAAAAAAAAAAATCAAAACAGTTTTTTCTTTTCTGGATGGTTAATGTAAGTATTACATTTTTCTTTCCCTCTCTCTCATATATTGGCCCAGCGGTTAGAGTGTTCGCCAATGGCCCGGGAGACCTGGGTTCAATCCCAGGTCGAGTCATACCAAAGACTTTAAAAATGGTACTTGATACCACCTTGCTTAACACTCAGCATTATAAGGTACGGTTCAAGGGTAAAGTGGAGCAATCCTGGGAATGGAGTAGCGCCCTCCCCTACACCTTGGTGTAGTAGCTATCGAAAAGGGAGCCTTCGGGTCACCCTCGACTATGGTCGACTATATATGAGAGAGAGAGAGTATACATATTTAGGAAAGGAAATTTCAGTATAAATATTTTAATACTAAATTTATTTGGACATAATCAGATTAATACAAGTTACCTTTGGACTCTGCAAAAGCAAGAAGTGTTCAGTGTATTTGTCTTTGGCAAACTACTGCTTAGCAATGTTTCTTTTGTTTTTTGCATATATGTGCGCATATATATATTTTGTACATAACCACAAAATTTCTTTATTCCGTTATTCTCTACAAGCACCTTATTTTTGGGTTTATTTTTTAATTTTTTGTTTGGCTTTTCTTTTTTTTTTTTTCCAGGAGTGAGGTTAGTGTTTAAGTAGGGAACAAACATAGCGGCAATGAAAGAGTGCAATCGTTAAACGGACCTCTCCATCTCTGCTGTTCTTTTAGAGGATTCTTAACTTCGCTCATTTCTCTAAAACACACTTTACATTTAGGGATTTTGTAGCGAAAAATTTTACAGGCAGTATTCTAGTTAATCCAAATGACGAAACATTTTGGTTAAATCTATAAGGGATAAAAACAAATTTTAACCGGTGAAAGTACAAATGTCGTCTGCTTCCTTCAAATTTAAACATCGTACAACGCTGTGTGACGTCATAATTTGTTACATTTTTGAACAGACATCAATTTTTACGATTAAATCTTTTTTTGGTACTTATGCATCTATGTTACCGCAAAAAAGCCGAATTTTCCCGAGCGTTTCCGGGCCGATAACGGAAAGAATAGGAATATTCCGGAACGAAATTTAAGCAAGCAGACGATAAAATAAGTCAACCAATTTCTTGACAAAACGCATGAAGCCAAAAAAAAAAAAAAAAAAAGGAAAAGACAATTTTTAATGGATAATGTTACCAACCTTTTCAGGAGAAAAAGAATAAATCAACAATGTATGGTAATTTTCAATATGAAAAAATAGTTTGAATTTTTATTTTATCTATTTTTTTGTGGGGTGGGGGTGGGTATCATTTTTTTTGTCTTTTTAAATAATTTTCTTCGTATTTATGCACTTATTGTACCGTGCAAAACTAATAACGTGTTAATTTAGAAATCCATTCTTACTATGGAGAGAGGGGGGTTGTTTTGTAACTATTCTGTACTTTCACCTAACAATTTAATAATAATCCAGGTCCTGCATTTGGTGTTACGGCATCTCTAGGCATAACTTCTCCTCTTTTTTTTTTTTTTAGGTGGCAAGGATGCTCACATGCCTGGCAACTTTTAATTTTGCCAATAAGTTTTTTTCTTGGCAGAATTGGATCACCATTTCTGCACATTGTAGATTTTCACTTAGCTGCGATAAATTCATTTTTACACTTGTTTGTAACTTAGTAAACAAATTGATTGAATTATTTTATCTTAAATTTGATTAGCAAAGCGTTTCGGCATATTCCGATTCTTTCCGGAAATGCTCGGGAAAGTTCGGCTTTTTTTTTTCGGTAACGTAGATGCATAAGTACGGTTTTTTAAAAAATGAATTCATATATTGATTTGTAGCAATTTTTCAAAAGTTCATTTCGTTTGAAATAAACAAACAGATACTGATATCAAGGTAGATGATCTATTTTCATGCCCGACTGAAATTTTATCAGTGACTTTAAAAATGAAACATTGTTTTTTTTTTTGTTTTTTTTTATGAAATTGTTGAAACTATTGCTCCATTTTGAACACTGTTACAATATTGTTGTATTAAAGATATTCTAACAACCTCAAAATTGGCATTTTGATTTAATATTTATTTATATTATAGACGCACATCTTTTTTCATTGAATTTTTTTTATTGTTAAACTTGTTTCATCTAAACTTTTATATGTTAGATATTCATAGGAAAAAAACAAAAGAAAATAACAAACAACGAAACAAAAACGATAATGTATTCATCTGCTGTTATTGATGTTTGTATCTTAGTTTTCTTCCTGTGTGTGTGTTTATATTTCCGCTTCATATGTTATTTGTGCCTTTCTGATACAAAACAGAAAACAATAAAAGCACATTATTGGGATTTTTCCTTAAATGTTAAGATTTATGATTGTATAGAATAGTTCAATAAAAGAAGATTCCGTTATTTCTGCCATAATGTACAAAAATATATATAATACTTACATTCACCATCCAGATAAAAGTAAGTTTCAGTCATTTGTTTAAAAAAACAAAACAAAAAATAACAAACAAACAAAAAACGATTGAACATTTACATTTATTTCCCAAAAATTATATATCGGTAGTCAGTCGTAAATTGACATCTTCATAGTTGGGCGATGGAAAGGCTATTATTTATTATGTCAGACTGGCAAATTGAAAACTTAACTTTTAAATGCTATTGCAAAAGAAAAAAAAAATGGATATGACTGAAACTTACTTAATTCACCATCCAGACGAAGAATATTACACTTTATATAACTTATCGTTACTGAACTATTCTATACAGGTACCAAAAAGTTTTTAAAGACTTCAAACCTCTCGTCGAGTGAAAATAGCCAGCAAGAAAATTGTTAACTGTACTTACCTTTTTGTTAAGATGGTCGGTTTCAATTTTCCCTTTGCAAGAAGTGATTTTTTTCTAATGACTTCTTGGTCTAGTCACGGAAATTGTGCTGCTTGACAAAAAATAAAATTAAACGTTATACTAGTGGCCCCAAACTGCAACTAACTAGATAATCAAAGAGAAGGAAATTGCCGCCGAAAAAATTGTTACTTAGCAGACGATAAATTCCATTAATTTGATTGGGTAATTTTGTCCAATTAAAATTAATAGCTATGACATTGCTACCAATATCCTCCTCCTCCTCTTCCTCACTTGACGAAAGGCTAAAAGAATAATTAATTTTAATAAGATATACATTCACACAAATACAGTGAGTAAATCCGTTAATAATTTGATAGGAATTGGCATAAAAAAAACAACTTAATACACATTTTTGAACCATAGACAAAAAATGTGAAAGGGTGTTTTCTTAGTACGTCCATGTGTATTTAGAGGGTTAAAATGTTTATTTTTGGCTCATATCTTTTTATTTTCATACTATCAATAAACTCGTTAAAAACTTGTCCATTTGAAAAAAAATATTGTAGTGATTCCGTATTCCCTTCATTTCTCCCGTGTCGTCAGCAATTCTTCGATATCTAATATACGAGGATCATTAAGTAAGTTTCCAGACTTTTTTGTATGGGCTCTTTTATTGATAGTACACACATGAAACTCTAATCTCCTTCGAAGTAATCTCCTCCTGCTGCAATGCACTTGTACCGTTTTAACAACTTCTGGAAGGCCTTATGGAAGTCCTCTTGTGTGAGCGTGTCAATGACCTTCGTCACAGCCTCTTTCATCTCCTCAATTGTCACATAACGATAGCCTCTGAGCTTAGGGAATAACCAAAAGTTACAGGGAGCAAGGTCTGGACTCTAGGGAGGCTGAGGAACTGTCTTGATGCCCATCTTAGTCAAATAGTCTGCGACAAGGATGAAGTTGTGGACTGGTGCATTGTCCTGACGGAGATGCCACTGACCCGATTTGAAGAATGCTGGCCTCTTCCGACGGAATCTCTTCCTGAACTCCCTTAAAACCTCAACATAGTATTCCTTGTTTACTGTCTGTCTAGTGGGAACCCAGTGCATGTAGATCATGCCAGTGCGGTCAAAAAAAGAGATCATCAGAAGTTTGTGGGTGGATTTGCTCTATCTGGCCTTCTTGGGTCTAGGAGAGCCAGCATGCTTTCACTGGGAGCTCTGTCTCTTGGTCTCTGGGTCATAGCAGTAGATCAAGCTTTCATCGCATGGCATTTTTTCCAAGTTTAAAACAGAATTTTATTGCATATCGTTCTTCTAAAGTCCAGATTGCATTTTTGAAATTCACCAGCTGTAACAATCAGGCTTTAGTAGGGTGTATTCCAATTGCTGCCGTAGCTGTTCATTTGAACCTGAAATCATAAAAATTAGTCAGTCATCTCATAATTTTCAAGAGTCTACAACAATTTTAAATGCCTGTACAAAAAAGTTTGGAAACTTATTGAAAGCACCACGTAAGTGTCAATTTGTATTGAGTCTTAATTTGTATTTTCTCTGTATATGGCATACAGTAAATTTTGATGCGTGTTTTCTTTCTTAATTATATATATATATATATATATATATAATTGAAAAAAAATCAGCAAACCGTCATTTGGGTCTTATAAATTTATTTACACGTGTTTATATATATTACAGGATTTACACTCCCATATTTTAGAATAGCCCTGATGCCACTTGTTCCCGAAACAAAGATGGCGGACGTCGATAAACAAATCAGTCTCGGGAAGCTATTGGTCAGGAAAGTCATGTGGTTTGTGCTCACAACTATTTCTGCAACTTTGATTTTGTCCCGCGATTTTGGAGCCGACTGCATGACAAGGATTGCCTATATATACTCTCGTCTTCCGAGCACTCAATCTCTTACACTGTGACTCACAGAGACAACACACAGTCTCTCTCTTACATTTGACTTCCAGCTGTCAACCCCATGAAAGTGTATACATTCTGCAACCTTTTTCTTTCCTCTTCTACCTTTACGGTTAGACTTTCTCCAGATCGAAAACAACCACAGAAATTTCGTCAAACCACCGAAAGAAACAAATAACCAACATGGGAGAAGACACGTTCCTCCTAACATACATAATTAAAATTCTATAGAAATACTTAGTTAAGATGCATTTTATAATTAGACTATCTTGTTGATTGGCAAGCAAAGACTCCATAACACGAAAAGTTAAACTGTAAACATTTAATATTTACATATATGGCACACAACAATAATTGTCCCAAACCATACTAAATAAAAGCTCAATAGTTGCTACAAGAACAAGGTGATGAATGGCAGACGTTACACTTACGTAGGTCTGGTGTAGTGCAAGTTCTTGTAAGGCGATTTGTATGCACGTGCTTCTCACATAGCAGTGGCTGAAGTAGACGTCGTATTCCTAAGACCTTCTTGATCAAAAAGAGTAAAACGCGTTTCTCAAAGTGTCACGTGACCGTTGGTCACGTGATTGTCGGAAGCTCTGTCCATGAATCACAAGAAAGGGAGACAATTACGTTTTGTTCCCAATTCCTGTAGCGTAATGACTAAAGTGCAGGACTGTGACTTCAAAGTAAACGCGTTCAAATTCCAGTCGCGCTATTATGTTCATTTTAAAACTATTACTCATATGAAAGGTATGAAACTCCTTAGCTAAAGTGTTAAATAGAATCACTGCTGTTCTTCTATGAAGATAGCTTTAGTATTAAATATCCCACGAGGTTGATATGACATTGAACCAAGAACCCATGAGACATACTACAATTTCCCAGACTATAGTATCGTTCATAAATAAGTACATGCCTTACATTTTTAAGGAAAAAGTTAACTTTATAGGATTTACACTCCTATATTTTAAAAATGGCTGTGATGCAGGGGAGTTCTAGAAAATGGGATACTGATTCACTTGTTCCAGAAAGAAAGATGGTGGGTGTCGGTTAACTAATTAGTTTCGAGAACCTATTGGTCGGGAAAGTCACGTAGTTTATGTTTCCAACTATGTCCACAACTTTGATTTTATCCCGTGCATTTGGAGCCGATCACATGACAAGGATTAGCCATGTATACTCACGACTTCCAATAACTCATTCGCTTACGTTTTGACTTCAAGAGACAGCGAGTGACACACAGCTCAATACACGCAACATGGGTGCATATATACTCTGCGATCTTTTTCTTTCCTGTTTTGTCTTTTCGGATGGACTTTTTCCAGTCTCGCGTACAGCCTCAGACATTTCGTCAAATCCCGAAAGAGATAAACGACCAACATCTGAGAAAACACGTCTTCCTAAAATACATTTATAGTCTACAGGACACTTTTAATATTTAGTCTTTCACAATAATATTCGTGTTGGTTACACACACAGAGAGGAATATTTAACAAGCTATATTAGAAAATTCGTAATGTTTGATAATGTTTCATTTCATGTATTTGTTATATAAATTTATTTTTGTTGGTATTGCTTTCTTTTGAATATTCTTTTGTCCGCGTCGTTTACATCGTTTGCTTTTCAATAATGGGCCAACATAAATTGTTGGAGCAAAATATACATCAAATATGCCTCACAACTTTCTTCTAAACCAAAGATATTAGGATTTTTATATTATATTATTTCTTGTGGAATATACAATGAATACGGATATGATTAGATTTTATTTATCACCAAACTTTACACCATTGAGACCCTGTTACAAAAAAAATTGAATATGTTGCAGTTAAAGAATAATCATACCTCACTTATTGTGTTGCAACTTTATTTTTTGGTTACGGAGTTTCATTGCTGTACTGTTTGGTAACAAAACAAAAATAAAACAACAAACATAATAATATTCGTTTTGATCGTGTAATGTTTCACCAGAAATAGTTAAACTCAGTTATTTTTGGTTTAGAAGAAATATTATTTTTTATTAAAAATGTATAGGGGTGTACTTATGTATGGACGATAGTGTACATAAATTCGATGTATATGAATTAAGTGCGTATTTTTCGCTGTTTCTGTACCGCAGGTTCAATTAAATTACCAAAATATAATATCCACAAAGTATTGATAACATAATGTTGATGATCGATCAGTAATATTTTTTGGCTCTGGAACACAAAGTAATTTCACTCTAGTTTCAGTGACTGTCCCCTAAGCTACACCTACCCACTTTGACTTAAAGGGGTTCTGTCAAAAATACGAATGTCGGAAAGATTAGACAATTTTTGTCACTATTCTCCTGTTTGAAGGAGGGGCTCTACATTAAGCTTGGGTTCGTGTCGCCTCCTGTTAAGTCGGTGGACGAGGTAAACATAATCACTGGCTAATAATAAAATTCTTTTCAATACTCAGGGAAACAAATTATTAGCGATGGAAGTGGGGATCTATGTGGCGTAGTGGCTAACGTGCTGGACTGTGACATCATAGTAAGCGAGTATGACGTTCATTTTCGGACTAATACCCTTGGGAAAGGTATGAACACTCTACCCCCCCCCGGCTATCGGTTAAATAATACCACCTGTTCTTCTCGAGAGACGGATTTGGCAGTACATAACCATTTAATATCATATTTACCCAACCCCTCCGCTCGGGCAGGATATGACACAAGGTCAATTTTTAGCGGAGTTTAACAGGTTTCAATTCAGAGTTTTCCTTCTCCTAGGCTGAAGAACCTAGTCTGTCCTACTATTTACCCATAGCTGGAGGGAGAATAATTAGATTCATACCTTTCCCCAGGGTATTAGTGCTATGTGAAATGCAATCAGTTTCGTCCAGGATTTGAACTCGTGTCGCTGTGTCCAATTCCTACGTCGATAACCATTACACCACGGGCACTTCCTACATAACCATTTATTATGACATTCACCCATTATAAACCAATGTCCTCATTTAAGGACAGTTAAAATAAATATAAAAATCTCATTAAATGTACATTTTGGTTAATTCAATGTATACTTTGCATTAATAAATTTATTTTCATATTTATAATAATAAAAGTTAAATAGATGTTTCAGTGTTTTTACTATCCATTTTTATGTGCTTCCTTCTAATAATTTCATTATTAATCGGTAAATTAGAAATTTGGGTTATAATCGATTTAATAAAGAAGTCAAACTAAACCAAATCAAACCAATTCAACAGTGAAATTAAAAATGCTTCATCCAGTAACTGCCGATTATATTACGACGATATTGTATGTTGTTTAATTTTCGGAAGTAAATCATAAACAACAGCAATTTTGGTATAATGTAAGCCAGTACATTTTATTGCATGTTACCAGGAGAGACGGTTACCACCCAGTGAACTTATAGTATAAAAAATCCTATATTCTACAACCCATAAAGAAAGCATAAATAAGTAAGAAACGCCTCACATAAAGTGGATCAAAATCATAAAAGCACAAACTTTAGTACAAATCAGTAAAAAATTAAATAAGTAGTTTCTGGAATCTGATTGGGCAGAATAGTCACGTGTTGTTTTTTTAACCGTGTCCTCACAGTTGAACTCCAAATGAACCTCACTAGATGATTTCCCGCGCAGAAATAAAATCTTTCATTTGGAGCTGGTTACATGAATAGGAGATCTATTTATTCACGCTTTCGACAGCAACTTAGACAGCCACGACAGCGACACAGTAACACACAGCCGAACGTAAGAGAACTCCTCACACAGCAACAAAACTCGACAAAACACCTCCATAGTAATGACACACTGCGGCTACATCAACATTCTAATATCGATCGAAATTCTATTTCATAATTATGTCAACTGCGAGTCGACACATCCAAAAAAGAACATTCATAGTCGTGGCGAAAATAAGTTTACCTTATTTCTGTCCGCTTATTTTCTTATGGAATCGCCTCAGTCAGACTTCATATGTCTCCACCCACATACATACATTCAGTCAGCCGTCAAACATATACTCCGCTAATATGCACTTTCTCTCACTCGCGAAACAAACTATACTAACTATACTAACTTCTTGCCCAGACCATTTTTGAACATTTGAACTTTTGGTCTCTTACGACCACGACACAACAAAGCTCCAAAATCATGAATACAAATGCTAATATGCATATAAATGTTTAACTAATTCAATCTAGTTTTCTTATCTTTTCTTCGCGTTGTTCATTTATAAGTTTGTGTTGCATTTGTGGATATAATTTTTTCCTTTTTAATCTGAGTAGACTGACTCCACAAACTCTTATTACTCTGAGAAATGTCATGAAGAGGAAAAGTACCTTGACAGCTTAATTGGTTATAGGATAAATCAATTAATAGATGTTTGCCTCATTGACTGAGGTCGTACGTTTGTATTTATATTTTTTGGTGTAGCTTCTTTTTTCCCATGGAAATATGATATCAAGTATTCCTATCTAATACAAATGATCTGCAAACAGACTTATTTGACTCATACATGGGACCCTAAAAGGTACTCCCACTCCGAGTAAGAGTGTACCTGGAAATAATGGCAATGAAGGGGTACTCCATCATCACTGCTGTGAAAAAGTGGGTCATCTGCTGTAGCAAATTTTTATACGTGAACTTATCAGACTTACCTCTGTACGGTTTTTGACTCGTTTTAGTTTCTTTGTTTAATGACATATCAACTTTCGTGGGTTATTAAATGCCTAAACCATCCTAGTGAAAAGATAGTAGTGATACTATTCAACTAATAGCTAGGGGAGGGGCTAAGGGAGTTCATACCTTTTCCAAGTGTATTGGTCCAAAAGTGAACGTAATTGCGCGACTGGAGTTCGAACTCGCTGCAATATCGCAGTCCAGGATGTTAGCCACGACATCACTGGAACTTACCCCCTTTTCTTCTCTCCTAAACTAAAAATTCCTCTAAGAGTAAGACTTGAGGATTTGAAAGAAATTAAAAAGAAGTACAACAGTGCGCAGAGGAATTTAAAGAGTGCTTCAAACAATAAAAAAAACTCCCAAGAATAAGTATGTTGAATCCTAAAGGAGCGGCTTTAAAATTAAGAAAATTACCATTTCCTTCATTGTTCGTTTCTATCTTGGTAAATACAGCTTCAGTCTTGATACTTTTTGAAAACACTTCATATATATAGTCATAGTAAAATGTATATGCAATTTTAAATTTGTATAACATTTGATTACGTGTTACGAATGTCAATAGATCTAATGAAAGATAACGGTCTCTCACTAAAAAAAAGGCAAGAAGCTGACAATATCCCACAGAAACTCTCACAGATGCAGACTACGAAGATGATTTAGCGCTTCTTATAAATACATCAGCGGAAACCGAATGTCAGCCGCATAGCCTGGAGCAGGCAGCAAATGACATTGGCCTCAACGTGAACTCAGATAAAGCAAAATTCATGTGTTTTAAACAAGATAGTGTTAGGTCCACATTAATTGGCAAGTCTCTAAAATAAGTCGATCATTTCACATATTTCGGTTGCAATATTTCATCTAATGAAAGCAATGTAAACATACGCATAGGAAAAGTATGGGTTGTAATCGACAGGTTACCGACCATATTGAAATCTGGTCTCTCTGATAAAATAAAGCAGTAGCCCTGATAGTATTATTGAATGGCTGCACCACCTGAACTTCAACGAAGCGCTTGGCGGAAAAGCTAGATTGGAATTACACAAGGTGCTACGTGTTGTTTTGAACAAATCCTGGAAGCAGTATCTCACAAAATAGCAGCTGTACTGCCACTTGCCTTCCATCTTACAAAACAGCCAAGTAAGACGAGTAAGACATACTAGGTACTGCTGAAAAAACAGGGACGAATCGATAAGAATAGATCTCATATATGGACAAACTAGTGCTGGCTGATCAACAAAGGCAACCATCTGCACTGGATGCCGTTGAAAGGATTTGCCAAGAGCGATGGACGATAGAGACTGATGGCAAGAGAGAGAAAGAAAACCTTGGTTATCTGCACGACTTCTGATTTATTTTGATAGAATTAATAAAATTATAAAAATAAAAAAAATTATACAAGGATTGTGTAATATATATATATATATATATATATATATATATATATATATTACACAATCCTTGTATAATTTTTTCTATTTTTATATATATATATATATATATATATATATATATATATATATATATATTACAAAGTTCGTGAATAATTTCTTTTTATTTTATAATCTTTTATATATATATATATATATATATATATATATATATATATATAAATTTGATTAAAGGGACATTGTATTAATTTTCATAAGTTTTTCTTTACGAATAAGGGGACGCAAATCTGGATCGACTAAACAGAAAATGTCTAAAAGATAGTTTCAAATGGTTTTGACTTTATCTCCAGTCATTTTCAAGAATGCTTTAATGAAAGGCTGCTGTCAAAAAATACATTGTTTAAACTGCTCTCTCTCTCTCTCTCTCTCTCTCACACACACACACACACACACACACACACACACACACACACACACACACTATCGCCTATCAAAATGTACACTTTAGCATTTTTTTACAAGTTAATTCTTTAAAACCAAATATATCAAGATTATTGCGTGTAGAATTATCCAGTCAAATGAATATTATTTGGTATTAGTTATACCAAACTCTACATTAGTGAAACACTATAACCAAATATATGAATATACAACAGTTCAAAAAATAAATACACACCTTATATTTATGAAATTTTATTTTTTGCTACAGTAGTGTTCTAATTTTCTTATATATATATATATATATATATATATATATATATATATATATATATATATACACGCCCGGTCTTTTGAAAAGTAACAGGACTGAGTGTGTTGTGTAAGCTATGGACCAAAGAGTGATGAGCAGATTGTGTTATCATCTAACATGATATCTTGGGATATCTGTAATTTTAGCTTTCTGCGACCTTTGCCTTTTTTTGGAGGATGCTTTTGTTTGCACTTCCTCTTTTTCAGGTCGTTCTGCTATGAATACTAAGGAATGACTGAATGACGAACACTGAGCAATGAATAAACCAGAAATTTTTGGTTTTGTTAGGGAAAGCTTTGCCACAAGCACTTGAAATGCTTCAGCAAATATATGGAAATAACGCCATGTTGCGCACACATGTTTTTGATTCGCTCAAGAGCTTCAAAGAGCGTATGGTGGTGAAAGATAACTCCAGATGCGGGAGGCTTTCAACAAGCAGGACTGAGGTCTACGTCAAGCGGGTAAGGCTGGTGGTGTGTGGCGATCGTCGGTTGACTATTCGAATAATCGCAAGTCAGCTGGACATGAAAAATGACAGTGTTTGGAAGATTATGATCGAAAATTTGTAGCCCAGTCGGCTGGGGCTCTAGAATACACCGACTGCATCTCTGCAGAGGAATAAGATCCGCTCCCAACGAGTGTCCTGATATGACGTTAGTACATCTGATGGGGAATGTGGAGCACCTCTTCATTGCCACTGCTCCCAGGTCCTCTCTGACCCGTAGTGGAAGCACCTGATAGGGTCCTATCTATGGGTCAAATAGAACAAACTGACTAATGTTAAATTGTGACCATTATATAGCAAAACTTGAAACCATTTAATGTTTACAAATAATATATATTTTATATATATGTATAAGGAAGATTTGGCATTAAATAATCTACAATGGTTGATATGTCATAAAACCAAACCAAACTGAACATTTGGGCATGCAGAAAGTTTGTGCAAAAGTGGTGCCAAGACTGCTGAATGATGATCAGAAGGAACACCTCATGCAGATGTGTCAGGACATCATCGAACATTTTCAAACTGAACAAGTCTTGCACTGAAGAGTCATCACTAATGATGAGATTTTGATTTTTAAGTACGATCCTGAAAAAAAAAAGAGCAAGAGCAGTCAGCGGAAGTTTCCAACGTCACTGAATCCAACTATCTTACTAACAGTCCAAGTTAAGAGACAAAGTCATGTTGATCACAGTTTTCGTCCACAGCGAGTTCTTGCTACAGGGCCAGATGATCAATCAGCAAGTCGACAAGGAGGTTCTGCTGCGTATGCTTCGTTCAGTGCGCTAGAAAAGACGAGAGTTGTGGCATGACAACTTGTGATTGCCTCATTGCGACAATGCACCTGCTCATAACGTCCTCTCGGGCAGGAACTGCCCAAGAGGAATATCACCAACTGGAACAACCTCCCCATTCACCTGATCTTGCTCCATGTGAATTTTTCCCCAATCTTAAGGGGATCATCAAGAGGACTTGTTTTGAAGGTGTGAAGGCCATCAAAAGAAGCCCATCAGAAGAAGCCTTCCAACAATGCATAGAGACGTGTTAGAGAAGGACAGGAAAAGGCATTAGACTCGAGGTGGGATTTATTTGAAGGAGAATCATGTAGTTTGTTATTTGGAATTCAAATAAGTTGTATATTACACTAGTATGTATATCGAAGTCAGTCAAAATTCGACGAAATTTCACACACTATTTTTGTTATAAAAATCTATTTCCCGTGTGATGACAAACACAGTTTTGAGATCAATTGATGGGGTGAAGAAATGAAATATTATGATCAAATAGGAAAGCATTTTTGTCCAAGAGGTACATCTACTTTCTCTCTCTCTCTCTCTCTCTCTCTCTCTTACACACACACCTACACACCCATATATATATATATATATATATATATATAAGTATATATATATGTGCATATGTGTGTATATATATTTATACGTGTGTATGTGTGTGTGATGGACTCTCCTGTCGATTTCGACAATTGAGGACTCACAGTTCGGTTAAAGATATGAACTGTTGAACTATCTTAGCAGGAAATTTGTTTATAGTGGCGAAGGTTTGTGTAGAACCAGTCACACTTCTCGGATAAGCTGATAACAGAAGAATGGTGCACCAATGTGCCGCAGATTCTTCTGAACAACATCCCCCAGTTTTTGAATTCACTGTTTTTCCTGCTCCTCGACAAGTCGCTTTACCAAAGCTTGAGACCCCGATCTACCCTACTATTTTATCAATACCAGGGATATTTATGTGCGCGTGCTCGCTCGCGTGTGTGTGTGTGTGTGTGCTTTTTCCACATATTCTATGAAGTAAAAACTTACAAGGTAATATGTAACAAAAATCGATTGTAGGCAATAGGGAAAAATGGCTCAATAGATAAATAAATAAATAACGAAAGAAAGAAAGAAAGAAAGAAAGGAAGAAAAGTCTTATTATAAAGGGAAACTGATACAGTAATCGATATTATGTTCTCAGCGAAACAGATCTACAAAAGTTAGGGTAACGATACTAAATAACGTCATTCTATCCACGATTAAAAAATGGTGGAAAGCTGAATGAATGATGATCGATACGGTTCATTTTTTCAACAACTGCTGATTCTCAAATTTATATTTTCTTAAACATAAAAATAAGTAAGGAACTTCAAATTATCTGAGAAATCGTTTAAAGAGTTGATCCGTATATAAATGTGGTTGGAACTGTGCAACTCATATTTTCCTACCTTAAGCCACGAAAGTATCCATCGCCCTTCGTAAATTCTCGATACTTTAGTGGTAGAGACATTAACTGTATTTGAAGTAGTAATTGAAATCTGAGCGATAATAAACGATGACGTTTATGGCAAAACATTTTCGGGGATCTGTAGATCAAGTTTACAGTTTCAGGTTCTTAAGAACCAAAAGGTTTCCTTCCACCGTTTTTTAAATCTGATACTAAATATGCGACCACAGAAAATGTTCTAAATGTTTTATTTACTTCATTTATCTACAGTTTTAACAGATTCCACTGTTGCTACATTATTGATGTGTGAAACGCAGATAAATCAAGAATGGGTAAAAGGATATTTGTAAATCCACACTCCAGAATACAATGTTGACGACTGGGAGATAATTTATTGCTTACTGTCTCCATCACCTAAAGAAAACTCGATTCTCAAAGTGGATTGTATTCTTTGTTAGACAAGAAAGGATTAATCTGCCCATAATAATGGTTATAAAGTTCAACTTAGTCTATATAACACAGAGCAAAAAGAAATTAAATTGTATTCGAGTCTCACCATCAGATTGTTTTGTGTCATATCTAGATCACTCGTTGGTGGGGTGGGGGGTCTTAACCCTCTGCCGAGATGCAGTCGGTGTATTCTAGAGCCCCTGCCGACTGGACAGTCTAATTTCATAGTATCATTTTGCTCAATGTAGAGAGTGGAAAAATTCATCTTGTTCTTTTATCAACATCCAAAACTTCCTCCCACCTAATGAACGACCCCCCACAAAAAACCCCCACACACATTCAGCCAGATCATCAATTACAAACGTCACCGCGATAAATACATTTGAGAGAATTTATTGTTTTCGACTTTTCTAGTCCATCATTTGAGGTTGTTTAAATGATACTATTACCTCAAAGTATAACGATGACTACAAATATATAAGTTAGAATAGAAAAATTGATTAACTCTTTAAAAGTAATGAAAACCATATCGATTTCACAGCTGCGAATGTTTCAGACAAACTAAGAAAATGAAATGTCATAGACGAATCAGTATTGTTATTATTAACTTTTTAACCAGTTTTTCTTTCTTTTATCTCATTTTTTATGTCCAAATAGTAGTCATTTACTAAGCTCATTTTAGTTTGGCACAAGGCCAAAAGTCTACGGCTCTCAGTGAAAATTGAACTAACCAACACACACCTAGTTCCGTAACAATTACAACAAGTAGTAGTTATACGACAAAATAAATTTAAATCGTCCGATTTTACTAGTTTTTCTTCTTTCATCTTATAAAACGTAATAAATAGGGTGAAAGAAAAATAGTAAAAAATTAGTAAGATTCAAATATTTTTATTATCTTTTGAAACTAATTTGAAACAATTCAAACAATTTATCACCAAATAATTCATTACAATAAAATTAGTTTTATACAAGTTTTCGACATTTTTTCGCCACATCGCAGCTTCTAGCATGGGTAGCTCTATGTTGGTTGTTCTAGGGTCTAATTCTCAAATAAATTTTTTCATATCAGCATTTAATGGGAAATGTATTTATGCTGTGTACTTAGAAGTTCTACCATTATTTGGAATGACATTATTTATTAGGCCATTTGGTTTGGTTTCTTTGTTTCATGGCATATAAATGTTCGTGGGGCTATCTAATGCCAAATCGCGACTGGAGTTCGAACTAGGTTACCACGATGTCACAGTAAATCCCGTTTGCCACTAATATAGATATAATACATAAATATAAGACCACCAATAAAAACTAACGAAAAAAGAACTTAATTTAATTGAAAAATTTATTATATATAGTCTACGTAATATAAAAACTATTAAAACTATAATACTTAAAATACTAAAAAAATAAATGGCTAAAGGAACTAAATGATCTGAATTTGAGAAAGGCGAGATTACAGCCCCGAAAAGAGTCGGAAAATCTGAGAAAAATTTTGAAGGCATTAGGACGTAGTAAAACCGTTATCTGCAATTACTTGAAAAGTCCAAATAAGTATGGAACAAGAAAACTGACTGGCAGGCCAGAAAAATTATCATCACAATTCAAGAGAATAGTTGTTCGCAAAGTAAAAAGAAACTTCGTCAACATCAAAAATATTGAAATTTCAAGTGGATGCTCTTTGCAGTATTAGAACAATTAGAAGGCATTTAAACAACGAAAAAATTAAGCATAAGAAAGAATTCACCGTCCAAGGTTAACTATGAAGCACAAAGAGAAACAACTGGAATATACTCGTCAATATCAAACCATGAGTGCTAAAGAACGGAGAAAAGTTGTTTTCTCGGACGAAAATAAATTCAATTTAGATGGTCCAGATGGCTTTCAGAAGTAATGACACTCAAAAAATTTCCAGAAGAGAATTACTCAACAACGCATTGTGGAGGAGGGTCTCAAGATATTTTGGGAGTAGGGCCTTCTCATCTTCAGGAAAACTTAAAATACAATTTGTCAGTGGTCGACAAAAAGCAGCAGATCATGTGAAGATGCTAAATAATTTATCTCTCGCGCAAGAAGGGCGTTGTTTATGCGGAGAAGGATGGATTTTTCAGCAAGATAATGCTGCTATCCACAATGCATCAATAACAAAGAAGTACTTGCTTGAACAAAAAATAAGACTTCTTCCAGACCTCAATCCTATAGAAAATTTGTGTGAATTGATTGTTGTAAAAGTTTATGAAGGAGGTCGATGATACTCAACAATTTCTGAACTCAAAAACGCAATCTTAGATGCATGGGAAAAAATACCTTCGGTTCAACTTCAGAAACTAGTTGATAGTATGCTTAGCCCAATTTTGGGGGTTATCATAACTAACGGCAGATCTACAAAATACTAAACAAAAAATTTGTCTTTATATTCTATAGTTCTCCTCATTGGTCTTATATTTATGTCAAAAATAAATTTTAAGATTAAGCATGTTAATATACATATAAAAAATGAATTGAAATTTCTTCATATTTTAAATTTAATGATCTTTAAGCTTTATCTTTCATATATTAGATTTTCATAATTCAAAAATTGTAAACAAAATCTTTTTCTCCATTTTTGAGGGTGGTCTTATATTTTTGTCCAACTCCTCTTTATACATGTTATACATGCTTTGTAAACGTATAGTTTGTAGATGACATTTTTAAACGTGCCACAGCTCATTTGTTTGCATTCAGTTAAATGATTTGTAAGTCAGTAGTTTGTAGGTAATCTTATTTTTAAATGAGTCAGAGGCAATTTGTTTACACGAGAGTATTAATATTGTTTCCACACGGTTAAATGGATCCATGTATTCTAACACGAATATTTCTATTTAGTATTAATTACTTATTTGCACTCACTTAAATGGTTTCAAATATTGCTATGTAACACTAACAATTCAATTTAGGTACACAGTTAAAGAATTTCAAGAATTGCTAATCAACACTAATAATACTATTCAACATTACTTATTCGTTAGGACATGGTTAAATTGTTCCAAGTATTACTATATATTTAATTCAATTTGCTTACCCACAGTTAAATGGTCAAACAGTTCTATTTCTAACAATTCGATTTAACGTAAGTCATTTGTTTGCAATCAGTTTAAATGTCAAACAGTCTTATTTGACCCATAAATAGAATCCTATCAGGTACTACCACCCAGGACTAAAGTGGACTAGGGATCAATGGCAATGAAGGGGTAATTCGTATTTCCCAAAGCTCCAGGACTGGAGCCTCGCCATCAGATGGTTTAGCATCATATCCAGGATATTTTTTTTTTGGGGGGGGAGGTCATATCTCTCTGCAGCCGGCGTATTCTACAGTCCCAGACGACTGGGCTGTCTCACAAGTTGTACGAGAGAGTGGGACATAGAAAGGATAGAGAATACAACAGAATCGGATTTACATTATAAAAGATCTAAAAGGACGTTTATAGAACAATAGAATTTTTAAAATGTTCGAAAAATTCAATGTGAGTTTTAATTTACTGAAATGTTTAAGATCTTTAAAAAATTATCGTTGGGTTTAACGAGCTGGATTGCGACATTGTGAATAAGCGAGTTTGAACTGTACTCACACTATTGCGTTCACTTTCATGCCTTGGGAAAGGTATGAATCTCCTTATCCCGCCGGCGAAGGATTACATAGTACCACTACTGTCCTTCTCCAAGGATGGCTTCGTAATTAAATAAAACCACGAAGGTTGATATATGATTAAATAGAGAAACCAAAGAAACCTAAAAGTTATCGAAGTGTTGTCATGACATGAGTTACCTTCCCTTAGAAGAAGCAGTTACTTCCCTTGTTTGAATAAAATAGAAGGGTTCGCCAGCATACAGTCAGTGTATTCAGCGTCGCGCCTACAAGCTAAAACATGCCTCGTCGTTGTCTATCGCTTTTCTTATATACCTACTAACAAATACTATAACAAGTGTTGTGATAAATCTTATAGAAATCTATTTTCTTTATTTTTCTTTGTTTTGTCGCTGTTCAACACGCTGGCCGCTCGGCCTCGTGAACTCTACCAAACTTATTTTCATGAGTTAATCTTATTTTCATTTATGCCAGTATTTCGCTTTGTTCTATTTGCTCACGTTCGAATGTTTCTAGAACAAAATTTAAAATGTTCAATCATTAAGTTATTAAATTTTTAATGATTATATTTTGAATATTTTCAAACGATAGTTAAGTTATTTCTAATAATTCGATCGTCCTATCGCCCAGGCTTAGAATATACTGACTCCCCGACCAAAAAAAGCGTCCTGGGTATGACATTAAATTGCCTTTGATGGTGAGGCTGTAGTCTTGGAGCACTGGGGAATGTGGAGTGCTTCTTTATTGTCATTACTTCCAAGTCTACTTTGATACGGAGTCCCATTTATGGGTAAAATAGATCTGTTTAAAAATTATTCATATTTCATAGGAATACCTGATGCCATATAATTGTAAATTATTTGCATTAAGAATAATTACTTGATGCTATAATTGCTTACTAAGGACTATTATTGATTACTTGAAACCATATGACTGAGTGCCAACAAATAACTACAGTTATTAAATAGAAATAATTACTTGAAACTAGATAATTATTGGTATTAGTTAGGAATACTTGAAACCGCCAAACTATGTGCAAATTATTTATATTAGATAGGAATACTTGACATCACATAAGTGTTTAAAAAAACTCCCAAGAAAAAAATTACTGGAAAATTTAGATATAAATGTACAATAAACGCGATTCCCTATCCTATAGGTATAAAATAATCTTAGACGAGTGAACATGCCATTAAAATCAACCAACCAATCAAACTAATGATTTGGGTTATATAATAAATATCGTAGTAAAAACTTATTTTCGTGTCGGATTTAAAAAATGTATTAACATGTAGGGTGACAATAAATAATTACCTCGCTTAGAGAATGGTGGTATCTGTTGGGTAATTCGTGGGGTATCACCCGACAGTCTCAGAAACTCAATTTTCGACCTCCTTTGCCTCTGTTCTTTGAACACTAGGACTCTTATCTCCTGCCCTAGCCATGAAACAATAAAGCCACATGGCTACGACCATATTGCATATTGAAGTAAACCTTTTTCTATTTTTGTACCCCTTCTACATAATAATTGTTCCTGGAACAATATGTGCATATTTCTAGCTGTTGTGACACGTTTACCATTGGTATGAATATTATGAATACAAAAGGTCGAATGTTTTTGTATGTACAATTGTGTTTGTCTTGTCTTTCCTTTTGTTGTTTACCATGTTAGTATATCACGGATATTACTAGAGCTAAGATTGGTCCGTGGTGAGTGAAGACTTTACTAAATATCTTCCCTATCTCCAAGCACCCCAATAAAATCTTACTTCGGCTGCTTCCGAACCAGGTGAAAATTATGTGACGGTTAAATTTAAGTTAGTACACAATTTAATTTCTTAAATTAACAGAAAACTTATACCATGCGACGCTGGCGGGCTTTGTTATGGAAACTCCAAATGGTCAAACCGGAGAATAAAAACTGTGCGAACCGTCGCCCGAGTAAGTTGTTCATATGAAACACCTGTAAACACTCATTTATATTTTATTCATTTGTTTGATTTTTGTCAATTAACTTTTTGAAAAATTTATTGCTTTGCTGTCACTGCACGGACTCACTCTTTGAAAGGCGATCTTTGCTGGGACAAGTTCACCAAGAATTTTTGATTGAAATTATTGGCTGAAGAATTATCGATGCTTCATATAAAATGCATGCAATTATTTTAAAACTCACGTAGTTCCTGATAGAAATAATGGAATTATTTACGTATGGATCATCACTTCTGTTCGTCTATAAGAACAAAATGAGAGGCATCAGTTGGCGAGTGGAGAATAATGGAGCCTAGGTACTATTTACCAACCCCTCCGCTCGGGCAGGATATGACACAAGGTCAATTTTTAAGCGGAGTTTAACAGGTTTGAATTCAGAGTTTTCCTTCTCCTAGACTAGTTGCCTCACCAAGGCTGAAGAACCTAGTCCGTCCTACTATTTACCCATAGCTGGAGGGAGAATAAGAGGGTTCATACCTTTCCCAAGGGTATTTGCCCGAAAGTGAATGTAATAGCGCGACTGGAGTACGAACTCGCGTACTACGATTCCGCAGTGCATCGCTTTAACCATTACACCACGTGGACACCCAATAATAATGGAGCCTAGGTAGACTGAAATCCTTTCAAATAACCCCAGTAAACAAAAGAAAGATAGAAATAAAGCGTGGAAAATAAGAACGCAAAGAGATAATGCATTAGACGGAAAGATAAATTTAGAGAGAATGAGAGAGAGAGAGAGAGAGAGAGAGAGAGAGAGAGAGAGAGAGAGAGAGAGAGAGAGAGAGAGAACTTGAAGTAACGCAGGTAAGGGAGAAGATTGAAGAATAGAAAGTTATATGTATTTGTATGTGTGCGAGTGTGAGTGTTTAGATTAAATGGTGTGTCTGCTAATTCTATTTTTGAGCCGTTTATGTCCTCGGATGAGTTGTTTGATTCTTGGATGGAATAAATTTAGAAAGGCGCCGTATGTTTCTCTTGTACTTTCTGCCTCAACTGGAGCCATCTTTGGAGGAGTGAATAATGAAATGAAAAGCACAATGATGAGTCATATACATTTATATAAAGAGTAGTAGAAAGAACAACTGAAAAAGAAAATTATGTAAGAAAAGAATTTTACAAGAGGTAAGAGGAAAAATTGTCGGGGAATGTGCTATAAGCATTTGAGAATGTGGTTTTAAAGAAAGTTTGGTTAATCTTTATATATAGAACTTGGAGAATTTAGAGCTTTGTTTTTCTTTGTGTAATATGGAGGTGTTTTCAATTAGAATTTTTCTGTATTTCGAAATCAGTTAGGAATGTGTTTAAATGCGTTGAGTGATGGAAATAGTGTCGGATAGATGAAGTATTAAACGTCTCGATATAGTTGTAGTAGTCAAGCCTATGTAAGTACTTATTTTATCGGGGAAGCATTATTATTGTGGGCATTTAAACTGGTATACTTCATTGATCGTACTAAAGTAATTCGTCAAGGGAGAAATGACGAGGTTAGTGGTATTGAATTTGGGATAATATATAATGAGTAAATAAAACTCATATCGTTAAAATCGGTAAGGAAAAATTATTATGTATTAGATTTTTTAGTGCTATTTCATCGAGTTTAGTGTTTGTGCATGTATTTAAATAAATATATATGAAAGAGAAAATTCTCTTTCTATATATATATATAATAGCCTACTTCTCCCAAATGTTACGTGTACATTTAAATTTTATCGAATATTAAAATCATTCTGGTGATGCTCTTCTTATAGCGAAATACGTCAATCTGATTTTCCATACTATTTTCTTTTTTCCTATATATATATATATAAGTAAAGTTGGAGACCTTAGTTGATGGCGACCCCAAGGCTCCCTTTTCAATAGCTACTACACCGTGGTGTAAAGGAGGGTGCTAATTCATTCCCAGGATTACTCTACTTTATCCTTGATCTGTACCTTATAATGCTGAATGCAAAGCAAGGTGGCATGAAGCACCAATTTTTGAGTCTTTGGTATGACTTGACCTAGGATTGAACCCTGGTCTCCCGGACTCATTGGCGAACACTACTCATTAGACCATCATCATCATCATCATCTTGTTCCATCAGCACGGATATCCCTGACCTTCTCTCGCCACCTCTCCCTATCGTTCATCGCCTCCAGCAGGTCTTCAGGGCTACACCCCGTATTCACAGAGAGCTGCTGTATGTAGGTTCGAGCGGGTCACCCTGCTTTTGCTCGGCCATGTGAAGAGGTCCATAGGAGTACATCACTTATGAGCTCGTCCCTACTTCTCCAGCAGTGTCCTGCATGTCTGGTTCGTCTAACTTTGATAGTTTTCGTGATGGGTGGTAGGTGGCCGGACAGCTGCTGCTTTGTCGAGTGTTGCCTCCAGGACTTGTTCAATATTGCTCGCAGCATTCTTGTGTAGTTGCCGTCAAGGTTTTTCTCCACCAGTTTCGTTAGCGTCCATGTAGTGCATCTGCTTGGAAGAAACTGTGTTCCATTTTATCGCTCTGGTCTGACTTCCATATGACCGATAGGCTATCGATAGCTGTCCATGCCTTTGCTAGTCACGTGTCGATGTCTGTCTCGGTTGATGAGACACTGCTTCCTAAGTTAGTGGACTTGTCAACTAGTTTCAGAGAGCTACCGTTTTGTGTGGAAATGTCGCCTGTTTGATTAAAGCACATATATTCCGTTTTGTGTGCATTGACATGGAGGCCAATACCTGCCGCGGCTCGTTCCAGTCTATACAGTAGGGTTTCGGTTTAGGCGGGTGCATTTGCCAGAAGCGATATGTCATCGGCGTAGTCGGCGTCGATTATTGTTTTTGCGGGGTACCTTCTGCTTCTTTTCTTTGTCAGCTTGAAACTGTTTTCCTTGATTTTATCAATCGATGTTCCAAGCACGTAGTCTAGACAGATGATAAAGAGGTATGGGGCTAGTGTGTTTCCTTGCAGTACTCCTGCTACAATGTCGAAGTAGTCTGCGTCTCCGTCTGGAGAACGTACTTTCACTTTGATGTTTCTATAGAGATTCATTATGGCTGCGACGGTTTCTTTCGATAGGCCGTATGCGGGTAGAATTTGCTCCATCTTCCCTCTGTGAATGGAATCAAAGGCCTTGGTAAAGTCGACAAATAATATTGTAGACTGTAGGTTTTTTGCCCGTACGCCTTCAAGAATTCTACGGATAGTCAATATTTGTGAGGTCGTGGATCTATTTCTCTGGAAGCCATTTTGGTTCTTCCTAAGAATGTTGTCAATTTTGGGTTCTATGCGATTGCGTTGTAGGGCATTGTATATTTTGGCTGCTATGGATGTAAGTGTTATACCTCGGTAGTTCTTGGCTAATCCGAGGTCGCCCTTTTTAGGGAAGGGGAGTATGGATCCCTTCATCCATCTGTCTATCGGGTTTTGATTATAAACTGCATTACAGTGTCGAAGCAGTATGTCGTCGAATTGTTTGGTCTTCCATACTTCTGGGGTAATTTTATCAAGCCCTGCGGCTTTTCTATTTTTAATTTTTTTAAGTACTGAGTCGAGTTCTTCTAGAGTAAACGGTCCTAGTTTGATGTCTAATTGCTTTAGACCAAATTTTGTATTTCATGTATAAGTAAGTGAAAATGTATTGCTCATAGTTTTATTCTAAAATGCACCACAAATTATTCAAATACTAGGTGTTTATGCAAACCATAATATGACAAGTTGGCTTTATTAAGCAATTGAATTTAATAATATGTACACTAACTTTACCACTAATTGACTACCTCTTTGCTTAGACACATTCCGCTCTAACAAAGTGAATAGTTGGTAAGAAAAACGACGATTGAATACAGAATACTTCAAATTTTAGCAAAATTTGTTTTAGTTAGTTTCGACAAACCGCTCTCTCATAATTACCCTTTTTCATTCTCAGCAAATAACAAATGAAAACTGTTACCTCTATCGTTAAATAATACAATCATAATGTTACTAAAGACGTCGCAAATGTTTAGAAGTGATGAACCTCTTATACATATATTTGAAAGCTTAAACTAAACTATTCGTGCAATATAACGACGTGAAAATGCAAAATCTTGTAACTACTTGGTAGAAATACGGAACACAAAACTTTGGCCAAAAGTATGTCATTTTTTTCTTTTAAATCGTACTTGGTCAAAATTCAATATGCGCGTTTAAACATTTCTTTTATATTAATTTCGATTATTAAAATATTCTGTTTTGGATAAATTTTGAAGAAGATGTACTACAAGCACAAATATTTCTGCTAAAGATGAATAGAATTATTACTAACTCAATACGATTTTTTACATCAGTTGTGACTGGTTGCTTTTACTGAAATTCGAGTGACATCAAGTCTTTCCGGCTTTTCAGAACTCTTCTCAGTATTGTAGCCGATTTCGACAGTGCTGAGGTTGAGATTATGTCAGTCCTCTCTGGATCTCTAGTTATCTTTGTTCATTTTACAGATGATCATTTTAGTTTTGGTGAGTTTTTCATACCAATTTTAACTGGTGATTTTTCACAGAAGTCTAAGTGACAGGAACTCTCTGCAGGTCTCTAGAACTCTAGAAGTGTTCTAACCAATTTTAACAAAGCTGTCGTTTGAATAGTCTCGATTCGATTTACAGTTAACCAGGTCTATTTTCCAGGGCTTTGTGGATCGTTTCCAGAGCTCCAAAGACAATTTGTATCACCATCATCTTCATGTTCAACAGCCTTTTCAGCTCTCTGGCAAGATCCCGGTATTTGTTAATCTTTTCGCCTATTTTTATCTTTAGTGTGTGGAACAGCAAAATCCAATTGATGTCAAGTTCTTTTCTTCTTTAAAATTAACAGTAGGTCTAGACTTCTATCTGGAGTTGGATGTATCTTAATGCCTCAGAAAATTTTATGGGTTTCATTTTCTAGGACAGATTCTGGTTTGTGCAAATACCATTTGTTAATATGGACAATTTTTAGTTTTTGCACAATCCACAGAATACATTCATGATTGCCAAAATGCCTAACAAAAATTATAAAATATAACTTCTTAAAACCTTGTTATATAAGAAAATAATTTGTAAAAAAAGTAACTTTTAATTCTTCTATTTTCGTACTTCCTTTTGTTCAACTCCATTTTTATTTCTCCACTCCCCCTTTACGTTCCCTTTCTTCTCCTCCTTCTCTTACATCTTCCACCACCTCTTTTCCGACGCCAGCATCTTTAAGGTGTCTTTTCCTTTCTTCCTACCTCCTTTGTTAAAGCGTTTAGTTCAACAAAAGCAACCGACACCGCATGTATATTGGGAAATTAAAGTGTGACACATGAACAATAAGTACGTATCAAGTCTTTTAATATATAGATTATTCATTATCAAGTCGTGCTGATAGCACGGATGTCCTAGACTCTCTGTCTGTCTGTCTGTCTGTCTCTCCATCCGTCCCTATCATCCATCGCTCCCAGCATGTCCTCCAAATTACTAGTGTCCACACAGATCTGACGGACATTTTTGCAGGTCGACCAACACTCGTATGTCTATGTGTAGGGATCTATTGAAGAACGTCGCTTATGAGTTCGTCCTTGCTTTTCCAGCAGTACTCTGCAGGTCTTGTTTATCTTATTTAGATGGTTTGTGAGATGAGCGGTTAGAGGTCGTATAGTTGCTGTTTTGTGAGGTTGTTACTTCCGGGATTCCTTCAAAACAGCAGGTAGCATTCTTGTGTAGTTCCCATATAGCTTTTTCTCAATACGTTTTGGTAGCATCCATGAGGTGCTTCCATGCAGTAGCACTGATATAGCCATAGCTAGGAAGAAATCATGTTTTATTTTATTTTGATATCACTTTCAGTAGATGAGATATTGCTGTCAAGGTATGAGAACTTTTGTACTGATTTTAGAGGCCTCCCACTCAAAATAGAGATGGCTCTTTCACGTTTAAAACATATGTACTCTGTTTTATTTGTGTCCACGAAGGGGCCAATGCCTCCTGCTGCTTGCTCCAGGCTATGCAGTTGGGATTCAGTTTAGGCAAGTGTATTTGCAAGAAACGCTAGATCATATGCGTAGTCTACATCTGTTATAGTTTCTGCAGGATATCGTCAGCTTCTTGGCTTTTTTAGTAGAAAGCCATTTTCTTTTATTAGATCTATCGACGTTCGAAGTACATAATCAAGACAGATCATGAACAAATATGGTACAAATGTACTTCCTTGCAAAACTCCACCGACAATGTCGAAGAACTCAGTAACATGATCAAGTGAGCGAACCATTGCTTTCGTGTTTTTGCAAAGCATCATTATAACTGTAACACTTTCTTTTTGGAGACCATGTACAAACTATATTTGTTCTATCTTCCCTCTGTGTATGGAATCAAATGCTTTCAAAAAACCTATGAACAATACTGTTGCCTTGAAATTTTTGCACGCATTCCTTCGATGATCCGGCGAATTGTCAGAATCTGTGAAATTGTGGATAGATTTTTCCGAAGATAATTCTGATTTTCCCACAGAATTTTCTCGACTTCAGGTTGGATACGATTGAGAAGCAGTGCATTATAAGCCTGAACAGCTACAGAAGTAAGAGTTATGTCTCTGTTGTTCTTCGTGATTCCGTGGTCAACTTTCTTGGGAAAGGGGAGGATATTGCCTTTTGTCAAGTTCTCTTTTGAGTTTTGTTTATAAACAGCGTTGCATAATCGAAGAAGTATGTCATCAAATTTCCTTGCCTTTCATATTTCAGGAAGTATTTCGTTGAGGTCTGCAGTTTTTCTGTTTTTTATTTTCTTTTAGTATTACGTCAAGTTCTTCCTTCGTAAACTGTCCTAGTTTTGTGTCAGATTGGCAATTAATGATTTTTTCATAGTTTTATCAATGGCTTCAGTAGAGTTTTCGAGAAGATTTTTAAATGTTCTTCCTACTTTTGAATTCTTTCTCCTAGGCTGGCAGCTTTTAGCTTTGCTCTCGGGGTGTTATTCCTTCCACACATTTCATTTACTATTTGTCAAGCTAATCGTGATTGTCTATCTCCAACGATTCAAATCAATAAGATCAGAAACTTGGTAGAAGATTGACCATAAATTACTGGATGGATATTTTCATTACTTATTAGGCCACTGGGTGTCATATCGAGTAATTTTCCTTCGTGGCATATTTAAGAGTAATGGGTGTTACTTGACAGGTGCACATTTTCTCTTCTAGTAACATGCGGCAGGCTATATGGTACCAGCATTGAGGAACGATCAATGACGTGATCTATCGAACAACCAACATAGATTGCCTTTCACAATGTCTAATTGCCCTGCTATTTATCCATGGTTGGAAAGAGGTAGAAATGGATTCGAGACTTTCCCAAGGATATTAGTGAAGACTGAACGCAAACTTCTCCCAGCCGGAGATTGAACTATGTACATCGATTCCATTCTCCAAGCCGCTCTCCGTTAGGCTATGTGCACCTGATCGTTTAGAGCTCTTTATCACAGATTAATGTAACAATAGATAAATAAATAAAAGGCATGGGTCGAAATTAAATCCATCTTAATTTATTCATCTATATATTTACGTATGCAAACACATACAAACGTGTACGCGCGCACATACGTGATAAATACATACGCTAATTAAAATCTATGACGTCAATGTCACGTGAAGCGTTGCAACGTGATGTGGGGTCGCAGTTGTCATCCACAGGTTATCTGCTGAGAAATCAGTTCTTATTGCTTTTGGCTTTTGAGTCGGAACACGATAGGGATGCCGAAACCTGCTCGTCCACCTTAGGAGTGGAATGCGTTCGTTGTTTACAGCGTCTCACGGCACCCGGAACATCAGAGAAAAAAAATAGATAAATAAAAGAAATGACGATAAATATAACATTTTCTTGTCTAATTCAAACAATAATTACCTGTAATGAAACTCTTAATGTAATACCGGATTTAAACAAATACGTAAATGCTTTCATTCACACTAATGATTACATAGAATGTGACACAGAAAATTTTAGCCGAAGGGGAAAATAAGCACGGCTGTATTTTAACGCCGATAAGCTTGTTTTTTTTTTTTTTCAATTAAAATTTTTTCTAAAATTGTTACTCACTGACTTCATTGTTACTCCATCATTCCTTCAATTGACTAAAATCATTTATGGCATTAATAAACTTTATCGAGTCATAAGGGGAAAATTAGTTGTCAAGTGCAATTTTGGGCTTTAAAATAATGTAGTAACATGGTAAGTTCCTACATTTTTCTCGGTTACCAAGGCTATGTACTATTACTACTTTTTAGTGCACTGTGGGATTCTAGTGACACATGCAAAGCTATTCGGACCCCACGCGTTGACAACAAAAGAAAGTAACGTCCGCCACGTGGGACTGAAATAGACCCAAAATGAGTAAATACATAAAAGACTACAACATTCTAGTTCACAAATCAAACTCTTACCATCTTTTCTTTGGCCACTTTGCTAAACTTGATCATGTATAATAATTTGTGTTGACCGAACCGCTCCACTACGGGGAGCATGTGACAAGTTGAATTTTTAAGCTGGTTCGAATTCAGAGTTTTTTTGGGGTTTTTTGGCCGGTTGTCATATCACGGCTTAGAACCAAATTTGTTATACTATTTATCTATAGCTAGAAGAGAGAGGAAGAGATGAATTCATGCCTTTCCCAAGGTCATTTGCACAAAGGGAAACGCAAACGTCTTGGATTGGACTCTTGTCATTGATTCCATTTTGTACGACCATAACCACTACATTGAGTAAGTTTCCTTGATATTAAGGTATACATTTCTTTGTGTTTAGGATTTTGTCTTCTGTCTAGTTTTCTAATTGCCTTTTTTCTGAGCTAGAGGTGGATTCTCTTTCCTCTTTTTGGGACCCTCCTTCAAGTGTCTCTGTCTCAGGGTTTGAGCTTTCCCCAGTCTTCTATGCTCCTTAACTAAACCTGAAAGCAAATACCCAATCACCACCGTCGTAAGAGCAAGTTACAGCATTTAATCTGTATATTGAAAATAAAGAAGAAAAGGGATTGTCAATGATCAGGAATTAACATAAGCATTACTGAAAGAGTATGAGTAATCTATAGAAATTTTTCAGGTCTTCATTGCTTTTTTTAAAAAATAGAACCAATTAAAGTATAGATTGACAAACAGAGAAATTAGCAGTTGTTTTTCTTTTATCTTTATAGTTGAACTTTTTTTTTATTACAACGCTTTATGTAGATGCATTGTGTGATCGTTAAAGTAAATGGCGAGAATAATGAATTAAGTATTAAACAATGACAAGACTTGAACTAAAATCTCATCCTGCAAAAATGTCTGAGATGGATATTACCTTTACAGATTTGACCAGAGAGGCATAATGAAACCGGATCTACATTCATACAACTCCATCTTCTCCATTCATGCTATATTGTTTATTTAGTAAAAGCAGTAGCAGTTGTGATACTCTTAGATTATCACAATTCATAGATGAAGTATTTTCTATAATTAATACATGTTATATATACGCCAAGGATACAGGATATGAATTAGAATCTAAAAGGGTCCAAATACCCTGCTATTTACTCATACCTGGGGGAGTGTGGATTCATGACTTTCTCAATATAATTAATGTAAAATAAACGCAAACTGTCCTAACCGGCGTTTGAACCGGAACTGTTGATTTAATTCTCCGTGCCGTTAACTGATAGGCCTTCCGTATCTCCAAAATGATTATACTAGATTATAAACTTCTGCAAAATCTGTAAGCCAATTTGTAATTTAAATCTTTACTACTATTATATATATTTGAAAACTACCTAAAACCATTAATAGTCAAGGTTAAAAGCAGGAGGAGTCCCTGCGATGTAGAAGTTAACATGCTGGACAGCGACATCGTAGTAAGCAAGTTCGAACTCCAGTTGAGCTATTATGTTACTTTTTGAAGTAATACCCTTGGGAAAGGTAGGAACCTACTTATTCCGTAGTGACGGGTTAAATTGTACCACTTCTGTTCTATAAGGGTGGCTTTGGCATTAAATAACCTATGAAGGTTGATATTCCATTAAATAAAAGAAACCAAACCAGGTTAAAAGGGCGGAAAGGGTAATCCAAAGCCGAACTTTGGGTTACCCGTACCCTGTTTTTAACGTAGACTATACAGCCAGATATATACACGATATAATGCATCATTTAAAATGCTCTCCTCCTCCTTAATCGTGACAGATGATGATATATATCTGTGCTTTGTTATGGAGTCTCTTTGAGGCATTTCACCGTTTTATGCTGACGTATGAGCATTCCTTTCTTTTCGAAATTGCGTCGGCGTGCGTGACTGTGAATATATATATGTGTGTGTGAATGAAATCGGTCGTAAAATGCTTGGAGAATTTGAATTACCGGAAAAATGTAACAATATGCGTGTGAAATAGTCCTGTTTCATGCATGTGAAGTGATGGTTAGTCACTTCTTGACCGATTCAATTGATAAAACATCGCATCTCATTCATTTTCTTTCTTTCTTTCTTTCTTTCTTTCTTTCTTTCTTTCTTTCTTTCAAATTTATACCAACAAGCAAAGAGAAAAAGGAACTGAAGGAAAATGAGACAGAAAAAAATGAAAACGTCCGAATCTCCCAAGCAGAAACTGTTATCTATTTTTGATATGAGGATTGGTATTTCTTCCAAAAGAGATAGTCATCCGTAACCCTCTGTTGTTTACAAATGTGGATATTCTCTAATACGATTATCCTGTCTAATTTTACCATCGTCATTTCCAAGTGACAAAATTGAGGTATAGTTTTTGATTTTTTGAACTTTATTATTCAGCACCCTAGAATCTTTCTTTCTTTCTTTCTTTCTTTCTTTCTTTCTTTCTTTCTTCGCTCCGTCGGTAGGGTTTAAAATGCACGACTGCATCCCCTACTGTGGGGTAAGACACCCCCCAAAGGGATTATCTTGGGTATGGCACTAAACGGTATCTGGTGGTGAGATTTCTTTTCTGAAGCTCTAGGGGTGTGGAGTTACCTCTTCATTGCCATTACTCGTAGTTTCACTCTGACATAAAGTGGTAGTACCTGTAAAGTTCTCTGTATGGGTCAAATTGATCTGTTTGAAAGTTATTTGCAAACAAATGATTACTAAGTAGGAATAGTAACTTGAAAATATATAATTATGTATAAATTGTTTGTATTAGATTGAAAAACTTGAAATCATATAACTAAAAATTATTTGTATTAAGAATAATTACTTGAAGCTATGATTGCTTACTAAGAATTGTTATTATTATTAGCTTCTTGAAACCATATAACTACTTGTAAATTATTGTTGTTAGATAGGAATACTTGAAACCATATAACTGCGTACAAACAAATGGCTCTTAAATAAAATAGTTACTTTAGATTATATAATTGTGTAAATTATCATTATTAAATATGAATACTAGGTACTATATAACTGTGGAAAAAATGTTTTTATCGTTAAAAATAATATTGCATAGGAAAGTTAAAAATATTGTTATGACTGTTATCAAACATTTACAAATTAATTTAATATTAGATAACTTAACAGAATCGATATGCCGTTTACAAATAAACCGAACCTTTCTTTCTTATTTCATTCAAATTCATTTATATGCAAATGAGTGCACAAATAGATGCTCTTATATTTGCATGAACTAAACCTGACTTTGCCTGGTCACGAGAGATATTTATTTGCTACTCACTCCTCACGAGGACAGTACAAATAAAATACAAGGTTGATTTAATATGAGTTTCCATACGCGTACGTATGAGCAAAAGCAAAAATTGTTCATTCTCTGCAGTCAGTATGACAAAGGTACGTGTTATGGTTATTTGATGCCAAAGTCTCATGTTACCAGAACAACAGAACTTCTCATCACTCAGAAGTAATGGTTTGGGTTCTTTGTTGAATGGTATATCAACCTTTGTGGGTTATTAAATGCCAAAGCCATACTTGTGGAAAGACAGTAGTGGTACTATCTAAACCATAGCTAGAGGGATAAAGGGGTTCATGCCATTTCCAAGGGTATTAGTCCGAGTGTTTACATAATAGCGCGACTGGAATTCGAACTCGCTTACTACAATGTCGCAGTCCAGCTCGTTAACCATTGACGCCACCTGGACCTCACCACTCACTCTGTACTCTACTTAAAACTTGACCTTGTGTTTCACCCTGCCGATGGCGGGGGAGGGGGTTAATATTAACACATTTAATTTCAATATTTATTTGATTTTTATATTTGTTGTATTATTATTAATCTTCGGTCTAAATTTTAGCAAATATACATAATTTTATAATTTTTTGAAATTTATATTTTGACTTTTATAAATCTATAAATCAAGGTGCCCGTGGTAATAGGAAATGGACACGGCGACACGAGTTCAAATCCTGGACGAGACTGATGGCATTTCACATAGCACTAATACCCTTGGGAAAGGTATGAATCCAATTATTCTCCCTCCAGCTATGGGTAAATATTAGGGTAGACTGGGCTCTTCAGCTTTGGTGAGGCAACTAGTCTAGGAGAAGGAAAACTCTGAATTCAAACCTGTTAAACCCCGCTTGAAAATTGACCTTGTGTTATATCCTGCCCGAGCAGAGGGGTTTGTAAATATGATAAATCAATGATTTTATAATCATAAATGTACATATTTATCTAAAAAGGTTTATGATATACAAAACTCCTTTGTTATTAATCTACTAAGAACTTGATGAGCTAACGTTATGATATTTTTAGGCTATCGTATAAGTATGTGAAATAATAAGATTTAGATCTAGAGATATAAGATGGATATAAAAGAAGGAAGGTTAAAAGTAAAAAGAGGGAAGATGTATTGAAAGGAAAACAGAAGGAATTGATAATGGGAAAGAAAAACGAAATGAAAGAAATGATGATCGTAGAGATAGACGGACAGGAATAAATGATAGAGGAAAATAAATAACCTGAAGAAAAAATAGATTTAAATCAAGGAAAATGGAAAGAAGGAAATCTTGAAATAAAATATATGAATAAAGCACTTAAATTTAATTAAAAATCGTCTTGTTTGTATTTATTCAATCCTTTACTACAGGCAGGATATAACACAAAGCAAGGTCAATTTTTAAGTGGAATACAGCTTGTTTGGATTTAGAGTTTTCCTTCTCCTAGATTGGTTGCTCGGCTGAAGAATCCAGTATGTGATACTATTCTACCCATAGTGAGGAGAGGTATTGAAGTGATGATTCATGCCTTTCCTAAGAGCATTAGCAAGAATTGAAACGCAAACAAGCTTGTCCAGGATTTGAACTCGGTTCGCCGATTTTGTCTTCTATAATGATAACTATTGCGCTAATAAAAAAATATTATCATGTTACACATCTTTAAACTGATTTCGCAATGAAAAAAGATAGCAATATGATTTGGGGAAATTTAATGTTAATTCTGGTCGCATTGGAATGTATTTCTACGGTTGTCTAGTATCTATATAAAAAGAGTTACAGCGTAAATATAAAGCAGAGTATCTATGTAAATACGCCAAGACAAACTGACACTTTTACACCCACAAACTCTCTCACGAAGAGTTTTGAAGACAATTTTATGGGTTTGTAAGTTTGACTCTTGTATAGCCAGTGAAAAACTTGAAAATTAGAGATTTTCATAGCTTGAATCACAATTATTGAACTTTTCTTTTAGATGAAGTGCTTTCAATATTAATAACTTTACTAGCGCAAAGCCACGCTACGCGTAGTGAATTCGCTAGTTATAATAATATTGTGCATTTAATATTGCAAAAGTGTAATACTTTAAATATAAAAAAAAATGAATATATCTTTCTAACAAAAGAGTAAGATTTCTTGATCACCAAAGTTATTATAACCCTTACCTGTCCTGGCTTACTTTTTACTTGGTATCTTTTACTTTTTATCTGGTATCTAATACATTTTATACATCGCCCTTTATCTAATACATTTTTCCTTTTTTTTTTTTTTTATTTATCCTTTTATTGAAGATGATTGAGCCATTAAGAAAAAAAAAATAACAAAATTTCCCTTGACAGAATAAGCCATTTTAGAAAGATTAGCCGTTTTTTTCTCAATATTTTATTGTTGAGTTATATTGTGTGTATGAATTGTTTCTGTATATCAGGACTTCTCAAACATTTTACTTTTTACACTTATTGGAGCCAAATTTAATTTCTACTCACTCCAAATTTAATTCAATCAAATTAATATTAAATAACAAAACATAACTAATTTACAAGTTTTTGATAAAACTTACATGAGAAAAGAATCAGTAAACTATAAATGCAAACTTATTTTAAATACTTAAATTATTTCTTAATAAGGGGGATGGTTTTGGTAGGCAGTGAGGAGATCGTGAATAATAGATTCATATTTACCAACCCCTCCGCTCGTTTCCTACGACGATAACCATTACACCACGGGCACCTGCAGGTTTATGACGCCGAAAAGGTTTAACGACGTCAGAGCTTGATCGCTGTTCATGTAAATATGTTTTGAACAAGTCGTATGTGAACGATATACCATTAGTGGCCATCAGATTCAATCAGGAATTCTAGTGGGATTACGATGTCTAGCAACTAGTGTACATGATGTTGCCATTTTTCTCTTCTGTTTTAAAGGGTTTTTATAAATGCAAACTAGTAAATTCCCCGTCCCAAGCCCCGTGGATACTTTTATTCTACCAGTCAAAATTTTATTCACTCTAAGGGGTCTATATAAATCACTTTGAGAAATCCTGTTTTAAATGAAGCATTTTCATAATTATTGTTATTAGCTGTTTTTCAATATCTTATTGTTCCTTTTTTCATTCCAACATTTTGGGTCGATACGTTCTTCAACTGCGAAATCGGAAAGGAAGAGGTAGCTTTCGATAAAACTTGAACTCTTATCTCTCAATTCGAGATCCCATTTTTTATGACCATTTCGGAAGTCAAATAATTATGCACTGTACTGGGTTATAATCATTCTGCAACCACTTCTTTTTCGACCCCTTATGCTATTATTATTTTTTTTATTACTGACATGATTGTCTTAAACTATTTTATTATTTTTCTTTTTAGCTTTCCGATGTTTATTCAGTTATAATAGGATTGTTGCAATAAAAGAAACAATAAGATAGATAAAAATATTAATAAAAACTCGCATGTATAAAACAACAACAACAACAACAACAACAACAACACACACACACACACACACACACACACACACACACACACACACACACACACAAATAAATACGTTATTTATTGATTTTAACGGTATGTTTAGGGTTATTTCATGCCTGAAGGTTGGGGAATCGCGTTCATTTTACATTCTTATTTATATTTTTGTGTAGTTGTTTCTTAAGAGGTTTTTTGCACACAGTTATATGATATCTAGGATTCCCATCGAATACAAATAATTTGCGCACAGAACTATTTGACCCATAGATGGGTACTACCACTCCGGGACAGAGTGTACCTGGGAGTAATGCAATGAAGGGGTACTCTACATTCCCCAGATCTCCAGAACTGGATTCTCACGATCAGATGCAGTTTAGTGTTATACCCAGGACACCCCTTTTGAAGAGTTTTATTACACCTCGGTAGGGGATACAGTCAGCGTATCTTAAACCCCGCCGAAGGGGATAAAATATATCCCCATAAAATAAGTTATCATCATCATCATGTCGCTCCATCAGCACGGATATACCTGACCCTTTTCGCCACCCTTCTCTATTGTCCATTGCTTCCGGCAGGTCTACAGGGCTACATCCCGTATCTGCACAGAGTTGCTGTATGTAGGTTCCAGCTGGTTGTCCAGCAGTGTCCCGCATGTCTGGTTCGTCTAACTTGGATAGTTTTCGTGATGGGTAGTAAGTGGCCGTACATATGATGCTTTGTGGCGAGCTGACTCAAAATAAGTACACAACTAATGATTTAAATAATTAGTTTTTTGATAAACTATGTTATCAGGATTTTATTATTTCTGGTGGAACATTATACAATGAAAATTTATATTATTAGGTATTATTTATCATTAAACTCTACATCACTGAAACTCTGTTATCAAAAATAAAATTATCAAAAATAAAATTGCAACATCCTGTGACTACAAATAAAATTGTATAAATATACATAAGAGCTGTACTAATTTTTAGACTGCTACTTATTTATACTGTTGGTTATAGTGTTTCAATATTGTAAAATATGAAAATGAATACTACCTGATAATATCCGTTTTGATATTACAAATAACATTCTGGTATATTTTGTTTAGAATAAAACTACTTTGTTTTTAGTATATTTTATTTTCCGTCAGTATATATATATACTGACGGAAAATAAAATTGCTACACTTCAAATATGTGTTACAAATTTATTTTACAAAGATTAAATGTACAGGTGATATAGCTGGATTAACATTAAATGATCATATATACAGGAGTATATATGACGTAGTGTCTAAAGTGCTTGATTGCGACATCGTAGTAAGCAATTTCGAATTCCTGTTGCGTTATTATGTTTATCTTCGAACTAATGCCCTTGCAATGGTATGAACCTCTTTATCCCCCAGCTATGTGGTTAAATAGTACCACTGCTGTTCTTATAGAAGGGTGATTTTGGCATTAAATAACCCACGAAGGTTGATATGTTATTGAAGAAAGAAACTGAATCGAATATATACTGATCAATATGTGAACAGGTTCCTAAATAAAGGGTATATCAACAATACTTAGATCCCATAGAGTTAAGTCAAAATTGTCATCGTCCTTCAAGGTGTTATGATCTTATTTTCCATCACAATATATATATATATATATATATATATATATATATATATATATATATATATATATATATATACGTGTACGTGTGTGCATAACGCATACACGCACATATATTTGTACACACACACACACACACGTATATATATATATATATATATATATATATATATATATATATTTGGTCAAATGAGTAGAGTGTTCGCCAATGGTCCGGGAGACCATGGTTCAGTCCCAGGTCAAGTCATACGAAAGACTCAAAAAATGCTACTTGATTCTGCTTTGCTTAGCACTCAGTATTATAAGGTAAGGATCAAGGGTAAAGTGGAGCAATCCCGGAAATGGAGTAGTGCCCCCAACATCATGGTGTTGCAGCTATTGAAAAGAGAGCGTTCGGGTCACCCTCGACTAAGGTCGCCAACTTTACTTTACTTTATATATATATATGTGTGCATAAAACTTTTCGACATTCTTTTCCTTGGACTGTCAATACCTAAGTAATTGACTCTTCCAATAACTAATACGTATGCAACAAATAGATAAATAGATAAATAAATAAATAAATGAATAAAATAAACCATAGTATTTTCTGTTATTTTAATCTTTACAAATAAAACACCATAATTTATTCAGGAAGTATTGGACATAATAAACAAAGAAAATGCATAGAAATATTAATGAACCTTTTATATTCCATGAGTACAATGGAATTGCATATTTCCTAAAGTTGCCGTAATTTTTACATAGAACAGATAATCTATTAATATCAATATTGAAAAAGAATTCTCAGGAAGTTTGATCTCTGTAATATTAGAAAAAAATTACTTGCCATATGAATGTTAATTTAGCTCAGTACACACAATTTTCTTCTAAACTTTTATCATATCTCGTGGAACATTATACAATAAAAATATTATTATTAGATATTATTTATTACTAAACTATACAACAAGAAACTTGATAATATTGATAAATATTGAGGTGTATCAAAAGCATTTTCATTTGTATTTTGATATAAAAACTCAAATGGAGTTTCAAAGAGAACCCTTCGAGACTTTTACTATATATTTTGAAACTTATGTAATGCTCTACATATAATAGTTTTCTGTGATCTTTGCTCTTCTGAAACTTTTTGAGCGCTGGTGGTTTATTGATTGATTGACTTTTAATGGCATGTCAACCAACCAAGTATTGTTTTATGCCTTGAGGTTAGGGAATGATGTCCATTGTACGTTTATATTTATATTTGCGTTGTTGTTTCTTAGATTTCTTAACATAGTTATATGATATTAAGTTTTTTTTTTCTAATACAAATAATTTGCACACAATTGTATGGTTTCAAGTAATCCTATCAAATACTAATAATTTATACACAATTATATATTTGGGCCATTTGTCTAATGGGTCGAGTGTTCACCAATGGTCCGAGAGACCGGGGTTCAATCCCCGGTCGAGTCATACCAAAGACTCAAAAATTGGTACTTCATGCCGACATACTTAGCACTCAGCACTATAAGGTGAGTATCAAGGGTAAAGTGGAGTAGCGCCCTCCCCTATACCCCGGTGTGGTAGCTATTGACAAGGGAGCCTTCAGGTCACCCTCGACTATGGTCGCCAACTTTACTTATATGGTTTCAAGTAATTATTTCTATTTAATCATAATCATTTGTTTGCACGCAGTTATTTGGTTTCAAGTATTCCTACTTAATACAAAGGATTTTCAAATAGATCTATATGAGTTATAGATGGTACTAATACTTCGGATCAGAGTGTACCTGGGAGTAATGGCAATGAAGGAATACTCTACACTTCCAAGAGTTCCAGAACTATAGCCTTACCATTTGATAGAGTTTAGTGTCAGACCTTGGACGCCTTTTTTAGTGGTGGTTTACCTCTCAGCAGGGGATACAGTCAGCATTTTCTAAACATCACCGATCAGGCTGGCTGTTCGCCTCTATTTTGGGTCTTAAAGCGTTTTAATCGATAACTGATGGTCGCCTACTTTTGTACTTTATTATAAGGGAGGAGTAACCACTCTTAGAATGCTCAAACCAGTTTTAGGTACTACACTCAGATATTTAGTTCCTCCCACTTCCCAAATTTCTCAGCAGCTTTGAGGCCAAATTAAAGATAATACTTGAAATTTACCAGGATCTCAATGTATCCGTTATCATAATGCCTGAGATTAGATACAGCATGATATCATTGATAATGATATGCTAGTGGGTTGGTTTTATGCCATCACAACCCTTGTTGTGTTATTTACTGCCGAAGTTAGTTCTTTTTGAATGCAATTATTGTTTCAAGTAACTAATAAAAATCATCTAGCCCAATTATAGCTTCAAGTAACTCGTATTAATACAAACTACTTGTATATAGTAATATGCGATCAATTATTACTATCTAACACTCATAATTTATACACAAATATATGTTTTCGCCTAACTTTTCTTATTTAATAATTTGTTTGCTTCAAGTTATATGATATCAAGTATTTCTATCAAATACAAATATTTGTGTACGTATTATTTCAAGTATTCCTCTCAAATACTAATAATCTTGCGAGCAGTTATATAGTTTCAAGTAATTATTCCTATTTAATAACAATCATTTGCAAACACTTATTGCTTCAAGTGACTATTCTTAATAAAAACGATTCGGACAGTTATATGTCTTCAAGTAACTATTTGATGATAATGATGATGATAATTTGCTAATAATTATAAATCTTTGATTAACAATTTTTACCCAATGCTAACAATTTGTACACAATTATGTTTTCAAGTATCCTTGTCAAATGCTAATAATTTGCAAGCAATTAGATATAGTTCATGATCATTTAAAACAAGTAAACACTTTATACCTAGTAACAATATCAATGTTTTAAGTGTCAATGTATCAAGAGAGTTCAAAATAATGCTTAACTTTATCTCAAATCTATTTAACCTATAGATGAGACGATAACAAGTAGTCATTCTGGGCAGAGTGGACGTAGGAGTAATGGCAATGAAGGGATGATTCCACATGTTTTTATTATCATTCTACAGAATTATACAATTTCTGTTGATCAAATCAGGGCATTTTTGTTTACATCATTTTTGACAATAACTATCTTATAACTGTCTTACCTCATTCTAAGCGCTCATAATAGACAAAACCTACCCTAATCCACTTAAGGGAGGTAGGAGGATAGAGCAAAATATTCATCTCCTCTCGAATTAATTTTCTGAACGTGTGCTACCATTTTAATTTTGAAAAACATACACTTTCTGTTGACAAAATTAAGTTATTTTTTTATCACTTTTCACTATTTCCCTCCCTTTTTTTGCTGTAAAGACATGCTGCTTTGCTTAAGTCTAAAAGCTCGTAATAGGGGAAACCAACAATTGACTGCTCACTCAGATTTCATTTAGATGACGAAATAGGTTTTTCGTTTCGAATATCCATATTTACCAACCCCTCCGATCGGGACAGATATGACACAAGGTCAATTTTTAAGCGAAGTTTAACAGGTTTGAATTAAGAGTTTTCATTCTTTTAGACTAGTTGCCTCACCAAGGCTGAAGAACCCAGTCTGCCCTACTATTTACCCATAGCTTGAGGGAGAATAATTGGGTTCATACCTTTCCCAAGGGTATTAGTACTATGTGAAATACAATGTCTCGTCTAAGATTTGAACTAGTGTCGCCGTGTCCAATTCCTACTACGATAGCAATTACACCGCGGGCACCTCCACGTTTCGAATATCAGACTCTTTCAAGATGTAATTATGTGATGAGTTTCCTAGTAGGTTTATTGTTGATTACGATCATCACTTTTATATTTGAATATCCAAAAATGAGACATTAATTTTCAAACAACAATAGTTTATGCAAATATTTTGTGTGTGTGTGCTCACGCGTGTGTGTGAGTGTGATACCCATGGATTTCATCCAACGAATCACTTGCTTCTCTTCAACTACATTACCTCTCACTTTCCTCATAACACAAAAGTGTGCCTTACGATGTGACTTCCGCACGACATAAGAAGTCATAAAACATTCTTTCCCCACCATCATCCGACAAGTCTTTCTTACCTCCCAACCCAGTTCCTTTTCACCCTCGCTGGTCCAACCGGTCGACTTTGTCGAAGTTTGGCAGTTTGTGCCAGGCAAGCGTCGTCGGCCGTTGATGTCATTCTACGTCTCTCACACAACTTACTTCCAGGTAAGAATAACTAAGTTTCCTTTTTATTTTCTCTGTTCACCTTTCATTTTTTCCACGAATCGTTTTGTCTTCATCGTGATGAAATTAGATAGTATTTCTATCTTTTCCAAGAAACATTGACAGCATTATTATGATATTTGATTCCACCAAAGTCCCGAAGATATAGAACTATATTATTGTTTTAACGATGCATAGGAACATCTCTGACGTGTACTGGCGTAATTAATGAAAACGATTAGACGGTAGTAAAGTGATTTCAATTTCTAGGTTCTTTTATGGCTTGGTCCGGTGAATTAATACAACTATTAGATTAAATATTTATCGCTACTTTCTAAACTTAAACACAGCACAACATAAAGCCACAAGTGTCGGGCACTCAGCAAAGGTTGAACTTATAATAATAATGGCCTGAGAGGTTAACTTATCAATTATTCCACGTGGCGATGGATTGAATATTCTTACATATTGTTATCAGTCCTCACAAAAGAAAAATTAACATCGTGGTTGTATTTGTTGATTAGTCTTAATATTGTTTGTACTCGCTTAAAAGCCTCCTTCGATAGCTATTAAGCTCGATATTGTGTCACTTCTTATTTATATGATTTATTTTATGATTATTTGCACATAAATGAATGAATAAATAAATAAAGAGGATATTTTAACACTAGAATTTAAATAGTGATCTGCCTTGATCGATTATTGTGCTCAGTGTGAGTACGACGTGTACTTCACATAAATATTTTTCTCATTTGAGAGTTCTTTACATCAGCGTTAGCTGATGGTTTTCCACTGGAATCGGAGTGACAGCAAGTCTCCTCAAGTTTCCAGGACTCTTCTTGATATTCTGGCCGATCTCAACAATGCTGTAGTTTGAATGATTTCAGCTCGTTCTCTAATTTCCAAGTCCTCCAGTCCCTGTACCAACCCTTTCGTGACAGTACCGAGCACGCCAATTACAATTGCTCTCACCACAGTTTATTCAGCTCTCTAACAAGGTCAAGGTATTTATCTCTTTTTTCGTTTTCCTTCAGTTTTACCTTGTGGTCAGCCTGAACGGCAAAGTTTATTATTCGGCAGGTTCTCTTTTTTGTTGACTATCACTAGGTCTGGTCGTCTAGCCAAGATTAAATGATCCGTTTGTATCCAGAGAATTTTATGCGTCTCATTTTCCAGGACAGATTCTGGGTTGTGCATATACCGTTTGTTTGAATGGTCAAATTTTATCTTCTTGCACAATTCTCAGTGGATCACCTTCCCCACCCAGTTGTGTCTAGTATTATACTCTTTTGGAGCTAACTGCATGCCTTATTATGTTATTGATCGTTTCACCTCTATAACCACATCACATATATCTGCTATTTTGTTGAGTTTTTGACATAGTCCTTATGGCGTTGTTCTGTGCTGCTATCAGAAGGGATTCAGTTTTATTATTATTATTATTATTATTTACTCCTTTAGAGCTTTTCACATCAGTGTTAGCTGATAGTTTTTCACTGGAGTTTGAGTGACAGCAAGTCTCCTCAAGTCTCCAGGACTCGTCTCAGGATTCTGGCCGTTCTCAGCAATGCTGTTATTTGGATAGTCTCTAGCCGTCCGCCAACTTCCAAGTCTTCTAGGCCTTTTAATAATCCTTTAGTTATTGTGCCAAAAGCACCAATCACAATTGTCACAATTGTCACTTTCATGTTCCTCAGCTTTTCCAATTCTCTAGCAAGGTCGAGGTACTTATCCTTCTTTTCACATTCCTTCAGATTTATTCTGTGGTCCACTGGGACAGCAAAGTCAACAATTTTGCTAATTCTCTTTTTTTTTGTTAATTATTATAAGGTCTGGTCTTCTGGCCGGGATTAGGTGATCCATTTGTATGTTAAAGTCCCATAGGAGTTTATGCGTGTAATTTTCTAGGATAGGTGCTGGGTTGTGCATATACCATTTGTTAGGATGGTCAAAATTGAATTTCTTGCAAATTTCCCAGTGGATCACCTTGCCGACCCAGTCGTGTCTCGCCTTATACTCCTTCTGTGCTAATTTGCTACATTCGCTTATTATGTGATTGATCGTTTCGTCTCTGTCACCGCATAGCCTACATTTACTGTTTTGTTGCGTCTTATCTATTCTCGCTTTGATATGATTGGTCCTTATGGCGTTGTCCTGTGTTGCTATTAAGAGAGATTCCGTTTCTCTCTTAAGATTTCGTTTTCTTAGCCAGGACCAGGTTTTCTGGTGTGAGATGTTGTTTATTAGTCGTTTAAGCGGCCATAGAGTCATTTTTTCTCCCATTTTTGTTTCCTAGATGTTGTCATTCTATCGTCTAGCGTGTTGTCCGTATCGTTTCTGATGGCTGTAATTAGTCCTCGTTCGTGTTTTTCTATGTAGTCTTCGAGCCGTTGTATCGATGCGTCAACGCTGTCTTTGATGCTGGCAAGTCATCTTCCTCCTATTATTATTATTTTTTACTCCTTGCTAGTTTTTCACATCAGTTTTAACTTTTTTCCCCATTGAAGTCTGAATGACTCATGTCGTCTTCAGGTCTTTAGTACTCTTCTGAATATTCTAGTCGATTTTACCTCTGCTGTAGTTAGATTTCATTATTCTCGGCACAATTCATTTTATGCTTGCTTATTTACTTTGCACTACTACTATTGCTACTACTATTATTATTTGTGTTTTCCCACTAACTGGTGCCCTAATCTGAAGTCCGAGTGACAGTCTATTCCGTTCTCTGGGATTCTTCTCAATATTCTAGCCTATTTCAACAATAGTGTGGTATGGACAGTTTCAATCAGTTCCCGGACCTCTACTTCCTCCAGTTTTTCTCAAGTTATTTGAGATTGTTCCAAGAATATTGAGTATAATTGCTAGCACTATCACCTTTATGTTCCACAGTTTTTCAGTTATATGGCAAAGTCTGGTATTTACCCAGATTTTCGTTTTTTTAAAATTTCACTCTGTGACCTTAATAGCTGATATGTTCTTTTCTTCTTATTAACTATAAGGTCTGGTTTTCTAGGAGGGATTGGATGATGTGTTTTATTATTATTATTTTTTGCAAGTTATTCATACCAGTTTTAACCAGTGATTTTTCACAGAAGTTTGAGTGACAGCAAGTCTCTCCAGGACACTTCTAAGTATTCTTGCTAACTTTTTGGTCTGGATGATCTCGATTTCCCTCCCGATTATTACTTCATTCCGTCTCTTTTTTGGCCTTTTGGAACCGTTCCAAGAGTACCAATTACAATTAGTATCACCATCACCTTCATGCTCCATTGCTTTTTCAGCTCTCTAGCAAGATCCAAGTAATTGTTTATCTTTTTTCTTTCTTTCCTTTTCACTCCATGGTCCACTTGAAAAGCAAAATGCACCAGATGAAAAGTTCTTTTTTTCTTGTTAATTAACACTAGGTCTAGCCTTTTGGTCGGGATTGGATAGTCTGTTTGTGTCTCAAATTCCCAGAAAATTAGGACTGATTCTAGTTTGTGCATAAACTATTTGTTAGTATGGTTAAATTTTAATCTCTTGCACAATTACCTGTGGATCAACTTTCGTACGTTTATACAGGATGTTAAGTGGTTATCGTAGAAAACTGAGTAACTGCAAGTCTCATGAAATCTCCAGTACCTTCATCTGTATTCTTGTAAACCTCAGCAATGCCATGTTTTGACTCAATCTCAACTGTTTGTCGCATTTCTAAATTACCTAATTTCACTTTTAATGCTTTTGAAATAGTTTTACGTGTGCAAGTTATTATGGGCAAACTCTTACTTTCACGTTCTAAACTTTTCTTAATTCTCGTGCAATTCTTCCGAACTTTGACTTTTCTTTTTACCCTATGGTCCACAGGTACAGCTACATTTGCGATCTGGTTGGTCTGTAGAAACAGCTTAAATTTATTTACATTTCTCACTTGGTGCATAGGAATACGAATTTTGCAGTCGGTCGATCTAATATAGAGATGTTTACTCATCAAGTTTAATTTATATGGGCTATTCAATAGCTGAATAGAAAGTAAAATGAAATCTAAAAGAAACAGAATTTGGAACTATAGGTACAAATTTTGCCAGATAAATCGTTGTTTACAACTTCGTCCCAATGTTACGAAATGTTTTTTTGTTTACGTCTTATTGAGCTATTAAAAATTCTATTTAAATGAAACTTGGTCGCTATGAACGATAGGTATGTATTATATATACAAACTGTACTAGTCGTATTGTTCTACACTAACTGGAAAAAGTATTAAATAGTATTCATTTCAGAACACAGTGAAAATTAGATTTAACTTGCTACAACCTAAAACTATCAATGATAAAAACGGCGAAATTATATTTATAATCGAATCAACATCCTGTGTATACCATAAATGGTATACACAGTGTATAAGATATTACGAAAAACTGTGTTTGAGATATTTAAGAGTGAGATTCATTTATCCGAGACATGTCAGTAATAAAATATTGGGCTAGAGATAAAAGAAATTTGACCTTTGAATGTATATGAGGCTACACTCTGTCGTCGCCTCCCAAAAGTTGTCGAAACGCTACTTTTATCCAAGCATTTGTAAAAAAGCAGCGTTTCAATATAGTCGTAAATCACACATTTTGATGGACACAGTTTTTTGCCAGCAGCATTTTCTTGTATATGACAATATCGTTTTGATAGGGTGGTTGGACTCGACTTCAAAGTTTCAGAATATTTTATAATTTTATTTTCTAAGCCTGTTTTACGTAGATTTCAAGGAGGCTCTCGAGCTAGTAGTGTTGGTAACATCCCTTAGTCTTGCGGGATCATAGAAGTGCGGCTGAATCTAGAAGCAAGATTGTAGGGAAGACCGTCACATAAGCAGCAAGTCATTCACGATATTTGGGAAATATTAGAAATATTTGTGAAGTTTATTTGACTCTTTATTGTTTTATTGTCAGGACTCTTTAAGATATAATTACGAAGAAGTGATTATTTGATTTTATTTTGAGGAAAATCATGGCTGAAGACATGATTTTATAAAAAACGCAAATTCGACATTGTTTATTCTTCATATATATATATATATATATATATATATATATATATATATATATATATATATATATATCAACTCATTCCGACCCCTGGGAGTGTGGAGTCATCACTTCGTTGCCATTACTCCCAGGCCTATTCTGACTCGGAGTGGAAGTGCCTGTTAGAATCTTATCAATAGATAAAATAGAACTGTTTCAGATAGTTTAAAATGATTTTGCTCTATAAACATTGGTATTGTAACTGTCACTGAAATTTGTGTTGACAAAATAAAATCAAACCAATGGTGTTCTAAAAAGTAATAACTGACAACATAAAAATTGAAGATCGGTGTGCTTATAAGATAAGGCAGAGGAAATAACCCCGTGAAACAATCTTCAATTAGAAAACACATCGTTACTGTCCCTACTTCCGTTTTCGGTAATGTAACTACTCAAGGTTTAAAGGGAAGATACTATCTAGAAGGGAATGATTCAACCTAAGCTGGAAAGAAAAGTGTCTCTGCCAAAAAAATGTGTTGAGCCAAGTCCAAAGAATCTGAATTACTCTTGGATTTCTGGCTAAGACTGCATACAAGTATTTCACTGTAACTGCCTTGAGTCACTTCTTGTAGACAAAAAACACCGACTATATTGGCCTTTACCTTTTAGAAAATGATATAAATATAAAGCACAAACATTAATTGAATCGTTATCTTTTGTCCACCAGAAAACGAAAACTCGGGAGGAGTTACAGTAACCCAGTATGAAGTGTTTTCTTGTTTAAAATGATTGTGAGATTTATTAATATATTTACTTTTAAAACACTGATATTGCAACTAAGTATGAAGTGTTTAATTGTTTTAATTAATTGTGAACTTTATTAATATTAATATTATTAAGCTTTTAAAACACTGATATTGCAACTAAGTATGAAGTGTTTAATTGTTTTAATTAATTGTGAACTTTATTAATATTAATATTATTAAGCTTTTAAAACACTGATATTGCAACTAAGTATGAAGTGTTTAATTGTTTTAATTAATTGTGAACTTTATTAATATTAATATTATTAAGCTTTTAAAACACTGATAGTGCAACTAAGTATGAAGTCTTTATCGGTTTAAAATAATTGCGAAGATACATTTTTGTATCGTATATAATTGGAAAGCATAATTGTTAAACTGACTTCGACATAAAACAACCCAACAACGGCTGACGTGAAACCAATAAGTAAACGTCTTTCTTTTCTTTCTCTGTCTCTGTCTCTCTGTCTCTCTCTGTCTCTCTTTTTCTCACCTCCTCTTCTAAACTCTATCTCACCCAATTTTATCGACTAAACGAAATGTGAACACGCTGAAAAACTCAGGACAATCAGTTAAATCATTTGAATGATGTAATGGAATGGAAAGAAAATATTTTTTGGTGATTTTTCTACATGACATCGTTCGTCCTCAAGTTACAAATGCGTTCATAAATTTGAAATTAGTTCTTCCACGTGCGGTGTATTCACCAGATCTGTTATCTTCAAGCTACAATTTATCCATTTATTTGTCTTCTCAGCGGTTTTAACTTTTGAAATATATCGAAGAATTCCTCGACAAATTCATCAAATCAAAAAGTAAAATACATGGAAGAGTGATGTAAAAACATGAAAGTCGGGGAAAAATGTTTTGATGACTGAACAGAGAAGCTGTAAATGTTTTGCAAAAAGATTTTGCAGCAGAAAAAACAAAAAACAAAAGCAAAAACAAAAACAAAAAAAAAAAAAAAAACGGAAAAGAAAATGAAAAGGGAAGTGGCAACTTATACACAGATTTTTTACGTAACCAAGAATCCACAAAATAAAGATGGACATTTACACTAGTTCTGTGTTGTGGATGCTCCTTTGGTATCGTAGAGAACACACACACACACACACACACACACACACACACACACACACACACACACACACACACACACACAGCATTGTATATATCTGAATTTATGTGAATGTGTGTGTGTGCATTTATAGCATATACATTCATATGTATATATACAAATATGCAATCATCTTTTATAGGTACTGCACAGACATGCACATCTATGCATACTTATATATATATATATATATATATATATATATATATATATATATAGATAGATAGATAGAGATATATATATATAGATAGATAGATAGAGATATATATATATATATAGATAGATAGAGATATATATATATATATAGATAGATATATATATATATATATATATATATATATATATATATATATATATATAGATAGATAGATAGAGAGAGAGAGAGAGAGAGAGAGAGTAATAAACATAATGATATGATTATGTAGTAGTTCGAAATGCTGACATCTCATATATTTTTACACTTTTATTTTTGATCTAGGAAGCAAGGTTACAGTTACATACTAACAAATTGAATTTAAATTTTAATATGATATTATATCTATCTATCTATCTATCTATCTATCTATCTATCTATCAAGCAATTCCATCGCGGACGACGTATGAGTACTCAAATTTTAAGTTAAAATGGGAACTGCTAGACAGCTTGCACAGCTGATTTTGTTTATAGTGTGGAAGACTTGTATATAAGCTCTTACCAGCCATACTTTTTAGATGTGTTAATAACTGAAGAATGAAGAACTAGTGTACCACAGATCAGCCGAACAATATTCCTCTGGTTTTGATTTGAATTCAGGGTCCTTCCTTCTTGATAGAGTGTCCTACCAGGGCTAGAGAGCCTAGTCTACCCTATTTTTCATATAGCTGTAGCGTGTTATTAACTAAGCTTCGTTTAATTGTATCTCAAGGCAAGAAATATGGTGCACCTAGTGAGAATCTAATTCGCTAATAATGGTCTGCTAATCTAGGTTGCATGGAAAAAGAATAGATGAATACATGCTATTCTCAAGGGCTTTAGTGAAAATAATATTTAAACAAATTTGAACTTTGCTCGATGACTCCATTATCTTATTTTGAATTCAGAGTTTTTTCTTCTAAAAAATATGCTAAATAGTAGGATAGGCTGTATTATATAAATTCTCATTTTGCCAACTGTTCACTCAAGGCTCAGACAGGGGAAGAAATCAATTCGTACCTTCCAAAGAATGTTAGCGTGAAGTGAAACGCAAACCGCCACGTCGAGAAATTAAACTCGGCTCATCATTATATATATATAGAGAGAGTAATGGATAATAATCAATATTGAGAAGTTTAGGTTTTATACTAATTCTGCTTTAATGAAAGCGCTTATTTCAATATTGGTGATGAAGTCACTCCTGTGGATGTTGAGGATGGTGCAGAGTCAGTGCTGGTGGAATCACTCGAAAAGTCGTAGGTGATGACGGTTTGTGTCCCACGACACTGAGCCATATAGGAGGTGGGGCAAGTATTACGGCTCTATAGACACTCATATTTTGCATGGTTCTTCACTTATCTGTTGCAACAAACGCATTTGTACTGTCTACCAAATACACTGCTAGCCTTTGACAGCCTGTTATCTACTTTCTGGTCGATCTTGGCATCTGGCGTAATATGGTGACGTAGAGCGGATAATAGTCTTCTCGAGGTGCAGCCTGGTGGAGTACATCCGTCCTTTTCTAGTCCCAAAAGCTGAGCGGCCTCATTGAGCAAGAGGTAATGCGCTGCAAAGCTCTTTCTGTGTGAGCAACAAGTGCAGCATTGTCAGCAAAGCCCTCTGTTGTACTCCCAGCACTTCTGTTGGAGCTGCTGGAGAATAAACACTACGTCTCGGATCATTTGTGTAGGCCTGTAACCGTCGAAAATTAAATCAAGACGGCATATATATATATAATTGTTCTAAATTAAATTTAGTAATTTAAGTTTTGTGGTTTTAATTCCTGTGTTTTATTGTCTATGTATGATTTATCTCGGATGTCGGACACTCGCTCTGTAAACATTGCTATCTTTAAACACAGTAATAATATATATAGTAAATTGATCAATAAATCCATTGCTAAATTTTTAGCGGAAATTTTTATTTCAGCTTTCGAGAATCCTTAATTTAAATGCGTTACTAACGAAAGGATAAGGTGAAAATTTGTTGTGTAATTTTTATCATTGGTGGATGGACTCACAGATACATAGGTTATATCTATCTATCTATCAGCTCTGTATCAATGACCGGCCATTGGCCTAATGAGTCGAGTGTTCGCCAATGGGAGACTGGGGTTCAATCTCAGGTCGGGTCATACCAAAGACTCAAAAAATGGTACTTGATGCCGCCGTACTTATCACTCAGCACTATAAGGTGAGGATCAGGTGTAAAGTGGAGCAATCCAGCGAATGGAGTAGCGCCCTCCCCTACACCTCGGTCTTGTATCTACTGAAAAGTGAGCCTTCGGGTCACCCTCGATTAAGGTCGCCAACTTTTATCTGTGTGTGTGTGTGTGTGTTTGTGTATGTTTGTGTGTATGTGTACATGCTATTTCGCGCAACTGGTATTTTGCTGTTGTACAGAACAGAAAAACCACTTAGCATGAAACATATATCAACAAATGCTACTTCTCTATCTATCAAGCTATATAAATTTAAGGAATTTTCTGCTGGTTGTCTTCAATATCAGTAAAAACAGAGTCAATGTGGTTCTGGACTGACCGATTCATCGAGCCTCAGGTGAACATCCTCCAAAGCTCTAAGCCACCTCGCTGGGGTTAGGTTTATCACCTGGCGCCTGAGGCGCCCCTATTAAGGTAATGCCGACGGAACCCGAGGCATTTTTATGCTCGCCAGGCGTGTCTGGCCAACTGCCGTGTGCCTTGATCTACTTAAAAACGGCTTTGTGCCATATTCACGCGTTAGTGAGGCGCCCGTTGAATACTTATTCTACAAGGATGGCTTTGGCATTAGATTACCCACGAAGGTTGATATGCCATTAAAAAAACAAAGAAACCAAACCACACATGCACACACACATGAACTCACATGCAAATGTACACACACACACACACACACACACACACACATATATATATATATATATATATTGAAGAGTACTTTAAGACTCGCAAATTAGTCTCGCTGACTTTTTACAAGTCTAGTGAGTTCACATTATTTCTTATTATGACCTACGGCAAAACTAAATTAATGGTTTTAAATATTTATACACAGTGATTGATTGATCCCTATCAAGCTTTACAATGCGAGTAACACACTTTTACTGTTACTATCTTGGCAAGTAAACTAGTCAAATATAATTGTTTCATCCAAGTGCTTACTTTTCCCGCATTTTTTGTTCTGTCAAAGAGTGCAGCACGCTAACGGGGAAATATTCTCGCAAGATATTTAACGAAGATGTCATACTTGTATAAACTAGTGGGAACTCACCTGACACTGAGTAACTGACAAAGTCCTCACGAAAATTGGAGTGAACAGACAAGTGTCTGTTCTAGCTGAAAAGTTTCTAATGAGCGTTTTTTTTTTTTTTTACCGTTAATCGTGGTACTACGATGTGTTTTGTTGTTCGGAGCCAGATTCAAGAAACAGATAAAGAATAACAAAGAAATGTATATTACCTATGTTAATTTGTCAATTTGACAAAGATGTTTAACTTTGGACTGCAGTTTGGTCGAATTAGATAATATCACATGTAGTAGATCAATGGGCTATATAGACTTTCAACTTAAGAAAATAACTTTTTTCACACTTCTAGAACCACTCAAGTACCTTGCCCCAGCTTGTCACTGGATAAATCTCTAAAGAAGAAGAGCTTTTTACGAGCCACTCAAGTATATAACAATGGAAACCAAGAGATGCAGCATGGTGGATGTGGAGCTAGGCGGATGAATCCAAAGTTTGGTCAGATGCTGGGATAAAGAACCTCACAGGTCAACGGTCAGGATCAAATAGTTCAGAAAAGAAACTAATGCTACTCATCTTTAAGGGTGGCGTCTATTGATGAGAAAATAAAAGCTGCATACGAAAGACTACCATGACTCTAATTCAAACCGTACATTTAAACTGCATGGCCCTTCACGCGGGTAAACAACTGCTGAGTTTGGAGCACAGGTCCCAATGTTCGAAAAATCAGCTACAGAACCCTAACCCAACTTACTTAGTTGCAAAACATTGTTAATATAGTGACATCTAAAGTTAGGACATTAATCACAATAAACCAACTGCTTGAGTTTAAGGCATCTGCTGGCGAGCACAGTATAGGCATTAAATGCATGCAAGAACATAAATATTACCATTGTGAACTAGACTTGAAATATCATATTGCTGGTAATGGGTAGATATTTGTCTCGGAATCTGCATGTAAAAACTTTGTTAATGCTGTCATTGGAAGTGTAAAAATTCTTCTCAGTTCTCGGGCCTTAAAATCACTAAGTAGAATAGGAAAAACCCAACCTAGAATTATGAGTACTACATTTAATGCCAACCCTAGCACAGCAATCGTCTCTTGCTATAGTCCCACCAGTGATGAAACAAATATCATATTCTATGACGGGCTATCTTCTCTTGCTCGATGCATTCCAAACATAACATTCTACTCATCGGTGGAGACATGAATGCACAAATAGTTAAAGATAAAATAGATTTGACATACACAATCTGCGAAATAGAAATGGCGAATATCTAACAGATTTTTATACCAGAAAAGTTTTTCATGCCTAAACGCTAAATTCAAAAGTGGGAGGAGTGAAAGCTATGGCCGTAAACCTACCAATATAACATTTTCGAACATTGGGACCAGAGCTCCAAACTCAGCAGTTGTTTACCCGCGTGAAGGGCCATGCAGTTTAAATGTACGGTTTGAATTAGAGTCATGGTAGTCTTTCGTATGCAGCTTTTATTTTCTCATCAAGGAATGGATGAATAGCGCTTTGAACTGTGAGGCATACTCTTTTGAAGGAGTATCTTCCGAATCCTCACAGAAATGATACGCCGGAGTCTACGCAGAAATAAAAAAAAAACCCAGTTAAAACCACATGTTACGACCGGTCCTCACTTACCAATAAAAATATTAGTAATAGATATTCGGTAAGAGTAAGATACAAATCCGATACTCTTCAGGAGATATCTGAAAGACATATTCCGAATGATGAATATGAAAACTTCGTCACAGCCCACATGGAAGCAGCAGCAGAGTGCATACCAAACAAGCCAAGAGCCAAATGTTGAGTTCCCTGGAAGTCAATAGTAGTTGAGAAAAGTCGAGATAACTTTAAAATAGCTCTCTTACTCAATAAAAGGAACCTAACAAATGTCAACGTGCAGGGACTTAGGAAATCTCAGAAAGAACTAACCAACATATATCAAAAAGAGCAATTATAATAGATTCAAGGTCAAATGAATAAAATTCGAAATTCATTTGAAGATAGGCAATCACGAATAGCATGGCAGACAGTAAAAGACAGTAAGTGGAAGGAAGAGCACATTAAAGGCAAAACTAAAAACTGCTTGCCAAAAAGAGAGACTTCTGAAGTGGAAAGAACATTTCAAGAATCTGCTTGGAAACCTTCCTGAAATCACTGACAAACTTATCCAAAAAATCATTAATGGTCAACTAGACGGCAAACTAGGACAGTTTACGGAAGAAGAACTTGACACAGTATTGAAAAAAATTAAAACAGAAAATCTATAGGGTTTGACGAAATACCCCTTAAGGTTTGGAAGACAAGAAAATTTGACGACATTCTTCTCTAACTCTGCAACACCGTCTATAAATAAAGCACAATAGAGAAATGAATGAAAGGTTGCATCCTTTCCTTCCCTAAAAAGGCGACATTGGAATCGTTAAGAATTTCGGAGGCATAACTCTAACCGCTATTACTGCTTAGGTTTATAATGCTCTGTTTCTCAATCGTATCCAATCTGAAATCGAGAAAGTTCTTAGAAAAAATCAGATCGGTTTTCGAAGGAATCGCTCCTCAACATCACAAATTCTGACAATCCGTCGAATGATCAAAGGAGCACGAGCAAATAATCTTGGGCTAACACCATTGTACGTAGATTTTTCCCCAAAACCCTCGATTCCATACACAGAGGCAAAATGGGGCAAATAGTACTTGCATATGGTCTTCATAAAGAAACCGTTACATCTATTGTGATATTTTACAAAAACACAAAAGCAATGGTTCGCTAACCTGATGAAGACACCGATTTCTTCGACATTGACACTGGAGTCTAATAAAGACATACATTAGCGCCATATTTGTTTATACTCTGTCTAGTCTACGTACTTCGAACATCTATAGATCTAATAAAAGGAAATAGTTTCACATTAAAAATGGCAAAAAGCAAACGATATCCTGCTGAGATGCAGACAACGAAGACGACTTCGCACTTCTCTCAAATGCACCAGCCCAAGCCAAATCCCTGGTATATAGCCTGAAGCAAGCAGCGGTTGGCAATGGCCTCTACGTGAATGCACATAAAATAGAGTAGATATGTTTTTAAAAAAGAGCCATCTTCACTCTAAGTGGCAAGCTTCTAAAATTAGTGGACCAGTTCACATACCTCGGTAGCAACATCTCATCAACTGAAAGTAATGTCTACAGCATGGGTGTGAAATGCTATTAACAGGTTATGTATTATATGGAAGTCTGATCTATTCGATAAAATAAACTGTATTTCTTTCAAGCTGTAGCTGTATCCATATGGATACACTACATGGACACTTAAAAAATGCACAGAGAAAAAGTAGGTTGGGAACTACATAACAATGCTGCATGATGTCTTCAACGAATCCTGAAAGCAATATCCGATAAAACAGTAGCTGTACGGCCACTTACCTCTCATCTCACTAACCATTCAACTAAGACGAACAAGACATACGAGGCATTGCTGGAGAAGCAAGGACGAACTCTTCGAAAGTTATCAACCACAAAACAGTATTTTTCTGTTCGTGTGGTAATCCTCGTAGGAAATGGACGAGGCAAATCCAATTCAAATCCTGTAAGAGCTGTTTGCATTTCACTTCGTACTAATGACTTTGAGTAAATTGGTAAATAATAGGGCAAACTGGAGCATTTAAATTTGGTACGGCAACAAGTCTAGGTGAAAGAAAACTCTAAATTTGATTCAGCTGTATTCTGCAAAAAATTGAACTCGTGTCGTATCTTACTTGTGGCTGAAAGGTGCAGAAAAAAAGAGATTATATTTTCACATTGTCATCATCGTTTACTATGTATTTACGGTAGCGATAAACAAAAACATGAATGCTGTGCTCATAAAAATATGTACCAGCAAAGTCGATTCATTTTTCCCGGCAATGAAGACGGCGTTATTGTCAGGAAAAAATTTTGTCTGTGTTGTCCATATTTCATTGGCTCGATTCGCGTTGATGAGTTGATCGAAATTTAAACCTGTTGGGCATGGCTTATTAACACTGAAACGCATTACCCACTACCTAACTGTGCTTATATCCACTTTTGGATCCGCGTTCATCATGAATCAATGAATGATATACCTTTACTTTCATGTCAGAAGCAATTTTGCTTGGCTACCACTCAGTTCATATCAGTAACTAAGCGAAAAGTTCTGGGTCATTGGCGGAAAAGTTCACCCATTACTATTATACTACTAGTATCAACCATAGACGCTATGAGTCAATATAATAAACATGAGGTATTACTTTCGGAGCAGTCTACTTACAAGGCTCTTGTTCATCACAATGTGAGAAATTATGTTTTGTAGCTGAAAACTTCTTTTATTCAACGATATCATTTTGCTTCCTACATCTGTTGCAAGTTCAGTGGAAAATGAATAGAAGCATTACTTTTGAAGCAATTCTCCTCTCCATAGTTCTGGTCTTAGATTTGAGCACACTAGCCAAAAATTTTCACATTGAATATTTTTGGGGAAATAATGTAATTTCACCAAAGACTCGTTTCATCACTTTCAGCACATTAAGAATTTTACCATGTAATATGTAACAACGTTTTCTCTCATGAACAGTCTTTTTCAATTCACTCTACTGAGTGCCTATGATGTTAAGATCTGGAAACTGAGTTGGTCACAGTATATTGTTGGTATGTCTGGCTAATCTTAAATACAATTTCAATCTTCTTTAAACAATTTGGCCCATTTGTAAACATTTTTGACAAAAACATGCTTCTTCGTACACATCACATATTCTTCTATAAGTTTAACATGGTTTGTATTTCTCAGCCACCAAGAATTTGATTACAGACCTCTGTTCAAGCTTAAAGCACTCTGATTTGTTGCCGTTTTGAATAGCCTCAAAACAAATATTATATGAGATTAGAATAATTTTTGCTATAAACGAATTCCGAACAATGCAGAGTTTACATTTATGGAAAACATTCTGTAAAGATTTTTTAGCTTTTTTGAAAAAATTCGACTATTTTCATTGAATGACCCTCATATCTCTCTCTCTCCCCCACTCTCTCTTTACACACACACACACACAAACACACACACACACACACACACACATATATATATAAAGTAAATCCAAAAATTCCTATCGTTTGAAAGCTAGAAACTAAATATTCAGAGAAAAAGGTTTTAAATCTGTGATCACTTGCACGTATCCAATACGTAAATTTATCTGAAAACATACTTCCTGCTGTAATTCATTAGAACATTCTTAAAACAGGGGAGGTTGTCAGGTATCATTGCTTACGCACACACACACACACACACACACACACACACACACACACACACACACACACACACACACACACACACACAGACTTATGTTTGCAAGCTTATAATTAATAAGCACCTTCCTCTTATATATATCTATGCATATATGTATGTATATATATATACATATGCGTGTAGATTTTTCTCTCTTTTTTTTTTGATGTTGTAATCTTTTGCATACGCCTAACATGTAAATTTGACAAAAAATAAACATGCACTTTTTGTTGTAATTCATTAAGACATTCTTAAAACAGATGAAGTTGCCAGGTTTGATATGTATAGTGTGTGTGTGTGTATGCCCGTAATTCTGTGTGTGTGTGTGTGTGTGTGTGTGAAAGGGAGAGAGAGAGAGAGAGAGAGAGAGAGAGAGAGAGAGAGAGAGAGAGAGAGAGAAACATTGGTCGCAGCTGGAAGAACTTTACATATATATATATTCAAACTTCTTACAACAGAGAGGAACGTCTTTCTTTCTTTCTTTCTTTCTTTCTTTCTTTATTCTCTTTCTGTCTGTTTCTCTCTTTCACACACACACACACACACACACACACACACACACACACACACACATATATATATATATATATATATATAGAGAGAGAGAGAGAAGGTTATTTTTCAAAGTCAAACGTAAAGTGTGTCTTGACAGGTTCTTCACTGTTCTACTTTTTTGCCGTAGGCTTGAGTTAATAGATAAACCTATGAAATTCACACACACACACACACACACACACACACACATATATATATATATATATATATATATATATATATATATATATATATATACAATTTCATCGTTATTCTAAGCACTATAACGAAAAGGTTTCTTTACTGAACTAATACGCCCAAACACAAATTAGCAGTAATGGGGAAAAGGAGTGTGACGCTCTTGTTTTAGCTCTTGATTCGCTAGTCTTTAAAATTGAGTAAATTCTTGTTTCAAATTTGGTAAAAAAATCACTTTATTTCTGCTCGGTAATGACATTATTTTTCATTTTTTGAATGGTCAGCAGTTTGGTGCTTGTATAATTTACACACACACACACACACACACACACACACACACACACACACACACACACACACACGTGTTTCAGTAGTTTGGGGTCTGTAAAATCTGCAACAAATGCGCCCGCACAGAAAGTCGTGTCTGAGATAGAACTTGATTTTCATAAGCCCGAATTTACTTGTTAAACGTTTCTTTCGCATTATCCTTGAATTCTGAGAAGTAAACATGAACTGAGAATTTTTCACACGTTTTCATGATCAACATTGGTCAGCTGATTTTCAATGAGGGTTGGTTTGAGTAATTTTTTGCGCTGCACTTGTCTGTCAGGGAGAAAGAGATTATCATTGAACAGGAATTGATGTGAGCGTTACTGATAGAATACAGTTATGGGTATAAAACAAATGCATTACAAATAGTTTTACTGGTGAAAATATAGCAAATGTTTAGACTATTAGAATACGTTGAAAATCAGGACGAAAAAATTGTCAGGGACTAGGCCAGTGTTAATGATAGAATATGGCTAATAATTTTATTGTAAAATGTATTCCTTGTAATTTTTTCCATAGAAGTGCACTGAAAAGCAGAAAGATAGTATTGCCAGTGGTCGGGAAATAAAGCAGGTGTTATTGATAGAATAGGGCTATTATATGTATAAATGCATTATAAATTAATTTACTATAGAAATGCATTGACAATCAGAAAAAGAATATCATTAGTAGTCAGGATAGTAGGGATACAAGAAATGATTATCTTATCCGTTAGGGGTACGTAGGGTGTTACAAGACAGTTTCGGAAATACCTTCTCGATGTCTATTGGCCTATGTTCTTTGAACAGTAGAGACTTTGTCTCTGATTCTACTAGGAACGAGAAACCTAAATGGCGATATTTAATACATTCATCAAATACATCTTTTTCATTTTTGTGCCCCTTCTATATACTGCTTGTTCATGTAAGACTACGTGTAAATTTTTGCCTGTGGGGAAACATAGCACATTCTTTCTTTTAATACCACTGGAGTGTATTTTGTATCATATTAAATATGAAATGTTCTTGTCTGTATCAAAAGTTTATCTTGTCTTTCCTTTCATTGCGATTAGTGTTAATAAATTATAGATATACTGATTATAATATTGGTCTTTGGTATGTGGGGACTCGAATGAATATCTTTCCGACTACCAAGTAGACCCATACAAGCATCACTGACAGAATATTGTTTTAATATTTATAGTTCAAATGCATTGTAAGCGATTTTAATGTAGAAAAGTATTGAAAGTTATTTAACTATAAAAATGCATCGAAAATATATAAGAAAAAGGATTGTTAGTTGTCAGGAATTAAGGAAAGGGCTACTGGCAGAATAATGTTGCGTAGCCAATACTCGAATATGGCCATGTGCGAAATAGACATGTAATGTTCATAACGATAGAATATATAAAGAACAGGAATCTCAAAAACACGTAACTACTTCTTGTTCAGGTACGAAACCTTTTTATTAACATTGAGTTAAAGGTTTCGACGTAAGGAGGAGAGACACAATCTTCTATGCCGTCTTATTCATTTGGCCCCCAACTCGAGCGGCCCCCCATAGGGCGCACGTTCGCCTCGCGCCTGCGAGCTCCAAGGGTCGATCCTTCTCGTTTGGGGTCCAAAACCCGACTCTTATTTTCTTCAAAATTCTCACACAAACTTCCGCGTGCTTCCGGTGCGTGACGTCACCCGCACCTTGTCACCCAGTATCGTCTCGGACTGTTATGATATCTGAGTGACACCTCCATCCGCTCGCGCGCACCCGCGTTAACACCTGCTTCAATCTTACACCCAACCAACCCATGTGCTGAGCCGAAAGGTTCTCAGCCTAACTAAACTCAAAGGCATGACCCGAAATCCCTCGGCTATTTCATAACAATAATAGCAACATATGATTATAATTTTTTATACATATATCTGAAGTAGGATTAGTGGACAAAAACTCTGATATTTTTGTTGTTTGACCATTCACTTTAACAATACTCAGATTTATCTGCAAATCGAAAAACAGGGAGAAAACACACACACACACACACACACACACACACACACACACACACACACACACACACACACACACACACAAACAAAAACAAAAACAAAATAAAGTCAAGAACGATGTTTATTTATTAGACTATTGAGTTCGCAGAAATATTTCATGCGACCTAACGGTTGAACAAAAAGCTAGTTATTGAAGCTTTTTCACTAACTCAGACAGATGTCAAAATATTTTGACTGTAATACCACAATTGTCGGCAAAAAAAAAAATAATGCCAGTCATATATACCATCATTCACCAGGACAGTGTAATGACAAGGCGGGAAACGAAAGTGTCAAAAACGCGACTCAAAGGCCATAAGTCAGTGTAAACGAGCTATTCGCTTACTCACAATAGAGACTCTTCGCATTTATTGGAAAAAAACGTCGACATTGGCGCAAACTTAAGTAAGAAAGAAAATTATTTAGACACTATTCTTTATTTAAATGGCAAGGGATGATAAATCTTGTTTTGTATATTCAGATTGTTAAATTTATTGTATTGTATTACCACGTGACAACTTTAGCTAAATCGAAAATTGCAATTGATTTCATTTGTATCGAACAGTGTCATGTCCTTGAGAGTAATACTTCTTGTTACGAAATCGAACTTAGGGACAATTACCGAGTCTCTCTAGCTGAGAAGTCTTTGTCTTTTACATCATTCTTTGGTTATTGGGCTGGAATTAAAATGTAGTGTCTGTTATTCTTCTTTAAGAGTGTTCTTGTGTTAAGGCAGAACACGATACCGTGTTCTTGCTTTCACAAACGGCGCAGCAAAAAAATCGAGATTCCAATCCTGCAAGAGCACTCCCCCAACAGTATCAGAGAGAGAGAGAGAGAGAGAGAGAGAGGGGGGAGAGAGAGAGGGGGGGTTGCAGTCACTAAAGCTATTCTCTACCTTGCTCATGTGTGCGCACGTGGGAAAACCGTTGAAAATTAAAAAAACAAACACGTGTTGCTTACTACAACCAAGTGGAGATATCAACCAAATGGAGATGTCAAACAAATACATAGATACACAAGTTACACTTGTAACGTGTCATATGTTGGGAAAAGAAAGTTGGTCAGTCTTTTCACGTGCACATGTGTGTTTTGTGACCATTACGACATAACTTTTCAGATGCATGGATTTTAAACTTATTACCGGTAGCATTATCTCTTTCCCATACGTGGGAATGTCTCCCTCTTTCTTTCTTTCTTTCTCTTTGAGTTAGTCTGCTCTAATATATATGATTTTTAAAAATCTGTTTTCATGTCAATATAACTTACCTTCAAACTGATCAGATGCCACAACGAGATGACAGTCTTATCTTTACAAATTACAAGTACAATCCACCATGCGAAAATACATTTCCAACGTTTTATCTTGCTGCAATAGTTGAATATCGAACTGAGATTTGTTGAAAAGTATAATTTATCCCGAGAACCGCTTCAATGCTTTAGTATTCCGTATTAAGATGAAGTGAACCCAAAATGTCTGTTTTGAAAAAAATAAAAATAAAGACAGGCAAGTTTTTCCTTTAAAGTCTCTACAAGAGTTGTATTGAATACATTAGACATGATTTTAATGTCATCATCTTTGTCTCAGTAGAAGATCAAAAAATTCAATAAACAAAAAATAGTGAATAATTAAAAAACTCATTTGAATAAACTTATTTTCTGTGCTTTGTATGTAGGTTCAGTTTCTTTGTTTAACGACATACGAACTTTCATGATTTATTCAATGCTAAAGCCATTCTTGTAGAAGGACGGTAGAGGTACTATTTAACCTATAGCTGCGAGATAAGGGGTTTCATACCTTTCCTAATGTTAATATCCCGCGAGTGGAATTCGAACTTGTTTACTACTGCGTCGCAGTCCAGCACTTTTGTCACTACATCTCGTTGCCCAATCAGCCGGGGCTGCAGAAACACCGACTGTTTCTCTGCAGAATGGTAAGACTGCCCCAACGAGAGTCCTGTATATGACACAAAACATTCTGATGGCGAGATTCCAATGATAATGGAGCTTTGGGGAATGCAGAGTGCTTCTTCATTACCATCACTCCTTTGTCCACTCTCGCCCGGAGTGGTAGCATCGGATAGGGTTCTGTCTATGGGTCAAATAGAACTAAGTTGTGCACTCATGCTAAACTGAATTGTTTGAAATAGAACTGTTTTGGTAGTGAAATTGTGTACTTATGCTTAACTGAATTGTTTCAAATTGAGCTGTTTTTTGACATTGAAACTGTATACTAGAATTGTTTTGACATTTAAACTGCGTACTAATACTAAACTGAATTGTTTGAAATAGAACTGTTTTGACATCTAACTGTGTGTAAACAGAAATCTGTACTTATACTAAATTGAATTGTTTGAACTTTTATCAAAATGACTTAATTCGGCGTTAAATGACCCCAAAAGGATTCATACGCCGTAAAACCAACCAACCAACCAACTACCCCACAGGGACTCTCTCTCTTTGTATGAAGGCTAGTGATAATAAGATACAGATAACAAAACTCAACCACCATTCTTCAAAATGAGATTTATTTGAATAAATAAAAAAGCAAAACGAAATAAAAACTAGATGATCCGCGAATGTGTTGGGTTCCAGTTGTGGCAGTAGTCTATGTTAATATCGATGCCTCTATTCAGTAATGAGTAATGTTATTAAGATTTCACATTGAAATCTGTGATATCAAGAATTTCGATGGGTAAAACAAATGACGTTCAGTGAGAGCATATATCACACAAAATTGTCGTTCAGTGGCAAACTGGACTGGAAATTGTTCTATTCTCTAAGCTAAACCATTTTCCGCGTATTCTTCTGATAAAAATATCGCAATGATTGGCCATTTTTGCTGTGATATGGTTATATATATATGTGTGTGTGTGTGTGTGTGTGTGTGCGTGTGTGTGTGTGTGTGTATCATTCTGACTATTATGACTGTAATTATTTTATCCATTAGATCTGAAGAAGTCCAGTTATTTTTGGCGTTATTGATTCATATCAATACCCACAACAGGATGGAGATAAATTTATTATCCTAATGTGACCGGTTTTTGTTTTTCTTAAAGGTATATATATATATATATATATATATATATGATTATATATGCATGGTTATATCATCATCATCATCATCATGGCGTGCCGCCAGCACGGATATCCCTTACCCTCTCTCGCCACTTCTCCCTATCATTCATCGCCTCCGGCAGGTCTTCAGGGTTACATCCTGTGTCCTCACATAGTTGCTGTATGTAAGTTCGAGCTGGTCGTCCTGCTTTTGCACGGCCATATGTGGGGGTCCATTGGAGTACATCACTTATGAGCTCGTCCTTGCTTCTCCAGCAGTGTCCCGCGTGTCTGGTTCGTCTAACTTGTATAGTTTTCGTGATGGGGGGCAAGTGTCCGTATAGTTGGTGTCTCGTGGGGTGTTGTCGCCAGGACTTGTTCAATACTGCTCTCAACATTCTTGTGTAATTTCCGTCTAGTTTCTTCTCCAGCCGTTTAGTTAGCGTCCATGTAGTGTATCCATATAGCAGTATCGACACAAATATATATATATATATATATATATATATATATATATATATATATATATATATATATATATAATGACAATTTCGGTTACAGAGAGATAAAAAGATAATATTCAACACGAAGACACCACAAAATTATTATTCAGTTACAAATTGAACCAGGAATCACTTTGTTCTCTAAGAGGATTTTAAGAGTACCGTTCTAATAAAAAAATCTCCTTATGATGTAATTTTCTCACTCTCTCTCTCTCTCTCTCTCTCTCTCACACACACACACACACACACACACACACACACATATATATATATATATATATAATCCGAGGAAAGTAGTCTAAGGATTAGATTATTAAGTAATAATCCAAGGGGAATAGGAATATCCAATTAATATTAAATCAAAAACATATTGTAAAAAATTTTCTGTTATTTATATTAGGCAGAATTAGCATATTAATTGTTAAGTTAACGGTAAAAAGTACTGGAGTAAAATTGTAATAGATAGTGAATTAATGTATCTAAGAATTCCAAACTTTTAATATAATCAAACAAATACTTAACACCTTGATTAAATAAATTCATATTTGAAACTACTATTTGATTCAGTAATTATATAAAAGGTTTGAAATTCTTATATACATTAATTCAATATCTATTACAATACTAATCCATTACTTATTACGGTTAACTTAACAATCAATATGCTAATTCTTCCTAATATAAATAACAGAGTTTTTTTTACATGTATTATATCTAATCTTTATTATGTACAACAATTTCAAAAAATTTAGGAATTCATTTTTCTTTATATCTTATTCAATTGATTCTCACGTTACAATTAATGTTTTAGTATTCATCGTTTTTTAAAATCCAGTAACATTTTAAACTATTGGTAACGGTTTTTTTTAAAAAAAGAATAATGCATAAACATTATATTTGTTAATATATAATGATATTTACACCGTTAAAATTGTTTTTAATTAAAAATTAAAAAAAATTAATTCTCTTTTCGCCAGACGCAATGTAAACCTGTCTACATTATATTCAAATATATAACTGTATTTTGTCTATCTGAAGAAGGTCATTTTATATGGCTGAAATAAATCTATAATAGAGCAAGAAATTTGAATTTTTTTCGTTTGATTTTATTATATATATATATATATATATATATATATATATATATTTCAATATAACAAGAATTTTTAGCAATATATAGATAAAGCTCAGCACTATTAAGCGTGAACCTCAAAGACCGCTCTAAACCTTTCTTACTAGAACGTTGGAAGAGGTATAGCCAAGGGAATTGAATCGTCCGTACCAAAATGCTGTTATCGTGAAATCATTTAAGTTGGAAGCAAACGGCTTCATACTCCGAATTCTATAAGGCAAGCGTAGAATTTGAAAAGCGTATCTTTTTATCCTTGTAAGATTCTCTAATTTTAAAGTAATTACGTATAAAAAATTCTCTTTTAGCTGAATGTTTTTTCATCTACTTGTTCTTTTATTTGTATTTCAATTATAATATTTCTTTCTCCTTAAGAGAAGCAAACACCTCTCAGCAAACTCGGCTGGAAAACGGACATGCTCTAACATGAAATTGTTGACTGCCATCAAAAAGTTCAACGAAAACACATTCCATGCATTTATACGTTTGGCTCAAGGGAGTGGCAAGTGGCCTGATGGTTAGGACATCAGCAAACAAAAAAAATAATTGCTTTCCTCGTGATAATTTGTACCATTGCACTTTCTTTTCTTTTTTTCTGTGGGTACTAATCCACATTTTTTCCGTCCTTACCGCCAAAAGAGCGAAGTTAACAAAGATTTGGAAGCTACTTTAACTTTGATAAAGCTGTAGAACCTTTGAAACTCACGGATATAAATGCACAGGATGGGGGTGGGTATCCTCCTTGTGACGTAGTGACTAACGTGCAGGACTGTGACTTTGCAGTATGCAAGTTCGAACCCCACTCACATCATTACGTTTACTTTTGGACTGAGACCCTTAGGAAAAACTCTTATCAAAGCTCTGAGTTAAATAGCAACATTATTGTTTTTCCACAAGGATCACTTCGGCATTAAATAACCGACAAAGGTTGATATGCCATTAAACAAAGAAGATATAAATGCCCTCTCGCACACGCGCACATAAAAATACTCACTGTCATATATTCTCTTTTCCTCACACACACACACGCGCGAGCGCGCGCACACACACACACATACACAGAATGGGCGGATTGCGTGGTGTAATTATTAGGGAACTAGACTAGCAGGCCGTTGTTAATGAAGTTGATTCTCACGAGGTGTTACATAATTCTAAGAGAAAAGGTTTGTTTTCTCCAGTTTTATATCAGTTTTCTTTCTGAGAAATATAAATAATGAAGAGGAAAGAATGAATCTCATTAAACAGATAACCAGAAAAAAATTTCATATTGATATACAAAATTGTAAGCAATATCAAAAAATATTATTAGGTTTGACAATAATCAATGTAAAAAATTATTAGCAATAATAATCGTCAATAAACAATTAAGATAATAAAACTTATTAGCAATACTAAGCAATTGAAAATAAAATAAATAGAAATAAAAATAGAATAAAACAAAGTAAAAAATAAAGAATGAAATGAATGTAAAATTTTAAGCAATATCAAGCAACATGAAAAAATTGTTATCAAATTCGACAATAAGCAATGTTAATGAATATATACAATATTAAGCAATATTTTGAAAAATAAAACAAAATAAAAATAAATAACAAATAAAATAAGATGAATATGAAATTATAAGCAGTATTAAGCAATAGAAAAAATTATCCTTCGATAACCGTTCATCTTTTAGACTTTTTAAAAACTGCAAATTTGATCATCAATTTTATAGCAGCGAGGTACAGCTAAGTAAGTCAATGGCTAAGGGACAGACAAAAATTAGATCATAATACAGGAAGAGTTGTGTTCCCTGTATTTATTTAGCGATAGAAAAGCCGATAAGACAGTTATCAGTTTGGACTGGTGTCCAGTCAAAAATAGATATGTATTTTACCGTAAAGTACAATTCTACTTTTGATTCAATAAAATTTTGAACGAATTTTTCATTATTTTGAATTTTTTGGAACCGTTGACGAGACAAAGAGTGTTGCAAGATATATTAATACTTACATCCCGTTTTGTCTTTTGTTTCTTGTTCGGTTTCTTTGTTTAGTTATTATATCAACATTCGTGGGTTATTTAATGCTAAAGCTATCTTTGTAGAAGAACAACAGTGATACTATTTAACCCATAACTAGTAGGAGGATAAGGAGATCCATACCTTTTCCAAGGATATTGGTCCGAAAGTAGACATAATAGCGTAAACTAGAGTTCGAACTCGCTTACTACGATGTCGCTATCCCACTACGTTAGCCACTACACTACGGGGACTCCCACGTTCTTCAGTGGGGAAACTTAATCCCCGAAACAAAAAAAGGACAAAGTTCTTCGCTGTTGTAGAAATAGTGACTTGATCAAGTTTCATCACCCCACCAAAAAAGCCACCAAGAAACAAGCAAAAAAACCCAACAAAAAACAAACAAAAAAACAAAACAGTCTAAAAATTAAAATAGGAGAGTAAATACGAATCAAAATTAATGATGATGTCTCCTTCAAACGAGTTTAAGAATGTGGCTGTAAAAGCAAGTCAATGAAATCAGTATCCGAGATGGAATCTTACGGTTTTCAACTTGATGTTTTAGCTACTAAGCGACATCAAGAAAAAAATCAATAAAAGAATAGAAATTTAGGAAACTGGTCTCATTTCATTTGTATCCAGGAATAACCTCAACTTTCAATTTCTTGTCAACGTTATAAATTGACTCTTTTTACAGACCTGGAATTAATTATGAACTTTAAAAGTTGTCGGTGCCGGTTCAATAGCCATTCTCTGAGAGACAACACTAAACAATTTATCTATTAAGCTTAGCTTAGTTTGGCACAAGACTAAAAGTGAAAATCGAACGCATTAGCAATGGTCTACTAATCTAATTTGCACACAAGACATCAAATGACTGTGTAAGTAAATGTAGAATAGAGAAGGAAATGCCTATACGAAGCTTTTTTATTGTTGTTGTTGTTGCTGTTGTTGTATGTAAAGCTACGTAATCAGCAGTGACAGGGGAGATTGCTATTTTTGGTGGGTTCAAAGCTTGACGATTTAAAAATGACCTGCTGTGCGAGAATAGCAGCTGGTGAACTATTTCCGTAGTAAGAAAGAAGACCACGTTTTACTGTTACGTTTTACTTATATAATTTTTACTTATATATTTTTCGTTTATTTATGTATTTTTACCACCAATACATATTTGTCACTGCATATAGTTTTAGCTATCGGGTTAGTGACATATTTTTTACTCATTTGATAAAAAAAAAGATTGAGACATTTCTTGCGTTTTGGTTTGAGTTTCTAAAACAAGGGATTGTCATAATTATTGGTTAATGCGAAAGCTTCCAGCATTTCTATGACAAACTCTTTTATTCGAGTAATTTCATAGTATCAGTTATAATAGTTCATAATTTCAGTTATCAAGTAGTTTATCATAATCAGTTCATAATTTCAGTTATCATGGCTTCTTATAACCTTACACCAAGTTTCAGCTAAATAGTATCTAAAAAGCGGACTAGGCGGACATCACTTTCTGAATCTTTAGAGCGCATCCGGCTTTTTTAAAACTGAAAAAAAAAATTTGTGTAATTTGTCATATATACATTTTATATTCAGCTATGATTTCATTTAGATTAAGTAAAACGATCGATTTCCTGCAAACATCTTAAAGAGTATGAATGACAGATACTTTCTTTGCTTACGATGATTGGATCTGGTCTCTTGGCCGGGATAATTTTATCTTTTTATCGAACAGCTTTTGATTTGTGCATATTGTACTGCATGGTTAAATTACCACTTCATAATTCCTTATGTATCAATAGTTAGATCTATTTTTTGGAATATTTCAAGACTAATTTACCACATTATTTTTATTATAAGATAAACATTTTCATCTATTTTTCTACACAGGCTACATTTTTTATCCTGCTGCCTTCTCTATCTTATCCTAAACATATTAGGATACATAAAAATATATACGCTTTTATCATATAAATATTTACTCAAATGCTTACGTTATAGATTGATGAAATATGTTATTGATGGGTAGTGCAGCATTCGAATTATGTTATAAACCAGTAAATAGTGGAAAAAACCACGAGTCATTTATTTGAGTGACAGATAGTGAACCCACGAACAGTTTGAGTCTACGTCGATGATTGGTTAGGACATCATGGGATCAGACGACACTGGGAAAATAGCCGAACAATTAGTTGCAGAGGAAAGACTGAATGAAATGGCACTGTTCCAACGATGCTCTCAACTACCCGTAAAGGTCGTGTTAGTGAAATGGTTTTTGTAGAATAAAAATGTGCTTAAGAATAAATGTGCATGAGAACGGCGTCCGGGTTATTGTTATCCCATTAAAGAACTCGGACAGTTGAGGTTAAAGAAATGAATAAGAAGAGGAGAGAGACACAGAGATGAGACACGAGGCGAAAACAACATCAATAAAGATGGCAGCGGACAATAGAAGACTGACCCAGTGACAAACAAAAGACGAGGACACTGAAAAACAGGTAAGGTAAAATATAAGCAGAGGAAAAGAATAAGAGTAAACGCAACAGAAAGAAATAGCTACATAACACTTATTTCACGCACATTTTCGAAGACTCCATCATATTATCATTATTTTCACTCCATACGAGTTATTCCCATTAGTTTTAACTGGTGGTTTTTCATTGAAATCTGAGTGGCAGCGTGTCTTCTTAGCTCTCCAAACTCTCTAAAGTATTCTAGTTGATTCTGAACAGTGCTGTGGTCTAGATGGTGTCGGTTTTCCTTTGATTTTCATTTCTCTCAGTCTCTTTTCTATGCCTTTGGGGACTCTTCCGACTACAATTGGTATCACTGTCACTTTCTTGTTTCACAGTTTTTTCAGATTTCTTGCAAGATTCAATTATTTGTCTATTTATCGTATTCTTTCATTTTCACTCTGTGGTTCTTATGCAATACTTGAAACTAGGCCTCAGGATTCAGGAAGTGGAATGAAATGCAACAGTTTCTCACTGTTCCAAAACTGGTTTAAGTGTTTGGGATCGTGACTTGTCACATGAAATAGACTCATAAGTGAGCGACCATCAGTTGTCGAATATGATGCTTTAAGACACAAGAGCCTGACCATGAGCACCCGAAAACTTTCAGAATTGCTAGAATTATCAAAACATGTGCAAAGCATAACGTAAACTTCAAGAAACTTCATGAACTCATTGTTGATAAAAGATTTGAAAAAAAAATGTTTGATGCATCGTTATAGCTTATTCTTAGTTGCTTTTCCGCCTTCTCGGTGGGGTTTAGAATACACTGACTGCATCCTCTGCAGAGGCTTAAGATCTTCATCAAAGGGGTGTCTTGTCTAAACTGCATATGATGGTAAGGTTCCAGTTCTGGTGCTCAGCGGAGTCTGGAGTACCTCTTCATTGCTATTACTCTTATACCAATTCTGATCCGAGTATTAGTATCTGTTCGGGTTCTATTTATGTGTCAAATAGAACTGTTTGAAAATTATTAGAATTAGATAGAAATACGTGATACCACACGACTGTAAATTATTTCTATTAAGAATAGTTACTTCGAAGTAAGTATAATAATCATTAGTTACTTGAAACCATATAACTATGGGCAAACAAATGATGACTATTACTTTAAACTATATAATAATTGGTATTAGACAGTAATACTTGATATATAACTGAGTGCAAAAACTCTTAAGAAACTACAACAGAAAAAATGTAAATATAAACGTTCTATGAGTGCGATTCCCAAACCTCTTGGTATAAAACAACCCTAGGTGGGTTAACGTGATGTTTCTCTTTTCGATGTCCTCTATGTAAACGTACCACTGTTTCTTATGCTATTTATTTTTGCTTATCTCCTGAAACCTATATGCAATTGTTTTTCTTTCATTTTTGACATTTTATTTTTGCTTCTTCTAATCTATCACGTGTGTCACTTTTGTAACCATTTCTTGTCTTTATCGAATTATTCTACCGTATGTAGGTTTCAAATCATTTTGTAACTTAGGCAAACGTAATTTTCAGTGATGATGAGTTAATTTCGTCCTCTTAAAAAATTAATAAAATCTCTCAATGTCATTTCCAACGTGTATGCAGTGTCACCAATTTCCTCGTTCTCTTATTTTAATTCATCTGTGCTTCTTTTTACCAGTTTAGGAAGGATCATGAATATCTTGATATGAGTAATGCTCATGTATTAATGTTAGTTTTTTTGCCGATATATTATTTCCTTACCGTTCATTTTATTTCATCTGCTTCCAACATTATTTATCATATTTGGTACTGGAAAAAATTCGTTCGGTTTATTAGATAAAAATGAATAAAAATATTAAGTTTTATTTTTCATATTAACTTTATTAGAATTATTTACAGTTTTATTCTATTATTTCTATTATTTTTCTGGTAACTTCATGATTCTATCCTTTCAGAAATTCTTAAAGCATCTCTCTTTTCAGAGAAATTCTGTATCTGTTTTTCGCAGTTTTCCAAGGAATTGACATTTTTCATGGTATTATAATTCTCCAAATGTCATTTTATCCGTACTGATAAGAATTTGCTACTTAGGTTCCGATTTCAACAACACCATTTGGAACTGTTAGGGTCACCTTTGAAAAAGTTTAGATATTCGACCAGAGATTATTCAATTTTTTTATTCTCCAAAATCAAAATAATATGTTCTCTCATAAAATGTTAAGTAATTGCAAGATGATCATAATTTACAAGGGAGATAACCAAGATGCTTGACATTTCAAAGAAAACGGTTGTCGTTTTCAAATCTGACAAAAAAAAAAAAAAAGAAAAAAAAGAAAAAAGATCTTTTTAAAAATAGTTAAAACTAAACGTTTATAATAGTTGCTAACGATGCAACAGAACGGACATTTTGGTCAACGTAGTATTTGTTGAGTTCATTTCATTTTCATATCGGATAATTTTATCGTTGGGTGACAAATTTTTTTTGTTTCTTCTGATTCATATGATGGAATGTAATGTGAGCAGATACTGAACAAATAGAATTAACTATTTCTGATTGTCTTGTGTCTATGTTCAAACACCGGTTTAGACCAGCTTAAAGGTATTTGTCATTGACAATTTAAACGGATATATTTCTTAACTCGTGAACTGTGTCACTGATGCAACGAAACAGTATTTTAATATATAATCATATTTACCAACCCCTCCACTCGGGCAGGATATGACACAAGGTCAATTTTTAAACGGAGTTTAACAGGTTTGAATTCAGAGTTTTCCTTCTCCTAGACTAGTTGCCTCACCAAGGCTGAAGAACCTAGTCTGCCCTACTATTTACCCATAGCTGGAGGGAGAATATTTAGATTCATACCTTTCCCAAGGGTATTAGTGCTATGTGAAATGTATTTTAATATATAATGCTCTTCGTTTTTTTTTGTTTGTATGCTTGTTTGCTTGTTACCTTTAGATACCAAGGCCAGTTTTCATAAAAGTTGGCATGTGGATTCTCTTGATTTTAAGGATTATTTTCAAGGCATTGGGTTGGCGGGGTTTGTACTGCGAACAAGTTGGCTTAAGATTGATCAGGTAGGTCTAATTTGTCTAGAAAGCAAATAAAATCAGTATCCACAGGAACACTTATATGAGAGTGGTAGTGGAGAAGGATTTCTGGGATTGTCTCATTTTTACAGAGAATGAATAAAATTGGTATCTGTAGACCTGGAAGTCTAAATTAACACAGGAAAGAAAAAATTATTAATCCAGGAAAAACAAAACAAAACAGAAAACATAACCGCTCTAAACAAACAAACAAACAAACAAACAAACCCCAAAAAGCAAACAAAAAACAAAACAAGAAAAAACAAATTTAGGACACTCACCTTTGAAGATACATCAAGTTTTTGTGGCCTTTTATATAAAAGATAAATTGATAGATTAGATATCTTAATTATATATCATTATTTAGTAGCATATAGTCTTCATACTTGTTAAGACGAAAGATAATATTTTTAATCATCTTTACTTAAACTTGTATAAATAAAACACTGTTTTCTAAACACAATGATTAATGAGATAGGCATAACTAATTTTTATTTTACATGTCTGAATTTCATTTGTGATAATTTTAGTAACTTTATTTCAGAAGTATGATTTCAAAGTTATATATATATATATATATATATATATATATATATATATATATATATATATATATATATATCCAATCGGCGTATGGATTATTCGTGTATAGAATTTATGAAGGATTTTATATAAATCAATGGGACTGCTCGATGTATGACTATTGTTACATATTCCTTTCCAGGTTTATATAAGAAAACTTACATTCAGAGCAGAGTAACTGGAAGAAAACTCAACCACGGTTAAAATGTCATTATAAATTTATTTCGGCAAAGAATATAATCTTCGTCTCTTCAGATGACATACACGCTTTTTCCCCAATTTTTTTTTCTTTTGACGATGACCTCTAGTCGAAACTAGTTGAGAACCATGAAAAAATAAACTACACAAAAGTAATATTTCAATTTAACACATCACCTTTGTTCTTATATATATATATATATATATATATGCTAGTAGCGTGGCATATACATTGGCCAAATGAAAAATATTTTCTTATCAAAGTGTTTTTAATAGGTCTTATGTATACAATATATATATATATATATATATATGCTACGCTACTACCACGTGTACATATATATATAGAGAGAGAGAGAAAGAGAGAGAGAGAGGTAATCTTAATAGTTGATCAAAAACCAAAAACTTGTTACAGTTTTAACGGCATTGTATTACCAAGCATTTCGCTTCGATGTGACGTTTTTGCTGTGTTACATAATATACAGAAGTACAAATCTGATAATTATAATATACATTTGAATTTAAATTTTAATATGTTATCCTGTATTGCTAAATAACTAAATCAGATAAACCGATGTTAGCACAAAAAGTCACATATACCTTATATAGAAATAATCTAAAATGCTTCAGAAAAGAATGTTAAAAGTATGCCCTCTTCTTTCGACCATTTCTACTTTTTAATGAAATATACTATATAATTGACATACAAATGGTGGTGATATATTATGTAAAATGGAAAGGCAAGTAATTCTGATTGTTGTGGCAGTGATTTATTCGGCACCCATAAACAGCGCTTGATTCTTATTCTAATGTCAGCTTACCGAAAGTGATGACGTAAGAGATGTGCGAATGATGAAGCTTTGACCATTGTTCTTAATGTTTGTGGTGATGGAAAGAGATGGCAAATTACATTTCGCTTACGACTACATGAGGGTTTGTGCTGATCCTGCCATGAGAATATATTGTGATCTGGTACGAATGGTTTTTCTTAAACCATAAACTTAGCCAACCGAGAAATGATCGAATAATTTTATAAGATAAAAGGAATATAACTTTACCAACGGGAACAATTCTTTACGCTACTTAGTTTTTTTGAAGATTTTACTGGTACATAAATGTATCAGCGGTCAGAAAACGCGTAAGATCACGTAATATTAATAAATTCAAACTTGTAAGTCTGTCATTTTCCAAAAAACTGATCCCGATGGTGAAGGCAATCTTGTTAACGCTGTGCCTGTTGAGTTAACCCCTTATCAGAGTTGAGATATATTACATAGATTACGTGCAGATACGACTTTCTCTAACACGGCGTGATGATATGTGACTACACAGAGGCAACTTCTATGTTACAATTAAACGGGATTAAAACAGGAGAAAAATGTAAGTAAAATATCACGTATATTACTTTTTTCTTTCTCATGAGATTACAAATGTAAGAGTATTAATATTCTGATTTGAGGAAATTTACATTGCATGTCTATATGTATCTTTTGATTTGTAACGAAAAGAAGAAATAAGGAAGGTAGAAACAGTAAGAACAATTGATTAAACAGAGAGAGAGAGAGAGAGAGAGAGAGAGAGAGAGAGAGAGAGAGAGAGAGAGAGAGAGAGAGAGAGAGCACAGTAAGTAGTAAAAGAAGGAATACGTCATGTGTTAATATTTTATTCATATGGAGTAAAAAAGAAATTCCGGAAAGCAGTGTTTCAAATTAAGGAAAAACTTAGGTGAGAGGTGTTAGAAAATATGTTATTTTTTAAAGGACTGTAAATATTCCCTCTTTTCTTCGTGTGGAAGCGATGGTGATCACAATCGGTACTTACAAATTAACGAAAAACAATTACTCCCTACACAAGTATCTGACAGTTGATTTTCCCTTCGCGATACTGATAGTTATGCTAAAGAATTTGTGATGAATGGGATTCTAATCATTTTTCAAATCGTATTTAAAAAAAGGTTTTTAAAAGCAATTTTAACCATTGGTCTGAATTTAGTGACTCTCTGTCTGTCTGTCTGTCACACACACACACACACACACACACACACACACACACACACACACACACACACACACACATTCCGTAAATTGCGGCGTATGAGTCAAACTTTTATGACGGAAACATTCTCTACAAAACTAAGGATTGATTTATACCGCAGGGATAAAATATAAATCTTTACCACAGTATTTGTCATTTCATAATTCGCTCTCTCGAAGATGGCTGCAGTTGGAGCCAAAAGTAACTGTGAAAAATAAGACCCATTCCTAAATTCATTCCATCCAAAATTCAAATGACTCATTCGAAGACTTGAACAGATCAAACCTGGAATAGGCAGACACGATGACGACTCATACCCATTTACATAAAGAGTTGGAGGATGAACAAGCGAGAAGGAAATTTACGGAAGAAAATAATTTTACAAGAGGTAAGAAGAAGAATTGGCAGGAGAAATGCTATAGACATTTCAGAATGTAGCTGCTATACTCGATGTTGATCATGTTTAAGGAAAGTTTGTTTATCTTTACATAGACAGCTTCAAGAATTTGGAGTTTGTGTTTGTTTTTTTCTTTATGTAATATGAAGGAGTTTTCAGTTAGAATCTTCCTGAATTTAGGGGAGTGGGTACGAATGTATTTTGCAGTGTTTAGAGATGGAACTCGTGTTGGATAAATTATCCTCTCACTTCTTCAATATAAATGTATATGTTTCGTTATATATATGTATATGTATATATACATATTTATATATAAATCTATACGATTCGTCATTGTGTTTGTCATTTCATCATTCGCTCATTACATCCAAAAGTTAAACGACTCATAAAAAGTCTTGAATGAATCAAGGAATAGGCAAACACGAAGTGTCTGTCTTATTTTATAAAACATATATGTATCACACACACACTCACGCGCACGCACGCGCACACGCGCGCGCGCACACACACACACACACGCACACACACATACATACATATTCAACAGAATAGTTTTTAGAGCTAAGAAGATAAATATATTTTGTATTTGTTTAGAGTATTCTTTAGTCCCTACGAGCATTACCGAATAGAAACTACTGTTCATAAGTATTTGAACTAGCACAAAATGCGTTTTTTATAACAGAGAATTCAGGGGACATTTAGATTTTGAGCAGGGGTGAGTGTGAAAATCGTTATTTATACAAATCTTAACTCCCTTCCTAAAAAAACACAAAACAAAAAAAAAAAACAAACAAACAAAACAAACAAACAAAAAAACAAAGCAAAAAAAAAAAAAAACAACAATGAGCGTTTGCTTTTTCAATCTCGATCTAAATAAGATTTTTGTCGTATAAAAAAAAACATTTACTTTTTGTCATTCAATAATTTAAACTTATAGAAACGCATCTTCCAGAAACTCATTTGCATTTAGAATCATAACTGCCCTGGTGGCTGGGGCTGTAGACTAACCCGATTGCACCACTGCAGAGGGAGTACCCCCCCCCCACAAGAAGCCACACTTTAGCTGTGGATGGCGACCCGCAATGCTTGAGGACGTGAACCTCGTGGCTGAGCAATTCGTAACCCGGCAACCGAAGCGGTCACATGAACTGAAACACTCCACTGGCCTTTACTGGGCTAGACCAGCGGTTGGAGAGGCCTGTTCTGATCAATCGGCTGGTCATGCCAAGAGGATATACAAGTAGGAAGGAAATTTACGGAAGAAAATAATTTTACTAGAGATAAGAGGAAGAATTGGCGGGAAAAGTGCAATAGGTATTTCAGAATGTGGCAGCTTTGCTTGATGTTGATCTTGTTTAAGGAAGGTTCGTTAATCTTTATGTGGAGAGCTTTAAGAATTCATATGATTGTCCGACCGTATTCTTCAAATTGCTCTTGTGGCAAATAAGTACCCAATCCTATTTTATTTTAAAGGTGCTTGAAGGCAGTGGATGAGGGTCAATAGTGCTGAGATAGTAATACTTGAAACCATTTAAACTGTCTGCAAACAGATGATTGATATTGAATAGAATTATTGGTGTTAGATTATTGCAATACTTGAAATCATTTAACTGTGTGAAAAGAAATGATTAATGTTAAATAGAATAATTAGTTATAGATAGCAATACTTGAAGCCATTTAACTCTTTGCAAATGATTAATATTAAAGAGAATTATCAATGTTAGGAGTACTTGAAACTATTTGACTGTGCGCAAACAAATGAGTTCAAAGTCGTTTAAAAACAAATTTATCTACAAACTATTCTCTCTCAAATCACATATGTATATAAACAAAATTTGGCATTAGTTTGGTTTGGTTTAGTTTGGTTTTATGGCATATCAACCATTGTAGGTTATTTAATGCCAAATCCTTTTTATACATATATATTAAATACATGATTTCAAAACAAATTTTGTAGATAATATTTTTAAACGAGCCTGAGCACATTTTTTGTTCACAGTTAAATCGTTTCAATCTAATACGAATAATTCTATTTACTATTAATCACTTGTTTGCACACAGTTAATTTTTTTCAAGTATTGCTATCCAACACTAACAATTCAATTAGATATCAGTCATTTGTTTACACTGTCAAATGATCAAACAGTTCTATTTCAAACTATTAAGTTTAGCATGTCAACAAAGTTAAATGGGTCCAAGTATTGCTATGTATCAATAACAATTTAATTAAACACCAGTCAGTTGTTTACACACAGTTAAAGAATTAAACTGTTCTATTTCAAGCGATTCAGTTTAGCATAAGTTATTTGTTTGCACTCAGTTTAAATGTCAAAGTACACAGTTTAAATGTAAAACAGTTCTATTTGACCCATACATAGGACTCTATCAGGTGCTACCACTCTGGGTCAGAGTGGACCTAGGAGCGATGACACTGAAGGGGTACTCCGCATTCCCCAAAGTTCCAGCATTTCTGGAGCCTCACCATCAGATTGCTTAGTGTCATATCCAGGACACTCATTGGGTGAGTCTTATCCTTCTGCAGAGATGCAGTCAGTGTATTCTACAGCCCTAGCTGACTGGGCCAGATTTGCCATTAACTAACCCACGTGGTTTAATATGCCATTAAACCAAATAACCAAATCAGAACTATTAACTCTCAAAATAAAACTATAAGATGCAAATTATCTTTGTTAGTTATAGTTATTGAGGCATAAAGCGCGTGCGCAAAGACGCACATAAATATTTATCGATGTATATATCTATAACCCATACATATATATGCTTGTTTGTCTGTCTGTCTATGTCTGTAACACCCCCTCATATATATATATATATATATATATATATATATATATATATGGCTGTATGCATGTACATACAATGTAATATATAAGACTTTTCTTCGTCACCAGAATATTCCATTACAAAGAGATGGATGAATTGTGTAATGAGAACATCCGTTAAGGTATGTTTAAGTATGTTTGGTATCACTCGAAAGGAGCAAGTAACGCGTTACAATAACAACAAAAATGATTTTTTTTAAAGTTGTCCTGTAAAACAGATTTATAAATTCATATACATAAGTATGTTATTCAGTTTATTAACAAAAAACAAAACAAAACAAAAACAAACAAAAAACAAAACAAAAACAAACAAAAAACAAAACAAAAACGAACTTTAGTAGAAAAGAACGGCTCCTATCATGATATAATTGTTAGTAAGTTAGGCTAATTGACCATTTTTAAGGAGTTTGATTCTTACTGGGTACCCATACATCTAGCCCCGAGCCAAACTAAGCTTAGCTTTGTAAATTATAACTCCATCGCAGAAGAAGCTGAGGTTCTGTTCGATGCCGGTCTGTCGGTAACCTGTATTGAGGGTTTGCTTTTTCACCTTTCAAGGTATCGGACTAGCCTTTTTGTCGCTGCCCTCGTCGTACCCTGCGTGATAGTCTTGTATAATCTATCATACCTCGTGACGTAAACGAGCGATTTCAGATTCCGTTGATATAAGTCTGATAATTTCAGAATTTTGCATTTTTTCACCATCCACATCAAATTTTAAAGCTAATCAAATTGAAAAATAAAGGTATATTAACAAACAAATAATTTGCCCATTTTTAATGAAGTTCTCTGTTTGTAATCTTAGAAATTTTACGATTGCAAAGTCTACCTTAAACATAGGCTATCATCATCATCATCATCATCATCATCATCATCATCATCATCATCATCATCAAGTCGTACTGATAACACTGAGTTACTTGACTATCTCCCTATCCGCCCTTATCGTTTATCGCTTATGGTAGGTCCTCTAGATAGCATCCGGCGTCCGCACAGAGTTGATGTACGTAGGTCTTTTCTGGTTGACCAGCTCTGATGTGTTCATGTGCGGGAATCTATTGGAAAATGTGGTTTATGAGTTCGTCCTTACTTCTCCAGTACAGCCCAGCTTGTCAGGTTTGTCTGTGAAATGAGAAGCAGGCGGCTGTACAAACGCTGTTTTGTGGGAAGCTACTTCCAGGATTTGTTCAAAACAATGCGTGGTATTCTTGAGTAGTTCCCATCTAACTTTATTATATTCCCAAGGAAATTTGGTTAAACAGGGTTTACACGATCAATCTTGATATAAAATGAAGCAATCCTAAAATTTCATTCGAATAAAAAGTTTCAATATTTTTTAAACATTTGACTGCCTCTTTTGGATAAAGAAATTGTATCAATAGAATTTATAGTTCAGATTGTTTGGAAAAATTGCCTCCAATTCGACTGGTTAATTCTCTGTTGGTTTTATTTTTCAGGCTGTTCGTGAATTATGTGATTTGATAATCCTAAGGAGACACTTTATATGAATATATCTATATATATTTCTTCGTGTGTGACAAGAAAAGGTACGTACAATGTAATCTCAGTAAAGTGATTTTTTCCTTAAGTTTTAAATATCCTTTATATATAGTTTTAATTGTTTACATTTCAAATTAAAAGTTATCACCACCTTTAGATACAGCTTGGAGGAAGCTGAAAAATTTTCGGCCCGACCAAAAAAGGAAATACTAAATCTGGATTAACGCGTTATCATATCCTATCGATACTGGTTCACCTGAAGATCAGCAGTGTAAAACTCAGAGCCGGAATTTTATACTGTTTTTATTGCTATTCCATAGTGATATTGTATATAATATATATTCTATAGTGTTCTGCTTTGTTGTACAGAAAACGATGTAAAGATTTTACCGCTTTTACCGCTAAATCTTAATCATAATTATATATATATATATATATATATATATATATATATATATATATATATATATATATTATTATTATTATTATTATTATTATTATTATTATCAATAATAATAATAATAACAATAAGCAATTTTTGGAATAGATGTTTTGAAAAGAAAACTCTTTTTTGAATAATTTATTATTATTAACATTATTATTTAGTCCTTGAGGGTTTTTCATATCAGTTTTAGCTGATGGTCTTTCACTAGAGTTTGAGTGACAGCAAGTCTCCTCAAGTCTCCAGGACTCTTCTCAGTATTCTGATCGCTCTCAATAATGTTGTAGTTTGTATGATCTCCATTCGTCCTCCTACCTTCAGTGCCTTTAATAATCCTTTGGTGACTGTACAAAAAGTACCAATCACGATTGGTATAATTGTCAACTTCATGTTCCATAATTTTTTCAATTCCCTAGCAAGGTCGAGGTACTTATCCTTCTTTTCACTTTCCTTCAGTTTTATTCTGTTGTCAACTGGGACAGCAAAGTCCACAATTTTGTAAGTTCTCTTTTTTTTGTTGATTATTACTAGGTCTGGTCTTCTGGCTGAGATTAGGCGATTCGTTTGTATGTCAAAGTCCTGTGGTGTGTGTCATTCTCTAGGACAGATGCTGGGTTGTTCATATACCATTTGTTCGTATGGTCAAATTTCTTGCATATCTCCCAGTGAATCACCTTGCTCACCCATTCGTGTCTAGTCTTATACTCCTTCTGTGCTAATTTGATGCATTCGCTTATTATGTAATTGATGGTTTCGTCTCTATCACCACATAACCTACATTTGCTATTTTGTTGCGTCATATCTATTCTCGCTTTGATATGATTGATTCTTATGACGTTGTTTTATGCTGCTATTCTGTTTCTCTCATAAGTTTTCCTTTTCTTAGCCACGTCTAAGTTTTCTCGTGTGAGATGTTGCTTATCAGTCGTTTAAAACGCCCACAGAGTTGTTTTTCTTCCCATTTTTGTTTTCTAGTTATTGTCATTCCGTTGATCTTCGTGATGTCAGTATCGTTTCTGGTGGCTGTAATCAGTCATCCTTCGTGCTTTTCTACGTAGTCCTTGAGTCGTTGTATTGATACGTCAACGCTGTCTTAAATGCTGGCAAGTCCTTTTCCTCCCATCCTTTCTTGATATATATAGTGTGTCAACGTCGTCTCTGGGATGCCTTATGTATGGTCATTAGTTTTCTTGTTCTCTGGTCCATTTGCTTAAGTCCTTCTCTGGTCCACTTCAAAAAGGGCCCCGAATATCTAACGAGGGGTACAGCTCAGGTATTGATGCCTTTGATAAGGTTTCTGATAGATAGTTTTGTCTCGAGTAGCTTTCTGGTTTTCCTGAGATATTTTTTCTTAATTTTTTCTTTCATCTCCACTTGTTTGATGATGTCAGCATTCAAGATGCCCAAATATTTGTATGTTTCCTTTTGGTAGTTCCATTCCACCCGTAAGGTGTCGTTTCTCTTTTTTCATTACTAGCATGACACATTTTTCTATGCCAAATTCCATCCCTATGTCCTGACTGTATATTCTGCGTGTACAAGAGTTTCCAGTTCTTTTTCATTTTTTGCATATAGTTTGATGTCGTCCATATACATTAGGTGATTGATATTTTCTTGCGATTTACTAAGTTTGTATCCGGCTGTGCATTTTCTGAGTATGTGGTTAAGTGGCATAATGGCAATTATGAACATTTATTCATGTTCAATTATGAACATATTTATTCATTCGGATTTTTCGTTATGTTTTCTTGGTTGCCATATTACTGTCCAAAATCGTTCGATTTTTCTTGCATCCGGTTGTTGGTATGTTTTCGTGTAATCTCCTCCCACTTGTTGGTAGAATTTTCTTTCGTTGTTTTGGAATGTCCTGTTTTGTCTGTATTGTTTTACCCTTTGCCGATATCTCTTTAATATTCCTTCTTTCGCCATTACTCTCTGGTTTATTTCCTCAAGTTGTATTGTTATTTTTTCTTATGTGTCTTTTTATTTTTGTCTCTACATGTTCCAGCGTCTTTCTTTTGTTTCATCATTTTGGCCTGCTCTCGTAGATTTTTTATCTGAATTTCCAGTTGAATTTCCCATCCTGGTTTTGATTTTTTCTTCGTGCTTTTTGAGGAGATCCCAATTTTCACACGAACTAATTTCGGGCCTTCATAGATTAGTTCATTATATTCAGTTTTATTATTCGTTGATATATAAGTTAGTACTTAATTTATTTTTTCCGTTTCTGTCTTAACTGTTCTCCATTCTATGTTTCTTAGAGATAGTAAGGTAATCTTTTCCTCGTTCATAATTCTCTTTAAATTTTCTAGACTTACTTTTTGTTCTTGTGTTAGTGTTTGCTCTGTGTTGTTTGGTTGTGTGTTATTTGGTTGTGTGGCGTTTCTATTTTCCGAAGTTGGTGGTTAATTTTGGTTAGACTGTTTTTGTTTGTTAATATTTGGTGTGTCTGATATTGTATTACTATCTTATTTATTATTTATTTTCTGGTGTATTTCTAGTATTTCAAGGCCAGAAAACCAACGTTTCTTTATTATTGTCCTGACTTGGTCGGTAAGTCTTTAGCTTGTTGTCTGAAAAATAGCCCATATTTCTGCTTTGTTGTTGTAAACGTTGGGCAATGAATAGAATAAGTAAAAAAGAGAAAAAAGATACATATATATATATATATATATGTAGAGAGAGAGAGAGAGAGAGAGAGAGAGAGAGAGAGAGAGAGAGAGAGAGAGAGGAAGAAAAACTCAGGATGATAAATAGATAAAACATCTCCAAAAACTGCCCTCCAAATGGCTTTAACATTAAACAAAATCAGCCTGAAGATTCTGTTTTGAAATAGAATCGATAGATTGATTGCCACATTAACATCTAATTAAAAAAATGTCATAGTCAAATATTTGATTCAAATAAAATCCTAGCCCTGCCTCAGAAATTCCTTTCCACATGTGGCACTCGGCGCCAGGTTATCTAAATACACGCGTGAGCGCGCACACAAACACACACACACACACACACACACATATATATATTTATATATAATTTGTCTGTGAAGAAGTTCATCAAAATTAAAGAAACACTGAATGCCTCGACAACTGAAGAAAATTACACCGAAATTTAACACCACCTCGAGCAAATAACTCGTGCAGATGATCTTACAGACAAATCATATTTTAAAAAATTGAATAACTTTTATAAAAGGTTATATATATATATATATATATATATAATGACTGCTGTCAAAACACACATTATATATATATAATGTGTGTTTCGACAGCAGTCTTTCGTTGCTGTATTTTTTGTTAAAAAACATATCCATAATTTTTTGAAATTTTGTAAGTGAATTTTTATTATTTACGCACAAGAGAACAAATACTTCGAATCAAAGAATATAGATATTTTTCACTTGGTGGGATATAGGGCTTTCGGCAATACTTTTAGCCAATATCAAGATATAAAACCTTAAAGTTTAAGAACAAAAAGGTTATGGATGTTAGTCGATTTTTAAATTATACAATTGGCTATCATAGCGTTATGATTATATAACGCATGATGTAACAGACATATGTAATTGTTTTTTCGGCTAGATATATGTATACATTGAAAAGCGCATCGTAGCTTTGGGTGAAATGGTAGGGCAGACCGGGCTCTTTAGCTTTGGTAAGGCAACCCATCTAAGAGAAGAAAATCTCTGAATTCAGATAATTGTACTTCGTGTCACTTTCTGCCCATGGCGGTCGGGTTAGGTAAATACGAATTGTGACAGATTGTCAAGTTTAGTAAAGTGGCTAGTGAAGGGATAGTAAGAGTTTGGTTGGTGGGCAAGAATGTAGTAATCCTTCATTTATTGAATCTATTTTAGTTTCAGGTCGGTGTCCAGTTGGTAGAAGCAACTTTCTTCAGTTGTCAAAAAAAAAAAGAAGTTAAAGAAAATTGACTTTGTGTCACATCCTGTGCGTGGTGGAGTTGTGTAAATACATACATTGAAAGTCCCAGTGTCTGATTTGAAAAAAATTTTTTGTAGCTTGTATTCTTAAAGATTCATAAAGCCTTCACTAATCCAATGCCTGTTTTTGCGATAAAGGTTCTATCGTATATGCGTATTATTAGCGTATAATCCTATTTACCAGCCCCTCCGCTCGGGCAGGATATGACACAAGGTCAATTTTTAAGCGGAGTTTGACAGGTTTCAATTCAGAGTTTTCCTTCTCCTAGACTATTTGCCTCACCAAGGCTGAAGAACCTAGTCTGTCCTACTATTTACCCATAGCTGGAGGGAGAATAATTGGATTCATACCTTTCCCAAGGGTATTAGTGCTATGTGAAATGCAATCAGTCTCGTCCAGGATTTGAACTCGAGTCGCCGTGTCCATTTCCTACGACGATAACAATTACACCACGTATGATTGTCGATAATATATGAGCACGAATGTCACTTTGACCAGATAAATGGCCAGATGCTCTACAGGATAGAGTTGTGGTTATATATAATTTGTGCATGGTAAATATCGCCAGAAGCATTTGAAGAAATGAGCTTAGGCATCTTTACATTATATATCTGTACATATTTTATAGAATCTTTGTAATTTCAATTGCTGCTCTGCTACCTTGCGACTGAACCTCGTTTGTTAAAACAACCTGTTGAAGACATTCTTTTTTTAAGAAATTAAGATAATCGGACTACATTTAAGTAGATCTCTTTTTGCCTTAAGGGGTTTTTGTAAATGGCTGTCTGGAAATTTGCGTTGCAAATTTAACTAGACGATCCATGAACCTGTTGGGTTCCCGTTTTTATATTGGTCTATGACGATACTAACGTTTTTTTTTTGTTTTTTTTTTAGAAATGAACGAATGATTCTAATCAACATTTCATTGCTATTTCTGTTATATTGAGAGTTTGAATGATTACACAGTGACCTCACTGCGAATACACATTCAACAAAATTATTATTCAGTGGCAAAACGGACAGGAAATTGATTTATTATCTAAATTTGAGCGTTTAAAGAGCATTATTCAAATACAAATCTCTCTATGCTGCGTCTTTTCCCCTTGTTTACGGTTATATACTCTCTCGTGTATGGAAAGGCACTTTGCGTTACGGTTATCGTCGTAGGAAATGGAATCGACAACCGCATTCAAATCCTGGACGAGGTTGTTTGCCTTTCCGAATTTATTTCAATGATTCTATTTTTGTATATCTATATGTAACTATAACATAATTAAAAATGGCACATCATAGCGAGACTTGTTAGCGCAATATCTGTTACAGTCTAACTGGCTATTATTAGTGAGTTCGAATCTCACTAGATGCCTCCTACTTTTGGCTTTATGCTAAACTAAGTTTTGCTTAGTGAACGACAACTAATTGATCCGATTTTTGTATATTTTTATGTTACAATAATATATCAGAAACTGCATTTTGAAGCAAGATTTTTTATTAAAGCAACAGTATTATAATGGTCTTAGAAAATAAGGATGGTAACGGGTCTGCAGTTGTGATCATCCGGTTTATGATGATTCCTCAAGGGAGATAACCACTAAATGATATTATAGATTATTTCATCCTTATTTGTAATGAACTATAGTATGAATTATATGAATAGAAAATGATACGACATCAAGCCAATGGATTTTACCTTTAAACTAGTTCAAAAATAAATATTTTCAAATGCGGAGGATTCGTAAATGGAAGGAGTTTCTTTTTTTCTTATAAATTTCCTCCATTCTGTTTATTTAATTGCTATATAAATCATAAATTTCTGCTGATTTTGTAAAAGAAAAAACTGAAACAAAACCACAAAAATATTGTACGTATACTATTAAAAAAAAACATCACTATTTGATCATATCAACAAGTGTTTATCGCAACTTGTCTCTCGTCGAGTCTAAAACCTCATTTGGAGTACATGCCTTTCTAATGACCATGTACTATAAATGACTAGTGAGGTGGATGTCAGGTTTAAAACTGTGACGCTAGCTTTATACCACCATGCCCGACTTTTAGTGTTAACATTTCACCAGTATTTATCACAAATAAAAAGAAACAACAAAAAATACAAAACAAAAAACAAACAAATTTACGATATCCAGATGGTATTGATAACAACTCAAAGAATTTACCGCTAATCTGGGCGATAAATTCCCCTTGAGGAAATAAAAAGCCTAGTAAACATAACAACCCATTTTTTAACTCTTTTACTTTCGCACGTCTTGTAGGTGTCATGTGACTACTGTCAACTTCCGCTTTTCTTTGTACGATTTTCAAACGACACCCTCTGTAACTGATCTCGTCTTGTAATTGTTGCATTCAATTATATCAAATATCTGGCATTTTATTTATTGTAAATATGTCCGAAGAACGCCTTGTCTAATACTTTCAGCTTTGAATGCATTAGCTTAGTATAAAACAGCGTATTATAACCGATCCTTTGGGAGTGTCTACATACCGACCGACATTTTCTTGTCATATAAAACTATGGGGTTTTCTTCGAATGGTAAGCACAGATATTTAGGAGATGAGATTAACTGTTTGGTTGCTGATTCATCCACCTTAAATATTCTTCATAGTCACAATCTGAAGAGTGTTACATGTTCTATTAAATTAGATATTCAAGTTGGAGTTTATAAAAACCAACCCTTCAATAAAACCGACACTGGGCATTATCAAGTCAGATTTCAATTATCTCTTGTAAAAGAAGTGATATAATTTTATGTAAATAGCAAATGAAACGAATGGTTATTATTTTGATTTATTTTCTAAAACTTAAAACTGATTTATTTTGCATTAAATTTGAGTAAGCATTTTATCGAATTCGATACACAGAAAAAGTATATGTTCTAGAAATACAGTTCGGTTTTGATTTCTTTGTTTAATGGCATATAAACTTTTGTAAGCTATTCAATGCCGAGCCATTCTTGTAGAAGAACAATAGAGGTACTATTTAACTCTCTCACTACGATGTTGCAGTCCGGCACGTTAGCCACTACACCTCTAAAAATATGAAAATATCCTAAGGTCTATAAAAATATAAAACTTGTCCATCAAATTCTCTAGAAATGCGGAAATATCCTCATGAGTTTTCTAGAAGCACAAATATCCTATAAACTTCTCTCGAAATACGGAAATATCTTATCAAGGTGTCTAGAAATACAAAAATGTTTTATTAAGGTCTTTATGAATTAAGAAAATTTCTCTTGAATTTTCCTGAAATTATCAAACATTCTATTCATTTTATTTTGCAAAAATATCTTTTTAAATCATCTAAAAATATAGAAATATGCTATAATATTCTGCGGAAATAAATATCTTCTTGAAGTCACTAAAATATTGACAGCCTTTTTTATTGACTGCTAGAAAGAGAACTATCCCATTAAATTTTCTGTAAAAATATCCAATTTAATTCCAAAGAAATACAAAAATATCCAATGAATTAATCTCGAAATATAGAAATAAACTATCAAAGTGTTTAGAAATATTTATAATAATTTCTCTATAAATATGGGATGTTTGCTTGGAATTAATATGCTCATAAAACGCTGTCTATTTTAAGGGAATTTATATATGCATATTTCCTCATCTTAGAACTAAATGAAGTTAGTACAAGCTTTTGATTATACAAGTATTGCGTGAACCCAAGTTTTAACACACACACACACACACACACACACACACACACACACACACACACACACTATATATATATATATATATATATATATATATATATTGTCTGTGTGAGTTAATATATTTAACCAACTTCTTCGTCAGGAGCAGGGTGCGACATCAATTCAATTTTTAAGTGGGGTACAACTGGTTTGAATTCAGAGTTTTTCCTTCTAGACTAGTGGCCATACCAAAGTCAAAGACTTCAGTTTACCCTACTATTTAACCATAGCGGGAGAAGAATAGTTGTATTCATACCTTTCCCAAAGGTATTAGCACTATGTGAAATGCAAGCAGACTCATCCAGGATTTAAATGACGATAATAGTTTGGTCCCTTAGAAAAAAGAAAAAAAACTGCAACAACTTAACCCCCCCCAAAAAAAAACATCCTTTCGCTAAAGAGAAAAGATCGAATAAAAAGAATAGTGGTAACATTTAACGCAAAGGAAAATAGACAGTAGCAAATGAACATCTTCCGTTCGTTTAAATGTTTGAATTGACGCCCAAATTATTACAGCAGTTTATGGGCGTTATACATAAACAATAGCTTTTATTAACAACGATTAATTTTGAAAGGTTTTGATATTAAACATCCTGTAAAATGCACCAAGTGGTTAGCAATGAATAAGAACGGCCTGACTTGCCATTTTCTTGTAAGCGTTTAAGATCATTTGCATCCTGTCAAGTATGTATAAAGATGTGTGCATGTGTACTAGCCTACTTGTGTTTGTATATTATTTTTTTACGTATGCACTTGTAAAAATTCCCAACATTGCCTGGAATAAAAGAAAAAATTCATTAGATTGATACATAAATAAATCTATTAAGCAAAACAAATCGAGTAACTTGTTTGAATTTTTATGGACAATATTTAAAAAACAAAAATTTCAGAAATTAAATTTTAGATTTGCTAATATTCAGAATATGGTAATAGAAAATAGTTTTAATTGCTGCTTACTTCCCTTTAGTGATGAAGACTTTGATTCAAAAGAATGAGGTTTTTACTCGTTTTAGGGTAGTCAGTGTTTTTTAATAGCAAACCATTTTAATTATAAGGGCTATCAACAAAACAATCGCTTATTTATAAAAATAACAAATGACTCATTTGAAAATGAATAACAAACGAAAGTTATTAGTAGCAATTAGATTTTTAAAACTAATTATACATATTAAGTGTCCCTATTAGGCAAAAATGAAAAAAAAAATGTTTATCAAGATATAAGAAGTACTCTACTAGAAATAAATTAATAGTCTCCAAAACGATATCTCATTGGCATAAACCGCGGTTCTGACGTCACAATATTACATAATATATGCGTACACACGACCAATATATATATATATATATATATATATATATATATATATATATATATATATATATATATATATATATATATATATATATATAGCAATCCTCATAATTGGACTGACAATCGTGCGGCTCGGGTTTACGACTCGGAGCGGATATGTGGAGACCTAAATGATAATTTCAGGGAAATTTTTTGTAAGGAATTTATAAGTAAAATCCAGTAACTATTTAATTAGTAACTATTCATATTATAAGGAAGTAACTTACAATTATTGACTTATTTCAATAAAATCAAATCTACAAAGAAAGATAAAAAATAACCTCTTATACCAAAGGCTTCCTACTTGAAAAAATATATATTATCATTACTGATTATGTAGCCTTGAGAGTTGTGTAGACATTTTTATTTTATTTTATCAATAAAATTTGAAGATAATTTCAAAACTTTTAATGCTAGCTTTTGAGTTACTTAAGGTAAATCAAACTACAGTTTTTGAAAAGTATACTTACAATACAGTTCTCTTTTCATATTAGAATAATGCATATTAGAAACTGACACAAAGATATTTGTCAAAGAAGTTTTACAGTCTTCAATTTAACAACATAAAATAGAAAAACACCCACAGAACTGTAATATCCAGTGGAATTTTAAAATTATCACGATTTCTTTCTTTCAAAAATCTTTCCATTTTCTTGAAAATAAAAATTATTACTATTAAATATTTCCTCTTCTGTTGGGCAGTCTTCTTGTAACATAATCTGCTATATACAAAAGAGACATTTTAATATCTTTAGAGATCTTAGTTTTTAGGTCTGGTGAATTATATTTAGCATGCCATTTTATCCAGCAAATATCCACATTGTGAGCAATTATGGCCGGGATAAAAGTTGACATTAACATTTAATTTAAGAAATAATTTTTTTTTTCTTTTGAAATGAAATTTTTCAATAACATTTTTCAATAACTGTCTTAATCTTTTAAATTCATTTTCTAAATAGTCTGTGGTAAATTCACTAAAATCAAATCCATTGCTTAGCAAATATCTACAAACATCAATTGAATCATTGGAAGTATGTTCAGTGGCTAAACTAGTATCCCTTGTTCATGATTTCGTTCTTTTTCCTTGTTTTTCTCCGCTATTTTTTGTCATTTTTTCCAAATTAGAAAGAAATATCCGATGTTCATCATTTAAATATGATATTACCTTTCCAGTGTATCATTTTTCTTAATGTTATCATATATTTCTTTGACACTGAAAATTTTCCTGAATTTTAAAACTTTTCAATGAAATTAACTGTTTCTGCAGTATTTTCTTCATTTGATAATGAATGAGTTTTAATGGCTGTTATAGTTTGATCACACAAAAAAAACTTTTAAACAATGAGAAACTTTTTGTCGCTCAACAAGTTTTACGTAAACTGCCACATTAGTTAGTTTTGATAACTTAACAAACTTTTACCATTTTCCATTTTGCTATCATCTTTTTACTTTCATAATAAAATTGTAATTCAGAAGAAACTTCAGTTAATCAATTATTCTGCACATTTTTAAAAAGGTGAACATTAAGTACAAGACATTTTAGTTAGCCAAGGCTTATCATATACAGCGTCAAATTTTTTGAAATAAGAGTGATTGTCCCTGTTGTTGTCTCTTTTAAGAAATGTCTCTAATTTAGCAACTGAGATTATTTTAAGTAAAAATTTTGATCCACCATTTAAATATTTTACAATGATGTCCAATATTGTTTTTGCTATTCCCTCGGAATTTTCAGGGGAAAAATTCCTCCGTGATACGGTAGAGCAGTTTTTGCTCTTCATCTACTAAAAAATACACTCTTTCTGATTTTCAGAAATTTTACAAAATATGTCACTAAGAAAATTAAATAATCAAACTTTGATACTTTTAATGTCAAAGCTGATAAGGTTCTTACACTGGGTAATTTAAAATCTTACCGAAATCTGTTATATAATGACCGAAATGTTTCAAAATATTCAAATGCCCTGATTAGAATATTAGAATCAAAATGTTTTGTCCCAATGCTTTGTGGTGACATATCATTAATATGTTCTTTTAAGATATTTAGTATCAATTTTTAATTGGCTGACAAAACAAATTGCTTAATTGATCCGTGACCAGTGCTGAATCATTGACATTCGATTTTTGAAAGAGAAAAAATGTATGATGGTAGCATTTAAATTTAATTTTTTTGTCCAAAATTTTCATTAAAAACATTGGAACACCTTCGTTAAGAATATGAATAAACTTGATGAACAGCTGATTGTTCGATTTATAGTATGAAACTGCTGACACAAAGTTCTATTGATTAATACTATATTACAGATTTTTAAAATTGATATTTTCTTCTTTTTGTAAAAATTGTGCTAACTCATCATTTAGCACATTTCGTGCAGAAGCAGGAGTTTTATTTGTTCTTGGTTTTAGTTAAAGACTTAGCAATAACCTTATGGCAAATGATCGAATACTGTGAGAGGATTTTTCGGTTGTACTTCTCCTTTAATAACCGCTATTTCATATTCTGATAGAAAATGCCTTTCACAAATAATAACGTTTGGTTTGTCAGAGGTGTTGTCTTATCTCTTGGTATTGCCTTTAACCATCGTTCTCGCTCATTCTGATCTTGGGAGAAGACAAAAAAAAAAAAAAACACAAACCTTATTTTGATCATCATAATTGCCACGACACTTTTCACACAGCGCTTCTTTTTTTTACCAGTATTAGATAGATTTTAGAGTACTCAAGATTAAAAATATTAACTTAACTATTATCTTGTAAAAATCACATTGTACTTCTAAAAACGTGTATGAACCATACATTCCAAGGTCTGAAAGGTCTGGACATAAAAATTTTGGATTCAGAATCGAGAATTTAAAGTTTGTATAAATGTGGGAATTTGTCATGTTTTAGTGGTTAACGTTGATTTAAAAATGCCAGGATGAAGGAATTTAAGATTAAGTCATGGAGATTTTTGGATTTAGGAAATAAAATTTACCCTTTCTCGAGGATGGGAAGTAAGTAAAAATTTTCTATCCTTACATAACACAGGTTAGTGCAGTCTAAAGTCATCTGAATTACAAGTTAATCGTCTTGTATATCAATAAAATTAAAAGTCTTCTGTGGTATATTTTGATATTAGCATCTCGGTCCCAAGAGACTATGAAGTCTCTTGAGACTAAGATGCTATATTATTTTAAATACGTGTTATAAATAAAACACGAATTATTTATTAAAAAAACCTTTTTTATCATAAAGATATTCGTTATTACGAAGAACAATAGCATAAAGAAGATATCAAATCAACTTTATGTGGCAAAATTTTTAAAAGAAAGAAAGACAATATGATATCGTGAAGATAATAAGGTCTTCTTGTAAATTTTGCGGTATATTTTCAAGAATAGTTGTAAAATATAAAATTGAATTTGCAGATTTAATCATAACATTAACTTTGCGTGATAATTCTTTTGAATAGTTGTCATTTTTCATTCATTTCGCTGAGCAAAATGTTCATGCCTTCTTTTCTCTTTATTTTTTTACGGAAGGACGGAAAAATTCAACAGACTTTTAAAAAATACATGTTACTTCTTTAAAAGAAAAAAGAAAAAAACCAACAAAACAAACAAAACACGTAAGGTATTCATAAAAATATAATTTTATAGTTAATATAATTATTTTTTATTGAATAACAAACAATAGCATATGAAAATATGATAAATTTAGATTAACTTGATGTGACAAATTTCTTAATGACAATGTTTGTGAATTTCGCAACGAAAACGTTTGTTTTTACAATATTGCAAATTCCAATGTAATAAATAAACATTATACTTTTTTCAGTATTCTTAAATAATAAACTTAAGAGAGTAAAAAGTAAAATTTCTTATAAAAAAAAGATTTAATTTATCTAATTTCAGCTATAAACTTTTGCGTGTTGTTGTTACTGCTGAGTGTTTCAACTACGCACCTCCAGTGAAAGGAGATGGACAAACAGTTGACAGGGCTTCTAAAGGATCGTTATATATATATATATATATATATATATATATATATATATATATATATAAGTTAGCCGACCATAGTCGAGGGCGACTCGAAGGCTCCTTTTTCAATAGCTACTACACCGATGTGTAAGGGAGGGGGCTATTCCTTTCCCTGGAATACTCCCTTAACCTTGATCCGTGCCTTATAATGCTGAGTGTTAAGTAAGGAAGTATCAAGTACAATTTTTTTGAGTCTTTGGTATGACTCGGCCTAGGATTGAACCCAGGTCACCCGGATCAGTGGGGAACACTCTAACTACCATGTCAATGCGAAGACACAAATGTACGGTATGTCAGAAATAACTCCTCTAAGGTAGCTTTGCAGAAGATTTGTTAAAATAAAGGCTCCAGCCGTTACATGTTTCCCCACCCCCACCACGGGCAGGATGTGACAAAAGGTCAATTTTTTAGCGTAGTTGAGCTGACTTGAATTCAGAGTTTTCTTTTTTCCTGGACTGGTTGTCTAATCATGGTTAAAGAATCCAGTTTTCCCTACTATTTTCCCATACCGTTGAGGAACAGATGGATTCATGCCTTTCCCAAGGGCATTAGCACGAAATGAAATGCATACAACTCGAGTTGACGATTCTATTTCCTACAGGGATAACCGTAGCGCTGAGCACATCCCTGGATATTCGAACCAACAACAATGTCCACACAAGCATAAAATGGCAGATATTTTCAGAGTTCGGCATCCCCTCTAATGATATCATTTGTGTGAATATATTTTATGTTGATATTAAGGATTTTACAAGTAGACGATGCACTGATTTTCTAACGAACAAAAGAATATGTTGCATTAATCATTCAAGTGGAGAGAGGTTGATTGTTTTGAAAAGCAGTATTCGAAATCCTGGCTTTCGCCTTGTTTCTCACACCGACTACTGACACATCAGTAGTTATGAACCAGGAAGTGGAATCCTCCTAAACAATAATTCTATTGAGTACATTTTAAATCAGAGAATATTGGAAAAGGGAATGATATTCTAAAATACGATGGGAAAGGTGCATGAAAGAAGAAAAAAAAAAATTGAGAACCACTTATAGAGATCATTAGAGAGACAGATAATGACTGTCACGAAATTATACTGCTTAAAAGATTAATTTACCAGATAACATGCTAGAGGTTAAATTCTCTTTATATTGCCATAGACAGTCTTTTTTTAAGCAACTTCATAATTATTTTTCAATTACTGAGAAAAATGCGTTGAAGTATACCGTGAGAAATGAAAAGTTAATTTTGACCATAATGAAAAACTAAAAGAATGTATATCTATTTGGACGAGTACATGTCCCCCCCCCCCAGACGTGTTCGAGGCATAACTCTTATCGCCGTTGGAAACGGACCTGGTGCCTCGAGTTCAAATCCTGGCCGAAGCTATTTGCATTTTACACAGCACTAATACTCTTGGAAAAGGTATGAATCTAACAATTCTTCCCAGCTATGAGCAAATTATCGGGCTCTTTAACCTCTGTTATGGCAGCCAATCTAGAATTAAGAAAAACTTTGAATTTAAACCGGTTGTACCCTACTTAAAAATTGACTTTGTGAAGTATCCTGTTAGTAGCAGAGGGGTTGGGTAAATACATACACACACAGATATATATGTATAAACATACTGAGTGTAAAAACACATCGGCTCACGCAATAGCATTTAATATTTATCTATCTTGAGAAATCATGATGATCGAGGGGAGTGTGGACAGAGATCACTCACTCCAAAATTAGTTTAAAAATTGCTGTATTCTCTAAGTTCAAGTATTTTAATGGTTATTTAGTGCTTATTCATTTGATTTTCTTCAGGTAATACAGATATTGTGGAATAAAGCCAAATTTTCCAGGAGTCATTTAATGAGGATCCAACGAAGAACGAATTCACTATCAATCCCTTGCAAGACTATCATTCCTGAATGGCAAGTACTCATATCTTTACACAATATAAATATTTGCTGGTGTAAATAATTGGTTTTCGTACAATTTAAGGAGCAATCAGTCAGAAACAAGCTCATTAATCTAACTTGCTGTTTTATTTATTTGTTTAAATAAGCCAACCTTGATATAACACCAGATTTGCGAAATATGGCACCAAACCTATTAACCCTGGCTTGTGAGATAAGTACGCTAACGTAAGTGCTCCCTTCTTTAAATAATATGAAATAGATTATAATTACTGAATAATAATTCATGAGACAAATAACCCTTTGTTTTATTTCATTTGGACTAATTTCCTTGTTATTTTTTTAATCCCAACATTTTGACCGTTTTACTCTTGGGTCTTCCACGAAAGTCTACTGTATTTTAGAATGTCAATCCTTGTTATGAGAGGGTTGGGACATACATGTTCTCTCCCCCACATATCCCGTCTAGTACCTCAGCTTGCAAACTATGTGGACACACATTCTCTCACTTACGGGTTGAATCTGACATTCTAATGAACATCTAATGCATTTCACAACCACTCCTATTTTTGGCGACATGTTTTGGTAATTTAATTTTTAGCTTGATTTGTGGTTTTTATATGTAATTGATATCTATGCTTGGCATGCAGATAGGATTATTTGATCATAGTATTTCTGCTGGTTCCAATAATCATCTTTAAAAGGTTAACGATAGTTTTACATAAAAGTTTTTAAAAAAGGAATAAATAGAACTTAATATTGTGTATCCCATGAAATAAAAATATTTATTTATAATTTTTATTAGACAGCAGTTGTAATATCCACTCATTTTCTCCCTTAGAATAACGCTTAAAATACTTTTATTTATATAGTTATCAGTGAATATCATTGATATAGTTTAACTTTGAATTACTGTTAAATGCATTTTCCATAAATGTATATATTCTATAAATATATCCATTTGTACGTGCAGAATGTGACACAAGGGAAATTTTAAAGCGGAATTTAACAGGTTTGAATTCAGACTTTTTCTTCTTCCAGACCGACTGCCATACCAAGTTTAAAGAGTCCAGTTTGCCCTACTATTTACCCATAGCTGGAGGGAGAATAATTGGATTTATATCTTTCCCTGAGGGTTTTAACGCTATGTGAAATGCAAACAGCTCTGTTCAGGTTTGAAATCAGGTACCGAGTTCGTTTCCTAAGACGGTAACCGTTATACCATGAATTCCACCACATTTTCTATAAATATATCGTACTCAAAAGAAAATTAGTATTGAACTCTTGTTTAATGGTAACAACTCCAAGGAGAGAATCATGGTTATATTTTCTAAAAACAAAAACAAAAACAAAAAAACAAAAACAAACAAAAACAAAAACAAAACAAAAAACAAAAACTACCACCACAACAAACAAACAAACGAGCTAATTGTTCGATTACCCGACTAATATTTTCCGTTTCTCTTCACCAGCTGTTACTGAGAAATTTATATGATAGAGATATAAAATCTATGCTATTATAACTTTTGTCTGCTTAAATTAACAATAGTAATAATTATAAGATGAAGAATTTTTCTAAAGTATTTTTCTGTGAATTGTTTTAAGTTGTTATAAGAAATTCATTAATTTTGAGTTCTTAGTCAACACCCTGATACTAATGATCCTATAAAAAGATGGATATTGTACTTTAATAAAAATGATTTGAAATGGGAATAAATGAAACTTAAAATTATGTTACCTATGAAAAAATGTTTTTATTCTTATTCTGTAGCAGTCGCGGCATTCCCCAATTTTTTTTCTCTCTTGGAGCAACAACAAGGACAAGGGAAAAACTTTTGACAGCTCTCACTGAAAAAGAAACAACTAGTAGCGCGCAATAGTGTACATTACAGAACCCGGGTAATTGTCGGCCTTTTCCTGCACCGTTGTGTGGCAAAAAAGCATGGCATGAGGGTGTTTTGCTAGACATAATAATAACAATTACACTCTTCCAGGTATTCATTTTGTGCCATGATCAGTTGTATTGTTTCTTTCTTGCCTTTTTTTTCTCAATCTCTCCCTCCCTCCCTATTTCTCTCTCTTTCATAGGCACTGACTCACTGGTACGTGTCTCCCAACTAAGACCTGGCGGCTGTCTTGGTGCTCGGAGCCGCTGATCGCACCAGCGTGCACTCATCACGGAAAAGACCTACAACGTCACTTCCGCCAGGCATTAGAGTTGTCGCTTCCTGCGCGGCCCTGAGAGGGGTCTGGCGCTACGATGACTATCATTTATCAGTATCGAGTGGCGACCACCAGCCTCGGTGGCTTCCTTCGATTGCTTACAATATGGCGAGGCAGCGTCTACAAATTGATGTACAAAGAAATACTCATCTTCAGCTCCATGTATGCGGCCATCAGCGTAACCTATCGTGTGGGACTCAACGAAGAACAGAGACAGTGAGTTAGACACACTTTAATTATATCTTGAACTTGTTGTTCTCAACTTTATTGTCCCTTTCCCGCCCACACAAACACGCTTTTACCTAAAGATAAGACAGTCATTATTTCCCAAACAGAAACTAAATTTCACATTCGGCTCAACGAGCTGACAATTCCTTTCTATTTTCTTCCTATTTATTTTCTTTGATACAATCTTTAACTTGTGATATCACCTCCATTATCCACATACCCGTTCCTATCTATCTATCTATCTATCTATCTATCTATCTATCTATCTTAATGTCTTTCTCTCATTCTCTTTCTATCCTTTTTATTTCTTTCTATCTCGCTGTCTGCTTGTCTCTGTGGTTTAAGCATACTATTGCAGGTTGATTGGACGTGTTGACTAGTCGGCGATACTCATTTTTTTACACTCATTTTGAGATGGAAAATAATTTCAAAACCGATGAAAGAGATGTCACAAATGAGTGTTTGTAGAATCTGAAATATCCAATGTGTTCATCTGTAAGTTCATTTGTGTACTTATTTTTTCTCTGCCCTTGTATAGCTTTAACAAACGTGAATATATACACACATTCATCAAAATACATGATATCTACCTTTGGTACACACTCTTATTACGATTTATTCCCATACATACAAACATACATACTCACTGAAATGGTTAGAGAGAGAGAGAGAGAGAGAGAGAGAGAGAGAGAGAGAGAGAGAGAGAGAGAGAGAGAGAGAGAAAATAAATTTCAACACTCCGAGGTATTTCCAATTCTTCGGCATATTTTCTTCCAGCATCCCACTCAAATTTGGTCTCATAAAAAAAGAGAAAAAGAAAAAAGAAGTCACCCACGTTTCCAGCAATAGTGTTGTTTTTCTATTTCTTTCCGTCCAGTTTAATTCCGGAAATGTCCTCACTGACCCTGACCATCGAGGGTTACGTCACCGTCTGGTACATTGTGAAATGTTTGTTTATATAGCTGGCTCCACGCCACTGCATGTCAGTAGATGATAATCGGAGAACGAACCAGACGAAAGGAGACAAAATTCCAGCCAAAGAATGAATGCACAATCCAAATAAACAAACTCTGGCATTGTGTAAAAGTTAAATGTAATTTTGAAATTCTTAAGGAAATGTGAAAGTCAGTAGAAAAAAGCACAATTTTATTAATGCATGCATCATTGACCTTACCACACATTTAGTTTATGCTTCTGTCACCGACTCAACCAAATCAAAATTTTTATGGTCAGATTCTTCACCAGCTACCTGGTTATAAAAACACTTATTTAAGATGCTGTTAAAGTGCTTGAAATTATAATTAGTAAAGGAAGTATTGTATTGCAACAAACTTTTACAATATTTCTCTACTTAAAACCTTCTTCTTCTTCTTCTTCTTCTTCTTCTTCTTCTTCTTCTTCTTCTTCTTCTTCTTCTTCTTCTTCTTCTTCTTCTTCTTCTTCTTCTTCTTCTTCTTCTTCTCTCTCACACACACATACACACACACACTCTCTCTTTCTCTCTCTCTTACTCTTTCTCTCACTCTCTCTCTCTATATATATATATATAAGGTGTATGGATACAGAAATCATCACTGTATTGTGACTGCCAGTTTTTGTTTTAAAGTTTGTGAAAAGTATGAGAGTTTGTGTTCGTATATATATATATATATATATATAGGATAGTGTAGACTTGTTCGGATGATCACATATGCAAGAAATTGACTGTCACCATGCACGATTGACTTCGCTATCTTGATTTAGATATATATCTTTTATCACCGAAATTAAAGACTTTATCAATAAATATAGCTAAATGTATTATTTATATATTTTCATATATCTAACTCTTTCATTGGTCTCTATGTAATATAGCTAACAGTATTATCAATATATATATTATGCCACACACACACACACATATATATAAAGCAGTCCTTAAGATGTTCTGTCAAAGCAGAACACAAACTACCCCATTCAGGACTCGTAATCGGTTCGCTAGTTTATGGGTTATTATCGTCAGGAAATTAACTTTATGACCCTAGTAGGATAGACTGGGCTATTTAAACTTGGTCTGGCAGCCCACTAGAAGAGAAATCTCTCTCTCTCTCTATATATATATATATATATATATATATATATGTATATATAGCCTTTTTGGCTGTAAGTCTTCCTGAACGCATATTAACGGAGGAATCGTTGGAATTAGGTACAAGTGATGACCACAATGCCGTTCGAATGGATGACTGTTTTTGATATATATTTTTTCAGACTTAAGGGGATCGAATGTCTTGCTATTTGCGTATTTAGTGGATTCATTATTATATCAAGAGTCTTAGTGCGAAATGAGCTCAAACTGTTTCGGGCAGAATTCGAATGAGAAGCGCTGAATCCATTTTTCAAGTCTTTTTATAACAATCTGTTATATTTTCTTTGATTACCAGAGACTTATAATGTTTCCTAAAACGAAGTCTTACGTACTATAACTTTCTCTTTCTCCTTTACTCTCTGTCTTTCTCTCTTAAATATGCGTCTACATGTATTTTGTCTCTTTATTGTTGTTGTCATGACTAGTAGTGTATATAGCAACCATATTATTCTTCCATTACTCTTCCTTTTTTTGTTGATCAACAACTTCGCTTTTTATCGTAACTCACACGGGCCATCAGTGAAGATGGAAGAAAATATTAGTCAAAATGAATAGTAATATTACTAGTGTAAAAATGACATGGCACCGAAAGATTTTGGGAACAAAGGTAAGAATAAGTTTAAAAGGTTAGATTTAGTCGTCTGTTAAGCAAAGTCTCTTCGTAACTCAGACAGCGAGATCATTAGTGAATTTAATATAGGTTCCCATTGACATATGAGTCATAAGTTCAAATTTTACCGAGAGCTTACACTTTATTATTTCCGATTCTAGCTATTTTCTCCGCGCGAGTTACCTTAAAACCTAGTATTGATACTTTTCAGCTTACTAAGGATTAAATGTACATGTAATACAAGGGAATTACTGTAGATAATCACTTTCACAGATCAATACATGTACAGGTTCCAAAAAAAGAGATGCATCAACAGTACTTAGATCCATTGCACATACCGTAGTATATATATATATATATATATATATATATATATATATATATATATATATATATATATCAGTGTATATATATATATATATATATATATATATATATATATATATATATATATATATATATCGTTCATAAATAACTACAACACAAACATGTTTTTTTAATAAAAAGTCATTTTTTTTTCGTCTCTAAAGATGCCAGGGGTTTTATTATTTCCTGCCGAACATTATACAATTAAAATATATCTTATTAGCCAATATTTATCATCAAACCCTACAGAACTGAAATTTCGTCACCAAAAACTTAAATTATATAAATACATATGAGCAGTGTACTTTTTTAAAAACTGTTACATATTCATTATTTTGTCATTTTTGTCGGTATAAGTAAACACTGTAATACCTTAGCAGTTGCGCATGGATAATATAATTATTACAACGATAATATAAATGAAAAAAAAAAATGATTAAAAAACAACTTCACTTAAAATGTTCATAGGAGCACAATTATCATGTTCACAATATTACTTAGATTAATTAATTACTGTTATTATAACAATGTTGGTGTTGATGATAAAGAATAGTTTTATTTTATGACATTACAACTTAGTCATTTCTATGTTATTTACTAGACAAATAATCATGGTCGAGGATTGGCGTTTTAAAATACCAATTTTGTTGGCAGACAGTCTGTAAACTCCTTATATGAGAAATAAACATCAGAGCTGAATACTTGAGGATTAGCTTAGTGTTTAATACGTTGGGCGAGAAGCAACTGTGTCAACTGTTAATGTCGCTACTATTTCTGTTTCGGGGATAAAATACCATATATACCAGCCTATAAGACGCTGGGCTTACAGGGATATTCGGAGGACCACCGCTAACTCATTCAAATTTCAATAGCTGTCAATTTCGAGTTTCTGTTGGAGGGCCCTTTCTTATAAGACCGTCGAAAATCGAAGAATAAAAAGAAAAGCAATATAAAGTACTGACCATAAATAATTTAACCCCTAACAATTAAAAATAAAAGTAAAAAGCTAATTGTTTTCTAAGCCGAAGATACCAGGATTTTATCATTTCAGGTAGAAAATCATACTATCGAAACGCGTATTATTTGTTGCGAAACCCTTCAGCATTGAAACTGTAACCAAAATTGCACCATCCCTGTTGCATAGATATCTATAAGAGGTGTATTTATTTTTGGACTGTTACATATATTTTTGACCATAGAGTTCCTGTGTTGAAGAGTTTGGTAATAAATAATATGTAATATTATCCATATTGTATAATATTCCGCGAAAATAAACTAAATCTTGGTATCTATGGTTGAAAGGAAAATTAGCTTTATAATTTGAAAAAAAAAACTGTTTGGGTATACTTATTTATGGTTGATAGTGTATATCAAGAAAGAGACGAAGAGAGAACAATGGATCGATATGAGTAGTTTTGGGGAATATGCTGTATTTTCCAGTCTATATAGAACGCATGGTTTTAAAGCAAACTAACCTTCCATGTAAGTCTAATATAGGCATATTTTACATGCAGATAATGCAAAATAGCACAGATTCTTTTTTCACACAACTAGCAGACTCATAATTTTTCTTTAATTTCTGAGATGGAGAATTATCATTATTATACAATGACATAATTGGACTGGTATCCTCATTTTGGCAGTTTTTGTATTCACAACGCTTTGAGTATTGTATCCTCGGTTTTCTTCAGTTATCTATCATAGTGGGTAAACTTTTGGAAATTTTGATGCGACATTAGGTTTTAGGACTCCAAGTTAAAACCACTAGATTGTCCTTAATTAAAGTGTATCTAGCTGACTGGCGATCGGTAGTTCAATTCCTTGGACGAGTATTACAATATACTATGGTGAGTGGAAAACGCATACTACATCACAAGGACGAATTAATTCGGAAGAATTAACTGGTATGAAATATACCCTTTCATTGTGGAATGAATAAAAGTGTCGATTTAAAATTTACAGAAGGGCACAACAGAGGAAACGATGTGAATATAATAACAACCAAGATAAGGATGCTAGATCGAATGTATTAGCATTTCCTCGATCTTTACTACTGATCCAGCACTTCGACAGTTCTCTGATGAAGTACTGAGTTCCGATGTACTGAAACCTGAGGGAATCAAGTAAATGATTCTGACAGTGAATCTCGGATTGCAATATAAAAAGAACGTTTTCTTGAAAAAGTGTCTATTTCAAGTATCCACGTATACAAATCACTTCCTTATCCTCCATCTATGAGTTAAATAGTATCGTTACTGCTCTACTACAAGGATGGCTTTGGCATTAAATAACCGACGAAGGTTGATATGCCATTAAAAAAAATAAACCAAACTAAACATATACAAATCATAACAAAGGTTTCTTTTATGTGGGTTGGTTCCAACAAATGATGTTGTCCTTCGATCTTTGCTATTGGTGTATAATTTCTGGTCTTATGTTTTTTAGTTCAATGAGAATTTTCGGTCTCAAAGCTTGTCTATTTAAAATTTCTTCATCGCTTAAAGACAAAGGAATCACGTAAAAAATCTTGCAGAATATCACAAGATTCGTTTTTGATAAAAGAAGATGAAGGAAATAATCATGGTTATTCATGTATTCTTTTATAACAGAAGATGTAGTGAATACGAAGACATGTATATCACACCACGTGGAATGCATCACACATTATCTACGATAAATGCTTAACTGAAATCCAAGGAATATAATAATTTTTGATAATTATAATCAAGACTTACAAAATTCCCGTAAAAAATGACGGAATTATCTACTCGTGGATCTGCACTAGTGATTGTTTATGGGTTCGAGATGGTGGAATTAATAATGTTGGTGGGTTGAGAACCTAGGAACATCGGTCAACTGACATCTTTTAAATCACTAGTATAAATGGAAGAAAGAAAAAAAAAGTGAGAGAAAAATCGAGAGAGATAGACAGAAGTTGAAAGAGAGAGAGAGAGAGAGAGAAGAAGGAAATACATACTGAGATTAAGTGAGAGATAGTCTGTGTGTGTGTGTGTGTCTGTGTGTGTGTGTCTGTTAGAGAGAGAGAGAGAGAGAGAGAGAGAGGGAGAAGAAGGAAATAAGTGAGAGATAGTCTGTGTGTGTGTGTGTGTGTGTGTCTCTGTGTGTGTGTGTTAGAGAGAGAGACAGAGAGAGGGAGAAGAAGGAAATACATACTGAGATTAAGAGAGTGATTGTGTGTGTGTGTGTGTCTGTGTGTGTGTGTTCGAGAGAGAGAGAGAGGGAGAGAGAGAAGAAGAAGAAGAAGAAGAAGAAGAAGAAGAAGAAGGAAATACATACTGAGATTAAGTGAGAGATAGTCTCTGTGTGTGTGTGTGTGTGTGTGTGTGTGTGTGTGTGTGTGTGTGTTAGAGAGAGAGAGAGAGAGAGAGAGGGAGAAGAAGGAAATACATACTGAGATTAAGAGAGATATAGTCTGTGTGTGTGTGTGTGTTAGAGAGAGAGAGAGAGAGGAGAGAAAGTGAGAGAAAGTGAAAGCGATAGTAATAACACTAAGTAACCCAAGAAATATAGAAAATTATAGAAAGGAAAAAGAAATTGAAAAACATGTGAGAGAGAGAGAGAGAGAGAGAGAGAGAGAGAGAGAGAGAGAGAGAGAGAGAGAGTAATCTGGCTTATTTAATTCTTTTGCTTCATGTTGTGTCGTGTAATACTTAGTGTTACTATAATTACGGAACTTGTGCTAGTTGGCTGCATTCGTTTATTATGTGATAATCATTTCATATCAGTTTCCTCATAACCTACATTTAATATTCTGTTGCATAATATCAATTTTCGCTTTGATATAATTGGTCATTATGGTGCTGTATTGTGTTGCAATTAGAAGAGATTCAGTTTTTCTCTTGAATCTTCTCTTTCTTTGCTTTGTCCAAGTCAAGCTAGTTTGTAACTTGAAATATCCATGCAGTTGCTTCTCTTTCTACTATTGTCTTTTTATTTTTGTTGCTTTTCTGTTTGATCTTATGTTGGCATTGTGAAACATACCCATGATACGGATATATGTAACGTACATAGAACGTTTATAACATATATACATAGAACATAGGAATCCCGAAACACGAAAAACACTTGACGACTTCTTAGTTCAGGTACGAAACTTTTTATTACCTTTGAGTTGAAAGGTTTTTCGACATAAGGAGAGAGATACACATTCTTTCTATTATAGCTTTTTCATCCCCCCCCCAACACGTGCGCACCCGTCGCAAGGCTTCCGCGAGCAAGCGAAAGTCACCCTTCTTCTTCGGACGGCCAGACTCAACTCAACTATCTTTTCTCAAATCTCCCAAAATCTTCCGCGCACGCTTCCGGTGCATGACGTCATTCACATCCCCTATCTGGGATTTTTATTTTGACATCTGTGAACGACACATCCTCCCCGCACGCGCGTCAACACCTGCGCTCAAGTTTGCACCTAACTAACCCATGCACTGAGCCGAAACGTTCTCAGCCTAACTAAACCCAAAGGCAAGATATATAAAACGAAATCTCTCGGCCATTATATTACAATTGCCGTAACTAGCTGCTTTAACCAGTCTTTCTCTGGTCTTTTTAATGTATTCCCTGAGTCTTTGTATTGATGCATCTATCTTTTTTCCTTTTTTCTTAACACATATAGTCTGTCTATGTCATCCCTTGGCTGTAAGGCTTTGTGCATAGTTAATTTAGAATAGATATAAATATGAATACACAAATTTTGAAATAGATATGAATCTATACGTGTCCATATATACATATATATATATACATATTTGATTAATGGAATTTAGACTGCGATCCCTGGGTTTCATGGAGTTTTTTTGCAAAAAAAAAAAAAAAAATCATCAGGCAGTTAAGAAAATTTTCTGAACTGCCTGAGGATTGTTGTTTAGCAAAAACTCCATGAAACCCAGGGGTCGCAGTCTAAATTCCATGAATTAAACTTCTCTCTCTCTCTTCCTCTCTCTCTTTATCTTTCTCTCTCTCTCTCTCTCTATATATATATATATATGTATGCTAGAATGCTTCAGCATATTTGTATTATCTGACACGCAGTTATTTGTTGAAATTTAAAATGAAAATGTTATTAACATTTTCTACAGAATTAATTGCATTAACACAGTAGGTGAGCTTCATCGTCATCATCATCGTCATTTTTATCACTAGGCCACGACCTTATTTATGTAAAATAAGAAAGTCAAAATACGAAGGGATACTTCTTATGGAAAGAAAAAAGTGAACTCATAATGACATTAGTTGTGTTGGCGAGTTGAGAACTCAGGAGCATCTGTCGACTGAAATCCTTTTAACTCACTAGAATAAATCGAAGAAACAAAGAAAAAGAGAAGAGAAAGAGGGAAACAGTAAGAAAAACATGCAAAGAGAAAGAAAAAGGAGGAAAGAAAGATAGAGATAAAAACTGAAAGAGAGAGAGAGAGAGAGAGATAGAGAGAGAAAGGGAGAAAGGGAGAAGGAGAGAGTATTAACGCCTAGTAATTCAGAGAAGGCGAAAATTGAAATATTATCAAAGGAGACAATTGAAATATAGTATGTTATAGTGGGAAAGGAAAAAGAAAGCCCGCGTATGCGCGCGCGCGTGTGTGTGTGAGAGAGAGAGATGCACACAGAGACAGAAACAGAGGTAGACAGAGAGAGAGAGAGACAGAGGGACAGAAAGACAAATGATGATGATGATCCTCTACCATGAGTCAGTCGATGTCCCAGAACAAAGTTTGAATAATAGACAAGGTGAAACATTGGCGTATAGAATGATAAAAGGAAGCTACACACATAATGTGTTCTGTTGATTACACCAACAAACAGAGCATCGTTGTAGATAACTTTCATTAAAAAAACCAAACAAACTATTCATGAAAACGATTCCACGTGAACTTGATTCACGATCGTCGTTGTCACTAGCGTTCAATTTAACAATTTTCAAATGGCAAAAAATGATTAGAATACTCACAAACAATAGACATGAGCTTCCGCCAATCAAATAAATCCAACGCTACCAGAGGAAGCTGGTAGTACACGGATAAATATCGTAAATAAAAATAAAATAGACAAGGAAATAATCCAAATATAAAAAAACAAAATAATCAAACCATTAAAAAAAATTGATTTCTAAGTTTCCCGTCTATTTTCAATCAACAATGATATTTAATATGTACCATGAAAAATCAAAGAAATGTAACATTAAAGGTGATCCCGGAAATCTCTTCCCCATGCACACACGATAATCTACTGTAATATAACGCTCATTCCTCTGTTCGTTTCTGGTTATTTCAGTTAGAGTGAAACTTAAAGTGACTACAATTTACAAATTTCTCGAAAAGTTTGATATTTATGTAGATATGTCATCAGATTGAAAAGAGAAATACTTTCTTTTCAACTCTGAGAAGACGATAGATTTACAATAAGTTTGTCTAAAATCTATGTCACTAAGAACAGATAATAGTCGACATTCACGACGGAGTTTTCAAATTAGTAAGTTAATTTGGATATCCCACCTTGCGCATAATCCTTAATGACCCCAGTAATCTAAGGGAAAAAGAGATTTTGTGATTGAAATATTTATGAACAGTATTTTTGAGAGCCCTTATGAGAAGTGCCCTATAGAAAGTACTGATCATAAGTATTTGAACAAATCAACAGTTTACTTCTAATTATTTAGAACAGTACTTTCAATAACCTTTATGAGTATTACCTTATAGAAAGTACTGTTCAAGAATATTTGAACAGGCAATTGTGCTCCTAAGCATTTAGATTAGTACATCCAATAACCTTTATCAGCATCACCTTACAGAAAATACGGTTGATAAGTATTTGAACAAGTTTGAGATCTATGTTTTTATTGTTTGAGATTGCAGATGCTATTCATGATTTTCTCCAGTGGAGATTTTCTTGTTAAATCAAATAATAAATATAATTATGGACGTACATGAATAAGTTCGTAACTTTGTGATAAAAAACAATGATAATGATGAACATTATCATATTCCTTGTCAATGCACTTAATTCAATTGGTAATATTAATCACAAAGAACGAATACTACATGATGAAAATTTCATGTCAAATTTCAGCTTATGATTTTGTGTAATATATTTTTGGGTTACTAACGTGCTCTATATATATATATATATATATATATATATGAAGAAAGTAGAAAAAACAAAATAATCCTAATATGATGAATTTATTATATAGATCAACGTTAAACGATTCAGTTTTAATAACCTTCAGGACTTTAAGATCATGAAAAATGATGTTTAAATAGCGATGGATGTTTGTTGAAATAACATAAGAAAAGAAAGAGTATATTTCGACAAACATCCATCGCATTTTTCATGATCTTAAAGTCCTGAAGAAGATTTTTAATAAAACCGAAACGTTTAACGTTGACTTTCATAATAAATAAATTATATCAGGATTATTTTGTTTTTCTACGATCTTTATACCGTCGGATTTATTTCCATATTTATTTACACACACACACACACACACACACACACACACACACACACACACACATATATATATGTATATATATATATATATATACAAGTGTCTGTGTGTGTGCGGCACGTTAGCAACTGCACTAGGGAAATTCCCTATATATATATATATATATATATATATTCAAATTCATTCGCTAGTTTTTTTTTGGATTCCCCGAGGAGTAGTGGCTAATGTGCTGAACTGTGACAGCGTAGTTCGTGAGTTCAAACTCCAGTCGCGCTATAACGTTGTCTTTCGAATTAATACTCTTGGGAAAAGTATGAACTTCTTTTTCTTCGGCTATGGGTTAAATAATACCACTAATAACCTTCCACGAAGATGGATTTGGCATTAAATAACCCTCAAAGTTTGATATGTTATCAAACAAAGAACGCAAAACCGTTCACTTGTTTGGCAATTCCCAGAGCTTTATGAGTTCACTTCTTCAGTCTCTTTTGTTTTTATTCCAACCTTTGCCTCTATCTTCAAATTCTCTTCTTGGCCTTTTTTTACTCTTTGTAGCCTGTTAATATCTTTATCTCATGATTATGATGTTTGTCCTTTGTAATCCTGGCTTTATCTGAAGTCACGACTCCTGCTTGTTTTAGATTATAGTGCAGGAAAGTTGCGCACATGGTCAGTCTCACTCTCTCGATCCTATTTACTTGAATCCAGAGACACAAAATAGTCAAGGTATTTGGAGGTAGACCAGAGTGCAGTGGAAGATCCAGGCGGTGTATGTGTCAGGTCCTGCACTTTGGACACTTCAATGCGTTGGTGGATGTCTATTCGGGGGTTCACTTCCTGGTTTGGAATAAGAGTCATCTATCTTCTAGACTTATTGCTAAGGCTAGATATCTCAGTGTCTTGATATTTACCTATTAATAGAAGGAGAAGAGATGGTTTCATATCTTTTCTAAGAGTGCTGGTGTAAACTTCTCTCTTTCGGAGTTTGAATTTGGTTCGTTGATTCCATTTTCCGATCTCCTATCAATTACGGTATCCGAATAACCATATGTTTTTATCAAAATGTTGCAGGTAGATTAGTTTCATATCTGGAAAGAGAATAAAGAATGCACTAATATATTCTAAAGCATTCTTTCTCTTATCTTTATTTCTCTCTCTCTCTCTCTCTCTCTATATATATATATATATATATATATTTGTCTCTCTCGTTTTCTCTTTCTCTTCATAAAGAATTATAATTTATTGTGATTTTTATGCCATTCCATATTTACCTGTCTTCCTGTCATTTGTGCATTGTATCTTTACATGAAAATAGTAATTCTGTCAATAAATTTCTTTTTGGCGCCCTTCCTTCCTCTTGTTTATATATGTACATGTTTATATGTTCCTTTCACCTAGTTTTCTTTTAGATTTTACTCAAGTCTATTTATTTGTTTTCTTGCCTCCAACATTTCCCCGTCACTCTTTCTTTTCCTCCTCCTATTTCTCTCTCTTGTTTTTCCAGTTCCTCCTCTCAATATTTCTGTTATTCCAGCTTATAACGGTTAGGATCTGGCAGTTCCTATTTACCCAACCCCTCCGCTCGGACAGGATATGACACAAGGTCAATTTTTAAAGCGGAGTTTAGCAGGTTTGAATTCAGAGTTTTCCTTCTCCTAGACTAGTTGCCTAACCAAGGCTGAAGAACCTAGTCTGCCCTACTATTTACCCATAGGTTAGGATCTGGCAGTTACTACATTCTGATCTACGGTTGTACATACAGATGTACATTAAATATAACAGTAAAGATAATGGTAAAATTAATTGTTTATTAGAAACAGAAAAAAAGATGAAAGAAATACGAGTAAAAAAATCAATACCACCTCTGTCTCATAATAGTTCCCACATTGAGTGAACGACGCTTATATGAATACGTATTTATTTACCCAACCCATCCCACACAAGTAGGACGTGATATAAGGTCAGTTTTTTTTAAGTGGAGAAAAGCAGCTGTAAATTCATATATTTCCTTCTCCTTGACTGGTTGCTGAACCAAGGCTAAAGAACCCATTCTGTCCTAGTGTTTATTCTTAACTGTGGGTGGAGGGAAGAAGAAATGGATTCATGCCTTTTTCAAGGGCATTTGTGCGAAGTGAAACGCAAACACTCTTTCCTGGGATTTGAACTCGAGTCGTTGATTCCATTGTCGTAAGAAATACGACAAAAACCGTTACAGTAAGCGCGCCTCCGAATACAAATGTAACATATTGTATCAATTTATAATATATATTAATATTCATCTATTCATCATAATATTAGAATCAATACAGCAAGGGTTTTCAAGAATGTAATTAAGTAACAGGAAGAATCGTTTCTGGGCTTCCAAACATACCGAACGAATGTTCGGTTGGAAGTAATGAAATAATAATAGACGTCTGGAAAGTATGCAATTTAAACGAGTACCAATTTTTGGCAAAGTGTTGCAACCTGTTAAACATTACCCAATCAAAATTGCCACCGAAAGTCAGCTGATTTGACAAGCGTCAAGATTCTTCGTCTTTCTGTTTGCGTCTTTTCTTTAAATACTTGCATTTTATTGTCTTGCTGTACTTGGGGGCTGTGTAAGTTGTTTTGCACTTGTAGAACCTATGTACCTCCGTCCTCTCCTCTTGTCTATCGCTATTTTACAGTAACAAATAAACAAACGTACAGAAATCGGTTCATTATATATATATATATATATATATATATATATATATATATATATATATATATGAAAGTAAATTATAGAAAAGAATCCAACAGTAAGGAGAAGAATTAAAAAACAAAGTAATCCATAAGTGATGAACTTATTAGAAGGAAAGTCGACGTTAAAAAGTTTCGGTTTTAATGAAGGACTTTTCACCATTTTAAAGTCCTGGTGAAGGTTCATTAAAACCGCAACGTTTTAACGTCGACTTTCCTTCTAATAAATTCATCACTTTTGGATTACTTTATTTTTCAATTCTTCTCTCTCTCTCAATATATATATATATATATATATACAACGAAATAAACTAATCTTTATAAAAACATTTTCTTACGCCAGAAAGTGCCCAAATATTGACCTGTAGATCAGGATAAAACTTAAAATAGATAAATCTTTACTTACCTCCTCATGACAATCTCATGAACATTAGTTTCATGTATTGATATTTCACGAGTATCATTATTTTGTATTTCAATGTGAAGATGAATTTTCTCTTCAGCTTTTGCAACAAAATTTCGATTATTATTATCGGAGTGAGCGTGAACGCTGACTACACATTATTATGTTGCGAATTGGATTGTAAATTTCTTTATTCTCTAAGCTCGAATATTCTAATAGTATTGTGCTAACAAAAAACTTGCTAAGAAGTGCCGGTTTTGATGTTTCATGGTAACAATCCCACAATTAGAAATCCGATCATTATAATACTGATTATCTATATGCGTAAAATTGTAATGGATTTTTTATACCAGCAGAAATTAAAATCTCAGAAAAATACTCAGACTTTGTGCGTACACATACAGAGAACTGCACCATCACGTGAATAATAATAATAATAATAATAACAATAATAACTGAAAGAATGTGAAAAGAGAGAATAAGTACCTTGACCTTGCTAGAGAATTGAAGAAACTATGGAACATGAAGGTGACAATTATACCAATTGTAATTGGTGCCTTTGGCACGGTAATTAAAGGATTATTAAAGGGCCTGGAAGATTTAGAAGTTGGCGACCGCGTGGAGACCATCCAAACAACAGCATTATGGAAAACGGCCAGAATACTGAGAAGAGTCCTGGAGACTTGAGGAGACTTGCTGTCACTCAAACTCCAGTGAAAGACCATCAGCTTACGCTGTTGTGAAAAACTCTAATGAGTAATAAATAATAATTGGAAAATCATCTGATAACGCTGGTGTAAAAAACTCTCAAATAATAATAATAATGCTTTTTTATTTAATAGTCCATAATAGGTGTTTCACGTTCAATACAATTATTCAAATGGACCTTATCAATTAATAAATAATAATTATTATTATTGATATAGCTCTATTTACAAATATACTCAGCACTTTGCAGAAAGTAACAAAAAAAAAAGAACAAGAAAAAAATATATATACCATATTGAGAGTTTTTAAATATTTACTTTAAAAGGTATTTAAGATAATGATTTTAACAATATACATTTTTGTAGAGAAATACTTAAATCTTATTATTAAGACTTTTGGTAGCATCAGGTTTTCCACTGTAAGTCAGTGTCAAAATATACTTCCTTCGAAAGCATGTTGTCTATTTGAATTATGCAAAACGAATGGCATTTTAAAACACATTTCGTCAAATCACTGTCAACTATGAATGGTACAAAAAATTTGAAATGAGTCCTGTCTTAATTACTCTCTTAAAAATAGTCCTTGTGCCCTTGCAAGTGGGATGGACTCTTACCGATAGTAATTTTGTTTGGTTTCTGGATGAATTAGATTTTTGTTATCAGTTTCATGATTAAAGGTTCCTCTCGGTTTCAGGTGTCTTTAAAACACTTCTTGAGGACAAGACAGTTCATATGTCAAGATTCAAGATTTACCCTTAGGCCAAAGAGTTTGTCGGTGGAATTAATATTTTCAGAGTAATTTTTCTCACAAAAGTTCCGGTTTCTTTTGCGAATGATGGGGACTTATTTGCGTTCAGAACAAATTTGACATTCCTGATCGATTTTAACCTAAAATGTTCAGGGTAATTCTGTGAACGGGGACGGCATTTCACGCCCTTACTCCCACCAACAAATATTATAACATTCCTTGGAGTAAAAAGAAATTTATATGCAAATTCTTATCCAGATTGATCGATTAGCATAAGAGTACATAGCAAGCAAGCAAGAAAAAAGCAAGCAAGCAAGCAAGCGAAGAGAATTATATATATATATATATATATATATATATATATATATATATATATATATATATATATAATGGGGTGAAATAAATATTCATACATATGAAAATTTTTCTTCTTTATCTTTCAAAAATAGCCTGAACAAAATTTTTATATACATTTACTGTATAAGGATATATTCTGCTAATATGTGTATATAAACTTAGGTTACAATTAATTTTACAGAAATTAATGCCATTTATTCATTTTCATGAGTGAAAAAAGTAATCGTACAGAGCAAAAAATAACGCATTATCTTCATATAATACTTTGTAGAATATCCTTTATTCACTTCAACAGCCACTAATCTCTTCCTGTTATTCTCTATTAATTTCTTGCAATAATTAGTCGGTACTTTGTACCATTCTTTCTAGCATATTTTCTTCAGATTATTGGTGCTCTTTTTCGGATTTGAATTTTCAAAAATCGCCACAAGTTCCCAATTGGATTTCAAATTGACTTGGCCATTGCAAAACATTAACATTATTTTCAGACATCCACTTCTTCGTAGATTTAGCTTTATGTTTGGGATAATTATCCTGCTGGAAAATGTAATCAGAAGGTAGCTCAAGGCTTTCAACAGAAGACATCAAATTTTCCTGCAAAATCCGTTTATACTTTTGGGCATTCATTTTACCGTCTATTACTGATATTTTGCCCACATCTTTCACTGAAAAGCATCCCCAAATCATTATAATGCCGCTGCCAAATTTGACAGTTGGTACCATGTTCTTTGGTGAGTAGGCTTCGCCATCTTTCCCCATGGCACATGATTTCGATAATTATGACCAAACAACTCAATTTTAGTTTCATCTGTTCATAATACTCTTTCCCAAAACGAATTTTCCTTTTCCTTATGCCGTCTTACGAATTTCAACCTTGCATCTCACTGTCGTTTCAATAGGAGAGGAGTTTTCTTTGGTCTCCATAACTTTACACCATTCTTAAGCATTTCATTATTTATTGTTCGTTTGGTAACACTACATGCTGTTGAAAGCAAATCTTCCTGCTGCTCTTCACGCGTAACTATTGGATTTTGGTTAATCACACATTTTAATTTTCTTGATAATCTTGGAGAAATCTTCCTTGGATCACCTGTTCTTTCTTGTTTTCAACTGTGTTACATTTTTTAAATCTTGCAATGAATGAACTTATCATAGTAAAGGAATATTCAGGTTGCTTGAAATATTTCTATAACTTTCTCCATCTTTCCAAAGCTTAACAATCAGTGCTTTTTCTTACCTCTTGCCATGATCAGAACCTTCTCGTACGACAAGCAAATGCAGAAAGTTCCGGTTGGGATGTTAAAACAAACTATAGTTACTGATAATATTATCGGAACATTCTAGAAGGCTAACTATGGATACTAATTGCGTTATTGGAACAATTTAGAAAAATATTGCTACAACGTTGTACGGTACGATTACTTTTTTCACTCATGAAAATGAATAAATGGCATTAATTTCTCTAAAATTAAGTGTAAACTAAGTTTATATACACATATTAGTAGAATATATCCTTATACAGTAAATGTATACACAAATATTTTTCAGACTATGTTTGAAAGATAAAAAAGAAATCTTTTCATATGCACGAATATTTATTTCACCCCACTATATATGTATATATTTCGGTTGTTGCCAAAAATTCTTTGATTCAACATAAATAGAATGTGTTTTACGATATATTTAGGCTTTTATAACTCGAATTAAAGAAGTCAAGTATAAAGTATTTTGAAGTATTGCAGTCGTTCATATTGATAATCCATACTAATAATTAAGACTTGGTTTCATTGTTTTAATGACATATCAACCTTTATAGGTTATTTAATGCCAATGCCAATGCCTTTTCTCCGAGAAGAAAAGTAGTGTTACTATTTAAACCATAGCTGGGGGGATAAGGGTGCTCATACCTTTTCCAATAATCATTTCTATATAAGTAAAAGTAAGTAAAGTTAGCGACCATAGTCGAGGGTGACCCGAAGGCTCCCTTTTCGATAGCTACTACACCAAGGTGTAGGGGAGGGCGCTACTCCATTCCCAGGATTGCTCCACTTTACCCTTGAACCGTACCTTATAATGCTGAGTGTTAAGCAAGGTGGTATCAAGTTCCATTTTTAAAGTCTTTGGTATGACTCGACCTGGGATTGAACCCAGGTCTCCCGGGCCATTGGCGAACACTCTAACCGCTGGGCCAATTGTGGTTTCAAAACGACTTAAAGAGGCAACCATTATCATTTTATTGACAGATTGCAGCATTCTCTGAAACGAATCCTCTCACTTTTATTTTCTGTTTTGTACAATGTTTTCTTGATAAAAACACGCTGTTTATACAACCCTGCTCATCGGGGTTCTTTATATTCATCTAACTTAGCTAAAGTATTTCAATTAGATTTTTAAAAATCCAATTAAAGATTTATATAAACCTGCAGTATTTTTATGTATTAGGGTTTTAGGATGACCTTTACAACTCCTGAAAGTTTCGTTGAAATCAGTCAAAAAAATTCCAACGCAGAGAAGGTTGAACGTTTAGTAAATTATAATAAGATATAGTTAAATATTGTTAACTATCCTATTACATCTGTTCCACATAATTGCCGCTAGTTAGTGAGCTAGTATCATTTTCTCGCGGGATAATATACCTGAGTCTAGATCTTGATACTGGTCCGAGCAAAGTTGTATGGAAGTCCAGCCAACGCTCAGAAGCAAGTCTACTCTCTTCATGACACTGATATTGTTCAAGCAAAGGGCCAAGGTTGATAAAGCTTCCTACCAGTGTTGGATAATCTCAACAACTTCAACTTCTAATTTATCTTTCTCCTAAACTAGGTAAGTTTGTTCTATTGTTATACCTATAGTTGGGGAATAAATGTTACATGTTGATGGTAAAAGTGAATTACAAAATACAGTCTTGTTGTGTTCTGCTTAGTGAACGCTTGTAATATTAAATAAAGGACAAACCACGATATGAGAGGAAATAGAGATATATTCTCAGGAAAAAGTATATACAATAGAGAGACTATTAGTAGACAAGAACATAGGATTAGTGAATACAGAATAAAGATATAAGTAAAGTTAGCGACCATAGTCGAGGGTGACCCGAAGGCTCCCTTTTCGATAGCTACTACACCAAGGTGTAGGGGAGGGCGCTACTCCATTCCCAGGATTGCTCCACTTTACCCTTGAACCGTACCTTATAATGCTGAGTGTTAAGCAAGGTGGTATCAAGTTCCATTTTTAAAGTCTTTGGTATGACTCGACCTGGGATTGAACCCAGGTCTCCCGGGCCATTGGCGAACACTCTAACCGCTGGGCCAATAAAGATATAGTCCAACGATAGTATTGGCTTCCGGTATTACGGTAGCAAATAAGGTGATATAGTGCGATCTCCAGTCTCCCACACTCTTATACTATTCCTATAAGAAGCTGCTCTTCACCTTCAAGTCTGCCCTGGTATTAGTAGCTACTGCTATATACGGCAGATGGACTAGTTCATTGTGTAGAAAAAGGTGAGTGATACCCAACAAGTCAGATGTTATCTTTTAATGCCTAATTATCAATTTAATACAAATAAATTCAACAATATTAGTGACCTCCAATTGACATTTTATGAAAGGTCATTATAATGACAGATTATTTGAATGTATAAAGTATGGATTCTAAAAGTATGATAAAAATGGTCTGCAGTGACATTCTGAAGTGTTAGGAGAAAAGGTTATATATGGAAAGCGCAGAATATGAAACGGAATCAGATTTACATTTCAAGGGGAGTCTCCATGGCGTAGTGGATAGTGTGCTGGACTGCGGAATCGTTGTAAGCGAGTTCAAGCTCCACTCACGCTATATTCAGCCAGGATATAGCAATGGAATTTGGCATTGAAAAATGTGTAATGCTCATAATGAAAAGTAGAAAAAGAGAAACAACGGAAGAAATAGAACTACCAAATCAGGAAATCATTAGAACGTTTTGGGGAAAATAAAATTACAAGTATTAGGAATATTGGAAGTGAAAACCAGAAAAAAATCCGGAGATAAAGGAAAAAAAAAACAGCAAGAAAAGAATACCTTACTAGAAACATCTTGAAATCAAGCCCTGCGGCTGAAATCTCATCAAAGGGATAAACTCCTGAATAGTCCCCATAGTTGAATATTCATGACCATTCTTAAAATGGACAAGTAAGGAACTATTCCTATTTTCAATATTCCATTACTATCATGTTTAATCTCACTTGTTTTATTTGTCTATAATAATAATAATGATAATAATATTAATAATAATTTTTGCACATAGTTATATAGTATCAATAATTCCGATCTAATTCTAATAATTCATAGACAATTATATGATTTCAATTATATGATTTCAATAATAATAAGTTTTTGCATACAGTTATATTTTTTCAAACATTCCTGGTCACCTTGGCGTAATGGTTCAAGTGCTGGACTTCGGAATCATAGTCAAGTGAGTTGAAACTCTAGTCGTTCTATTAAGTTCACTTTCGAACAAATATACTTGGGAAAGGTATGAACCCACTTATCCTCCCAGTTATGGATTAAATAGTAATGTTCTTCTACAATGATGACTTTGGCATTGAATAACCCGCAAAGGTTGATATGCTATTGAACGAATAAACCAGAAACCACCCAACTACATACTAATAATTTTTAAAGAGATCTATTTGTTTCAGAGTGAATCTGAGAGTAATGACAATCAAGGGGTACATTACACTCTACAAACTGGAGCCTATTTAGTGTCATACCCCAGAGAAGATCCTGTGGGAAACAGAGCATTAGACCAAAAGTGTATTTTTTAAGAACATTTTTATGAACACTGAATTATCATGCATGCTTTACGAAGAATACAATTAAAAGAGTTATATACAAAAGCATAATTTCATTTTAATCTTATGATACCGAGTGGGAGTTAAAAATCTGAATATCTAATTGCCTCCTGGTAACGTATTCTGGACAGGACATTCAGATCAGACAGCAGACCTCTTTGCGACCGGTTATCGTCGCATTTCCATATTTGTAAGGGTCAAAGGTCAACGTAGTTATGATCGTGGACGAGTCTAATATTAGTTATTTGTAGTAGCTTTAGTACCAAGAAAGAAGTGCGTTCTTTGTATGTGTGGGTTATTCAAAGAATATAAGTACAGAGCCACGTGGTCGGTACCCGAAAATTGTTTGGAAACCTCTGTAATCATTGTTTTTGCATGAAGGATCAGTCACTCAAACTGTACATCCGAATAGCACTTACAGTTATGTTGGAAAGCAGGGATTTCCCTAACTATTGCAAATGATGGCGTTTTACTGCATCGTAAAAGAAAAGAAACCCCATTCAGCCCTGTATCCCATTGTGTTAATACAACTCAAATATATATTCAGTCTTTTAGTCCTTCGCATAAATAATTTGTCCAAAACTGTTTGTGTGTGAGATAATTGAAGTGGTTAATTAATCCCTGAAAATTACAATTAGTGTTTTTCTTCTTTTTTTTACTGAAAAAATGTATCATATCAATTCACTTCTCTTAAAAGCGTGTGTTTGTTTACCTCAAGTGTGGCTCGCTTACTTCTATGCACTTGGTTCAACTCTGTGTGAGGAGGAGGCGAAGTCAGAACCAAATCGCGGCTGACGTGGGGGAGGTAGATAAAAGGTCGAAGGGAAAAGTTGGGAGAAAGTTTTTTGTTTCTTTTCTTATTTGGATCACCGTATGTTGAGTAATGAGAAAGGGAGATGGTAATGAGGAGTGTCTGGTTGGAGTTTCCACTGAGGTGCTTCCTTGCTGATTATCACACACACACACACACACACACAGACAAAGACAACGGTTATTGTTAGCGCTGATCCTGCAATATTTTCTTTTTGTTGTTTGGTCTTTTTCTTTCTTTCTTCACCAGGTGAAAGCGTCAAGTCACGTGACCTTAACTTATTTAGACTCACGCTTGCGTCACCAATCGTACTGTCACTTCATAACTTGATCGTATTTATAGGTGCATAATAGATAAGTATACGGTGGTTTAGGCTTCTAAGTACTCTCTTTCAGCTGGCAAACTATCACCAAAAAGAAAAAAAAAAAAAGAAGAAAGAAATGAATAAAATAAATAAATAAAAAAAAACTGTAAAGAAATCCTAAAGAAAATTCAAAATAACACATAAGCCATAACATCTATTCAAAGTACAATAACTTTACTTTACAAGTCGATGAATATTCAGTACTGTAATAGAATAGCAGCCCTATATATGTATATATATATATATATATGTGTGTGTGTGTGTGTGTGTGTGTGTGTGTGTGTGTGTGTGTGTGTGTGTGTGTTCCTGAAAATAAATAAATAAAACGTATTAAAACGTATTAAAACGAACTCAATACAAACGAAAAATAAAGATACAATAAAAACAAGCAGGAAAAACAAGCAGGAAAAACAAAAAAATAATACAAATTTTAAAAAATTTATCACGACAACAGTCTATAGAAAGTGTTTTGGTCCATGTGTCTCTTACAGTCATTTTACGTACGGGATTTTACCATATCTTTTCTTTCCTCACCAGTCAATACTCATTGATATTGGAATACTAAAAGAAAAAAAAATTTAAATAAATAAAACAGACTAATAAATCAAAAAAGGAAGAAAAGAAAAAAACGTTCATTTGCTTGGCATAACTTATCACACTTAACTCTTCCTTAATGAGGTAGAAGTCACCTTGGCATTATAGTTACAGTGCGGGACTTGCGGCTTCGTTGTAAGCGCGTTCGAACTCTAGTCGTTATTATATTCGTTTTTGGACTAATACCTTTGGAAAAGAAATTAAGTCCCTTATTCTCCCCAGCTAAGGGTTAAATAGTATCACTGCTGTTTTTCTACAGGGACGGATTTGGCATTAAATAACCCCGGTTGATATGCCATCATACAAAAAACTAAACCAACCTAGATAGCAGAGGAAACTTGCTGTCGCTCAGACTTCAGTGAAAAACCATCTGGTGTGAAAAACTCATCACCGCCACAACAATAATAATATTAATAATTTGTAGATAGATGTTGCTTTAAAATCTAGCAAAAACGTTGTAGTGAAATAATTTGAAAAGGTATCCAAATACAAAAAAATAAAGACTGAAAGAATGTGAAAACTAGCACAATACTTGTTATTGTTTGGAGTTTTGGAAGTTATCAAGAAAAGAACAGATGACTCACAAAAAATATTTCTGGAAACCAAAACCTTTAAGAAATTAAAATCGTATAGACAAGTACAGCCCTTATTCTGTCAAAAATACTGTCTATATAAAATATTTTTTATTTCATTTGTCCTCATGTCACCACAACACAATCGCCTTAGAGTACAGGCAGTAACTCTGTTAGTCTTGTGTAAATATTGGAATCAAAAGAACATATATTTCATAATAATAATAATTGGAAAATTATTCTAAAGACTTGGTGGTTAAAACCAATGAATTATAGAAAAGAAGGACTTTACGAAATAAAGATACCTATATACTGTCATTTTTAACGGAACGAGTACAATAGTTATTTAGAATGGCAAACTGTTCTACACTATTACGTTGTGGTAATCACATAAGCAAGGCAAAGAATGCGTTCAATCGCCTGAACAACTCGCGGAATGATAATGACTCCTCTCAAAATTATAGACAGTATCTTTTTTTTACACTAATTTGGATTCTTTTAATCTGCAAATATATCGAATGTTTTAGATAAAACGAAATGTTTACATTTAAGACAGTGTTTACAAATAGGATGTTAGTTTAAAGAATTTTCCTTAAGTAAACATTAGCAATACATTTTCAGCATTTTCTTTGAGACAGGAATAAGATAGAGAAAGTATCATTCATTTATAGATCGTAAGTTTTTTGATGAATAGACGCTGATATTTCTTTGTGAGTGTTCTGGACATACACATATATATATATATATATATACATGGATACATACTCATGTGTAAGCGTGTGTATATGGGTGAGAGAGTAAATAGAAGAAACACACACACACACACACACACACACACTCACACACACACACATGTATATAAGTAACAATAGTTATATTTTTTGTAATATTTATCAATAAAGAGTGCTCAATATCGAAGACAGAGCATATGTAGATATAAGTTTAAATAGCATAGACAGAGTCAGCGAAGTTTGGTAACAGTCTATTTCCCGCCTATGTGATCCTCAAATCATTGTATATATATATATATATATATATATATATATATATATATATATATATATATAGGTATAGATAGATCTGTTTATTAGTTTTTGGCAAATACCAATAATGGTACAAAAGAAATAGTTGCTCTTTAACATAATCTCCTTCCTTGTCAATGCACTTAACCCAACGGTTTCAACTGATCTCAAAATCTCGGGAAATTGTGAAGAAAACGAAAAAAAGTTTATTTCTTTTGTCATACGAAATAAGGGGCTTAAAATAGCGACAAAGGTTTAGATTTTGTATCATTTTTTCTTTTCTTTTTATTCTAATAGACACTTCTCCACAAATATGCTTACAAAAGCGGTTTTCTTGCGCTTGGAATACACACAAAAATAACTGAATTTAACTGTCACATTGAATGGCTCAACTTTAACGTTTTAAACTTAAGTGCAGTGAACAACTTTGGGTTGGCGTTCTTCTATGATTCATGTAAGTAGTCATGGTTACAGTGTCAAATCAGTGGATTTTTTTGTCTGATATTGTTCGGGAAATGCTCAAATTAAACTTGCTGAGATAAATAAAAAAAACATTCTTGTTTTTTTATTTCTTTAATATTTGTTATTAATTCATGTTTTGTATATAAATATTATTAAAATTGTCATTTTGTTTGCATTTATGTATGTGACTATACATAACACAGCAAAAACGTCACTTTTTCAAGATTTTTTATTAGGACAATATATCTAAAATGCCCTAACTTAGAGAATAATATAGTAATTTGGTATGCCATATTCATAAATAAAGAGAGCTCCATGTCGGTGATAGACCATTGATATCTAAGTTAGGACAGAGTAGCCACGGATAAAACAGCCATTGATGACTGTCAGTTTCACAACTATGAGATCATCGAACCTCGCAGAGGTGACAAACTGACACTCAGCACCGTTGACTCGATATCAACGCTATTCTAACTTATATATATATATATATATATATATATATATATATATGTGTGTGTGTGTGTGTGTGTGTGTGTGTGTGTGTGTTTATGTATGTATATGTAGGTTTATAAATTATATATCGGTGTGTGTGTGCGTGTGAAAAGGAAATAAAAAACCTGATTATTGAAGAGAGCATAATAAAAAAGAAAACACTAAGCACTAGGACAAAACTTTCTACTCATATACAGAAGGGAAATTTTGCCTAATCGAATATAGAAATAAAAGCAAATCGTTGAACAAAAGAAATGTGCTCGTTCCAAAATCAGAACAAGTTCCTATAATGTTGTAATGGTTATCGTCGTAGGAAATGGACACAGCGAAACGAGTTTAAATCTTGGACGAGTCTATTTGCATTTCACATAGTGTTAATACTCTTAGGAAAGTATCCATTCACTTATTCTCCGACTAGCTATGGATAAATAGTAGGGCAGACTGGCTCTTTAGCCTTAGCATGGCAATCGGTCAAGGAAAAGGAAAACTTTGAATTCAAACCTATTCAGCACAGTCAGCTGGGGCTGTAGAATACACCGACTGCGCTCTCTGAAGAGGGGTAAGAACCCGACAACGAGTGTTCTGGATATGACATTAAACTATCTGATGGTATAGTTCCAGTAACGCTGGAACTTTGGGGAATGCAGAGTACTTTTTCATTACTATTTTTCCCAGGTTCACTTTGCTCCGGAGTGGTAACACCGGAAAGGGTCCTATCTATGGGTCAAATAGAACTGTTTGACATTTAAATTGAGTGCAAACAAATGACTTCTGCTAAATCAAATTGCTTAAATAGAACTGTTTTATCATTTAAATAAAGACGAAATACCATTATTGACTTATGTTTATAAATCCGCATTTCCCAAAGCTCCATGAAAGTTACAGTGATACCAATAGTAATTGATGCTCTTGGTTCAGTCAGAAAAGGATTAATACAGAGACTGGACAACTTGGAAATAACAGGACAACTGCAGACCATTCAAACTACAGCTATATTAAGATTGGTCAGAATACTGAGAAGAGTCCTGGAGACTTGAGGAAACTTGCTGTCACTCAAACTCCAGTGAGAAACCATCGGCTAACGCTAGTGTGAAAAATTCTCAAAAGTAATAATGATAAGGATAAATTAGCAATAATTTTAATACTAATTACTTTAAATTATTAATAATGGAATTATTAATAAATGATAATTATCATAGTAATATTAATGATAGTAACGGTGATTAGAATGCCAGTATTCAGAATAGAAAAATATATAAAAATATTAAACAATTGGATAAAGACAAAATTTTAATTCTAAATGGAAATCAAATAAAAGCTATAAAAATTTTGACTAAACAAAATAAGTTTGCTGTTAGTAATAGTGTTCATCGCTACGTTTTCCTTAATAAGGGAATTAATAAATAAATAGATTTTTTTCTTAAAATAAAATAGGTTAATTTATTGACTATATTTGAGTTGCTGAGGGTTTTGTGAGTAATGAAAACTTTTTAGTTACATGACATGAGAGACAATAACATTACATCCATTTTTGACACTAACTTTTAGCCCCTGTCTTTTTGCCCCTTACTCCTTTTTTTAAACGTGTAAGAGTCCATTGTAAAAATATAAAAATATATTTTCTCTCCACTGTGTGATAGCTATCTGAAGAAGCTGGTTTCTCTTTGTCAGCTGAAATAAATTTATTATAGCCAAATGACGGTTTGTCGAGATTTTTCAATTATATATAAATTTGCACTGTAAGAAATTCATATATCAATTATCATACATTGAGCACTCCTGGAGATTTATAAAAATTCTGTTATATATTCTCAAATAGAATAGAATCATTCTAAACCCATCTTTACACACACACACACACACACACACACACACACACACACACACATATATATATATATATACATATAAATATGTGTGTGTGTGTGTGTATATGTGTGTGTGTGTGTGTGTGTGCAATCGTGACCCACCAAAAATCATAACGAGGTTTCTTTTTACTAGAACAATGCACTTTAAATGTTCTAACTCAGTGAACAAATTGTTTCCTGTCCAATTTGCAACTGAACGATAATATTATAGGGTTTGCATTCGCTCTGAACGTCATTTTTTCACCAGGAAAATTCTTGATGTAGTGAGATAGCTATGAACTGTTAAGAAAATTCAAATTATATTTATATACATATAACGTAGCCAAAAACAACATATCCTTGCGATATTTCTTTTGATTAAAGCAATACACTTAAAATGCTGTAACCAAGAGAATAAAGCAATTTTCACTCTGAGTGATAATTTTGTGAGGGGTCTCAATTGCCCTGAACGTTATTTTTTATCAACCAAATTTTTGTGGATAACTATGAAATGCTAATAAGAATCCTTCACTCCTCTCTAAATAGAAGCATTAATATCATCATATATTGTTGTTATAATAGGAATATAACTGCTTCAAAGTCCATCTTGAAATTAAAAATGTATCCCCCAGTGTTTAAATTATTTAAAAAATGTTATAATAGTTTAAAATTTAAACGTCAATTAAAAATACAATCTGATTAAAATTAATCAAATCAGAAGGTTATATGTAATTATCTTCAACCAAAAAAATTGACACAGATTTTGAAAAATATCGAAATCTAATTCCTGATTACTTGTAGTTCATCGACTGAAAACTTGTATTATTGACATTGCTATAAAAGATGATTCATTCTAGTTTTAAGTATCACTTCTGACAATATTTATAGGTAAAGATGCATTACTTCTAGTGAGTGTTTAAAGAAAGCTTATATAGATCTACAAACAACCGAACTAAGCATATTTAGAAAAGTTTATACACAAAGCAGAATTATCTAAAATTACTCCAAGTATTCAATGATGACAAGGACAAGTTTTGTCTGTCATGGTCCTGAGTAGATTAGACACCCAAGTGAATTGCTCAGTAAGCAGAGAGAGAGAGAGAGAGAGAGAGAGAGAGAGAGAGAGAGAGAGAGAGAGAGAGAGAGAGATGCACAATTGAAATGGCTACCTTGGATTGCTACTACTACAAATGTTGTCGGTAGATCTTGTTCACTTTTTGTTAATGAGACTTGTGTTGGAGTGAAGTTATTTTTCTGTACGGTGACAGGTTACTCCATTCAACAGCATCTGACGTCACATCACATTTGAAGAGTAATCAGCCGAAAGACAGAAGTAAAATAATAAATGAATAAAAATAAAACAAAACAATAAATATACTGGTCTTACTATTATGATGTGTATTCAAAATTCAATTTACTGTTTTCCTGATTAAGTACCATTTGTCCCAGATGAAAACATTTCGTAAAGATTAAGAAAGAAAAAAAGAAAAATGATTCTTATATTATACAATTGGTATTTGTTAATATCGATGACCGCTTGAAAGTAAGACATGGCTTTTTGAAGAGTCGGGAATTGAATGGATGCGTATGGTTTTACCTAATTTAGGATCATTCTTTTTGTTCTTGATGGTGCAGGGACAAACTGACTGTGATCTGGACTCCTGGTCAAAAAAAAAAAAAAAATTATTGGAGCCTTAACACATACCACCCAACCATTCATTGGTTTGTCAGCGGGACTTAGAATACGCCGACTGCATCTTCTGCCGAGGGGCAATATCCTCCTTAAAAATAGGTGTCCTGGGTTTGAAATGGAACTACTTTAATTGGTGAGGCTCCAGTTCTGGAGATCTGGGAAGTGTGGAGTACCCGTTCATTGCTATCACTCTCAAGATCACTCTGAATCGGAGCAATGTAAATCTGCGCAAAAACTATTATGATAGACAAATAAAAAAAAAAGATTCCACGGGAACATTGAAAATATAAATAGTTACGATTATCATTAAACATTTAAAAATGAACCAAATTTCGACATCAAATAGCCCACAATAGGTCGATAGGCAGTTGATTGTTTGGTTTGTTTGGTTTTAAGGCATATCAACCTTTGTAGGTTATTTAACGCCAAATCCATTTTTATGTAAATAATCTGTTCTATTGAAAACAGTTCAGTTTAGCATAAGTACAGTTTAATTGTCAAAAACATTTCCATTTCAGACTATTCAAGCAGTTATATGTAATAATTCAGTTAAGTGTAAATACAGTTTTAATGTCGAAAAACAGTTCTATTTGAAATAATTCAGTTAAGCATAAGCACGCAGTTTAAGTGTAAGTACGGTTTAATTGTCAAAAACGTTTCTATTTCAAGCTATTCAGTTTACTCAATTCATTTTTGCATAATTATGCTGTTAGTTCTATTTAACCCATAGATAGGGCCCTATCAGGTGCTACCACTCCGGGCCAGAGTGGACCTGGGAGCGATGGCAATGAAGGGGTACTCCGCATTCCCCAAAGCTCCAGCACTGCTGGAACCTCACCATCAGATTGTTTAGTGTCATATCCAGGACACTCGTTAGGGGGGGGGTCTTACCCCTCTGTAGAGGTGCAGTCAGTGTATTCTACAGCCCCAGCTGACTGGGCAAGATAGGCAGTTGAATCCAACCATTCATTTCATAGAGATATGTACAATCTTAATCAGACTTTAATTTCTAAAGCTCAATTTTAAGAAAATTGAGAGAAATCTACTGGAGTATTTATTTTTAGGACTACACTGTACTATCACGGACGTGTCAAATAGATGATATTTATGGAAAAGCAGTGATTCGTACTGTTAAAACATTTTGAAGCTACTTCATAAATGAGATTTTTGTTTCTTGTGTCTCTGTGTTTTCGGCCTTGGGGCATTACCCGATTGTCTGATCACTCTGTCTACCTCAGGCCTATAACTGTGCGAAAGTTTTTTTTCTGGGACAAGGTCAGATATCAATCATATCTGCTGGTACCATGTAACTCAGTGGAACCTCTCACATTTTATTCAAGGGGAAATGAGTACCGTCGAGTAAATTTTGTATGGGAAGCAAAGTTTGAATTGTGCTTTCGGTCTCAATGTAGTTATACAAAAATACTTTAAAAAAAGTCTTGTCTGAACTTCCAAAACAAGGTTTTCTTGTTATTTTCTGATTTATTCAGACAAAATATCCTTACTATTGATTTTTCCTTTCTTCTGTTATCATTTTCCAAGGTAGTGTCCTTGTTGTTTCTTAGAACTAATGACATTTTACGAACTACTTAAATAAGAGCATTCCAAACTATATATTGTGATACTTTAGTTTATCGTTCATAATCTCTATATTTCTTTCTTTAATTATTAGCTAAATCTTTTATTGATTTATTCCTTTTCTTTCGATATTCATTTTAAATAATATATTTGATTTAGCTAAGAAAACTTAAATTATGTGTCGCAAAAATAAAAACAATAAAACTGGAATTTATTACTCATTGAGTGTTTTTCACATCAGCATTAGCCGATGGTCTTTCACTGGAGTCTGAGTGAGAGCAAGTCTCCTCAAGTCTCCAGGACTCTTCTCAGTATTCTAGCCGATCTCAGTAATACTGTAGTTTGGATGGTCTCCACTCGTCCTTTTATTTCCAAGTCCACCCGTACCTTTATTAATCCTTTAGTGACTGTACAAAGAGCACCAATTATAATTGGTATAAACGTTTCATTATTAGAAGATTTCTTTCTATATGTATGAAAGAGAAGTCTTCATTAATTAATCTTTACGAAATTTCCAGAATACCTTCAATATCCAAAAGTCCTACACGTAATCATTGAATATACAATGACTCATATTTCTTAGTACAAAATTATTTTCTCCCACTTAGTGTTGTTATTGACAGCCTGTTGATCCGACCTTGACCGTCTCGAGAATGATCAGTAGCTTCTGAAAATAACCAGTTGATCTTTATTGTTTGTTGTTCGTGTTCAATACATCGAGTTAGAATTTTGTCTTTGTTTCATGTGCAATCAAATTTGTAAACTTCCGGTTGACTGTTGTTATTATTTACAAAGCTTTTGCAATTCTGTTATTCCTTATTGAAATAATCCGGTATTTTGGATTTGAGGAATTCTGATTATGCTCAACTAGTATCTTCTCTACTATCATTAATAAAGGGATCTGATAAAATGGAAATTTCAAGGTTCATTTTGGTGAATGTAATAAAATGTCCCTATTGAACGATTTCATCTTCTTAGTTTATTTTACTGAAAAAAAAAAAACTTGCGTTGTCGTTCTTCTGAATGACACAGTTTCTACTGACCAAACCAAAAGATTTGTATGTAAATATTTCTCCTTTTTTTGTTTTTGTAATTTATCATGCTTTGTTTAATCTGGCACATAGACTTTAGTTTACTTACAGTGCTTGATGTTTCTATGCGGTCACTGACCAAAATACATTTCAATTGTATACTGATATTTTGTGTATTTTTGAGAACATAAAGGCTTTTATACACTCTAATACATACATACCCACACACACACACACACACACACACACACACACACACACACACACACACACACACACACACACACACACAGAGTAGATGCTGGTATATAAATAAACATTGCGGGAAAATGAAATTGTATCGCAATGAACATGTATTTTGATTTACCCAAGATTAAACGTATGCGTAATATAACTTGATTACAGTAAATGATCACATATGCAAATCAATAACTGCACAGGTTCTAAAATAAGGGGTGTGTAAGCAGTACCCAAAACCTCTTAATACCCTGCGTATCCTCCTCGAGTCTTAGCACAGAACAATACTCTGGCAGGATATTGTAAAAGCTGTATTGATATGAGTATTACTACGTCATATGATGACCGAAGATTTTGAAAAATTTACCAAAGTATCTACTACTTACTGATATGCACATACTGTATTCAGGTCAAAATAGTCATCGTTCGCCAGGGTGTTGCAATTTCATATTCTGTCACTGTTTTTATCGAAACTATTTTTTTGAAATCCACTCAGTAGTTTATTTAATTTTATGCATTGAAAAAGACGGTAATTTAATGGATGGTTTATGTTTACCTTTGTATTCTTATTGATTATTTTTGCAACAATCCATTTGAATTCCTTGATTATTGCCCCCATTTAAAAAAAAAATATTGTTGAGTTCGATTTGGTTTAATAGATTCATGTTGGTTGTTTGCCTGAAAACAATAAGAAGAATCGTGTAAATTTCCTCACTTTCTTTTATAACTGATTTGTTTCGCTGCCTGAGAAGTGAAATAAAAAAACAAGTGTTAAGCAATAAAAATCTACATAAAAATTGTGCACGAATGATTTTCTTACAACATATAGTTCAGTAAAGAGTCAGAGAATGCTGGTTAGTAAATAAATAGTGTGAATTATTTAGATATGATGCCAGAATGAGAGATTGTGTAATGACTATGGCGATATAATTAACAACAATCTTAAGCGGAAATAGTATATATATATATATATATATATATATATATATATATATATATATATATATATATATATATATGTGTGTGTGTGTGTGTGTGTGTGTGTGTGTGTGTGTGTGTGTGTGTGTGTGTGTGTGTGTGTGAAAATGTCAGCAGAAAATTGGATAAACCGAACACAGATAACAGATTCAATTGATATTTCGATTTTATTTACCCAAAGACTTCATCAGAAAGTTGGTAACTACATAACAGTAAGCAAAAGAGGAATAGATAAAAAGAGAGAGGAGCAGAAAGGAGGAGACAGAAAAGAAAAAATAATGAAAGATTGAAAGAAAAAACTAAGTGTCGAAAAATATATACGCCGCAGCGTAGCGACAGTTAGAAATATGGGCTACACATTGATACATCCTGACACCTAAGCAGTAGGTAAGCAAAAGGGAAAAAGGCAAAACGGGCTGCAAGCATACTATATTCATCAAAACACAAATAGAAATATAGTATGCTTGTCGCCAGTTTTACCTTTTTCCGTTTTGCTTGCCTACTGCATAGGTGTCATGATGTATTAATGTGTAGCCAATATATCGAACCGTCGCTACGCTCCAGCGTATATATTCTTTTGACATTTAGTTTTTTCTTTCTATCTTTCCTTTTCTTTTTCTTTTCTGTCTCTCCTTCTTTCCCCCCCCATTTTATCGATTCCACTTTTGCCGACCGTTATGTAGTTACAAACATTCTGATGAAGTCTTTAGGTAAATAAAGTCAAAATATCAGTTGAATCCGTTGTCTATGTTCGGTTTATCTCCTTTTCCACAGATATTTTGTCGAATTTTTCCAATTTGTAATTTCTTCGTGCATATATATATATATATATATATATATATATATATATACTGTCCATATTGGCGCTTGCCTTAAAGCAATGAATATTAAAGTAATTTCGCAAAGCCACTTGATGATGAGTTATATACTAAGTTATGGTTACTCTGGCACATACGCCTCAGGTTGCTTACATTTATAGTTTTTACTCGGCGCTCGTAGCATAACGGTCATCGTCGTTGGTTATGAATTCAAAAACTGCGCGAGGATGTTTACAATTCACTTCACGTTAATGCTCTTGAGAAAGGCATGAATCGATGTCTTTTCTCGAGCTATGAGTAGGGCACACTGGACTCTTAAGCCTCGGTACGGAAACTAATCCAGGAGAAGGTAAAATGAATTCAAACCAGCTTTAAAAATGACATTCTGTCGCATACTGTCCATGACGGAGGTTTTGTTATTTACATATTCAACGTCGGTAATCGGCCGAGAACCAGTGTTTTTAGCATGATTCGATCGTATGCCTTTAAAAACTATGCATAACTCAGATTTGGCACAACACCACAAATATAGGGACATAGCAGACTATACTTACTGATAGTTCAAGCTGACTGTTCATAGTCTGCGAAACTAGCTTGATAACTATAACATAATGAATCTGTTTTCGCGGAGTGTCTCAAGGAGTATACACTGAGATTTTGAGGCCTAGAGCTGCTTGGCTTCTTGGGGAGCCCCCCCTCCAAGATTTAGTGATATTTCTTATGGAATAATGTCACTAGCAAAGCATTTGCGCGTCACTCTTCATTCTGGATTCGTTGTGTTCATTTTCAAATAGCACCTCCCCCACTTTGGCACTATTTTTGGTGTCTCACTATTTTGTAGACATTTGTTATCGGGTAGTTATTTGCAAACTTTTCTCTCAAGAACTTCTCGTCTTGTAGTGGGTTTGATGTTCACCGGTTACGTCATTGTTGCGATCCTCAGCTAGACCGACCTACTTACCTTATTAAAAACGATCTCCGTGGAGCAATAGTTTGCACATCAGTCTAACAGACTAACGTATTTTGTGTACGATCCTAACAGGGCACTCCACACTTGTTTGGTCTGGTTGGTTTTATTTGTTTAATTCCCTATGATTTATTTGTAAATATTTAATTGTAACAACTATATTTTCAGTGTTTCGGTGTGTTTTCTATAAACTAAACTTTTTTGTCGAGAATCATTTGTTTGAACACATTTATACGGTTTCAAATATTGTTATTTAGTAATTGATACACAATTATATATGGTATCGAGTATTCTTATCTAATACTAATAATTCATAAACAGTTATGTTTTAAAATTCCTATCTAATAATAGCAGTTGTTTGCTGTTATATAGTTTCAAATATTCTTATGTAACGTCGATAATTTGCAAGCAATTATATGGTTTCAAGTAACTACTACAACTAATACCAAAACAAAATAGATAAGACGCTACAAAATAGTAAACGTTGGTTATGTGGTGATAGAGACGAATCGATTAATCATATAATAAGCGAATGCAGCAAATTAGTGCAAAAAGAGTATAAGACTAGACACAACTTGGTGGGCTTGGTGATCCACTGGGAATTGGGCAAGAATTTAGATTTGATCATACGAACAAGTGGTATATGTACAACCCGGAATTCGATTTGGAGAATGAGACGCACAAACTTCTCTTGGATTTTGAGATACAAATAGACCTCCTAACGTCGGCCAGATGACTAGACCTACTAATAATCAAAAAAAAAAAAAAAAAGAAAAAAAAAAGAAAAGAAAAATAGAAAAAAGAAAGAAAGAAAAGCGAACATGTAGAACAGTGGATTTTGCCAGAGAATTTTTTAAGAATTATGGAACATGAAGGTGACGGTGATACCAATTGCGGTTGATGCACTTGGAACAATCCTCAAAGGATTGGTAAAGAGACTGGAAAACTTGGAAATAAGAGAACTAATTGAGACCATCTAGATTATAGCATTATCAAGATCTGATAAAATACTGAGAAGAATCCTGGAGATTTGAGAAGACTTTCTGTCACCCAAACTCCAGTGAGAAACTATCAGCTAACGCTGCTGTGAAAAACTCTCAAGAGTAAAATGATAATAATAATAGTAATAAACCTTAGTAAATAGATATAACATTAAGTAATTTAATATAAATAATTTGCATATACTTAAATAGTTTCAACTATTCCTATCTAATTTTAATAATTCTATTTAATAATAATAATCACTTGTTAGCACACCCATATGCTTTCACGTATCTCTTTCAATATGAATAATTTTTAAACAGATGAGACCTTAACAGATACTACCACTCCGGGACAGAGGGGGACCAGAGAGTAATGACAATTAAGGGGTACTCCACGCTCTCCTACGCTCCAGAAGTGGAACCTCTCTACCAGATGCAGTTTAGTCTCATATCTAGAAAACCCCTTCTTTTGTCTTTTTGGGTGGGTATTACTCTTCTACAGAGAATGCAGTTGTCGTATTCTAAGCCCCACCGACAGGACTATCCACGATTGGGGGCCTAGTGTTTAACTAATTTAAGCAGACAGGTAAATAAATTTGGGATTAGTGAGTGAAATCTGTTCGTCTCCTTTAGCCATATTCTTTAAACTGGACGAGCATGGGCCCAGGAATTCAAACCTTACGATGGTACTCCCCTCAATGTAGCAAAAGGTAGGATTCATCTGACGTCTACTTGACACCACTAACGATGTCCGGGTAATTATTAATTATTTTCCTTGCCAAAGAATATTCGCGTGAGACCTCTTCTTAAACTGACCAAGTATCAAAACTTCCTCTGAGAGAAGGTAGTTAAATATTGGCAAGCCAAATATCTGTATACTGAACAAATCAAGTTATTTGAGGTGGCACGCGTAAAGAATCGGGTATCACCGTAGGAAATGGAATTAGTGACGTGGCTGTTTGCGCTTCACTTTGCCTTAATGTTCTTGGGAAATATATGAATCCACTTGTTCTTCCCTCATCTATGGGTATCTAGAAGGAAAGACTGCGTTCTTTAGCCTTGGTTAGGTAACCAGTCCAGGAGGAGGAAAACTGAATTCAAACCAGCTGTACGCTACTTAAAATTGATCTTATGTCAAATCTTGCTTCGCAGCTGACATAGTTGCATATTTCCTATTGTGGTAAATAGTCATTGTTTGATCGTTGGTAGAAATACTAGGATTTCGAACACTGTGTATCAGAATAAACTGAGCATCCTCACAGCATAAATTGCCAACGTCAATTTTTCTCTATTTCACTTTGTACAGCGCTGTACTAATTGAGTCTTTATTTAATGCACGTATTATAAATTTCAAAAATATATGAATAGACTATTTAGTAAGAATGATGGAAGATTGTGTTGTACTAATCTTCTAATTGGTTGGATCTGCTATCCTTGAAGTTCAGCATTTGAAATACTGCTGATAACGGCATTCAGTCATCTATTAGAAACATCAGAAACATGTGCATCTATCTATCTATCTATCTATCTATCTATCTATCTATCTATCAAACCAGCATCTATTCATTTTAATCTGTTCATATCTTTCTCTAACTCCTCATGTCTTTCTGTAGAACCTGCATCTATCTATCTATCTATCTATCTATCTATCTATGCCAAATTAAGCTAGGCTTAATAAATATCTGTAAATAATTCAATCTTCTCACATAAATCTTTCTTTTTACCTCGTCATTTCTTTTCATATCTTCTCTGTTTTTTCCGAAACTCTTACGGTATTTTTCTACCCCGTTGTTTTTTAAAGCAATTTCACACAGTCACATTCACACGCAATTAGACTCCGTGTGCGGTTTCAACGAAATACCACCATTTCATCGTTGCTTACGCAATAAAGAACGTAGCTATTCCGTAAATCCATCCAACACCTTCCGTAAGCACATTCTCACCTCCTCTGCCACTGCTTCTCTTTTTTTTTGTTGCTGAAGGCCTTTGCTAAATCGCTTGTCTGACGTCATCGAGACAAGGAGTTGCTCGTCAGACTCTCCTTTTAACATTGCTTCTTGTTTGTGTTTGATGACAAATGTTCGTTTTGTGATTTATTTATCGTCTGGCTAACAAATTGTCTCGACTTTCATTTGCATCCCTTCACCATTGTGACCTGTTTTAATTACTTTTGTTTAACAACAAAATATAGAAAAGTATAGTTTATCTGATATCGTTTACGGCGACGGGTTTCAAGGCAAGAAATACCACAAATGGTCACAATTTCAAGCTTACGCTTTACTATCGTTAATAAACATATTTTTTCTTGCTTTGGTTTGCTCTATCTATCTATCTATCTATCAGTATATTTCGTATTGTTTAAATTAATTTTTATTTTTTCTTCTTCCTCCCAGTACATCTTTCTTTCTTTCTTTCTTTCTTTCTTTCTTTCTTTCTCGATGTTTTTAATTCTTACCTTCCTTTGTTCCTTCATTCATTCCTTTCAAAACAAACAGGTGGAACATCAGAAATAGATTAAAAAAATAGGTTGAAATTCAGCTGACCTGATGTCCGTGAGAAAATACTGACATCCTATTCTGTATGTTCTGGTTGTTTAACCTCCGGTCATTTTGACCTCGTCTCATAACCAGATTAACACAACAAAACCTTCAAAAGACAAAACCTTTTGCTCCAGTGCCCATCTCAGTTATTCACTTTTATTCACCCTTCAAAAAAAGATGAAAGCATAAAAAACAATTCATTTGTACACATTCTACCCAGCTATTAATTTGATACATGTGATATATCTTTGCCACCGAAGTCTGTAACTTTAAATGATAATTTTCAGTTATTTTGTTTTACGGCATATTGTATATATTATTTTAGGGAAATAGTTTGTAGGAAACTTTATTTTTAAATTAATTAGAGCTCATTTGTTTGCACACAGTTAAATGGTTTCAAGTTTGTTATTTATTGTTTGCACGTAGTTAAATAGTTTCAAGCATTGCTAACTAACAGGAATAATTCTATTTGATATAAATCATTTGTTTACACTCAGTTGAATGGTTTCAAGTATTTAACACTGATTATTCTATTTGATATCAATAATCATACCAAAGAAAAGACTGAACAATGCTATTTGACCCATAGATGGATCCTGTTAATTTTCGAAGGTAGCTAAGCCTTCTCTTTTTTAATGAGTCATGCAACATGATCTTAATTTTCTTATCAGCGTGCATATAAAATCGGCTATTCCAAGATAGTATAAATGGTTATTTGTTTGATACTTTGTTTGCTTTCAGCACTAGTGGTGGGTGTTCGAAGCTAGGTAAAGGCTTGGATGTCGGATGTCAATTTTTTAAAAAAGTTTTGAAAATTAGCGTAGCAAGATCTTCTTATTGCTCCGGTAATCACTACATTTCTTTACACGTCAACTAGTCAATATATTCATAGGTAATACTTCATCACCATTAAACAATAATCCATAAAGAGGAAGCTCACTTAGCATTACGGTTATCGTTGTAAGGAAATTAAATCGGCTATTGCTTGCGTTTACATTCCCTTTGGCGCTAATTTCGTTGGGAAGGCATGGATCCATTTATTCTTCCCTCAGCAACAGGGCACATTGTTTTTTTAAAACTTTGGTAAGGCAACCAATCTTGGTGAAGAAAAACTGAATTCAAACACGCAGTAAAATTGACTTTTTCTCACATCCTGTTCTTGTCAGATGTGTTGTGTAAATGTATGCAATAATTTCCAATTGCCTCAAAATCATTAAAATATATTTTGGTTTATAATTCTGATTTCTTTGTTTTTGCTGTTTCTTTTTTTTTAATCACAAGGCTTCAGCTGCTATATCCACTAACCTTCCTTGGGTAATGTTTTTGTATTATGGAATGTCAACCCTTGCTTTTAATAGACGAATATATCGCATTCGATGTCTGGGATCATAGGTTCATGGGGATGGTCCTCTTCTAACCTACTCTTTGAACCTGTGAATTTTCAGGGACCATACCATTTTGTGAGTGAGGGTATGTTTTTAGAATGCCAGGTTGAAAGTGTCTTCTTTCCTGATTTGTGGCTTTCATACTTAAGAAGGTTTAACCATAGACACAGTCGGAACGTATAATCCACCGTCTAACGGCGCTCTCATCCACTATTTGATATCCGTAAACATTCAATAATCGTCGATAAATGAAAATGGGTACAATCTTTTTTGCATTAATCAAATCAATGATACACCCCTGCTTTCATATCAGACGTCATTTTGCCAGACTGTCACTCGCCTACTACCAGTAAACAAAACAGAAAATGAGCTATTGGCTAGAAGGTTTAACTTCTACTAACATACCACCAACATTTGCCTCTAATGTAAGAGGCAAAACCTTCGAAGCAATCTTCTTTTGAGCGTGGTATCTAGGATCTTGTTCATCGCTGATAAAATGTATAGCTGATTGTTGTGACTGTTTGGAAAAAATAGTGTTTTGTAGCTGAAGACTTGCTCTAAGCAACAATGTCATTGTGCTCCCTGTATCTGTTGTAGTTTCCATGGAACTAAAGGAAACTTTACTTTTGAGGTAACCTTCATAAAATGATTAAAACAATTAGTCTAAAACATTAGAAGTGGCCAGTTAAATTTTTGTAATTTTACTCACTTGTATGGCCCATGTACAAAAACTACTATTTTGTATAATGAAATTTTCACAGTCGATAAAATAAAAGCAGAATAATTCCACAATCTACCAATTGTATAAGGAATAACGTACCCAGACTATATGCCAACTTTTCGCTACCTGATGATTGAAGCCAGGTAGTCTAAATTCTTCGATTGGACAATGCGGACCCACACAGTCACCATCTCTCGCATCTCACGAGTGAAGCTTAATTTTTTTCACTTATAATACAAATCGGTAGATATCGCTTAACATTTAGGTATCCTTCATATCTGTCTTGGGTACACACATCTTTTGTGATGGTTTCCTTGAGTACGTAATTGGTTTTGCGAAATGTATTCCGTGAGTCACATATATCAATTCTACTTTCTTTTTTTTTTTTACCCATGAAGTGTTAATTCTTTACGTAAATTTATTTTCTGTACACATTTTATGTTGTTTCTCACCCAGTTGTCTTCTTCATTCATGTTGACGACAATTCTGAACTTACGTGTTCAAAGACAAAGAAAAAGAACACCATCAACCGCCAAGTGGGGTAAAATAAACACAAGATCTACCTCACCGATAAAGCTTACTACTTCTATCTCTCACTATTCTCCAAGTTCACACTCTCTTCATTCGTCACTCTTTCAAACTGGTTGCTACTGTAATACTAACCATCTTCTCTCCTCCTGGCTAAACTCTTAACAAAGTCACAGGAGAGAATAAGCACCTTTTACTCTTCTGGAGAAAATATCTTTACATTGATAACCTCGACAGAAAATAACAGACTTCTGACATCCTATCTCCACAAATTCAAACAAGAATATTAAAATGCTGCTTGACAGCGATTTTATTGCTTTAGCAACAGTGGCTATTTCGAATCGTATAACAGAATCTAATCCCGCAATGCTGCCAGGTGAAACAAAAGAAGCCAAAGCGTAAGATTTTCACTACTGCGCGACAACGACGACAGAATATTTGTCAAACACACTTTGATTTGAATACTTTGATTTTGCCTCTGTGAAAATTAATTTGATTTTCCGTTAACGTTTTCCTGTGAAAAATATGACCGAGAACTTCATCGTACCTGTTATCCAGGAGTCAATAAAATCTTAATCTGACACTAGATAACTGTTTTCTGTGTTGAATTAGAATTCAAAATCTAATGTTTAAACGACGACATTTGTTTTAGTTAGATCAAGTGAAACTCAGTATATATATATATATATATATATATATATATATATATATATATATATAGCATGAGTAATGGCTAAAATGCTGAATTGCGGCTTCGAAGCAAGCGGGTTCGAATTCTTGTCACACTGCGTTCACTTTCGGACTAATATCCTTGGGAAAGGCATGAGCTCTTTATCACCTCCACCAATGGGTTAAATAGCATCACTCTTCTTCCTCTACAAGGATGGCTTTGGCATTAAATAACCGACGAATCTTGATATGTCATTAAAAACAAAAAAGCAAAGAAAAAAAGAATTATATATGTATAATTCTTGCGCGCAAATACAAAGTTCTTCTCATGAACTTAGCACTCCGGTAACCATGAACGCATTTTTATATATACGTAAAGTTTCCTACGTTTACGCTGAGGATGACGATGGTTCTGTGGTAAAATATCCAACTGGCGTATTGTTAGCCAGGTTTTGATCCCTGCTTGAAGCATCTCACTTGCCAACCACTCTGAAGAGTTGTGATACAACGAAACTCTATCTGTGGATGACAATATATATATATATATATATATATACACTAAAATGGGTTGGTCAACAAAGAGATTTGTTTTCTTTTAGGATTCAGTTATTTATTTTGTTCTTACATACGTGTATGTTTCCAGCTTGTTGCTTTCGTCAGAGAACATATATGGCACAAGGCCTTGTTAATGAGGTACTTGTATTTTCAGTATGAATGGTTTTCTGTTGGTTATGGGTTTATATTGACCGAGCCATTGGCATAATGGTTAGTGTTCGATAATGGTCCGGGAGACCGGGATTCAATTCCAGATCCAGTCATACCAAAGACTCAAAAAGTGGTACTTGATGCCGCCTTGCTTAACACTCAGAATTATTAGGTACGGAACAAGGATAAAGTGGAGCAATCAAGGGAATGGAGTAGCGCTCTCCCCTACACCTCGGTGTCGTAGCTATTGAAAGGAAGAGTTCGGGTCGCCTTCGACTACGGTTGCCAACTTTTTTTTTAACTTACTTATGTGTTTATTTGGAGGTCACTCCTATCTTTTTCTTAGAGTGTGTTTACCTTAGCCTGCTTTATCCCTCATTTTTCTTTGATATTTGATAGGTTTTTTCGTTATGTGTGTGTGTGTGTGTTCATATTCGAGCAGAATTTACAAATTCCGACACACAACAAAGAGAAACATTTTTTTTTTACAGAAACAGAACCACAGATTCATGGGAATCAATACCATACAGTTTTTGTCTTTTTTGTGCATTCCTCTGGTTGATCTTTTGACGCGAGAAGGAGCTAATACGTCCACTCATTTTAAAATATTTCTTTCACTCTTTGGACCTACAACAGAATTATATATATATATATATATATATATATATATACACACACACACACACACACACACACACATATATATATATATATATATATATATATATATATATAATGAGTTACTTTTATGATAGATATATATATTCAATGCCGAAATTCTATTATAATCATTACTCTATTTTCAATGTTCAATGGCAATAATTCTTTTGATCACACTTTTTAAAATATTATACATAATACTTATTTGTTCACACAGTTTTATAGTGCCAAGTATTTCTTCCTATACAACTAATTTGAACACGGTTGCTTGTGTTTCGAGTGTTCCTTTCCTGTTAGCATCTGCTCTGAAACAGAAGCATACTAACACGAAGGGTACATTAAAACGACGATACTCGAAATATCAGGGTATATCAGGACAGATTAAGATAGCGAAACCCTGGTCCTTTTCTTCTATAAGAGTATGAAACCGGAAGTCATCTCCTGATGACAGTCTAAAAACTGTACCCTAAAAAAAGGGCTGCTTGGGGAGATTAACTATGGGAATATTATCTATAGTGTAACAGAACAATGCCTAATCTATATTTGTTGAATTTTCCCATCGTATCATAATTTGTATACATAATGACGGTGAATATAAGAAAGAACAATCTCAAGAATAAGTTTCTCTCTCTCCCTCTCTCTCTCTCTATATATATATATATATATATATATATATATATATAAGGCGCCTCGAAAGCTCCCTTTTCAATAGCTACTTCACCGAGGTGTGAGGGGGGCGCTACCCCTTTCTATGGATTGCTCCATTTTATCCTTGATACACATCATATAATGCTGAGTGTTAAGCAAGGAAGTATCAAATACCATTTTCTGAGTCTTTGGCATGACTCTTCCTGGGACTCAACCCCGGTCTCCCGGGCCATTGGCGAACACTCTACCCACTATATGTATATATATATATATATATATATATATATATATATATATATATATATATATATATATATATATATATATATCCGTGTGTGTGTATGTGTGTGTGAGTGTGTGTGTGTGTATACATATATATAACGGACTATCTTATCGATCTTAACGTGTGTAGGCTCAACAATTCATTTAAAGATTTGAACCGATAGATTGCCAACACATGATTTATTTAAATTGAAAGCTTGTGTAGAATCAACCACTCCTTTTGGATAAGCTGATAACAGAAGAATGGTGCATTAATGTGCCACAAATTTTCAGAATAACACTCTTCAATTTTTGAATTCAGAAATTTTCCTTCTTCCATGACACACAAACGCTAGAGACCCTAGTTCTCTTTTTTAAAGAATTTTTTAGACTGTTTTTAGCCGTTTGCTTACTTCATCATCGCTTGGAAACTTTGTCTTACGCAGAAATTCTTAGTGGAAGCCAAACAAGTGGAATTCAAAGGTGTCCATATCTGAACAGTAAGAAGGTTGTGGCAGCTACTCCCAACCAAACGGAATGGTGATTTTTTCAGATATTGCTGCAGTATGAGGCCTTGCATTGTCCTGGGGAAACCCAAAGACAACTGACCTGTGAAAAAGCAAGGTCACCGTGCACAATTTTGTGTGCTAAGCAAAGAAATTCCCAGTTGTTCCGAAATGTCCTCTATTGTGACTTTTCTGTTAGTTAAAATGAGTGCATTAACTGAATCCACCATTTCTGGTGTGCTCGCCATTGTGTTCCTAGCTAATCTGTCTTCATCTTTAATACTATTTCGACTTTCTTTGAATAATTTAGCCCACTTGTAAACATCTTTTTGAGTGAACCATGCTTCTCCATACACCTAAGACATTTTTCTATAAATTTTACGTGGTTTGCACTTCTCAACCATTAAAAATTTGATGACAGCCTGAAGCATTTTTTAAAATTTTCTACCATTTTGAGTAGCCCCAAAACAAATCAGGGAAAATATAAGTCAGACGTTATGTAAATATAAAAGGATATTTAAAAACAGTATTCAAAGGATAATTTTTATCTATAGTTGAATTATTTGGCAACGTTAAAGTTTTTGATTTTTAAAAATATTAAACCATAATCAGAGCATGTTAATATTTGATGTGGTATTATCTGAATTACATTCAATTTGAAAACTGAAAAAAAAATGAGAAAATATTAGCATTCTGTTGTCATTCGTAATCTTCTGTTTCAAATTTATATGACGTAATTAGTGTTTGAAATTTTCCTAATTGTTCCTTTCATTTAAAAAATTGAATGTAATTTAGAAAATACAGTATCACACATTAACATTGCCCTGATTCTGGGTTAATACAAAAAATGAAAGGTTTAACGTTGGCAAATAATTGAATTACTGATAAATCATCCTCTGATTACCTTGTTTTTTCATATCTTTCATACATACATACATACATACACACACACACACACATATATATATATATATATATATATATATATATATGTGTGTGTGTGTGTGTGTGTGTGTATGTGTGTGTGTGTGCGCGCGCGCGTTATTGTGTAAGGGATGTCTAAAAATGAATGTATAAGCATTTACTAAACCAACATGTTTATTATTATTCAAATAGAACATTCTGCACGCCCTTATACTTTTCCGTATTGTCACCATCGAGATGGATGCACTTGTTCAATCGGGGCACAAGTGAATAACTATCCTCTTTGCAGAAGGTCGTATCTGATCGTTCTTCAGTCAATTGCTCAGGGGCCCAATGAGATGACACTTTCCGATATCCCAACTTCTCGAGGATGATTTCCTGGACTACTGACTTCAATAAAAGCTTTATCGAACGCAGAGTTCTCTTCTGTTGTTTATACTATTGCTCGTTTTTAAGCCTTCGTAAACTTCGTGATATACCTGTGAAACCTGATCTTCCAAAGTTGAGAGTCCATGAAATTGTTAGTTCCCAAAACAAGTGATTGAAGAATAATTGAATTGGGGTCACATTCTTCGAGGAGGGTATTTATAGATGGGACAATATATCTCGATGGCAACAACATTGAAAACTAGCATAGCAGTGCCAGTAACATGTACAAATGTTTTATCTAAATATTGATAAACACGTTAGATGAGTAAATGTGTGTACCTAACTTTCCTGACACCTCTGATGAATATATATATATATATATATATATATATATATATATATATATATATATATATATATATATACTTAATGATTTTTATCAGGTGACAAAATTGAATAGTCACGTAAACTAAATATTATATCTCCCGTTCAGAGTTCAATATATTCAAAGAATTCAGAAGTCTTCCGGAGTGTCTGAAAATACTCATCCGAAGATCGATTGCTTGAAACTACAAGTCACGAGCGTTTTTTATATCTTAAAATATTCTATTATTGTAATTTAAATTTTTAGATTTAATCTAGCGATGATTTTACCAATTTTAATTGTATATATATATATATATATATATATATATATATATATATATATATATATATATATATACGTTTTTCTTTGTTTCAGTATGTTCGAGAGGTTAGTAATCCATTGCAGCAGCTACACGAACTTGATCCCTATCTCCTTTGTCTTAGGATTCTATGTATCCATAGTTGTGGCTCGATGGTGGCAGCAATTTATAAATGTACCATGGCCAGATAGGTAAGTGCTAATAATTTTCTAAAACAAATCATTAGATAATTTTATCTTTTTAAACACATAGTGAGCATTTTAGCTGAGTTTCATTAAATATGGCAAACAAGGATTTTTCATTCAGTTTTTTTATAAAGCTTTTCTTACTCGATGGAAGAAAAAAAATATTGACTACGTCTATATAAAATCTAAGCTTTAGAAATACTTTTTTACGTTTAGCTCAAGAATTTTCAACCATCATTAATCTTTTGAAAGGACGTAAAATTGTCGTTTTATAGTGTTTGAAATCAAAAAATGTAATTTTATGTAAGAAAGTTGTAATATTTTTTTAAATTTTCAAATAAACGTCTTCATTATATGATAAAAGCGTAATGTGTGAATGCTTTCAAATTGCAATGCTAATATATTTGAAAAATGATCCCTTAGGAGTCACGTGACTCCTTCTCTTCTACCTATATCTCTCTCTCTCTCTTATATATATATATATATATATATATATATATATATATATATATATATATATCTGTGTCTCTGTGTGTGTGTTTACGTGTGTATGCGTGTACTCACACTTGAAAGAAATTAAATACTTTAAAAAATAATATCAAAAATTAAAAACAAACTGAAAATTAAAAAAAACTTCTAAAATAGCAAATCTAGAAACTGAATTCGGTATCTTCGTCATTAATCTTGTGAATTTATTAGTTAATTAATATTTAAACTTGATTTAAACAATTTGAAAAATTTATAATTTGGCGGGTATATGAAATACCCTCAATCCCTCTTCTATTCAAATTTTGTGTCGATCATTTTATACAATTTTGAAATGCCAGCTTGACTGCATTAAAATCTTAGTCGCAAAGACCAAGATTTGTTTTATTTGAATTTCCAAGATGAAGTATATTTCATTATTCATTTTTTATCTCTCATCTTTAGTATTGCTTTTGTTTATCACAACCTAAACGTTGTTACTGTCTACAACTGTCAAAGTAAGCACCATGAATTAAAAAAAAAAGAAAGAAATTGCTTTAATCGAGAATTGATCTCGTATATTGTATCCTGAGAGTTCTTCTGACATGGATGCTGCCGACTTAAATTTACCAGTAAGAGCTAAGTCGAAATGATGAAGTCAAAGTTACGGTTTTATTTTAACGATCGAAGAATATAATAATTTGCTCGTTGTGATAAAAAAATCAATTATGGAAATCAAAAAAAGAGCCTGTCAAAATGAATAACAAAATATCTTCTTACGGCAGAAAGTGACAGAAAATAATCGTTAAAAAAATCATAAAACTGAAAATGAAGCACAGAAAATTATAGTCTTTTTTTCCATTGCAGAACGCTATTCATGACTGTAACGTACCTTCATGGCAATGACGAGAGAGCCCGGATGTTCCGGCGGACGTTGGCTCGTTACATGATCTTGGGCCTTATTCTAATTTGTCGTTCCATTAGTGTTGCAGTGATGAAGAGATTCCCCACCATGGAACATGTTATTGATGCTGGTAAGTGTTTCCTCATTGTTTAATTATGGTATTATAGATTTCGTTGATTTTGAAATTTGTTTGAATCAACAAGTAACTTCGATCAGTATTTTCTATCTTACTGAAATATCTACGAAGTGGTCCAAGGAAGTTATGAGACTGATTTTCTTTTAAATTTCAGGTTGGCAAACTTGATCAAAAATAAGCTGACCAATGTTGACTGTGAACACGAGTGAAAATATTCTGTTCATATTTCCCTCTCCGAATTCACGTTCAACTGAGTAATCTCGAACTATTACAAGCGTGTCCTATTACAAGCGTGTCTGGTCAAGTGTGCCACAAAAATGGAACACTAGATAAAATTTTGTGTCAAACTTCAGGACGATGCAACAGAAACATTTAACAAGCTAACACAGATTTATGGAGGTCAGGTTCTGTCTGGGCCCCATCCTCTTGGTTACATTTAGTTATTTTTGGATACCTGAAATACTGTCAAAGAGGAACCCTCTTCTGACTGACAGTCACTTCATAAAATCAGGAAACATACTCTCATCAGATCTGATCGATGTTTGATGGTGAGAATGATTGGTGACGAATTATCATTTATCAGCTTATTTTCAGTAAGAGTTGTTAACCTGAAAAATAGGACAATCAGTTTCATTACTTTCTAGACCCACTTTCTGTTAAGTTTCAAGACCATAAAAACATTCTTGTGGTAATATAGCCCCCATACATTCCTGATCCTAGTCCTTGTCACTATTTCTTGTACCTCAAAATCAAAATCCATTCATGTGATCACCATTTCAGCTGTGTTAAGAGCATGAAATATAAATGCACTAATATATATATACGGGGTGAACTTAATTTTGGACTGTTGCTTATTCATATTTTTATGAAGGTCAAGTTATAACTCGGATGTTGGGTTTTAGATGACGCAGGGTATTTTTTGATGGGTGAGCGACTGTGGAAAATGAATTCAGTCTTTATCGACTGGCCAACTCATATACTCTGTAAAATGTAAGAAAGGTGATGACTCTCATCTGATCGACGCTTGAGGGTGAACATGTTAAGCGTTGAATTAACATTGATCAGTTGATCTAAGTTTTTGAGATTATTTTCTGTTCGCAAAAGTAAAAACAGGTTACGAACAGGCAACGGGTCATAGGGAACCATCTGAAGGCTATGTTATTTGAATACTTCCCATACTGGAATGGGAAGAACGTCTTCGATGGAGTGTGGCTTCTCAACTGTTTTGAAGAATATAGAGTTGATTTGTAATTAAGTTTATAATTACAAAAAATCAACCCCATTATTTAATAGATTGACCTAGTTTTTATAGATGTTTCTTAACTAATGATTTTATTGTCTTCTGATGAGTCCATTGTAAAAAACCCAAAAATAATTCGTAAATCAGAAACGACGTTATGCTGTATAGCCCTTTATCGTTCTACGGTAAATTACACTACGTTTTAATTATACTTGTATGGGTCTTGTTCCATGATCGTTCAACTCCTATCTCCTCACTTCATTTCATCTCTTCTTCGGTCACCTCGTCTTTACTAAGACTGACTCGGAGTTTAACGACCGTCAATCAAACTGGTTGACTCTTACTGTATCTTTCCAGAAGTTTATCAGCTCAGGACCTTATCTAAATGTTACACTACATGTCAAAAATAGATCTCACCTATCTATTATGTTACACTTAGCGTAACCGTATTTTGAAACCGGCACTAAACAGTCAATTAACACGCTTCAAGAGATGCAGGAATGAGCTGCTACGCGGAAAAAACATATTATTTATCCGGAAAGCTTTCTGTTAGTAAAATTTGCACTAATTCCTGACCCCTAACAATAACTTTCTCTATTGTTTAGTAAAATCAGTAATAATTCATTGACATTATACATATTCGAGCCTAATTTTTTTCATTAAACTACTTAATTCTATTAAACATTTTTTACCATATATTCATAATTCAAAACCACAAAGCATGACAAAATACCTTGTTATGTCAATAATGAAACTTGGTTTTTACGTAATGTTCCTGTTTTTAAACTCAGAAAACTAAGTGATTAGAAGCAATTTGGCTGTTTATATAGATACTTATAAGCCGTAATATATATCTCGATTAACGTCTTCGATTAACACAACGTAAAGTTCATATCCATATCAAATGGACTTCACGACCTGAGAAATTTTGTAATTACCCGTCGACTTTCCACACACACACACACACACACACACACACACACACACACACACACACACACACACACACACACCACTACTACCTGCAACGGCGATGACGACGTCACTAGTATCAACACTATCAGTTTATTGAAGGGATTACATAGACACCTCTCGTTTTATGTTGCATTTGAACAACCGAAAACTCATCTCATGTGTAAGATTTGAAGACGTTAAAAGAAATACAACAGCACAGCTTCTTACTATTTCAAAAGAGAAGTTCAGAAGTGTTTCAACTAACGGAAAACCCGTGTTGAAAGCTAAGAGGACTATTTGAAAGTAAATTATGTTTAATTCACCGTTTATTTCTGTTTTGGTAAATACATTATACATTTCTTTACCCTTTCAACACATAACGTATTTATTATCACTGTATTTAATAATTTAATATAAAATTATACGTACTATTAACAATTTACCAGTAAGTCGTAATGTATTGCTTTGCAAGCTAGCCTCGTAGATCAATTACTACTAAATAGTGAGTTAAATTCTCGCCAGGTGCTCCATACATATGGGTTTTTTTTCCAAATTTAGCCTATGCTTAGTGAATAACTATGTTATAGTTAATTCTAAATAAACAAATTAACGAGAGGCTGCATTTTACCCTTCTCCGAGAAAGGCGACCTCGGAATTACTCAGAACTACAGATGGTTTAATTGTGTTTTATGGCGTATCAACTCTTGTGGGTTATCTAATGCCAAATCCTGTTCACACACACACACACACACACACACACACACACACACACACACACACACACACACAAGAATAGTTCGTACAGAGCATTATTTCTAAACGAGCCAGAGCTCATTTGTTTGCACATAGTTAAATGGTTTCAAGTATTATTGTTCAACACAAATAGTTCTATTCAACATAATTCATTAGTTCGAACACAATTAAATGGTTTCAAGTATAGTAAATTATTAAATAGTTCTAACCTGGGATTAATAGTAATGAAGGGATATTCCACATTCTCTAAAACTCAAGGATTATCACCATCAGACTCAGTTTAGGGTCATAAACAGGACACTCGCTAATGGGGGAGTCTTACCCCTCTGCGGAGGTGCAGTCTGCGTTTTTCTATAGCCTCAGCCGACAAGGCGGAAGAACTACGGAGGCATAACTCATCCTGTTATAGCTGTTAAGGTTTATAATATCCTGTTTCTTAGTTGTATCTAACCTGGAAATGAGAAAGTTCTTAGGAAAAATCAAAATGGTTTTCGGGGAAATTAAACAACAACTTCACAGATTCTGACTATTTGTTAAATCATCGATGGTGTAAGTGCAAAAAATCTCAAGAAAAATTTTTTGTAAATTCTTCTCCGACATTCGTATCCACATACAGGGGAAAATGGAGCAAATACTTCTAGCATATGGTATTCCTAAAGAAACTGTTACCGCTCTTATGATGCTCTAGAAAAACACGAAAGCAATTGTTCGCACACGCGATGCTAACTCGGATTTATTTGACAGAGTCACTGGAGTCTTGCAAGGAGATACATGAGCACCCTTTCTAATATTAATCTGTCTAGGTTATGTACTTCAAACGTCAATCGATCTAATGAAAGAAAATGGCTCAACAATAAAGAAAAAAAGCAAGAAGATTATATCCCGTAGGAACTATTACGGATGCAAACAACGAAAATAATCTCCTGCTTCTCGCAAATACACTTGCTTAAGCCGGATTTCTGTTGGGTAGCTTGGAGGAGGCAGCTTGGGGCTTTGGACTCTATGTGAATACAAACAAGAATTCATGTATTTTAAACAAATGCCATCTCCACGTTAATTGGCAAGCACCTGAAATTAGTAGACCAGTTCACATACAAGAGTTGCTCTATTTCATCAGCAGAAAGCGATGACAACACAAGGAAAGATATGAACTGTTATCAACAGGTTATCGACCATATAGAAATCTAATATCTGATAAAATAAAACAGGAATTCTTCCAAGCAGTAGCCATGTAAGTGCTATTGTATGGCTGCACCAAATGGACTTTAACAAAGCACTTGTAGAAAAAGCTACATGGAGACTACACAAAGATGCTACGTTCCCTTTTGGGAAAATAATGGAAGCATCACCCCACAAAACATCTGCTGTAAGACCTCCTACCTCTCATCTTACTAACCATCTAAGTTTGACGGATGAGACATGTTGTGCATTTGGACTCCTACGCTTGTATACACCAGTGCTAGCCGACCAACAAAACCTTAAATTCATCAGCTCTGTGCGGACACTGGATGCAATCTAGAAGACCTGTAAAGAGGGATGGTCGATAGGAATAGATGGGGAAAAAGAGAGAGAGAGAGAGAGAGAGATAAAATAAATGTGGAAGCACTCTACAATTAATATGTAATAGTCATCTTCTTTAAAATCGAGGCTTGTGTTTTCGGAAAATCTACAATATTATCATGAAGCTGCAAATTGGACTTGAAATCGCTTTAATCCAAGTTGGATAATTTTAATGCTATGGGACTGCCAAAAATCTCGCTACGATGAGCTATTTTTCTGTGTTACGGTAACGTGTAGACAAAAATAAAAGCGCTAAGCGTAGCGGTTATCGTCCCAGGAAATGGAAAAGGCGACCAGAGTTCAAATACTGGACAAAGCTGTTTGGGTTCCTCTTCGCGCTAATGCCCTTAGAAAAGACATGAATACCTCTCTCTCCACCATATGGGCAAATAGTTTGGTCTGGTTTCATTGTTTAATGGCATATCAACTTTCGTGGGTTATTTAGAGTCAAAACCATCTTGCAAAAGAACAGTAGTGGCGTTATCTAAATCATAGCTGGGGTGATAAGGGGGCTCATATCTTTCCCAAGGATATTAGTCCAAAAGTGAACGTCATTGTGCTATTAGAGTTCGAACTCGCTTACGAAGATTTCGCAGTCCAACACGCTTCCAACTACACCAAGAGGAATCCCCCCCCCGAGTAAATAATAAGGTATACTGGATTCTTTAGCCTTGCTTGGTAAGGCAACCGGTCTAAGAAAAGATAATCTGAAATCAGACCAGTTGTACTTGTGTCGCATCCTGCTCGGGATGAAGAGGCAGAATAAATACATACATACCAAAATCGAATCATTATAATATCGATTAGGTAGCCGTAGAATGTAGTGTTTTCCTTTTTGTGTAATCAGTAGTGAGAGTTCAATAACGGTTACACGATGAAATGATTATATGTTGCAGATGAAAAGGCAGTGATGTATGAACACTTCCAAGTCTCGTTGAATTTCCTTCAGGTGTGGCTGATTTTCCTACTTAAATTTGCGCTGTGTTGTCCATGTAGTTCTCTCTGTGCATACCGTAAACTGCGACAAACAAATCGACTTTTTAAACCGGAGAAAATCCCTACAAAACTAGAGGGTAGACTTATACGACAAGGCTAAAATCCAAATCTTTGCCCCAGAGGGGTGAACCAGTCGTAAATATTGGGATTTTAACTGTGCTGTATAAGTCAACTCTTAGTTTTTAAGAAATTTTTCAGGCCTGAAAGGTCGGCTTATATGTCACAATTTGTGGTAAATATACATTTCTTTATTGTTTCATTCTTTGCAATTTTAATTTTGTAATACTTAGTCACTTTTCTTTGACTTAGTTCATTTTCTGTGCGTTGTTTAGCGCTTCACACATCTGTATGCCTTTTTCCTGGTTTTTATTTTACCAGATGATTTTTTTAAATTATTGGTGTTGATTTTTATTTGACTGATTTCGTCTTTTGGGTGTTTTTTCTCCTGAAATATTCATTGAATAAATATTTACATAAGTAATAAACACACACACACGCGCGCGCGCACACATGTAGCGTGTGACGTAACGCTTATCATCAGAAAAAATGAACTCAGCAAGACAAGTTCAAATCCATGACGAGACTGTTTGTATTTCACTTCACTCTTGGGAAAGGCATGAATCCATCTCTTCTCCTTCATCTCGCCTAACTATACGTAAATAGTACAGCAACCAAATTAAGAAAAGATAAATTCGGAATTTAAACCAGCTGTATTCTGCTTAAAAATTGACCTTGGGTCTGATCCTGTCCGTGGTGGGGGGATAGCACACACACACACACACACACACACACACACACGAAAGAGTCGTGTATGCAAATGCGTATATTTTGATTTATCAATATTTGTATAGATTTATCATCATCATCATCATCATCATCATATCGCGCTGGTAGCACGGATATCCCTGACCCTCTCTCGCCACTCCTCCCTATCGTTCATCGCCCTAGGTAGGTCTTCAGGACAACATCCTGTATCCTCACATAGCTGCTGAATGTACGTTCGAGCTGGTCGTCCTGCTTTTGCGCGGCCATGTGTGGGGATCCATAAGAGTACATCTCTTATGAGTTCATCTCTGCTTCTCCAGCAGTGTCCTGCATGTCTGGTTCGTTTAACTTGAATAGTTTTCGTGATAGGGGACAGGTGGCCGTACAGTTGGTGTCTTGTGGGGTGTTGCTGCCAGGACTTGTTCAAGATTGCACGCAGCATTCTTGTGTAATTGCCATCTAGCTTCTTCTCCAGTCGTTTTGTTAGCGTCCATGTAGTGCATCCATATAGCAGTATCGATGTGACCGCTGCCTGGAAGAAACTGCGTTTCATTTTATCGGTTAGGTCTAATTTCCATATAATCGATAGCCTATTGATAGCTGTCCATGCTTTCGTTAACCTCGTTTCGATGTCCTTTTCGGTTGATTCGACGCTGCTTCCTAGGTACGTGAATTTGTCTACTAGTTTAAGTGGGGTTCCTTCTAGAGTGGAGATGTCCCCCGTTTGGTTATAGCACATATATTCCGTTTTGTGTGCATTAACATAGAGGCCTGTGCTTGCTGCTGCTCGTTCCAAACTATGCAGAAGTGTTTCGGCTTGGTCTGGTGTATTTGCCAGTATCGCTATGCCATCTCGAATTCAAAATTTATTAACTATGTATCTTGTTATCAATTTCTAACTTGTCTTTTTATGTCATTCCTGTTGATTTTTTAATCAACACTCATAGCTTCTGCGACTATTAAAAAAAACATTTTCTAACTAGTTATTCTTTGTATCTTATTTCTTTTGTCCTTTTAAAAATCAAAACTCACATATCGCTACTATTCTGCGATTATTAAATAAAGAGCATAGTGTTATATTCTCACGTGCCGTATCATAACAACACAATATATAAACAGACGCAGGAAGACTTCTTTAACAAAATATATGTACCTCTCACTTTACTGTAAGGTTTGAAAAGGGTTACTCAAGGTTTTCGTGTGAGAGGGAGCTGGTGACCGAACATAAACTGTAATATTTTGACCCCCACTCTTCTGACCGTCAGCGTTGTGTCTTTCTTGTTCTCCAGATGCTCAACCGGAGGCCCTGGGGCCCACTCTGCTGGGTGCTGGCTTTCTTTACTGCATCTTATCAGCAAATTCTCTGGTCCCCAAACCATCAGGGTTCCCGAGGGCCCCTTCGACCGGGTGTGGCTTTCCTTACCACCTCTCGTCTCCTCCGACTGGAACTCGAACTCCACTGCTGTCTTGACTGCGTTATATGATAGTTCAACGCCCACTCGATCGCCCACTCGATCTTTGAAATCGAATGTTTAATCGTCGTCAAGCGGAAATAACTGTTATGCAGTTCAGAGGTCAATCTCTTCCGGTGCATCAGTCTATGAGTGTACCATGGGAATTTTTTTTTGCTCGTCCCATTTCATCAGCCAATTTCCGCCCACGCGATTTCCTCTCATAACTGCCATTAGAATGTGTCACCTCCTTCCGGTGAATCACCTTGGAATGGCATTTTTGGCCGGGTCAAAAGGTCAAAATACAACAAAAGATCAGAAATAAAGAATCGTGCCTAGATGATATTTGAACCCGTTTCCTTTATCCTATTCTTAATTAAGGATTTTACTAGAACCGCCTGCGGCCCATCATCAAATAATATATTCTTGCTATGTTGTGTTGGGGAATTTGAAACATTGGTCGTTCAATGCTTTTGAAATGCACAGAAATAATTCACAGAACCTCACATCCATTCTTATATACAAAATAACGTTTATATATAGAAAAACAAGTTTCTTCATGTAAGACCGAGTTTCTTGATTGACAGCCAAAAAGACTTGAGATTTGCAGCTCTATAAAGTATTTAAATGACTCTTATTGTCATGTCAATCTCCTGACATATTTCGATTGAGATAGAAAGGTCATGTACGAAAAACCACCTTGAAAAGAAAAAATGCCAGATGTCTAACAAGAGAGCAGATCTTATAAAATGTAAGCCTGAAAGAACAAACACTTGAAAATCTACTTATGTCAAGTCCGCTAAATTCTAATTTAGATGATAAAAAATCAGTGTATTTTAGATTACTGAATAAAGGTTATTTACTTAAAAAAAAAACCTTTATTTTTGTAAATATATTCATATTTGTCGTTAGTTTAAGTTTATATGTTAGATTATATAGAATTTCTAAATAAACTTTATTGTTTCTTATGTACTATAAATTCATACACAGTATCGCCCATAAATAAGAACACTCTCAGCATTTTTAAATGAAAATTAATTTACGTTCAGATCAAAGATAGCATTTTGTTATCCCTTGTGGAACACTATGTAATCAAAACAAATATTAGGTATTATTTATGACCAAACTCAACAGCGTTGAAAGTCTTACTCAATAGACCAATTCTAACATTCTTCCTTATGTCGACTTGACCAATGAAATTACAGTAACAACAAAAACAACAATTCAGAAGTGCATATAAAAAGCAAAACAATAAATCATTCAACAGTCCAAAAAATTAAAGTCAGTAAAAAAGTGTTCGTTCGTCCTTCATTTTCTTTTTTCTTTTAATTTTTTTTTTAAATTTTCTGGTTTTTCTTTTCGTGTTTCCTTTGAAAGATAAAGCAGTTATTCTTTCTCATGTCTCACTCTATTTCTCCGTTTTCTTTTACTTAGTCCTTACCAATAGCTATTTTGACTTTATGTCCAAATGTCCATTTTTCTTCTGAATCACTTTCAAACTTTAGTAATTATATTATTTATCAGTGCAAATTTTCTTTACTTTTTATTTCTTCTTATCTTATGATTCAATGTATATTTTACTTTACCAATTGGCATGTATCTTTTTCTCTTCGGTCTTTTTTTTCTTTTTCGCTGATCAATTGCTCATTATCTGTCTTTTACTTTTTTTGCTTTCCTTCTATATCCGTAACTCATTACTTCTAACCTTAATCTCTGTCATCAATTCATATATATATATATATATATATATATATATATATATATTTCAATAACGCGCATTATCATTATCCATTAAGTGTCCTTTACAAAAAAGCATAGCTCGTAATCAAACAAAGGTAAATGTGGTAAAATTTCCCGGGAACCTTCTTTTTTCCTTCCAATCAACACAACCCATCCCCGTTTTCGTTCCCTTTTTTCTTTTGACTACCGTCTCCCGGTCTATCTCTCGTCTCTTCAATAGCTATTGAGTGCCTTTTTCTTTTTCTTTCAACAAGTATCTCTATAAAAGCATGGCTCGTATCCAGCCATCATTTCTTCGTTTTTACTTATTCCGACCACGACAACACAACACTAGTTTCTTGCTTACTTCCAAAGGTGAGATAAAATATCCTGGGGGTTCTTTTCCTAGGCAACCCAAACCTTTTACTCTGTCCACTTCATTTTCCACTGCCCCTCGGTTTATCTTCTTTCTCGTTTTCAATAGTTAACGAGGGTATTTATTTATCTATTTGGACAACTATATTTCTCCCTCGAGCACAATTCAAAACTGAGTCAATAAATTTTTCGGTGTATACCACGAGACACGTCAAAATTTTGCACACATACTCCCTAATTTCCCATACCCTTTTTCTAAAATATCCTCTTCAACACAATTATTTGGTCACTTACCAAACCCCCAAAATCCTTGACCCCATTCAAGGGGGACCTCGCAAAACGCTGGTCTGGCCATTAACCAGTACCTCAAAATTCTCAACCCCTCTCTAGGGGAAGACCTTCACAAAACCTGGTATGGCTTCTACCAGTACCCAAAATATCGATCCCATTCTAGGAAGACTTCACAGAAAACACTTCCAATTTCCACAACTTTTCCAAACATCAAACTCGTCCCACAGACCTAACTACGAATCCAAAGGTATATGAGCATTCTCCCGACAACATATCGTAGATGCCCGGATCCTTCCAGGGCTGGAAATTGAAAAACACAGAAAAAATATTCCAATATAAAATTACTACGCTTTACGATGAGCATTTTCGAATTACTCTAAAATTCGTCCATATGATTCACCGTCCCCTAACATAGCTGTAATCTGTATCGACATGTATAATTAAACTTACGAGCCTTATCATAGCTTTTCAATTTTTTCTCGTAATAAAATAAATTCTATTGGGCGCGAACTATGCAACATAAAAGCGACAGAGAAAAACATAAAATTGATACAATGAGCAATGTAACTTATCTTTCTTTTTTTCTTTTCATGCCTTCTTCTCGATTTTCTTGTTCTAATTTTTTCTTCTTCGTTCTGGGGTCTTGTGTCGAACATTTTTTTCTTTTTTTAAAAAAATCTTTTGCTTGTCTTTCAATATTTGGAGTTTTTCTTTTCTCCGCTCTTCTTGGTTGGGGTACCGCATGTTTTTTTTCCCCGTGTCTTTGGAGTTGAGTTCTTTACTTTCTGTTGTTTCCTTCTTTGGCAGGGGTAGCAGAAGGTTTGTTTTTTTTAGTTGAAGTTTTTATTCATCATACGTTCTCTCTCTCCTACCTGGAACAACAGTCGCCTTAAGTGGATTTCCATCATTCTTAGCTACTTCTAATCGTCTAAAGTACGTGAATCGTCGAGTGGACAAGTCAAATTCAAAATCAACCTATGTCTTCTTTTTTCTTTTCTATTTGCAAAAGACATAGTAAGTCACCGCGCACCAAATTGTATATGATGTTGTATAACCATAAAGATCTAAAAAAATAACAGTAATACAAATACATATACAAATACAGGTGGATTCTGTCGTTTCAGATTCGAACGGGTTTATTAATCTCTGGCTTTGGTTCTTCGACACGAGGATAGAGACACAATTCTTAAAATTTTATGCTGACCATACTATGCTGACCCCACACCCACGCGCGGCGCATCTCGTGGTGTTTAAGATCTCTGCCGGTAGAGATCTGAAAAACTAAACCACACATCTCAACGGCAGAAAATTCAACTATGTCTTTTCAAAACCCTCAAATTCTCAGGACCATCTCTTCTGGGCATGATGTCATCCACACTCCAGCCCCATTTTCTGTCTGGGAGTTTATTATGACATATGATGATTGTCGTATCTTTTCTGCGCAAGTGTAAGACTGCACCATCTGACAATGCGCCTGAACTAAGAGACCCGAGTAGTTAAAAGCCTTACCAAACTAAATAATAAAATATAATTAATGAAAAATGATTAATATAAAAAATCATTCCTTAATTACATAACAATTTCACGAAACAAATTCAAAATTAGCGTACGAAGTAAAAAATAAAAATGGTTTGCCATACTGGCGGGCCTGGTGGGCCGGGTCGTGGCCCTCGGGCCGGGTTTTGACTTACTGTTTTATGTATTATGTCTAGTCTGTTGCATTTCTAGACATAGAGCTCTCATTTTGGTTATAATTCTTATTGTTTTCGTATTCTTAAGAAACACTTTCATTATTTTTATTGCTTACTTACCAAAAGCGTCTTTTATTGATTATACTTTATTTTCTTTTCTTCATATTATTATACAATTACGTTTACTTGTTAAATTTCGTGGTATTTGTGTTTGGGCTTATGTTTTCTTGGAAACATGTTATTATCTTCATTTCTTCCGTTTATTAAAAATCCTGTCCGACTCGCAGAAGTCATTATTCTAGGAGATAATTTGTCTCTTAAAATTATATATGCACTCTTGAAAATTATGACATACACGCGTGTGCACAAGTATATAGGGTGTTATTCAGAAGTTTGGGGAATTTTAATTTGAAAGAATTACAACCACCACCGAATTTAAATTGTCTCCTTTAAAGTAGCCCCTTTTTATATACAGCAATTCTCAGCCTTTTTTCTACAATTTCAGGCATTGTTGATGGCAAAAATCTATCTTAGATTTGGTTTACGGTTAAGATACCAAAACTTCTGTGTGTGCGTTTGTGTGATCCTCGTTATCTGAAGTGTGACCGTCGATATTTCCGGGAAGTTTCTTCCATATTTCGAAGACACATCGCTAACACACACACACACACACACACACACACACACACACACACACACACACACACATATATATATATATATATATATATATATATATATATATATATATATATATATATATCCCCTTCGATTACGGTCGGCTAACTTGCAATTTTATTTTTGATTGAAGATTTTCAATACTGTAGAGTTTGGTAATAAATAATACCTTATGATTGTATACTATTCTACGAGAAATTTTAAAAATCCTATTAAGTTTATTTTAGAAGTATGTATGTATGTATGTATGTATGTATGTATGTATTTATGTATGTGTGCGTGTGTACATACTTGTGTAAAAAGAAAGAGTTCCACTCAAGGCAAAAATGAATTTTTAAAATTTATTGATTTTTGTTTTTTATTTGTTTTTTAATTTTTACTAATTTTACTAGTTTTCGTACAATGTTTGGTTCAAACTTCTTTAAAATTTCTCTAAACTTTTCTCTCCCAAACGTTTTCTACCATATTTCATTGGTTTAAAGGGTAAAATTGATTTTTTTAATTCATAGAAAATTTTATGTATTTGTTTTAGTTTTCATTATAATGTTTTTTACTCATTATTTGTATATGCTTGCTTTTTCCTGAAAAGTTTAACACTGAAGCAAAAAGACATGAGATAGGAAATTTAACGTGTTGACATTTTTTCTTCCTAACTAACTTATTTTATTATTTTGACATCTGACCCCAGAAATTAATTCTTATCCTCACTTTATCCCTTCCAGTCATTAAATACATACAAAGATTATCAGTTTAGTCAATGAGTTTATTTTACTTTTATTTGAATAAGTTGATATTTGTATTACGTGCTGGAATGAATTTGAAGATGTTTCGATTGAAACCATTTTTGTTAAAGATAATGTGCTGAAACTAGTGCTGAAACTTCATGTGCTGAAACTAGGGAGTTGGCATCTGTTCCAAGTCTGCGAATCACTAAACTAAGGGCTTATTTACTTCATACACAAATCCGACCAGCTTTTTGTTCAGTAGTCTTAATAATGAGAAGAATACTTTAGTTCTTATAGTAACTCAGATGTTTTTATTATTTATTAATCATTTATTTTTTGAATCGGAAGGCTAATTTCTTTTCAATATTTATCATATACGCATTCCACATTCGTGAAAAACATTTTTATTTAAACGTAAATGAAGATTAGATACCCGATTGGGTACAAGGCAGCAGGAAAAGGAGTAGTTTTCTACTGTTACTGTTCTACAAGAAGTCTTAGCTAAGCACATTCACTGACTCATTCACACTTAACAATAGAACACAACCACTCTAATCTATCATAACATATTTACCAAAATATCGTAACATTACCTACTTTAAATTAATCATTGAAAAATGAAAAACTATATATAAAAGTTCGTGGGATGATATAGACAATGGAATATAAAATATGAAATGTGAGATGGGCAAGATTCGAAAAACCCCAAAAGAAGAAACAATATAACAAAATGTGAAGAAAATTTGGTAATCTCTCGTACCACCCGGTTTCGTCATATCGCCAATTGTTTTCTGGTTATAAAGTCGAAAACAAGCCGAGACATCTCTAAGCGGGTGTGGGTCTATGCAAAAAGTGGGTAAAATAATTTGGGAATGATGGGTTGTGACGGTTGGAACAGCAAAAAAAAAAAAAAAAAATTGTATATAACCTGAAAAAAATTGGAAAGTGTCCCTAAGCAGCATATGATGTCATCAATCTTAGACGATTAGTGGCGACTTTTTCCAATATTTCGAGGCTAATAATATTTAAGCAGATAAAAATGTTTAATGTTGTAAACTGAATATAATGTCTCACTATCAGTCAGTGAAAGTTTATTTGAAGTCTAAAAGTCAATATGAATGCCACCGGAAATGATTTTCAAGAAGTAAAAGTGTTTGTCTTTCTATACCTACATGAAAACTAAAACATTTAGAGTAAAAGAAGGTGTTGATTTTCCGGGAGGGATGAGCTCAAACAAAAGTAATAAGGATGTCGGTAATTTAGATTCTTCTGCTTGGATATAGATCATTAGGTGAAAGCGGAAGAGGAGAGGAGATGAGAGTTCTGTTGTTACTGCTTCTGATACCGATAATAATGATGCGTTATTTGGGATGAAAAGAACACCTGAATTATTTTACTAAAATAATGTGCCAGCAGAGTACGAGTTTAAGTTTTTTTTTCTAAATTGGTCTTAGTTAAAGGCCACCGAAGCTTATTGTCGGATCATATCTTATTTATAGAATTTATAACTTGAATTATTCCGATCAGAAATGACGAAAATATTTACGTATAGATCGGCATTTCTGCCTACGATCAAACTAGTATAGTGGAAATCATCCGGTTATTTAAAATCTATTAGATATAAAATCTTTTAACAATTAAGGGAAAAAATTAAATTTAAAGAAATATATTCATAAAATTATTCTTATATTACTATATTTATATAACTTAAAATTGTCAAAATTCGAACAAAAGATTGTTAATAATAATAATAATAATAATAAAAATAATAATAATAATAATAATAATAATAATAATAATAATAATAATAACATGTTATCTAGTGTATTTTGCCGTTTTCGTGGACCACAAAGTAAAAAACAAAAGAAAGCGAAAAGATTGACAAATACTTGAACCTTGCTAGAGAGCTAAATAAAGATGTGGAACATGAGGGTGACGGTGGTACCAAGTGGAATGATCACCAAAGGCTTGGAAATAAGACTAGAGGAATTGAAAATCAGAAGAATTGAGGCCATCTAGACTTCTGCATAAAGATCAGCCAAAATATTCAGAAGACTTGAGTAAACTTCAAAGATATCCTATTCGGGAACGTAATCTACGTTTCAACTTTAGAATCTGAACGACAACAAGTCTTCTTTGGGGTCTGTTCCAAGAACTTCAACCAGCAAATAAGCAACTGTGCGTTCTACACTCACTCAAATCGGGTACCAAAATCACGTTCCAAGATATTCTATTTGGAGTTGCACCTTGAAATATAACAATCTAATGATAAGCTCATTGTCACTGAGTCATATGCAACTCTCCCAGACCTCATGAGAGAAATAAAAGTTTGATAAACTTTTAATAGAGCTTCTCTATCTTCTGTTTCTTATCTTCTACAAGGAGATTATCGCTGGTATTTTGCTTTGCCGGTGTGAGCAGTGCTATAAAAGACAGATTCCACACTATTATTATTATTATTATTATTATTATTATTATTATTATTATTATTATTATTATTATTTAGTGCAAATTGTATTGAAAGCTGTTTTATTTTCTAAGATAATTTAATGCTGTTACACAAACAAAAAATTCGTTATGATCTATCATATTCGTTGGTTTACAGTAATATTCATGCAAAAAAACAACAACAACAATAAATGAAAATAAATGAAATAAAAATAAAATAAAAATGGAAAAAAAAATGAACGGAGCAAACTAACCAACCAATAAACAAATAAACAAAAAAAAAACACGAACAAAAAAAAAACGGTTCCTTATAACTTAGATTTAAAGGTTTAAAATGATAGTTGTGTATAGTAAGTAGTACATTCGTTTTTGTTTTCTAACGATACATCATATCTGATGACATCATGATCTAGGATGTTCTTTACAACCTATTTAATCTTTAAATTTCTCTTTTGCGTATTCGGCATTCTTGACATTTTCGCGCTCACTATAGCAACTGCTTCCTCCCGTTGCAGGTTTCATGACAAAGGAGGAAGTGGAAATATGGGAAGGTGTGCGATGTAAGTACCATAAGTTCTGGGTACCACTTACCTGGGCTAACAATATGTTGGTCACTGCCAGAAGAGAGGGACGCATTGAGTCCGACTGGGGAATGCGCATGATAATACAGGTAAGAACACCTGTTATACAACTAATGTTATTTGAAGTGAAACACGTCAGATGAGCCTAATAAGAAAAGCTAGTTGCCATGTATCAAATTAATCTTTTATAAATGAAACAAAACTTTTATAGTGAATGACGTTTACTTAGTGTATTTCTTTCTTCAGAATATAACTATCGCAGAAGGTGTTTAAACTCAGTTCGCTAATTTCGTTGTTCGCACCACCAATCGTTCAGCCAACTTCACCTTCAAAGATGTTAGAACATTATAAGTTATAAAATATAAACATTTATTTACATATTATACAAAAATGATAAATTTATATGTGATATAAATAACGATTGGGGTTGTATGTAGCAAGCTGGTGGTCGTTATATCACTGATCTTTCTTTGTTTAATGGCATACCACCTTTCGTGGGTTATTTAATGCCAAAACCATCCTTGTAGAAAAATAGCAGTGGTACTATATAACACATAACTGGGGGATAAGGGAGTTCACACCTTTCCCACGGGTATTAGTTCGAAAGGAAACATAGTAGTGTGGCTGGAGTTCGAACTTGCTTACTACAATGCTGCAGTCGTGTACTTTAGCTACTACACCTTGTTATGGTATTGGGTTGACTTTTATGCAAGACAGAAATATGGAATAATCTATGTAATAAATGCATAATAATTGCCCGAATTTGACATTCTGAACAAAAACGCTATCAATTTATATTTCTTTTTCAAAATTAGATTAATAAAAAGTACCTCATATACCCAAGAAAAATAAATTAAACATAACTTACAATACCCCCACCCCCCCAAAAAAACATCGAAGTTTCAGATTTGTGAAATAGTTCACTTTTATCAGTAAATGTATTTATCTTATTTCTGAGAAAAGAAATTGTCACATTTTACGTGTTTAGTTCGATTTTCAATAAGGCTAACGTTGCCGGTTCGCAAGAATGTCAAGGCTAATAAAAATCACTATCGCAATCGAGAATAATCATAAAAGATATAAAAAAAAACCAAAACAAAACAAAACAATTATTTATTTGAAAAACAAAATAAAAATTAAAAAAGACAAAAACCAAACGAAAGACAAAAAAGATAGGCTATTAAAACGATAATAAGACAGTTACTCCCTTTTTTTTAAAAAGATAAACGAATTTTGAAATATGTAAATTAGCTCATCTCATTATGAAAAAGTTGCCACCTTAATCCAGTGATATAGTTGTCCACTCAGAAACTTGTTTGAGGTATGAAGAAGCGATTGTTTTGGTGACACAGTTTTATGTAGAACTCGGACACAGTGAAAAAAAGAAACATACACACACATCACCTTTATATACATATATATTATAAAATTATGCAATTTATAAAAGTATATTGTCAAAATTTATTTGATATACGTTAATAATTATATAATAGTAAAATTATATAATTACAGTTTAGTAGGATATTACAATTTAGTAGCTATCTCATTATTTCGTTTTGGAAATTCTTGCTTTGGTTGGTCTAATCAACAAAACTTTCTTGTTCATAACTTTTATAAGACGAATACGATTTCGCAATATACTGGGTGTTAAAAAAATGTTAACTCCCTTAAAGGAGTACCTTTATGACACAACTCTAAATAGTCTCCACATGTTCACATTCTTGGTATCAACCACAGGTGATTAAAAAAGTTAATATTTGTATGGGTGTATCTTTAATAGAAAAACAGAACTGATATTACTGATAACACCTGGGGAAGACTCCCTTAATGTGTTTGATAGGGATGGTGAACAAGAGGGGGTATTAAACTCATAATGTCATAAAAGAACACCATGTATATTTCAAAGGAAGAAAAACAAATTAAAAAAAAGATAGATTTTATTAGTTTTGTAAAATATTTTTAAAAAATCAAATGCCTTTTAAACCATTAAAGTCCGAATGGAAAAGCCAAAATTAATCGTTAAAAAAGTTTATCACGTTGATTACTGACATTTTAAAAAATTATTTAAATTTTACAGTTAGCTTACCATGTAAATCAAATATATTTCTTAGTGTGAAGGGTGGGTAGTTTCATCCCTCTATCATTAAATAGGCTTACATTGTAAATTAAAATGGAACTAGTATATTTAACTTGTTATTAACTGCGATTTTCCTTTGATTTACGGCCAAGTCACGTTGAAAGCAACAATTCTTGCTAGTTCATTGAAGTTAAGCAGCGATTAACCGATTTCGTACTTAAAAGGGTGACCAGTTGAGTAACAGCAAATACCGTTAGCAACCTGTGGCTTGTGTGCTATATCTAAGCAAAACTTAGTAAATAATTTTACCTTTCGTGAGGGAGCTACTCATGGAACTTATCTATTGCAGATATCGCGGTTTTGCTATATTCAAAAGATAAGATTTATTATAAAAGCAGGTCCGTAATAAGGTCGTTGTTTCAGAGCGGGTTAGGAACAAATATATTTTGTCGTATCACTAGGAAGAGCGTGGTTCCCTGGCCCACTACCGCACCCCCCGGTTATTATCTTGGATTGCAAACTGAACTAAATTGCCTCGTGCATTATCATTAAATCGGAAAATCATTCGATAATAATTCAAAGAAAATAAAGCAGAAAAACCAAACAAATATTAGATTAAGTACATATCCGTTAACAGGAAAGCACTAAAATAATAATAAAAAAAACTTGTTTCAAAATTGAAATTCAAACAGTAATAAGTAGATTACGGTTGTATTCACGCTCACCCTAGAAAAAAAACACATTTAATGATTTTTTAAAGATACTCATAAAGGTACTTTCATAAGGGTATTTTTCCTTCTTCGTTGTTCTATCGATGAGATCATAAATTGAAGGATTATTTAAAAAGGATATAAAAAAAAATGAGTTACTTTTTTTTTTTTTTTTAGATTTTCGACGAGAATCATTTTTTTTCGTTTGATCATTAGACTGACCCCATCTCATAAACACGCGTTTTCAAAGAAAAATTGTTTTCAAAATTATTTTTTGGAAAAGGTTAACATCAACTTTTTTTCTTATTTAAAAAAAAACCGAATTTGCTTTGAAAAGCAAACTCTTTTAAAAAATACCGTGCTAAAACGTAAACTGCAAATATTACTTGCTTTGCGAGAGAGAAAAAATTGCAAGTGAAGTGTTCAGACGTATGTGTGGAAGTAAAATTGTCTTTTGAATGAAATTTTAAGATGACAAATTTATTCAGTTCTTAGTACCAAGAAAGTGATGCCAAATCTGTTATAGCAGTCATTTTCCATTGTTTTATTGCTTTTTTAAAGACTCTAGGAAGATTTTTGATTTCAAATTTAGCAGTCGAAGTGACTAGTGGCCACGATTAACATCGTTATCATCAGCCTAGGTCAAACATTCTTGGATTTAGAATAACTTCGTTTAATTCATCACCAACAAAAAGATTTTCTATTTTTATTAGCAGCCTTAAAGTCCAGAATTGACTTTAATTTCTGTTATATCTCTATCGGGGGTGAGGGAATTGCTTCCTTATTAAAACCTTGAGAAGTATTTCGGCAAGTCATATATATCAATAATCTGGTATATAATTGAATGTACCTTTTGACTTCTCATTGACATCGCTGATAATTGTTGTAGAAGATTTTATCGTTGTTGTCTTGATAGGTAAAGTAGTTTTGGGAAAGTGGTATGATCAAATGCTCATTTGCTGACTCTCATCTCCATTAGCTTTGGAGCACTGCTGTCGCGAGACATTTTTCTCACACTATTTGGAGATTGGTCTAGAAAGCAGGGATGTGGATTCATGCCCTTTTCTGAAAAGTATTTAGGTGTAAAATAGACTCAACCGATATTCAGACTCTCTTTACCAATTCCATTTTCAACAATGCTACCTGTAACTTCCTAATGTACGTACAGTATAAGTATATATAGTAAAGAGAAGAATTATTTTCGTTTAATGTTTTTTTCAGTTGTTTGGAGATTAAATTATTACAACTGTATAGCTAAAAAGTCTCTGTAGTTTAAGTATATAAAACAATTATACAAAGGTTGCCATCTTTCAAAGGTGTCCATAACAGTCACAGTTTGGGTGCCTTGGGTGCTGTGATGATTAGCAAGCTAGACTTGCAAACCTTCACGAGTGAGTTGAAGTTTCATTGGGTGTCCATTTCATACGGCCTTGCGCCACATCTAAGCAAAAAAAAGCTCGGTAAATTTTTGTAACAGCCACCATTTTTCTGTAATTTTTCAGGAGACGTACATTTATATACTGGGATTATTTTTCTTTTCCTTGCATCTTTCTTTCTTTCTTAGCTTTCCTCCTTATATTCCATCCCAAATTCTTTCTTTCTTTCTTTCTTTCTTCTCGATATTTTTGAAGTGCTTTAAAATACCATTATGGTCTATTCACAAAAGGGACCGAGAAATTAAAAGTTAATATGAACACTGATTTTTTTCCTCTTCTGATAAGCTTGAGCAAAATCAACATACTAAAAATAACATCATTATAATACATTATGCAATATCAAATAGATGTGAGCATGGTGTAACGATTGTTGTCGTAAGTAAATGGATTCGACGAGCCGAGTTCAGATCCTAGACGAAGCTATTTGCATTTCACTTCGAATCACTGCCCCAGGAAAGCCATGAATCTTTCACTTCTCCCTCTAACAACGGGTAAATAATAGGACAGACTGGATTATTTAGCTTTGATTAAACAACTTGTCTTGGAGAAGGCAAAACTCTAAATTCAAACCTGATGAGTGTTGTTTGGGAAAATCTGTGGCTCACTGGTGCACTATCCTTCAGGTTTTATTTCTTTTATTTTTGTGGTTTTAATGGCATATCAATTTTCGTGAGTTATTTGATGCTAAAACTATCCTTGTTGAAGACAGTAGTGATAATATTTAACCTTTAGCTGATGGGGTGGAGTGGATAAAGAGGTTCAAACTGTTCCCAAGGGTATTAGTCCAAAACTGAACGTAATAACGGAACTGGAGTTAGAACTCGCTTACAAAGATGTCGCAGTCGAGTATATTAGCCACTACACCCATAGAAACTCTCCCCAGCATTCTTGAGTTATCAACTAACCAAAAAAGTGTGGCTGGTCCGACATAAACCTTCACCTCTATTAACAGATCACGTGGTGTAAGCAGTGTAGCGGTCCATATCTTTAGCACCCTGTTAAATTGTTCCAAGTATTGCTATGTGTCACTAACAATTCAATTAAACATCAATCGTTTGTTTACACACTGTTGAATGATCAAAGTAAGTTAAGATATTTTTAAGTATTCGATTTAACGTAAGTCATTTATTTGCACACAGTTTAAATTTCAAACAGTTCTATCTGACCCATTGATAGAACCCTATCAGGTTCTACCACTGTGGGCTAGAGTGGACCTGGAAGCAATGGAAATGAAGGGGTACTCCACATTCCACAGAGCTCAAGAATGACTGGATCTTCACCATCAGATTGTTTAGTGTCATATCAGGACACTCGTAGTTCATATCCAGGATATTCTGCAGATACGCTCTCGGTGTATTCTACAGCCCCAGACGACTGGGCTGGTTGCTATTGTTGCTGTTATTACTTTTATTATCATGCGAGTCTTTCACACCAGCGTTAGTTGATGGTCTTTCATTGGAGTCTGAGTAACGACAAATCTCCTAAGGTGTCCCGGACTTTTCTGAGTATTCTGGGCGATCTTTACAAAACTGTAGTTTGGATAGTCTCGATTCGTTCACCCCTTTTCAACCCTTCCCGCTCCCTTTCCAAGTCTTTGGGGACCGTTCGAAGGGCAACAATTACAATTATTATCTATTGTCACACTCATGTTCCTCAGTTTTCTTAGTTCTCTGGCAAGGTCCAAGTACTTGTTCCTCTTTTCACTTTCTTTGATTTTCTCCACACAGCAGACAGCAGGTTCTCTTTTTTGTTCTTTTATTAATTATCTGTTGGTCTGGTCTGCTGGCCAAGATTAGACGATCTGTTTGTATCTCAAAATCCCAGGGAATTTATTATTATTATAATTATTTACTCCTTGAGAGTTTTTCACACCAGTTTTAGCTAATGGTCTTTCAATAGAGTTTGAGTGATAGCAAGTCTCCTCAAGTCTCCAGGACTCTTCTCAGTATTCTGGCCGTTCTCAATAATGTTATAGTTTGGATGGTCTCAATTCGTCCTCCTACCTCCAATTCCCCCAGTCCCTTTAATAATCCTTTGGTGACTGTACCAAAAGCACTAATTACAATTGGTATAATTGTCAACTTCATGTTCAATAATTTTTTCAATTCCCTAGCAAGGTCGAGGTACTTATCCTTCTTTTCACTTTCCTTCAATTTTATTCTGTCGTCAGCCGGGACAGCAAAATCCACAATGGACAAGTTCTCCTTATATATATATATATATATATATATATATATATATATATATATATATATATATATATATAAAGCTAGTTTTAAATATCGTATAAATTTACTTTACTATATTTTGATTTCTATTAGATTTAATATTTGTTATATTATTATTATTATTATTATTATTATTATTATTATTATTATTATTATATCAAGTATCGGATTAACGATAATATACGACTTATAAAATTGATTTCAAGTGGGTGTATATAAAATTGTATCATTTGTTTAGATTTTTCCTGATCCACCTTATTTTTAGTTATCGCAGAGTGACAACCCAAGTAAATTGTATTAAAAAGCAACCAGAAATTAAAACATGAAAGAAAATTTATGGTCAAAATTAATAACATTAATCATTAAGGTAATTTATCTAAAAATGTTTAGATTATGGTGTTTCAATTTTCCATTTAAAAATCTGAAAATCCGACGTTTCATGTGATATATAATGTTAAAGCATTATATAATGTTAATGGACAAAAACTAATGTAAACACGTTTAGCTTCTATTATTTATTTTAAAAACTGTCTATTAAAAAATAATTTTAAATATTTATTTCTAATTTTGCCGCCTTTGTTTTCTCCTTTTGTAGCAATTGGCTGATTTCCGCGACAAATGTTCACTGCTTTTTGTATATGATTGGATCACGATTCCGCTGGTTTACACGCAGGTTGGTCAATTATAAATTCCACTTCCTACGCTTTCCTTTCAACACAAGATGCGTGGCCTTTCTGTCGCCTAAGAAAATGGACACGGGGACCCGAGTTCAAATCCTAGACGTGGTTGTTCGTGCTTTATTTTCACGCTCATACTCTTAGAATGGGTGATAGTCATCCGTACCTGCCACCAGGTAGAACTTGATAAAAGGTCATTTTAATGTGGGGAGCACGCATATGTAAAAACTCGTGCGCGGTCGGTGCAAAAATAACTTGACCTTGTCGGCATTCCCCTAATAGGACGCTTCAGACATCAAGTAATGAACATAGCCTTGCAAGCAAAAGAAAAGGCATTAATCCATATCTTTTTCCTCCGGCTATGGGCTCTTTAACCTTGGTCAGACAACCAGTCTAGGAGAAGGAAAACTCTCAAATCAGTAGTACTCCGCTTGTATCGTGTCCTTCTTGTAGTGGAGAGGCTTGGTAAATACATTTTTTTTTTCATTTTATATGTTTGCGTTATCGTAATGCTGCATTACATTATTTTAGGAATTTTCTTTTCTTTTCAATAATAATCACTGATTCAAATATTGCTAATTAACACTATTAATTTAAATTAACAAAAATCACACGACAGCAAAATCAAAATAGCACAAATATCAATGGAAAGACCAATGCTTTGAATAACTAAATGAATTGAAAGAAGTTAGGACAGATCAGATAGCAGAACAAAGTATTTACTAAACTCCTTCATATTACAGAAATAATATAATCCTTTTACATCTGTCTTAACGGAGTGATACCACGCAAGAAAATTTATGTTAGTCGAAAAGTCATCCATGAATAGCTTTCAAATTTCATTTGAGTCAGACATTTGTTTGATGAATTAATCTTGACACAAAGCCACGTTTATCGAGCACCGAGAAACCAAACTCCTGAGACGACATGAAAGTATATATTTATCCAACTCCTCTGCCATAGGCAGGAAGCGATAGAATTGAGTTTTATTTCTCCTAGACTAGTATCCAAACCAAGGCTAAAGAATCTAGACTGCCCTACTATTTACTTATAGCTGCGATGAGATCAGATGGATTCATACCTATCCCAACGACATTAGCGTGAAGTGAAAGACATTCGTCATGGAATTGAATCCGGATCAACGATTCTATTTCCTACGACGATAGCCGTTACACTAAGCACGCTTTAAGGTAAGATATATCCTAGAAGAGGTTAAGAAACAAAAATAGACGTCAGCAGAAGATAGAAAGAAAAGTTGTTGATTCTTAGCTTGTTTTTGCAACGTGTCAACTCTTGTCTGGTTATATTATGTTGAAGTCAATTTAGGAATTATAGTCTCCAATAAAAATTAGGATATAACAAGTGGTTGTAGTTATTGCTTAAAATGAAAGAAAAAATAGGTACTGATGAAGACAGTTTTCATTTGTTGTGTGGTCCTACAGCGTCTCCTTCATAGTTACAATATCAATTTTTTAAGAGCTAATTTATTCATGTTCACAATTATTCTAAAAAGGCGAATACTTTATACTTAGTTGCAACATCAATGTTTTAAGAGCTAATGTATTAAAGTTCACCATTGTTTTAAACAGGTAAACGCTTAATACTTAGATGAAACATCAATTTTTTAGTTGAATTAATTAAGTTCACAATAAATTTTAAACATTATTTCAAACAGATTTGATCCATAAGTAACAAGTACTACCATTTCGCGTCAGCCATCCTTGTAAAAGAACCGATAGTGGTACTATTTAACCCATAAGTAGGGGGATAAGGGGGTTCATACCTTTCCAAAGTGTATTATTCTGAACAGAATAGCGCGGCTGGAGTTCAAACTGGCTTATTACGATGCTGCAGTCCAGTGCGTTAGCACTTGCATCACAGGTACTCTTCCTAGAGTGGAACTAGTTGTGATAACAACGAAGGGGTGACTTCACACTCCTTAAAGTTCTAGAACTGGAGTCTTAACATCGGATGCAGATAATTTTTCACCCAGGACACTCTTTCTTGGGTGGATGGATGGATGGTTGATATTACCCCTCTGCAAAAAATGCAGTTGGCGTATTCTATTTCAAATACAGTCAAAGACTGAACAGAAAATGAAGAGGTGAGACTGAGGAGTTTGCTCGCTAGACAGTCGTCACAGAAGAAATTGTGAAAGGCCTTTGTCTAGCTGGGATCTTGTCATGGCTGCTACTCATCATCATCATCATCATATCGTGCTGGCAGCACGGATATCCCTGACCCTCTCTCGCCACTCCTCCCTATCGTTCATCGCCCTAGGCAGGTCTTCAGGACAACATCCTGTATCCTCACACAGCTGCTGAATGTACGTTCGTGCTGGTCGTCCTGCTTTTGCGCGGCCGTGTGTGGGGATCCATAAGAGTACATCTCTTATGAGTTCATCTCTGCTTCTCCAGCAATGTCCAGCATGTCTGGTTCGCCTAACTTGAATAGATTTCGTGATAGGGGGCAGGTGGCCGTACAGTTGGTGTCTCGTGGGGTGCCTCTGCCAGGACTTGTTGAGGATTGCACGCAGCATTCTTGTGTAATTGCCATCTAGTTTCTTCTCGAGCCGTTTTGTTAGCGTCCATGTAGTGCATCCATATAGCAGTATCGATGTGACCGCTGCCTGGAAGAAACTGCGTTTCATTTTATCGGTTAGGTCTGATTTCCATATAGTCGATAGCCTATTGATAGCTGTCCATGCTTTCGTTAACCTCGTTTCGATGTCCTTTTCGGTTGATTCGACGCTGCTTCCTAGGTACGTGAATTTGTCTACTAGTTTAAGAGGGGTTCCTTCTAGAGTGGAGATGTCCCCCGTTTGGTTATAGCACATATATTCCGTTTTGTGTGCATTAACATGGAGGCCTATGCTTGCTGCTGCTCGTTCCAGGCTATGCAGAAGTGTTTCGGCTTGGTCAGGTGTATTTGCCAGTATCGCTATGTCATCGGCGTAGTCGGCGTCGGTAATTGTTGTTGCGGGATATCTTCTGCTTCTTTTCTTCGTCAGTTCGAAGCCATTCTCTTTGATTTTGTCAATCGATGTTCTAAGTACGTAGTCTAGACAAATGATAAAGAGATACGGAGCCAGCGTGTCCCCTTGTAGTACTCCTGCTACAATGTCGAAGTATTCTGTGTCTCCATCTGGTGATCGTACTTTTACTTTAGTGTTTCTATAGAGAATCGTTATTGCCGCTACGGTTTCTTTAGGTATGCCGTACGCTAGTAGGATTTGTTCCATCTTTCCTCTGTGAATGGAGTCGAAAGCCTTGGTAGAGTCGACAAATATTAATGTCGCTTGTAGGTTCTTTGCCCGTACACCTTCAAGGATTCTGCGGATGGTTAGTATTTGTGAGGTCGTAGATCTATTTCTTCGGAAGCCATTTTGGTTTTTTCTAAGTATGTTGTCGATTTTGGGTTCTATGCGGTTTCGTAGTAGGGCATTGTAGATTTTGGCAGCTATGGATGTAAGTGTTATGCCTCGGTAGTTTTTGGCTAATCCGAGGTCCCCCTTTTTAGGGAAGGGGAGTATGCATCCCTTCGTCCATCTATCTATCGGATTTTGATTGTATACTGCGTTGCAGTGTCGGAGCAGTATGTCGTCGAATTGTCTGGTCTTCCATACTTCCGGGGGAATTTCGTCCAGTCCTGCAGCTGATATATATATATATATATATATATATATATATATATATATATATATATATATATACTTAAGACTCGAGTTATCTTTGTTAAGTCATTTATTCCATAAACTTCAAGGATATTATGACATAGATCTGAACTCGTTTTATATTCCGAGCTTTCTGTATACATGTACAAGTTTCTTCTTATATTAGTTCTTCAGAATGCGGTATTGTCTAATAATGTCGAAAGCGTGAAACTCTTAATTGTAATATGTATGCTTTAATTTCTGTGTTATACAGCCTATATATATATATATATATACACATACACACACACACACATATATATATATAAGGCAGTCGATATGTGATGTTGAATTATATACAATTTTAAAAAGAAAACATCACATATTAACTACCCTAAAGATGGTTTAAAGCAAAAAAACCAAAAAAAAAAAAAACCCAACAAAAACAAAAACAAAACAAAAAACACAACGTTGAACGTTTGCAAATAGTTCAACTATGAATAAAATCCTCCTCAGAATAACTTTTTTTAAGCATTTGTATACTCGCATACTGTCGGATTTACTTACATTTTCCCTTTATATATATATATATATATATATATATATATATATATATATATATATATATATATATATATATATATATATATAATGTGCTTAAAAAATTGGGGAATTTGGAAAGATAGCTCGATCTATTCATCTACTATGAATTACTCATTATGTCCATTGCTTCATCGCACATTCCGTACATCTTTAAAAATTCCCTTCTTCAGAAAATTCATATTCCGATACTCTTTTCTTTCCTTTATAAAGCCACTCGTGTCTCAAAGCATCCAATCCTTTTGAGTACCATTGTGCGAGCGTTTGCACACGTGCACGCGCGCACACACAAGCACACACACACACACACACACTTATATATATACATGCACACACACACACACACACACACACACACACATATATATATATATATATATATATATATATATACTGCAGGATAGAAGTAATTGTGCAATCAATAATATTACACAATACAGAAAACAATTGTCTTTTTTATATGATATATGGCTAATTCGAGGTCCCCCTTTTTAGGGAAGGGGAGTATGCATCCCTCCATCCATCTATCTATCGGATTTTGATTGTATACTGCGTTGCAGTGTCGGAGCAGTATGTCGTCGAATTGTCTGGTCTTCCATACTTCTGGGGGAATCTCGTCCAGCCCTGCAGCTTTCCTATTTTTAATTTTTCTGAGAACCGAGTCGAGTTCTTCTTGTGTGAACGATCCTAGTTTAATGTCTAATTGTTTACTAATTATTCTGGTGATTGGTTCATGTGTTATTTTCGGTGGGTTTCCTAGTAGGTTTTCGAAGTGCTGTTTCCACAGTTTTATTCTTTCTTGTTGGTTTGCTGCTTTCAGTTTTGCTTTGGCTGTGCTCTTTCTTCTACTCACTTCGTTTATTGTTTGCCAGACTATCATAGATTGTCTATATCTTCCACCGAGTCTCTAATCTTATCTATCTGATTTTGAATGTATTCTGTCTGTTCCTTTATATATATGCCTGCTAATTGATATTGTGCCGTTTTTAGTTTTAAGGCATTTGTGTTTGTTGGGTTTTTTCGATAGTTTTTGGAGGCTGTTTTCACTAGTGCACGTTTTTCTCTCACCGCTAAAGTTTCCCATGGGACTCTATATTTAGTTTTGAGTTTTGTTGGAATGCATTTCGCTGCTGCCTCGAGGTGCGCGTTGACGAAATTTTCATATTCGTCGTTTGGTGTACTTTTTCCCGTCTTTTCTTGTAGTGTTTCGAATCTGTTTCTTAATTCTAATACGTATTTATCTCTTATATCTCTGTTGTTCAAAAGGGCCCAGTCATAGTGTTTGGTGGTCTCTGTTCGTTTGGTGTTTTTTCGTAGGCTTAGCCGTATTTTCGCCGTGACTATTCGGTGATCGGTGGACACACCTTCGAAAGAGGAGTACGCCTCGCAATTCATTGCACTATTTTTCCATTTCTTGTTTATAAGGACGTAGTCTATCTGAGCTTTAGTATTGTTCGCGTACGTGTATGTCCATAGTTTTCCCTCCCTTTTTTGGTAGTTTGTATTGAGGCATGCTAATCTATTTTCTATCATGAAATCTGTTAGATGTTGCCCATTCCTATTTGACGTGTTGTGGAGGCTGTATTTGTTGTTTCCGTTTTTCCTGATTTGGGCATTCATGTCTCCGCCAATGACTAACATGTTGTGTTTCGGGATGCTACGCACTAATGAGGATAACTCATCGTAGAAGGTGACTAGTTCAGTTTCTTCACTAACATTGGTAGGGCTGTAGCAGGAGATGATTGTTGCTCTGGGGTTGCCGTTAAAAGTAGCTGCCATCATTCTAGGTTGTATTTTCTCAATGTTATTTAGCGTTTTTAATGCTCTATGTCCTATAAGCAATCCTACCCCTCCTACTGCGGCGTTGACAGAGTTTTTCCATGCCGATACAGTGACGAGCGACCATCCATTGCCAGTTTCGTGATATTTGATATCTTCGGTGTGCGTGCATCTGTGTTCTTGTATGCATATTATGTCAATCTTATGTTCTTCGGCCGATGCGATTAGCTCTGGTAGTTGTCCTATTCTATTTAAGGTTCTTACGTTAAATGTGGCTATTTGTAGTGTTTGCTTGCATTTTAGTAGTTTTGGTCGTTGAGGCATAACACTTACATCCATAGCAGTCAAAATCTACAATGCCCTACTACGAAACCGCATAGAACCCGAAATCGACAACATACTTAGGAAAAACCAAAATGGTTTCCGAAGAAATAGATCCACGACCTCACAAATATTAACCATCCGTAGAATCCTTGAAGGTGTACGGGCAAAAAACCTACAAGCGACATTAATATTTGTCGACTTTACCAAGGCCTTCGATTCCATTCGCAGAGGAAAGATGGAACAAATCCTACTAGCGTACGGCATACCTAAAGAAACCGTAGCAGCAATAACGATTCTCTATAGAAACACTAAAGTAAAAGTACGATCACCAGATGGAGACACTGAATACTTCGACATTGTAGCAGGAGTACTACAAGGGGACACGCTGGCTCCGTACCTCTTTATCGTTTGTCTAGACTACGTACTTAGAACATCGATTGACAAAATCAGAGAGAATGGCTTCGAGCTGACGAAGAAAAGAAGCAGAAGGTACCCCGCAAAAACAATTACCGACGCCGACTACGCCGATGACATAGCGATACTGGCAAATACACCCGACCAAGCCGAAACACTACTGCATAGTTTGGAACGAGCAGCAGCAGGCACATTAAGGACACACATAGTGAAAGGAAAAATTAAATATTTGATGGACCCATTTTTGACAAAACGCTTATGATCCGTTCTGATTGTTAACACTTGATCTCTCTCTCTCTCTCTCTCTCTCTGTCAGAAAATTCTTTAAATCTATGCAAGAATCTTTTTTTAAAATAATATACACAGTCCATTTGAAAGGTAGCGTAACCGTCATAGAAAACCCAGGGAAAATCCTTTGATGACTGAATAATAAGGAGAGGAATATAAGGTTTTGTCTAAAATCTTGGGAACGTCAGCATCAGCCTAATAACTATTTCGAACTACACGAAAAAAATTCGACCTGTATTAATTCAGGAAGCAGATTTGACCCGTCAAATAACTTACGCACGGGTGTAGTATAATTCATACCACGTGACGAAAACAGACCTAAGTAAATTTCAGCATTAAATCTGAAATTAGTTAGATTACCAATCACTGTAAAAACAAATTTTGTAACAAATGTATGTGTTGCCATGACCGTGGCTCTGAACGCTACACACACTGAATACGGATCATCCATTATCAAAGAAATAGAGCCAATCTAAAAAAATTATTTCTGAAATCAGAAATTGTAATATCATTAGCAATAAAATTAATGTTGACTAATTCTTGTATTTTGAAGAAGATGGAGCCATCTGCATATTAAATGGCAAGCCTCTGAAATTAGTAGACCAGTTCTCATACCTCGGCAGCAATATTTCATTTCAGCAGAGGAGTAAGACTACCCCAACGAGTGTCCTGGATATGACACTAAACAATCTGATGGCGAGGCTCCAGTAATGTTAGAGCTTTAGGGAATGCGGAGTACCCCTTCATTGCCATCACTTCCAGGTCTACTCTGGTCCGGAGTGGTAGCACCTGATAGGGTCGTATCTATGGGTCAAATAGAACTGTTTGATATTTTCACTGTGTACTTACACTAGACTGAATTGTTCGAAATAGAACTGTTAGATCACTTAAATGTGTAAACAAATAACTAATGTTTAAGTGAATTTTTAATGATACATAGCAATACTTGAAAACATTAAACTGTCTGCAAACTGTGATTAATAGTAAATGTACTGATTCGTATTAGATAGAAATAAGGGGAAACATTTAACTGTATGCAACCCCCCTACCCCCCTCCTGATCACTGGCTCTTTTAAGAATGTTATCTACAAAATGTGTTTAGAAATCATGTATTTAATACATGTATAAAAGGACTCGGCAATAAATAACCAGCAATTGTGGATATGCCATAAACCAAACCAAACCAAACCAAACCAATCTAACAAAATGCTAAGAGGAAAAACTACACAAGAATGCTACGTGTTGTTTTGAACAAACTCTGGAAGCAACACTTCTCAAAACAGCAGCTATACGGCCTCTTGTCTCCCACCTTACAAGCTATCCAAATAAGACGAACGAGACATACTGGGCACTACTGGAGAAGTGAGGATAAAATCATAAGTGACTTCTACACATTGATATACTAGTGCTGTCTGACCAGTAAAGATCTACATATATTAGCCCTGTGCAGACATTGGATGCAGTCTGGAGGACCTGCCAGGAGCGATGAACGATATGCACGGAGAGAGAGAGAGAGAGAGAGGGGGGAGGGAGGGGGGGAATTCCTACTATCAGCATGACTTGATGATGATGTTGATTGTAATCTCATAAAATCAAAATTTACCCTTAAAGCATTTTAATCTTTAAAACAGTTCTATCTGTGGGATGGTTATTAGCAAACTAGTCTAGCAGACAATTACAACACTTGGGAGTTTGATCCTCACTTCGTATCTCACACGTGTTACCTTGTGCTAGATTAAACTCAACTCAGGAAATAATCATATCAAAGACAGGCAACCAAGAGTGTTTATGAACAGTTTACATGTGATAGAGTCAGTTCTGACTGAGAATAGTCATTTGGGATTATAGATATACACATCTTATAATGATATTAAAACGGTCATTTCCGATTGAATATGAACATAAAAAACTTCAAACAGACATTTTAAAAGAGACGATAAAATGTTTGATGGAATTAGATACTTTCGCCAAAATAGATATGACTACTTATCGTTGTCAGTCTTCGATATAACATGGAATTAAAATATTAAAATATTAAAAAAATTAAAATATTAAAAAAATTAAAATATTAAAAAAATAATAATTACGTTTACATTCCAAATTTGTTATTCTTTAAAGAAATGGGTTGATTTTAATGCTTTTTTAAATTTAAATTTTAATCTTTAACACGGTACTGATTTTAAATTCAGAATGGTCCATTCCCAACCAAAGCTAACTAGTCTAGTATGGCCTACTGTTTTACCCATTGCTGATGAGAGAAGAGAGGAATTCTTGTTTTTTTCAAGGGCATTAGTACTAAGTAAAAACAAACTTCCTAAACAAGTAGTTGAACTCAGCTCGTCAGTTGCATTTGCCATGATGTTAACCATTTGTCCACACGCACCTTCGAACACCAACATAGGTTTTTAGATTATTTTAGTACCAGGTCAGAAGTATTGGTACCTAGTAAAACCCGAAATCACAACTATAAAAGTTGGAAAAATATATCCACTGCTCGTGAATATTCAGTTTTTACGTATATATATATATATATATATATATATATATATATATATATATATATGTTCTTTGTTTCCAAGTCTAAAAATGCATTTGCCTTCCGTTCCAATTTCTAAGGAAAAATAATTGTTATGTACTGAGAACGCACGAAAACGAATAGAATTTTCGCTTGGCGAATGACCAGGAAAAACAATGCAGTTTACATTGACACACGCTAACCACTTAGAATATATGGTTTTCTCTCAGCGTTAATTACAAGCATTTCTTTTTTTTCAAGATTGAATCAGCTGATATGTTGAGAATACAAAGACGGGGTTCAATTGTCCGAACAAAATTTGGAATGTTAATAACACTTCTCAGAGTTATAGACAACAACAACATTTTTACAGTTATTGACAACTACCTAGGCAGTAGTTATGGGAGAGTGGCTCACCCAATTGCTTATTCGCTTCCTTTCTTTTCTATCAACCATCGTGATATACCAGGATTAAGACATGGGAGAGAGCAATTCCCTTGGGTTAGAAGCTAACGGGCTAGCCTGCGAGACTGTACCAAGCGAGTTCGAACTCCAATCGCACTGTTACATTTTTGTGGGTTAAATAGTACCACCACTGTTCTTCTACGAGGATGGCTTTGGCATGTGGTCAAGGTATCTGGTTGATTGATCGATTAACTGATTTTAACAGCATCCCAAATAGGTTTATTTTATGCCAAGAGGTTAGGGAATCGTGTTCCTTGAATATTCATGTTTGCAATTTTGTGTAGTTTTTTCTTAAGAGATTTATTTTTGGCGTGCAGTCCTCTCGAGTAGGAATAATCTTCAAACAAATCATTTGACCCACTTATGGGACCCTAACAGGTACCCCCACTTCGGATCAAAATGGATCTTGGAGTAATAGCAACAAAGTGATACACTACACTACTCAGATCTCAAGAACTTGAGCCTCATCATCAAATGTAGTTTTGTGTTATACTCAGTGTACCCCATTTTGGGGGTATTACCCATCTTCAGGTGATACAGTTTGTGTATTCTAAACTCCGCCAACAAGGCTAAAATATCAGATGATGAGCCACATTGTTATGTGGCGTAAGTGTATTCGTCTCAGTGGCTTCAATACTATCTTTCTTACGATGATAGCGGGGATCCAACGACGGGGCATTTATCTCTTAATAACTATTAATGTAATCGTATTCATAAGGTCACAAGGAGGCGGATAACTGAAGATATAGGACATGAATTAATTGCCAACCCTTCTCGGAGGAAGCAGTCCAGACGATTGTTTACATGGACTCTCTTTTGGCTATAAAAGTTCGATGTCGAAGTGGGATTGGGTTGTCGTCTCTACGCTTCACAGTCTAGAAGAAATCTTGTTGCCTATCAGTTGCAGTTATCCCGGTTTCCTTTCGTAGTCCCAGTTCGTTGGCTAGCTTGTCCCTGTTAACTTCGATGACTCGTTTACTATTTACCGTGTGCTTCGGATTTGTTGGTCTGCATGTTCGACTTAAATTTTCCAACGTTATTTCGATTGATTAGTTTTATCCGACGTGTTTCTCTCTGTTAGAGCTTTGTAACTCTGCATGCATATGCAGCATTACAAGGAGTTTAACAAGTACTACCGCTCCGAGTCTTGGAGTAATGGCAACAAAGGAGTATTCTTCACTTTACGGAACTTCATTTGGCGAGGTTTAGAATACATAGACAGTATACCCCAGCAGAAGAGTTATATCCCTCTTATCCCCAAAAGAGGTGTCCTGGGTATGACACTAAACTGTATCTGATGGTTAGAATCCTTTTAATCTGACCTTTATGATTGACGTCGTAAATGTTTACGACAATCATTTACGGTCCATATTTTGTTACTCGTAATCTTTTTTTATGAACACATCCCATAATATTACTTGAAGAGATGTGAAGTCACTATTTCGCGAAGTGTATTAATGGCAAACGAATATATGCAATGGCAGTCGAAATTCGAAATTATTTTGCAAATTCCGTTTTGTTGTGATGTTATATAATGAACAGCATCAGGTTTCCTGCTTGGATAAAAGTGTAGTCAGTATTTACCCAATCCCTCCGCCACGAGTAGGATATTACACAAAGTCAGGTTTTAAGTAGAGTACTGTTCGTTTAAATGAAGAGTTTTATTTCAAAACTGGTTGTCTAACCAAGGCTGAAGAAGTCAGTCAGTTCGACTATTTAACCATAGCTGAGGGTAACAGAAAATTCATGCCTTTCTCAAGAGCATTAGGGCGAAGTAAAACGCAGACAACATCGTCTAGTATTTGAACACTGGTCACCAATTCCATTTCCAATGACGATAACCGTTACGCTAAAAGTGAAATATCTGGGTGCTCGGCTTCTGATCAAAGTGTTCCTCCTCAGCGTTTCTGCCCAGGACCAGAGTGTTGTATCTGTATTCATAGAAATCTAATTAAACATATTACAAAAAGTGAAATTAAAAACTAAAAGTAATCATTGTTATATTTATGTTCCTTTTTTATTTTGTATATGTATGAAATTTTATGTGGTATGTTCAAAATGTTCCAAGACTGAAGCTGTTATTTACCGAGAGAGAAATGAACAATAAATGATACGTTAATTTTCTTTACTAAATAGTCCTTTTGGAATGGACAACAAATGAAACATCAATTTTCTCCAAAATAGTCCCTTTCTCAATGGAAAATGAATGAAGCATTAATTTTCTCCAAAATAGTCCCTTTCTCTATGGAAAATGAATGAAGCGTTAATTTTCTCCAAAATAGTCCCTTTCTCTATGGAAAATGAATGAAGCGTTAATTTTCTCCAAAATAGTCCCTTTCTCTATGGAAAATGAATGAAGCGTTAATTTTCTCCAAAATAGTCGCTTTAGCATTATTCTGGTAAGTTTTCTATTGAATGAATTATCTCTGAAACAATACTGGCAAAGTCTAAGTACTTGTTCCCCTTTTCGTGTTCTTTGATTTTCATTCTGTGGTTTGCTGGGACTGCAAAATCCACTATATGGTAAATTCCCTCTTTTTGTTAATTATCACTAGGTTTGGTCTTCCGATCGAAATTAGGAGATCTGTTTATATCTCAAAATCCAACAGAATTTTTTTGTCTCATGCTCTGAGGGACTATGGTTTGTGCACATACCATATAGTAGTTTGCTCAAATTTCAATTTCTTACTCAATTCCAAGTGGATCACCTTCTCCACCCAGTACTGTCTGGTCTTATATTCCTTTTGCACTAGTTTACCACATTCGGTTCTTATGTGATTAACTGTTTCGTTTTTGTCACCACATAACCTACACTTGCAACTCTGTTACGTATTATCAATTTTCGTTTTGACATAATCAGTCTTTAAGGCGTTGTTTTGTGCTGTTATTAGAAGAGATTCAGTTTCTGTCTTAAGGTTTCTCTTTCGTAACCATGTCTAGAGTTTCTCTTATGAGATTTCACCAGTTTGTCGCATGAAATATCCATGTAGTTGTTTTTCGTCCAATTTCTGTTTCCAAGTCATATTTCTGTTAGTTCTTATGTTATCAGTGCTGTTGCCGGCCGTTGTAATTAGTCTTTGCTATTTTAATGTTGTCATCGTATTGATGCATCTACGCTATTTTCAGTGCTGGCGAGTCCTTTTTCTTCTTCTTTTCTTGACACATATAGTTTGTCTATGTCATCTCTCAGATATTTGGCCTGGTGCATCATCCTTAACTTTTTCCTCCTTTTATAACTTCACCGGATATTGTGTACATTTTCAGACATCCTATTATCAAAACTGTGTCGGCCTTTTTGCGGTCGATTCACGTCATGGCTACATTTTCCCACTTCATTTTGCTCTCTTATCTTAAAAATGTGCTGATCAGTATACAGCTCTCACATCTTAAGGATGTACTGATTAGTGTAAAGTAAATAACCAGTTACTTTTGTTTCCCTGTGGCATCCTTTCTGTTCTCCAGAAAACAGTCATAGACATACAAGCGAGTTGTAGATCTCTTTAATTTGTGCCGTTAAGATTTTCTACATCGTTAGTAGACACGTTATCAATTTGTAGTTGGTTAGGATAGTTCCTTTTTGGATGTCTTTCTGGATCAGAGGAGTCTTCTCCTTAATCAACCATTGCTTCTTCTAGGGATCTAGTCATTTGAAGAGCCAGTCTGTCATGAATGGCCCTGAATTTTTAAACCAGAATCCATGAATGCCACCATGGCCTGGCGGTTATTATCATTATTTTTGTTGTTATTATTATTGTGATTGTTGTTGTTATTGTTGTTTATTTTTTAATGACTATTCTTTTTAATCAATTGTTTGTCGTTGGCAGGTCGTAACGTTGGCTGTATACACGTTCTTTGCTGCATGCCTTGTAGCCCGCCAATACCTGGATCCAAATCGAGGCTACGAAGGTTTTGGATACGATTTGTATGTTCCTGTATTTACTTTGCTGCAGTTCTTTTTCTACATGGGTTGGCTTAAGGTGAGAATACCAAACTAAACATGAGAATATATATTTCTCTTTTGAGTAGCTCTTAGTAAGCAAGCTTGCAATGTAACGAGGCAGTAGCTGTGTCGAAATGTAAATGAGCATCGCTTCAACGTATCTTTGCTATTTATTAAAATCAACGGGCTACAGTAAAAGACCACATTATCTATCTACGTGTGTGCATCCGTGCATATATATATATATATATATATATATATATATATATATATATATATATATATACTGTGAGTCCAAAAATGTTTATTTACTCGATTCCAAGTAGTCATAATATTAAAACTTTTAGGAATATCTTTATAACTATGGTGCGATCACATAAATTAACTCAAAAATATTCATTTTCTTACCAGCAGAATTTCTGTGCACCCCTCCTATCACTAAATTTTGATGTTATGACTGCTTGAAATCGATGCGTGTTTCTGTGCTCATTCGATATATATATATATATATATAGAGAGAGAGAGAGGGGGGGGATGCAAGAGTGCAATTGTTATCTGTTTGTTTCTTCTTATGTTTATCCTACACACACATACACACACGTACGCGCATACATATACATTCTCCTCCTCCTTATCAACATAAGGCGTGCCGCCAGCCGGAATTCCTTTGACTCTTTTTCCATCTGTCCTTATTGACCATCACTCTTGATGAGTCCTAAGTCTTCTAGACGGCATCCAGTGTCAGGATAGAGATAATGAATATATGTTTTTGCTGGTTTGTCCATGTGTAAGAGTCCATTGGAGAACATCGCTTGTTAGTTCGTCCTTACTTCACCAGTTGTGCTCAGCATGTCTTGCTCGTCTTTGTTGAATGTTTTGCGAGATGGAAAGTAAGTAGCAGTACAATTGCTACTTTGAAGGGTGCTGCTTTCAGGATTTGTTTAAGACAGCACACGGAGTTCTTGTGTGGTTCTTTTTTTTTATCTTTTTCTCGAATACCGAAGTACTTACACGGCAACAGCTTAGAAGAAATGGATATACGAGAGAGTGCAATAGTTCTCTGTCTAGTTCTACCTCTGTCTCTCTATCAAATACACACGCACGAGAACGTACTCTTTCTCTCTCTCTCTCTCTCTCACGCACACACACACACATACACACATACACACATACACTTTTTCTGTCTTTCTATCCGTCTTTGTCTTTCTGTCTCTATATTTTAGGATGTTTCAAAAGTACTTTTCAGTACTTATATTTAAACAAGTTGACGGAAAATAAAATAATGACAGGATGATACCGATTTTTACATTGGTACTATTCTTACACCTTTTACTTTGGAACCTGTGCACGTATTGATCTGTACATGTAATCATTTACTGTAATCTAGCTACATTACTTGAAAGTTTGATATTGAGTAAATTGAAACACATATTCAATGTGTTGCAATTATATTTTCCATCAGTGTATTTCAAATCAAAGAGTCATCAAGTTTTTTAAGACAAAAATTAAATTTCTACGTGATTTTCTGGATGATCGAGTTCAACGCACGGACACATTATCTAGAACTTCGACAGTTATCAAAGATGGTCGGCCTAAACACTTTTGATTCTGTACATTTCCAGGCTGACGAAATTTACGAATCAAATACAATATTGTCGACTTGTTGGTAAGAATAGACAAGGGAAAATTTCACATTAAATTCGTCTTTCACGAATCTGTACCATTTATACGCAAAGTAAGCTAAAAACGAAACGAAACGAAACCAAAACTAAAACGTATACACGTTCCTTTGGAAACGTCATAGCTGACATAACATTAAGAATGTGTACTTAAATGAGGCTAGTGAATGTCCCTATCATCTCAGTCTCTGAATACCGTAGTCTCTGAATGCGGTCATGTGACAAATGATCCGGCATAAAATTTTTCGTGCGTTTAAGTTCTACCCTTTTTTATCCTAACAGCTGCGTTCTGTATGAAACACCCTGTATATCTGAAGAGATTATCTATTTAAGATATGTTGTCGATTTTATATTAAATCCAGGAAAAGGAGTAGCGCCCTCCCCTACACCTTGGTATTGTAGCTATCGTAAAAGGAACTTTCGGGTCACCCTCGACTATGGTCGCCAACTTTACTTACTTTACTTATTATTCAGTAAGCTTTATTTAGTCTGGCACATAGGTCTCAGGCTGCTTACAGTAACTGCGGTTCCTTAGCAGTCACCCACTTAAATACTGAACTGGCCCCATGCAGCTTAACTTCGGTGATCTGGTGTCTTCAACATGACTTGACTGTAAATCTTGATTTTATATTTGTTTGGTTGAAAAATCCTTGCGTTTTTTAACCATCAAAGCTGTATATCTCATAATGAAATTTAATCATCGATACATGAAAATTTAAAATCTGTGTATTGTATGCATTTACCCAATTCATCCACACGAACAGGATGCAACACAAAGTCAATTTTTAAGCGGAGTCCAACAGGTTTCATTCAGAGCTTTCTTTCTCCTTGACTGGTTTCTATGCCACAAAGTTAAAAAAGCCCAGTCTACCCTATCATTTTCCCATTGCTGGAGGGAGAATAATTGGATTCATCCCTTTCCAAAGGTTATTAGCGTTATGTGAATTGCATACAGCCTGGTTGTACAATAAGGTTAGAAAGCCCAGTCTTCGCTACTATTTCATCCATATAAGAAAATAGGCAGTTGTGTTGTGTAATCACACATATACAAATGCATATACAAAACATATGCAATACAAACACAAATACAGGCACAGGCGGACTCTGTCGTTTCAGGTACTAACGCTTTTATTAACTTCTGACTTCGATCCATGGTGACACGAGGAGAGAGATACAATTCTTACTATGCTGCCCCCGCCCAACGCGTGGCGCATCTTGTGATGTTTAAGATTTCTGTCGGTAGAGATCCGAAAAACTCAACTACATCTTTCAACGGCCAAAACCCAACTCACGTCCTCAACGGTCAGAATCCAACTCTCGCCTCAATGGTCCAATCTCAACTGTTGTCTTTTCAAAATCCTCAAATTCTCAGGACCATCTCTTCCGGGAATGACGTCATCCACTGTCCAGCCCCATTTTCTGTCTGGGGGTTTATTATAACAATGGTGATTGTCATATCTTTTGCGCATGAGCGTAAAACAGCACCCAATGACTATGCACCTGAACTCTTAACCCGAAAAGTTCAAAGCCCAACCAAACTGAATGATAAAACATATTTAACGAAAAATGATTAATATAAAAAAATCATTCCTTAATTATGTAACAGTTGCTCACGCAGCAAGTCTCCCCTGTTCTGATTTATGGTCAAGCCACACTGAAAGCACCGGTTCCTGCTAAATCGGCGAAGTTAAACAGCGATGAACTTGTTCAATACTTCGATGGGTGATCCCTTAAGTAACAGAAGGTACTGTAAGCAATCAGGTATGTGTGCCGTGTCCGAGCAAAGCTTATTAAATGATAAATCTCCCCAGTCCATATTACTGGTGTTGTTGTCCCAGGTCGAGAGTCAGTATAATTTGGTCCCAGTGACGTTCTAAAGTGCAGGACTGCCACTTTGAAGTTTGCAAGTTCGAACTCCAGTCACGCTATTTCATTCACTCTTGGATTAATATCCTAGAAAACGTTATGAACCACTTATCTCACAAGTTATGGATTAAATCGGATCACTATTGTTCTTCTATAAGGATGGCTTTGACATTAAATAAGCCACAAAGGCTCATATGCCATTAAACAAAGAAAGCAATCCAGTGGCATAGCAGAAATTGACAAAACGATGTTGAAGACAATGCCAAATTGCTACAAGGGCTCAAGAACCTGGTTTTAAATTCAGTTTAGTACTTCTCCTATACTGGTTGTACAATAAGGTTAGAAAGCCCAGTCTTCGCTACTATTTTATCCATAACTGTATGGAGAAGAGTTAAGTTCATGTCTTTCTCAAGGGCATTATTGTGAAGTGAACGCAGACGAGCCTGAAATTTGAACCCGGTTAACCGATTCCATTTTCTGTGCCGATAACCATTATGCTATCTGCACCTACCCACACAAGGAAGTATACGCATGAGGCTGTAGCAAAAAATCTATAAACAAGCCAAAACCTTTTTTGTACTACATAGAAACCAGACCACAGAAAAATGACTGAGTTTAACGTAAAGCTATTTGAAAAATGTTAGACATTGCATTTTGAACGGGAATTAATATAACAGCTTTTATGTTTGTTGGCTGGTTGTATTTTATGGCATATCAACCCTTTTTGGTTATTCTGTGCCAGGTCCTGTATACACACACACACACACACACACACACACACACACACACACACATATATATATATATATAGAGAGAGAGAGAGAGAAGATGGTTTGGGAATAATTTGAATTGAGAATATATAAGAGGATTCTTGTAATTCTTCAGGAGTGCTCAATGTATGATTATTAATATATGAATTTATAGATTTATAAATATCCTACTGAGCAAATTCATATAATTGGAAGAAAAACTCAACCGACCGTCATTTGTGTATAACAAATTTATTTCAACAGGCCACTCGATAAGAGCAACCAAACTCTTCAGATAGTCATCACATAAAGGAGAGAAAAGGATATAAGCGTATCCTTTCAATGGATTCTTACTCGTTAAAAAACAAAAACAAAAAGGAAATATCCAAAAAATTCAAGAGGGAGGGGAAATAAAACAAAAAGACCTGGGCCAGAAGCTGGCGCAACACTCAGAGGTGATGTCTATGTCAGGTATCATGTATCCTTATTTATCTACAAGAATTTTAAACGAGATTCACGAGACATTGAGATCCTTGAATCATTTCACTTAGTTGACCTATTTTATTTTTAAAAAATCTATCAACTGACTCATTTATTTCTTTTTTTTAAGGAAAACGTGGCGTGGTCAGCTGAAATGAATTTATAATAGCCATATGACGTACTGTTGGTGTTTTTTTTTTTTTTTTTTTTAATGGCATATCAACTCTTTTTAGGTTATTTAATGCCAAAGCCATTCTCCTAGAAGAACAGTAGTGGTGCTATTTAACCCATAGCTGGGAAGATAAGGGGGTTCATACCTTTCCCAAGGATACTTGCCCGAAAGTCGTAGTTGAGTTTTTCTTCCAATTATATATATATATATATATATATGTCCACATTGGTCCGGAATGGTTGCACCTGATAGGATTAAATAGAACTGTTTGACTTTTAAACTGTATGCAAACAAAGACTTATGATTTTGAATTGTTTGAAATAGAACTGTTTGATCATCTGTGTGTAAATAAATGACATGTTTAATTGAATTATTTGTGATACATATCGATAATTGGAACCATTTAACTGGATGCAAACAAATGATTAATAGAAAATAGAATTATTCGTTTTAGATAGAAATACTTGAAACCATTTAACTGTGCAAAAATGATTTCAGGCTCATTTTAAAATGTAATCAATAAAATGTGTTAAAAAATCATATATTTGATATATATAGACAGGATTTGGCATTGAATAATTTACAATGGTTTATATGCTATGAAAACCTATCAAACCAAACAAATATAGTTGTCGTTGTCATCTACAGATAGACTGTTTCGTTGTATCACAACTGTTGAGTGTGGTTTGACACGCGAGATTCTCAAATCTCGGATCGAAACCTGGCCAACTTTTACGCCAGCCTGAGATTCTACTGCACAGCCTCGAGGAAACACAACGTACCCGAAAGGATTTAAACTTATATGTATCACTTTTGTTTTGTTTACATATATACGCTTAACGGCTACCGAGAGCTCGATTCATACAAAGAGCTTTGCATTACGCGAGTAGCAACCGTTAATTCCCTCGCTAGAGAGCTGAACCCCCCGGGGTAGGAAACATATATTGTCATCTATCTATCTATCTATCTATCTATCTATCTATATTTATCACGAATAATTCGTTGGTAACATTTTTAAATGAGAGGAGCTCGTTTGCTTGCACACAAATAGTTTCAAGTATTGCTATTTATTGTTTGCGCTGAGTTGAATGGTTTCCAGTTTTGTTATCTAACACTTAACAGTTCTATTTGCACACAGATAGTTTCAAGTTTCAAGTATAAATATTTCTATTTGACACATAAATGGAACCCTAACATGTTTTCCTACTCTGGGTCAGAGTGGACCAGAGAGTTTTGTCAATGAAGGAATATACCTCAGCCCTGGGACTGGAGTCTAACCATCAGATAGTTTAGTGTCATATCTAGGACACTTGTTTGCGGTGGAGGGGTCTTATTCCTCTACAGACATGCAGTCGGCGTATTCTACATCCCCCGCTGACTGGGCTGAACAGGTTTCCATCGCGTTTGTTGATACAAACATTGGATATTAATGCCTTGTCGTATGAATCTAACGAACTGTTGTGTTTTCGAAGGAAAAGAGATTAAATGGAGAAACCAAAGAAAATAAGTACAAAGAAAATTTTTCAGGCTAGATACAACCTATACTTGAATAAAACCAAAAAAATATCGTTTGAAACTAAAAGCAACAATGCTGAAGAAATTAACCCTAAAAAACATTTGAAATAAGAAATCCTCATATTATGAAGATAAAAAAAGGTCCAATTTTGTATTTTCTTTTCAAGTTTATGGAGTATTTATTGTTTAGAAATCCTGACGAAAATGATAATATGACTTAAAATCTATTAAACTTTGGTAAACATGTTTCAGATTGCTTACAGCGCCTTCTGTTCCTAAATAGTCCCCTATCTAACAATACTAATACGAATCGAGCGCCTGTAAAGTTTACAAGAAGTTTAAATCATGACAATATTTTTTTAAAATCAAATTCGATTAATAACATTTTCATTTTCTGTATAGGTGGCTGAACAACTTATAAATCCGTTTGGAGAGGATGACGATGATTATGATATCAACTGGTTATTAGACAGGCACACAGCGGTAAGATCATCGACTTATTTTATTTTTTATTATTCTTATATTTCCCGCTTTCTTTCTCACACACGTATTTTACAGCATATAAGACGCATTCTAAATTTTATTAAGATGACTATAATATCACCTTACGAAATTTATGCAAAGATTAAATGCTTAAGTGAAATATGCTATCTCCTGAATATTCTTCGCTGTTATTAGGGTGTGCTATATATATATATATATATATATATATATATATATATATATAATCAAATCGCGCTGGCAGGAAGGATTTTTCTGACTCTCTTTCTCTCCATCCGTCCCTTCTATCCATCGCTCCCGGCTGATCCTCCAAACTATATCCTGTGTACGCACAGAGTTGATGTAAATAAGTTCTTGCAGGTCACCCAACGCTGGTACATCCATGTGTAGGGGTTCATTGAAGAACGTCACAAGCTCGACTAGCAAACCTACACGAGTGAGTTCGAGTCTCATTGGGTGTCCCTTTCATATGGCCTTGTGCCACATCTAAGCAAAAAAAAAAAAAAAGCTTAGTAAATTACCACATGAATTCATCACGGATCCCTCAGAAAAAAGTATTTGGTTACTTTGAATTAAGATTATTACTGTCGGAAAGTAAGCCGGTTCACCTGGATAACAGGATTGGATTTTTTTTGGATGTCTCCCTCCCAACGAATCTATTATTTGTATAACTCTGTCTGGTGTAAATGGGATGATCGCATTCATCATAAATGCTGGTTGACACGATCAGCAGTCGGGGAAGAGAAAAGAAAGACTGGAACAGAGTCCAATCTCCGACAAAGCGTTGGATAAGTTTTACTTAAACTGATGAACACAACAGTGGTGACGAGAAAACTAAGAACTCAAAGATGGTAATTATAATTAGAAATTTAGAGACAACAACAGTAATAATTAGAACAAGCACAGCTTCGTTTACGATGTTCTCTGTCACAATGTTTTAGCATGCAACTGGCAGCCCCAAATTCTAACAGTAGTTTAGAAGTTACTGTTGACTTTATCGTCTCAACTATTTCGGAGTTCACTTATGAACCTGAATCTGGTCATACATTTAAGGTGCTCTACAAACGTTAGGAAGACACCTTTCTCAATGAACTCTCGGGGAAAGACGATGCGAGGAAAATACGTTTGTTTATCAGAATACTTGGCACAGTCAAACTAGAACGTTTTATAATTTTCATTCTTCCAAGCTGAGGATTTAGACTTTCCACAGACAGTGAAGCAATTGACTAAAATATTTGGAACAATTTTCTCTGTTCTATACAACAATCTCAAGTTAACCAAAAGCAAAGCAGATGGCTACGTGACTTTTTTTTTCAATCGCGAATGCAAGAAATTTAAACTGCAGTCGCTTACGGAAGGTCAGTTTAAGTGCCTTATTTTTATCACTGGACTAGAATCTCCGCACGACATAAATATTTGCTCGCAACTATTACCAAAACTTGAGGAGCAGAAAGACATTAAATTGAAAGATATCACAACCGAGTGCTAACTTTTACTCAATCTGAAATGCGACACTCAAATGGTACAGCAAGCAGTGAAATCCTCTACTACTAACAGCATACAAGCTGTAGAAAATATTCCAAAGGCATTAAAAAAGAGACCACCAACAGCATAGTGGTCTTGTGGTAAGTGGCATTATTCACATTTCCGTCCATTCAAAAATAAAAAAAAAAACATTTGTGTCAGAAATGTAACCGTTACAGACATAAGAAAAGATTTTTGTTATTTTCGAAATGTCAGAAAACTTCCAACACACAAAATAATACCCACCCTCAATTTCAGTTCAGAACACTTCACTAAAAAGTCGTACACACACACACACACACACACACACACACACACACACACACACACACACACACACACACACACACACATACTCGCAAGTTTCAAAGTCAATTTTAAGTCTAGCAGAAAATATATAACAGTTTTAATTAACAGTTCCTGTCCGTTTTCAATTTGACACGGTGTCAGATATAACTTTGATATCAAGTTCAACTTTGCGATTAATCAGTAAATCCGACGAAGGGAAAACTAATCATGTAGCTCGAAGTGACTCAGGTGATAGGATGGAGCTAATTAGCGAGCTGAGCTGTAATGTATCTTTTAAAAACCAAAAACTGTATCGTACAGACAGTATAGATTTTAATTTATTTAGATTTGAATGGATTGAAAGACTTGTGATTTTTAATGTCCCTTTACATCACCAATGGTCCGGGAGATCGAGGTTCAATCCCAGGTCAAGTCATACCTAAGACTCAAAAAATGGTACTTGATGCCTCCTTGCTTAATACTCAGCATTATAAAGAGGGATCATGGGTAAAGTGGAGCAATCTAGGGAATAGAGTAGTGCCCTCCCCTACACCTTGGTGTAGTAGCTATTGAAAAGGGAGCCTTCGGGTCACCTTCGACTTACATCAGTGTTTAGCGCATTACAGGTTACCTTTGCTTCATTAAAAAAAAATCACAGAAACACTTAAAAACAAGTTCAGCAGTATTTTCCATAATGGATTTGGGTACTGTACTAAAGTCAAAGCTAGTTTAAAATGAAAGGAAAATGCAAAACCGGTTTTCAGATCCAAACGTGTGCTAAACATTACTCTAGCTAAGGTAAATATCGAATTCAACCGTCTTCAACAATTCGATGTAATCCAATCGGAAAATTACTCCTTTGGCTTCTCCCATTGTCGTCATAAAAATCGACATAAAAGTCGCCTAATTTCGGATTATTCCGCTGGATTGAATGAGGCGTTGGATTCATATCAGTATCCACAACCAGTGCCAGAAGACCTATTGACTAAACTCATTGGAGGAAACCTACTTCGTAAAGCTTGTCCTCACTGAAGTCTATTTCCATGTGGAGGCTGTCGATGATTCTAAGGAGTTACTTACAATAAATACACATCAGGGAGTATTACGACTTTCCTGTTGGAGTTAAGTCAGCGCCAGTAATATTTCAATAGACAATGGATACCATGCTGACACGGTTGATCAGTGTTGCTTATGTCGATGACATAACTGTCACTGGCTCCATTCGAAAAGAACGGCAACATTTGAATGGGGTATGACTGAATTCAACAATATGGATTCCATTTACGAGCGGACAAAAATTAATTCTTTTAGAACATTGATTAAATATCTTGTTTTTTTTTTATATAAGTAGTCGGAGACGAGAACCAGAAAACATTTACACTGTCCAACACATGACAACATTAACGAATTTAACAACTCTATGCTCTTTCCATGGTCTTGTACGCCACTACAGTGCATTTGTGCCATAAATACACCCGGTTCGCGGTTTCCTCAATCGTCTTTTAAAAAAATATGTCATGGATTTGGTCGTGCGAATATCAATTCGCTTTTGATAGAATTAAGTTTTTACTTTTTTCTGAATTACTGCTCGCCATTTACCATCCAACGTTCATATTGTTGTAATCTCTAATACTTCAAACCAAAGAGTCAGATCAGTTATTTTACTCATTTTTTCAGACAGAAGTGAAAAGGCAATAGTTCAGGAATCTAGATTCTTAATACCTGATGAGTGTAATTATGGTCAAATCGAAAAAGAAACAGTTGCAATCATGTTTGCGATCAAAAAGTTTCATAAAATGCTATGTGGGTGACATTTTACCATTTGCAACAGATCACAAGCCTCTAGTTAGTATTTCTGGATCCAAAAAATGAATGGAATACAAAAATCTCGCCCCTATTCGAAGAAAGCTCTATAGCATAAGTAATCTGAAAGATCTATTTAACATAATAGATCCTAATAACATAATCTACTTTCTGAAAAAAAAACCGGCCTTCAACCAAAGATATAAGTTCACGGACGAAAACTCACCCACAATTAGGTATACACACACTTGGATGTACAAACCTTCAACAGAAATGCAGACTTCACCAGATAGCATAAAGTGAACCCATACAACTATACCGAATATTCAATTGCCAATAGAAGTATAATCAGAAATAATATGCAAATAACAGCACAAGTAACAACCTTACCCAACAAAGAACGAAAAAAAAAGTTTCTGGTATATATTAACCTATGGGTTTACATGCTGTCAAATCCAATCAATCAGATATTGATAGTTACTGAGCTTCGTTTAATTCGGAATAAGACTTAATAGAGATAAATTGTATCAATCCATCAACTAATGATGAATGGCTCAGTCGGCTGTGGCTGTAGAATACACCGACTCCATCTCTGCAGTGAGGTAAGACTCCCCCAACGACTGTCTTGGATATGACACTAAACAATCTGATGGTGAGGTTCCAGTAATGCTGGAGCTTTAGGGAATGCAGAATATCCCTTTATTGCCATCGTTCCCAGGTCCACTCTGGCACGGAGTGGTAGCACCTGATAGTGTCCTATCAATGGGTCAAATAGAACTAAACCGTGTACTTAAGCTAAACTGAATTGTTTAAGATAGAATTGTTTGCTTAATTAACTATGTGTAAACAAAGAACGGTGTACTCATACAAAACTGAATTGTTTGAAATAGAACTGCTTTTACATGTGTATTTGAACAAATGATTGTGTGTAAACCAAAAAACTGCACTTATGCTAAACTAGATTGTTTGAAATTAAGTGAAACCATTTAACTATGAGCAAAAAAAGCAACTCAGGCTTTTTTAAAAATGTCATCAACAAAATGTGTTTAGAAATCCTATATTGAATATATGTATGAAAAGGATTTAGCATTAAATGACCAACAATGGTTGATATGTCATAAAACCAAACAAAACCAAACCAATAGTGAAGGCAACCCAACTTTAAAATCAGTATCCGATACCTTCATTTGAACTTGGGCTTGTGCCACGATCTTTGGTATTATTTGGAAGCATCCAATTATCTCAGCTCGATGAACATCCAAGGATATTTTATAGCAGCGAATCATCTTTAAAATGGAGAGAGAAAGAGAGAGAGAGAGAGAGAGATTTTTCTTGTGTAAATAGTTAGCTTTTGGTGATCTTTCGTTGCCTATGTTTTTGTAGGTCGCAATGGCTCTGATCGACCAGTGTTACGGTAAGCATCCGCCATTGATTCGAGATATGTACTGGAATGAAAATGTCGAAGAGCTACCTTACACCGAGGCATCATATGCTTCCAAACGACCTAATTTTCTCGGATCTACGTACAATATCGCGTAAGTTATGACATTTGCATCTTAAACATTTTTAGAATTTTTTATTTTACTATGATTTCAGTGTTAAGAATTGATAGGATTATACTTGCACCAAAGAGGTTACGCTTTTAATTTTTGTTTCCAGCCAACATATTTAGATTGTCATTCAAATAATTCAATAAAGATTTAAAATATATTGATTCCTATCTTCCAAAAGTTTTTCTACTTTCTTTCTCTTGCTTTTTCGAAAAATCCCCTTTCTTAAAAGGACATTTTTCGAAAGCCACATTAACTTTAGCAGCAATAACTTTTAATGTTTTCTATATCATAATAATCCTATGTTTGTATGTATGTTACCGTCGCACTTAGAAAATGGCCCATAGTAGTAAGATTTATCATAGTGCAAGTGTGAAAATGATAAAACTTAGAGAATAAAGTAATTTCCAATCGAATTTGCAACTTACTAATCAATTGTGGAGTATGTGTTCGCGCTCTGCAATTTCTCAAAGGAGATTACAATAAAATGCTAATGACAGAGTATGGCCCTTTATTTATTCGTTTGCAATCGATTATATAACTAGGACGTGATTTGATATTGAGTTTAATGTTCGTCGAAAGTAAGCTTTAACTATGTTCGATAAAGATGCAAAAGCGAGAAAATGATACTTTTTAAAAGAGCAATTGTATTAAGTGTGAGAAAAAGTTTCCATTTTTATAAATGAAATAAAAAAAGGCACTAGGTTTTAGAAAAAAGAACTACTTTGGAAACTTTTGCGCGCACACACACACACACACACACACACACACACACATATATATATAATTAGGAGTGTGCAAAGGTTTTGGGTTGTCTTTTTGGATTAAAATAAAAACACTCTCTTGGTTACAAAAGAGACAACTTTTGTAACATTTAACACACACATTCTCATACACGCACGCGCACGCGCACGCAGTCTAATGTATGTAATTTATGTATTATCTTTAGGTCTGTGATAAAGTTTACAACACTTTTTATCATTAAATTAAAAATAGGACACTAAGAACTTTTGCACGATCTAATACGCACAACGCACATATGTTATATTGCTTGCAAAAGTTTTCAGCGCTTTTAGAATTAAAAAAGTGTTTTCTACTCCGTATCTAAGTTCTAGTTTTCAAGAGGTGACAACATTGATAATATTTTGAATAAAGACAACCGTCGAAAATGTTTATTGACCATAAAATTATAACGGTAAGATTATAACCATAAAAACTGTTGATGCTATCATATAAGTCATTAAAGTAAAACCCACAAAACGCAAGAGCCTGTCTTTCATTTTCGAAATAATGAAGTTTGTTACTCAGATTTATCACCGAAAAGAAAAAAAACATTTCCGTTTGAGTTTCTGAAATAAAGTATTGTTATTCAAAGTTGCATTTTTGAACTAGAACCCTCGTTTTGATTGTACTCATCGAAATGCATCGGCCGATTCGTATTTCGGTCTTATCCTATAGTTATTTACTAAGCTTACCTATGGCACAATTGAGAATCAAACTCACTAGGTTCAGCTTGCTAATCATTACATCATGTGAGGTTCGTGTTGAATCCTACAGATATCACGTAGTTCTGAATGGAACATTCATAGGTCAGGAGTAGTAATAATTAAGCTTAGTCTGTTGGGTACCTCGTGATTGTTGAGCTTATACTTCATAGGTTGACTTTACGACATACCCAAATGTATGGGTTAAAGATGTTAGCCTATTGATCCCGGATTCAATCCTGAAGGGGTTTAGTGAACGTCAAGATGGTCAAGTAATCAATTTAGAATAAGTGCTATCTCCACAGAGTACCAAAAGAGAATAGGTTAAACGTGGCTTAGTAATTTTCAAGTAATTCTTACTTAACAAAATCAGTGAGTGTTGGTTTAGTGGAAACTCTTTAATATAGTCTATCATAGCGTTGAAGTTGATATGCTGAAATTGTCAGCTATTGCTCGTGTACTTTTTCATTTTGTAAAAATTTAGCTCAGAAAAAAAATTTACTTGTTATTTAATATCTGAAACTATTCAAGAACAAAGAATAGAATAATCTTAGTGATTTAAACTATTAGACAACGATGAAAGAAATGATCTTCATACTATTCCACATATTTATCCCGCTGTTCAATATACTCGGCACATAGTTTCTCGAGTTTTTCTTTGCTTTTTTTAATTCATTAAAAAAGGAACAGTTCAGCACTCCCTCAGAATAGTTTGATTTGAAGTCATGTCCATGTATAACCAAGGAAAGAGTGAACTTACAATTACTTACAAAAGTAACAAGTTAACAGGCAGTTTCTTTTGGTAGGCTAACATAGTCCTTTTCTAGTTTATTGCATGAACGTACTTAATTTAAAGAAAGTGTGTAACTGCGCGTTTGTTTAGCTGATTTAGACAAGCATTGGGTGACGCGCATGTGTGCTTATGAAATCTGAATCAATGTTAATTTTTTTAATATATTTTTTTATTTAATTAACTGCAGAAAACCAAGTATTGAAGAACAACGGATTGTCAATGACCTGGGGGAAGCCCCCACTCGTCGTAGCTCGGTTTCAAGTACTGTTGCCGGATCTCTTCTAAGTCTTTTTTCACGGCGACATTCAATGACGTAAGTAAAGAATATACATTACATTTTGATATCCCTCACCACAAATAACGTCATATTTACCTCATTTCTGAAGGATGGAGACTTATAGCGCTGAAACAACTGGACGAATCTTAGGTTTTTTATTTTTCAAGTGGTGATATTCATTGCAATTCACGCAAGATTTATAACGGTAATTGAGTTTTAAAATAATATAATTTTAACTCCAGCGGATAAAAAAATTAAACTAATTTAAATTATATGGGAAATTATCTTTTAAAATATGAAAGCTGCAATTAAGGCTTTATAAGTATTAAATATCTACATGAACAGAAAAATATTTTATGAAAAAATATTTTGCAATAATTTTTTTAACGAAGAAACCATTTAATAAACAAATCCAGTGATCTGTGAAAAAAGTAAAGTTTTAATAAATTTCCGATTGAATGCCATGTCTTATGGTTGGTTGTTAAGAAATCGATGTTAAATTATTAGCAAATCTCAAGAGATGCAATTAAATCATTGCCACTGATGTCTTCCCAAAACATAACTTTTTTCCTAATCACGAGAGATGCAACCTACATATTGCCACTGATGCCTACCTAAATCACAACTTCTTAGTAAATCTCGAAAGATACAACCAACACATAACTTAGTAAATCTCGAGAAACGCAACCAACACACTGCCACTAATACCTACCCAAAACATAACTTATTTGTATATTTCGAAAGATACAACCAACAAATTGCCACTGATGACAACCAAAAACATAACTTCTCGACTTCTTTACTGGTGTTTCAGAGAGACCGAGGATCTTTCTGGATGTTCTCATCCTTTTTTCAGCCGTAGGAACAATCGAGCATCGCCTTGCACTCATGTGTGAATAATGACCACTGAAAGTCTAATTTCATATACATTTTGGTTTAGACAACACGTTTAGTGAGCTGCTTCGGCTTCAGAGTTAGAATACTGTGTTAAGGAAATGTTTTTGAGTACTTTAGATGTTTTTGGAGCCTCAACGGCAGCGAATAACTCTTTGCTTATTTTCACAGGTTGTTTGAGCATGTATGTCTTCAAACGGTTTCTATTCATTGAGTAAAAGACAAGGTTCGACGCGTCCTCCCTTTGTCTTGATCGCACATCGTCTAGCAACAATAAATGGCCTAGGGTGTTAAGGGAGAATCATGACAGCAAACCATTCATCAAATCACCTAATTCTTTGAGAAAAGTCAGCATAAAGGAAAAGATCGGCACCACAGTTTTACAACAGCACCATTACCTTAGACTTTCCATTGCAGTCGTTGTGGCAGATCCTAATTATCTCAATAGTAACTGGCGTGTCTGTACTAGACGAAGAAAGGCTTTGTTAATAAGTGTATTTACCAGTCCTTTCACATGAGCAGTATGTAGCACACAAGGTCAATTTCTAAAGCGTAGTTTAACAGGTTTGAATTTAGAGTTTTCTTTCTCCAAGACTGGTTGCCATACCAAGGTCAAAAAGCTTAGTTTTCTCTACTATTTATCCATAGCTAGCGGGAGAATAGTTAGATCCATGCCTTTCTTAAGGGTATTAGCGCTATGTGAAATGCAAACAACCTCGTCCAGGATTTGAACTCGAGTCGCCGTGTCATTTTCCTATGACGGTAACCATTACACCACGATCGCCTCCCTCGTTAATATTCGTTCACAAAATCAAGCAGAGAGAGACATGGAGACGGAGACTGGGTGATTTACTTCTTGCAAATGTAACAATTTTCAGTACTGATTTCCTTTCAGCATTTCAACAAGTTTTCGTCTTACTTAATTTCTTCGAAATGCATCACATCACATGTTGTATAAAATTTGGACAAAGAAGCGATGGTACATTCCACACCCTTTCATGGGGGTGGGATAGGTCCAAGGTCTTTTTTTAAATGTGAGATCCCCACGCGTACAAATTTTTCTGCGTCATTGCGTTCTCATTTTTTAAATGTCTCAGGCATGTAAAATAGATACTGACTCTACTACTTCAAATGCAATGCATAAATGCAGTGTGTGTGTGTGTGTGTGTGTGTGTGTGTGTGTGTGTGTGTGTGTGTTTGTGTGTGGTAAAGTCTAATAGAACTGGACTTTGAGTTAATTGTGTTTCAGTCCCTAAAGGTCAGAAGCAGTATCACTAAAATGGCTGCTGGATGTTTACCAGTACATGCAAAAACACTTGAGAGTGTACAAGGTGTTAGAAAAATGTTAACATTTCTGTGGGAGTTTCTTTATGATATTGTTGTGATGCTGACAAAAGAAAGACACAGGAAACACAAAAGGGTTGATAGAAAAACATATATATTCAAGTAACAGAAACAAGATACAAGTGAACCTGGTTAGACAGTAGTTAGTTAATATGAAAGCTGAGAGTTCAGTGCGGGTAGCGACTATCCGTCCACTATGCAAATGGTATCACACGTGATTGTGTCACGCTGATTAGTGAACTCCTTCTGACGCTCTCGTTGACATGTATTCATGGAGGAGGGCGAGTCCATTATGTAGGGAGTACAACAGATATTATGATTTTAAAGTCTCCACCTGCTCACCATCCCTGTCAACGCATTATTGGAATCTTACCGAGGTGGTCTTTATAATATCAATCTTGCTTTTCTAATAAAGGTACGCCTCAAGAAGTATTAAAATTTTCTTAATCACACGTAGGAGATTCGAAAGATGTATTAACAGAAATGATGACCATGTAAAGACTGTTTGACATTACATCATAAAATACCCCCATAAGAGTGTTAACATCTTTATCGCCCTGTATAATATTGCATATAATTGAAAAATTGACAAACTTTTATTTTAAAAAAACATGAAAATCCATGCAGTCACTCAATGGATCTTTTAAGAAATGCGATTTGGATGTAATATTGAAAAACCTTGTACAAGAGTAAGCTGAAAAGTTCATAGCTTGACCATAGCTTGACCAGAATACTTATAGAATGTGACCAAATTAGATTGATCTTTTCAATATAATCTCTCTTGCGATTCGCACTCTTCTTTCATTGATGTAGTAGTGCTTGGATCCCTTTGTCCAAAAAAAAATCAACAGGAGATATGACATCATCATATGAACTTTTCAGCCCACACTTGTATGTATTATAATAGGAATGACTGAAAGTCTTCATGCGTTAATTTAATAAAGTCTACCCCTAATATCACCTAAACGGTTAGTTTAATATAAAAGAGTATTTTCTTTTTGTTTTCTTCTATCAGGAAACTTCATCAACAACCAGAGTGCCTTATCTTTCCGAAACGAGAGGACAGAGCCATGAGTGTTCCGAATGGTGGACCTCAACTTTTGGGTATACCAGGTCTTCCCGGCATGAACCAACCAGGTCTACGCTCAACCAGACTAGACGTGCCTAACATAGTAACGAATTGGTCTTCTGATTCTGATTTGACGACGCGGGCCACAGAGGATGCTATTGAACGAAGACGACGAGCTCATACCGACATCGAAGGCCGAGGAGATTTGGGCCGAGAAAAAGTTCGACCCAGCCGGAAATTTAGTTTTCCTAGTGCCTTGGGGCGCAAAAGAGATGGTAGGAGTTCACTGTCGGGAACAGAGACACCCCCTCCAGTCACATCTCAACAGGCAAATGCTGAACCTAAACAAACCAGGTCAGTCAATCATTATCAAAATACAGGGTCTTCAAAAATGTTTACATTTCTATGAGAGTTTCTCAGTGAAATCCTGATTTTAAAGTCTCCATCTTTCACTATACCCGTCAGTACATTATTGGAATCTTGCCCAGGGAGTATCCGTAATATCAGTTCTTCTTTTCTAATAAAGAAACTCCCATGGAAATATTCTAATCGCCTGTGGGAGATTATTATTATCATTATTATTATTATTAGTAGTAGTAGTACTTTTAGTCCATCTTAATATTGATGATTTTTGTCGTAATACTCTGGGTTGATATACTCTTCGTCATCAACCATAGATCAGCCTCCCTAAAAAAGTGGCTTCTATGCAATCTCTAATTTAATGACATCAATAAAAAATAGTATCAGGCGTACCTGCGACAAAAACATAAAATAGTTCACCCTCTCTATCTTTAAAGAATGACTTCTAATGTCAAGAAATTGTTCTTCAATTTGACCAAGTTATTCAATAGGAACAGCCGCAGGTTGAAATGATGCTGTAGCAATTTTTTTTTTTAATAATTTGCAACCAAAACTCTAAAATTCCTGAAAGTGCAGAATTACAGCAATGCACCTCTAAGTAACTGTGAAGAAAGGACGGAGAGTTCTTCTGAAAGTCAGTTGCCTAGTTGATAATGTAATAGACCAAACGAAGGGTCACAGTGACACACAGAAGGCGGAAGAGCTACTAATATAATAACAAGTTAAATTTTTCAAACAGGAAGTATTAAAAATAGTACATGTATTTCTTGCTTTGTTTGGAAATAAAAAAATGACATTAGCAGGTCCCCAGATGTAAAATGGCGTATAGATTTGGTTTCTTCCCAGGCAACAGCAAACTTTACTGTTAGGCAGAATTTGATAGACAATCAAATCTATGCCAGACACTATCAAAAGGACTGCTTTGAAATTAAAATCATTAATCATGACGTAATTCGGAAGTGATCACATTCGATTGTTTGTTTGTAAGTAAACTTGCTGTAAATCCCTGTAATTCTGCAATATTTAACAAAGCTAAAACACTATATGAAGGCATTGCAGAACCTTGGACTCTATGTCAACATACAATTCAATAGTAGCAATAATAGCAACACAAGGCATAATTGTGGCAGATATATATATATTATAGTTTATTGGCGCTCGTGGGGTAACGGTTATCATCGTTAGAAATGAACTCGACGACTCAATTTTAAATCCTGGATTATGCTGTTTGCGTTTCACTTCGGGCTGATGATTCTGTTCAGGATAGAATTTTCAATCCATAGAAGTATCTATTTTCTATCCGGAATAGCACCATTTCTATGTAACATGAAACGAGAGCAGAAATCTCTCTGCATAGGGATTATAGATTCACTAGTCTTAAGAAAATCTCTCAACAGCAAACGCATTGTGAGCACCAGCCAAAGCCACGATCGTAACTGATCGTATCTAAAAAATAATGTTAATACATTTACTAGCTGGAGCTACCATTATCATTTACCAAAGTTCACTCGCACCACAGAGGTGTTAGTTTAAATTGTGGAAGGTATTTTTGCCGCATCTTGTATTATAAATTAAAGTGTGACTGTGGGTTCATTTAACAAGTACCCACATATAAAAGTACCCACATACTCCTGTTTACCAAAACATCTAGATTACTTATTAACTATTAACTTATAATAAGATACCACTAAGTTATTTACCAAGCATAGCTTAGTCTGACACAAGGACAAAGTAGTGATCATTTGTGAAGTACACTACAATAACAAGTTGGTCTGCGAGACTAGCTTGCTAACCACTAGTTTACAGTGAGTGCTATCTAAGATATTTACTGAGCTTAGCTTAATCTGCTAACAAGGTGACAATGGTGATGTGTTGCGATTATGCTCTATGAGACGAGGTTGCGAGCGTGAGGGGCGCCTAGGTATTTACTAATCTCAGCTTATTCAAGTGAGAAGCAAATTCATTATATCGTTGTTATTATTTGTAAGATTAGGTCTTTTGTCATTACTCTGCGTGCTCTCAGTCAAACTTGAATGTATGCATTTATCCCACCTCTCCGTCACGGGCAGTATGTGGCACAAGGTCAGATTTTTATGCAGAGTAAAGCTGGTTTAAGTTTTTCCTTTACCTAGATTGATTGTCTTACCAAGGCTATAGAACCCAACCTGTCCAACAATTTACCCATAGCTGGTTGGGGGGTGTCGAATGGATTTATACCTTTTTTTAAAGGCATTAGTACGAAGTGAAACTCGTGTCTAGGATTTGACCTCGAGTTGCTGATTTCATCCATGTATGCGTGAGTCAGTCTGCTTTGCATAAGTTCACGTTAGTGAAGTACATAAAAAGAGCGAATTATTTCTTTTGTCCCATTATCTACCGGTTTTTTCTTGCTACTTCCACGATGTTTCTTTCGGTTGAATGTTACTTTTTGGTATTAGTAGAGGTAGTATACACTAGTGAACAAGAAGAAATAATAGCAGTCAGTAAGAACAGAATGAAATCGCGTGACCTATTCTGCTTCACTTTGTGTCATTTTTTTTTCAAACATGTCTTGTGGCTGAGAAAGTTTGAAACATAGTATTTGTTTTAATTTCAGATTTATGATAGAACCAGTCAGTGGCGAAAGCGGAGAAGGGATGTCAATGTCACGGCGAAATTCAAAGAAAATGGAGAATATGTTTTCGTCCATAGACAAAATGCAATACACAAAAAACGTGTCACGACCACCATTGCTGTCGGCAATCGAGGAGCAGAACACAGTGACAAGCCTGAGCCAATTGATGCAGCAGCAGCAGCAGCAGCAACAGGAAGCCGGGATGCAGAACGAAATGGACATGGAAGATCAAGATGACACGCTGGCGTCAATGGCCGAATCTGAAATTTTTGACGAAGAGGCACTGGCGTTATTGTAAGTAGAGCGGTCTTATGTGTCATTTGATGAGAGAACTCATTAAATTGGTCATGTGAGATTTTTTGTTTCCTTTCATGAAGACGAAACAAAGTGTGAGTTGGGTCGGTTTTAGGAGAGTTGGAGGTACAGTCCCAGGCCTACCTTTTCGATTTCCCCTTCCTGAATACAGCGGCAAGGTAGGTTTTAAGACAAGATCAGCTACAGAGTATGACTGGACCAAGATTCAATGCAAGGGGTGCCTTTCTTGCGCTACACAGTACGTGTGTGAGAGATGGCTGTTGACCCGACCAGAGAGTTAATCCACTCTTTAATAGGTCTTATTTTTCATACTCTCCTGGGTGTCTAGACATACTTCTTATTAGGTAAGCCTGATGGAAGAGAGGGTTTAATGAATGACCAGACCAAGATTCAGTACGAAGTAAGCCTTTCTCAAGCTACACAACACGTGTTGTTTGAGATGGCCGTTGAACTTACAAGATGTGTCTGCTCTTTGACAAATCTTATTCACTATACCTTGCTGAGTGTCTAGGTGCTTTACTCATCAGATAATCCAGGTGGAAAAGCTGTCTTTTTCGTCAACCGCTTGACCATATAGTCGCTAGTGTTGAGTTACATACCTCCAAAAGCACTCATCGACTGATCCGACATTAAACATAGACATATACTGTTTCATAAATAGACATGGTCTATTCGATTAGAATTAGAGGAATGAAAAGTGAAATTATTTCAAGTAATAAATATTTACAATGCTTGAATGCTTTGCATATATGTAAAGGTTAGCAAGCGTTCCTCGATCATTATTGCAAATATTATAATGCATATTCACACGAACGGTTTTCCCCAGTTGTAACATTTACTGTTATGAAAATATGTAGAGGAGTCTACGTGGTCAAGTGTCTAACGTGCTAGACTGCGACATTATAGCAAGAGAGTTCGAACTCTGGTCGCGGTATAATGTTCACTTACCCTGTGAAAGGTATGAATTCCCTTATCCCGACCCCACTATGGATTAAACAGCACCACTACTGTTCTACAAGGATGGCTTTGACATTAAATTACCACAAAGGTTGATATTCCATTAAACAAAGGAACCAAACTAATTGATACGTAAAAATATTAACTAACATTTTCAGCGTAAAAATCACTAGAACAATAAAAACCAAATGCATTATAGTTTCTCTAAATTCTAAAACAAGAACATCTCATAACTTTATCCTTGAAAAGGATCAATAATGGCTGATGGTATTCAGGAAGAAAAATCTGTACAATTTCTATACAAACATAAACAAAGTATTCGAAGATAGGAGAAAATGATTTAAAAAGAGGTATCAAACAAGCCATGTCAGTGGTCCTTATATAGGCAATATAATACAGAAAACAATACCTCATCATATTAGTAATAATACTTTCTGAATAAACTCAATTCCATTGTAGGAACGATAGAAAGCCTGGAATATAAAAACAGAACTGAATTTATTTTACAAATGGTCCGAAAATAAGTCTACAGAACAATGGTTTTTATATATGAATACATGACATTTTATGTATACAATATATAAAATAATGTATATGTATAAAACATACAATATTGCCCATATAAAGCAAAACAAGCTAAGCCAATTATGCACTATGTATTAGATTGCCTATTAAAAAAAGGGAACATTTGCATGCACACACACACACACACACACACACACACACACACACACATATATATATATATAACTTTTGCGCAAGCACACATATATATATAGTTTAGTTTAGTTTCTTTATTTAACAGTATATCAAATTTCGTGAGTTATCTAATGTTAAGGCCATCCTTGTAGAAGGGCATTAATGGTACTATTTAACCCATAGCTGGGTGTTGGGGAATAAAGGAGTTCATAACTTTCTCGAGGGTATTAATTTGAAAGTGAACGCAATAGCACAACTGTAATTCGAACTCGCTTACTAGGATATCACTGTCTAACACATTAACCACTACGCTACGGGGTTTTCCCCCCTATATATATTGAAGCGAAAGTAAATGTTTATTTTTAATTTACCTCTTGTGTGTACCCCACCAATTGTGTGTGTGCGTGAGCACGCGCATATATGTGTTGATACAAAAGGTAATTTTGCAAATGTTCTCTTTATTTTTATGGAAGTGACCTGTATATAGAGGTTTCTTCTTTCAATGATGAATGCAACAAACTTTGAATTAAAAAAAAAGATCCAAAAACATTTTCAGTTTTTGGACCTCTTCTCACAAGTGATCAAAATTGTGTGTATTGTATTTACCCAAGTCTAAAACAGGTTTGACACTTTTCAAGCAGGAACCCTCACGTGTACGAGTGGGTGATGCCAAAATAGCTTATGTCCATAGGTATTCTTCTTTATGGCGGTGCCTCAAGCGTTACGAACTGACTGATTAAATATCCTTTAAGTACTATGGAGTATATGCTGTGTGGGGAGAGAACAGTCCCTTGAAGCTAAAGATAATTTGCTCGACCCCCATAGAATATGGTGTGTACGTATCTAAGGGAGATACAACTCAAACCAGTCTTATACTTCAACGGTGATGAATTGTGCGCAGAAATCACCATTCTTTCTCTGGATTATGCAAGTTTGTAGGTGTATCTTAAATTACTCATCTCATATTAATTTGTTGGTTGGTTTTACTGAATTTCAATTCTTTTTGGGTTATTCTGTGCCGAAACCAGTTAATTAGATTACAAATAATGATAAAATAATGATTATGGATATCTTTTTAATAAAGTTGCTATGTTGGTTAGTTTTACTGTATGTCAACTCTTTGGGGTTCTGTTATGCCGAAGTCTGGTGAACAATTATGTTCTACAATTATATATGTTACAAAAATGTATATTTACAATCATTTTAAACAGGTAAACACTTCATTATCTTAGATCTATTTGATCCATAGATGAAACCCTCAGAGGTACATCTATTTAGGGTCAGAGCAGGTATTTACTCAACCCCTACACCACGAGCAGGATGTGACACAAGATTAATGTTTTAGCAGAGTAAAGCTGGTTTGAATTCAGAGTTTTCTTTCCCCAAGACTGGTGTCCTTACCAAGGCTAAAAACCCTAGTCTGCCCTACTGTTGAACCATTACTGGAGAGAGATCAGATGGATACATGATTTTCCGAAGGGCATTAGCGCGAAGTGAAGCGCAAAGACTTCGTCTTGGATTTGAACTCCGAGTCAGAGAAGACATCAGAGTAATGGAAACGAATGGTTATTCGACACTCCCCAGATCTCAGCATACCCCAAACTCCAGAATTGTAATTTCATCATCGAATGCAGTTTTGGGTCATATACAGGATATCTTGTTTTCAGGTTTGGTCATGGCTTACTATCCACTGGTGATAAAATTGCCTAGAATTTGGGACGAGTGTAGAAAATGAATTATCTTCTTCTATAGTCCAATAGTTTTGGAGCAAAAAGAAAAAAAAAAAAAAAGAATCAGTGTGGAGATCAAACAACGCTACTAATTACCACGTGAAATTTGTCTTTTTTTCTCTCTCTCTCTCTCTTGTTTCAGTGACGAACCCAGATTAGATGACATCCCAACAATTCGCATCACAGAGCACTAGAGACAGCTTAAACATTGAGCACTTCTGCGGTAACTTGCACAGGCATTCGTACTAATTTGTTTTATACTAACTATACTACTAATACTTGAGATACAACTTCCGCAGTCGGATTTTTATAATCCGTTCTTCTATAACCTAACGTTTGGCATGATCGATTCGTACTCTTGATATTCTTATTAGTTGAGAATTACATTGATTTAACTTTGTGCTACTTTCACTCTTTTTTTATATGCCTTTACATTTGTAAACCATTTCACTGCCGTTTGCAACTACTGTCGAATTTCTTGTGCCATGTCAAAAGTCAAATTTCTTATCTCTTTTTCTGTGCTAGTCCTTATTTTCGGTCTGGTAAGGAATTTCATAGAAAGATTTCTCAATATTTTTATCATCCTCGCTAAGAAGTAAAGAAGCTAATAATATACATATATAAAAAAAAAACAACAAAAAACAAAACAAAACACCCTTTCAAAAAACAACAAAAAAAGCCCCCAAAAAACAAAAACAACCCAAGAACAGAATTAAGAATTAACTGATTTTATTCAAAAAAGTATTTTATCATCAGTTGATAGCATTTAGATTAATTCTGATAACATTCAAAGGTTGTGAATTAACTTTTTTAAACAATCGTTTTTTTCCTGGTAAATTTGTCACTGGGTACTATTGAACATTGGAAAATGTAGCAGAGAAAGTGTTAATATTTGTACAATTCTAAATGACTCAAACAAACAAACAAAATTATGACTGTCTTTAAACAAACGAGAAACTGAAGAAACGATGTACCATTTACCCGATATTTTAGGCCGATGTCGATATTTTCAGTTGAGTGCTATTTTACTGTAAGCCCAATATTTCAGGATCAACGAGATCCAGTCATATATTACAAATAAAAAAGATTTAATATAGCGACCATTCGAAGCTTTTCATTTTATGAAAAGATAGTTACTTTTAGCAAATATTTTTAGATGGAGCAAAGTTTGAATGTATCTTGTATTCGATCTTTCGCAAATTTGTATCTGAAAATCAGAGAGTTAAGGGTTCAGAGGATTAACACTTCGACAAAAGTACCTATCGTTCATCTTGTATGGGCTTCAGCATAATTACTTGTTTATATAAGATAAAAATTGACGATGGATTAAAACAGTTAAAAAATCTTTCGAGTGAACGTATGAGTAAAGATAAGACACGAAGTAAGAGTATTTAAGATAAATTTTACCTTATAATTTCAGTACCAAAATCTATTATTTAAACAGTGTTATTGGTTTCTTTTTATTTTAATAGCATATCAACCTTTGTGAGTTATTTAGTACCAAAACCCTCCTTGTAGAAGAACAGTTGTGGTACTATTTAGTCCATTGCTGGAGAGGATAAGGAAGTTCATACTTTTCCCAATAGTATTAGTCCGAAGGTGAATGTGACTGGAGCTCGAACTTGCTTACTACATTGTCGCTGTACAGAATATTAGCCACTGGGCCATGTGAACTCCCCCTAAACAGTACTAGTTCATAATCTATCAACATAATTAGTTGAAAAGATACCAATGATTATCTCTGTTCCATAATAGTTGTTACATTCGCATACAAATTTCATACATTAAATGCAAAGGTATAATGGGACAGGAGGCACTCGAGGACTAGTGGTTATCATCGAAGAAAATGTACACGATCCCCCGCTTTTAAAACACTGCAGGGAAGCTGCTTGCATTTCAAATAGCACTTGTACCCTTGGAAAAGATAGGCATCCTCCGACTGATGGGTAAAAAGTAGGATAGATTAGGTTCTTTAGCCTTGGTTAAGCAATCAGTCGAGAAGAAAAAACTCTAAATTCAAACCGGTTAAACTCCGCTCAAAAATTGACTTTGTGACTCATATTGAGTAAAAACATATATAATGGGACAGAGATAGAGTAATATAAATTCTAATTGTCTTTGGAGTTGTGGAGTTGGCTTAACGGAAAACATCATGGAACTGATAGATTTTAGTCAAATTTCTTTATTTTACCTTTGCATTAACGCTGCTATAAAAGGCATGAAACCCCTTCTCTCAATAGGTTACTGCTGATAATATCTACCCCAGCACGACCTATCGTATATTACTTGGTGAGGATATAAGTGCCACCAAGTAACCTTCATTACTCAAGGAAATTCCGTGAACTTAGGATAATACTTCGACGATTTTACGTCATGAAATTATATATATATATATATATATATATATATATATATATATATATATATATATATATATATATTTGATTATTTAATGAAAATTAAACATATTTCACTTTGAAAACAGGTATTACACATCTCTGTAAAATAATCAAATTTAGTTTTTTAAATTTATTTATTTGTGTAAACCAAGAAGGAGAAAAATGACAATCTTCTTAAAATTAAACAGTATCCCAGGAAAACAGATGTTAGGTACATTGGGCGGAGAAAAAAATGAAAACAAAGTACGAATTTTTAAGAAGTGGACATTATGTACATGTTGGCCGGCACAATTATATATAAAAAAATGTTCAGGCGTCTTATTTAGCATTATCAGCAATTTTCTTTGTATCAGTGTTTCCCTTTTCCACTTATATTTTGATTAATCAATTACCATTTTTACTGAGACAACTGTTTATATCGATAAACTTCAGGCATAAACAAATCTCATGATTATTGAATCATATTTATCTTGACATATGAAATATATATACACGTTTATATTAATTTATAATGATGAATACATGCATGTATATCTATTGATGGGAAATTAATATACATACGCATATATATATATATGTGTGTGTGTGTGTATGTGTGTGTGTTTGTGTGTTTTGAAATGATAGATTGTAATGAATCTGACAGTATGATAGAAATATGTTGAAAGTTGGATAAATCAGACACTTAAATCCAATTCAGATGCGTAATATTTCGTTCGTTTTATTCCATTGAAGTTCTTCCGACAGAGACTGTTCCCTGAGTTTTTCTATTTTCATATTTCTCCCCATCAGCGTGATAAAATCTATCTCCACTTTTACAACAAAAATCTTCCATGAAACCTAATGCAAGTGACTTTAAACCCTACCCTACTTTTTTCCTATCAGCTCCCTAAAATCTATATCTACTTTCACAACAACAAAAAAATCTTTAATGAAACCTGATACATTTGACTTTAAACCCTCCTTTCTTCCTGGTACACCTATACCCTCTCCACCATCTTGTCATTCTCCTCATTTGCTTTTAAATAGAAAAATGGTCTCTGTCTGAAGAAGTTCGATGGAATAAAACGAACGAAACATTACGCATCTGAATTGGAGTTAAGTGTTTGATTCATCCAACTTTCTACATATTTCTATCATTTATATATATATATATAGTTCGTGATTTGATATATTTTTAAAGAAAGAGTGTTAGAGGTGTTACAGCATACACAGATCTAAGTTTAAATAGCTTTAATGTGATCATCTCACCATCTTATGATCGCGTAGTCGAGAAACTGACTGTTACCAAGCACCGTTGACTCTGTGTCTAAACTATTCAAATTTAGATCTCTCTCGTCTCTCTCTTTTTCTATCTCCACCATATATATGAGAGAGAGAGAGAGAGAGAGAGAGAGAGAGAGAGAGAGAAAGAGACAGACAGACAGACAGACAGACAGAGGAATAATAATTTGATCTAATAATCAATCATCATTAATCATTTTTATTGATGACAGCTGTTTCATGCTCAACACAATTATTCAAATTAGTGCTAAAAACTTCTCATCACAACAACAGGAATGACTATTAAAAATTTTTTTGAGTAAATAGATTTGAAGAAGTAAAATTTTAAGTTGCGAAAATATTTTGTGTCTAAGGATTTTAGAATTATATTCGCTCTATCATTAAGATATCAACCACCAGTATAAATTTTTAAACTGCTTGTCATTTAATTAAAATGTTATTTATTTCATCTTTTAATTGATTAAGCGTAATTATATATATATATATATATATATATATATATATTGTGTGTGTGTGTGTGTGTGTTGTGTGTGTGTGTTATACCATACTTTAGAATGAGAAATAAATGTACTCAGTTGTGGCTGTAAGTAAGCATACATTTATATTTATTTAAAGATCAATAACATTCCAGAAATACTCACTCACGCGTGGGCGCACACACATATATATTTACATACACTCACACTTCATTATATACGTGTATATGCAATGCATACTAAACAACTCCAAATCCTTATTAATCCCTGTAATTATAGGCAATAAAACATATTTTTGTACTTGTTCAAAAGCTCATGACTAGTAATTTTTATAGCCTTTATGATCCTAACTTTATAGAATGCAGTGGTTATAATCAATTAAACTAGAAGAAAATGTGATTTTATAGCCTTTATGATCCTAACTTTATAGAATGCAGTGGTTATAATCAATTAAACTAGAAGAAAATGTGATTTTATAGCCTTATATAGCAGAGGTCATTTAAGATTTTAAAGAGCGGAATCCAATTGAATTTTGTTTAGCAACTCTTCCAAGTAACAAAATAAATTCGCCTTTTAAATCTTCTTAATCATATCTAAATCTGATTTTAAAAGTATAGAAAAAGGCTTGTATTTCTTTTTTTTTTTTCATTTAACAATGTAATGCAATCGAAAAAAAGATATTCCAGATATTCAGTATCCCAAACTACAAAACCTGACAAAATACATGCTTTTATATTAAATTCAATAAAACACATATACATACATATGTGCACACACGGCGCGGCAAGCACGCACGCATGCAAACACACACACACACACACTCTCTCTCTCTCTCACATACACAGCATATATATATATATATATATATATATATATATATATATATATATATATCTTTTGTGGCTAGATTAATTTTGAAACAAAACAATATTCCACTTAATTTGAGATAAGTCACTGTAACAAAATCTTATCCCCCACATTCAGTAATTCTAATATACAATTCGGTTATATTTTATTTCTAGAAATATTTTTCTTCGTGTTCAAGTGTAATATTTCCAAATCCTTTAATTCATTGCTTAAGTAACGGTCATAAAGACAATTTTGAAGGTTTTTCTTTTCCCATTTTTAAAACTTCAAATGATCAGTGTTTCAAATCACTTTGCCATGGCAACAGCATAGACGGTTGTAAAGCTCCCAATATTTTTCTTAAATTAAAATTTCTTCAAATCATTATTTGATGAACATACAGAGCAAAATCTCTATATAAGGATTCCACCAAATTGATTTTCTCATCCAATTTTTCTTCCAAATAATAATAATAAAGAGTCCTGGAGACTTGAGGAGACTTGCTGTCAATCAAACTCCAGTGAAAGACCATCAGCTAACGCTGATGTGAAAAACTCTAATGAGTAAATAATAATAATAATAATAATAATAATAATAATAATAATAATAAGGAGCTCAGACAAATAGACCAAAGGACAAGGAAATTGATGACGATGAATAAGACCTTGCATCCACGAGATGACGTAGACGTATTACATGCGTCAAGAAAGGAGGAAGAGGACTTGCTAACATTGAGGTTACGTTGATGCAACAATTCAAGATCTCGAAGAATATAATAAAAAGAGCAAGGAAAGACTAGTTACATCAAACAGTAACAGTAATGTCAACATAAGGAAAACCAGGAAAGCAACAAAATTTAGAAACAAATATGGGAAGAAAAACAACTGAATAGATATTTCAAACGACAAATAAGGGAAATTACACATGTTATAATTATTGAATGTTGAAGATAAGTTCATGCTAATCAAACCTATGTCGAATTTTAAAATGTTTTTAGTCAATTATTATCTCATGAAGCTCGTAAGTGAGTAAAACTATATTAAATAAATACTCTACTAAATGTTGATCTTCAGATTATATATATATATATATATATATATAATCTGAAGATCAACATTTAGTAGAGTATTTATTTAATATATATATATATATATATATATATATATATATATATATATAACCATAAATACTAGAACTGGCCCAGTCGGCTGAGGCTGTAGAATACACCGACTGCATCTCTGTAGAGGGTTACGATTCTCCTAATGAGTATCCTGGATTTGATACTAAACAATCTGATGGTGAGGCTCCAGTAATGTTCCAGCTTTGGGGAATGTTGAGTACCCCTTTATTGCCATTGTGCTCCCAGATTCACTCTGGCCCTGAGTAGTAGCTCGTGATAGGGTCCTATCTATGAATCAAATAGAACTAAAATGAGTGCTTATATTAAACTGAGTTGTTTGAAATAGAACAGTTTTGAAATTTAACTGTGTGTAAACAAAAAGCTGTTCTTATGCTAAATTGAATTGTCTGAAATAGAACTGTTTATATGTATTAAAATGAATTTAGCATTAAATAACCTACAATGGTTGATATGCCGTAAAATCCAACCAAACCCAACCAAACCAAACCAACATTAGAACATTACTTAAAGTTTCTTGTAATGTGCACAATCATCAGACGGAAATGAATACTCTGCGCACCGCATGAAACTTCAAATGACAAACCTCTTGTGCTCATAATTATGATATTTTTTAGGTTCTAATTTTTTATTTGTATTTTTTTAATTATATATATATTCGAAAGTAAATAATTGTCATATTTCCTTGCTACAAAGACCCTATTTCTTTCTCAAAGATTTCCTCTGCATATTATAGGTCGAAAGTTTATTCAATTCTTTTTTTCTTATTTTCTTTTTCAAAATTTTGCAAGTCAAAATTGGAGTTTGTTTCCTTAGAGGCCGAAATATGCATTTGTTTTATGACGAAGTAAAAATAAATATTTTCATCGACATTGAAGGTTAGCTCTAAAAAATAAGCGAATAAATAATTTGGATTTGTAATTCCTTTTATTTTGTTTAGTTCAATTTTTAAACCGTTTTTTTTTTAAATTCTTTTTAGTTAAACCATTTCTCAGTTGTAATTTTATTACTCGCATTACACTTAGTATTCTTGCTTTTTTTTTTTTTTAGATGAAAAATTTTCATCCTTAATATTTGGTTCTTGTTTAAATTCATCTTATTGCTGTTGTTTTTTGTTCCATAATTTTCAGTAGTAAATATTAGAAGTAGCTTCCGATGTAACCTGAACTCATATCTCAAATCGCGGAATCCCATCTTCCATGGATGTTTCCATAACTATTTCACTTATGAAATATTACCTTTTACAATCTGAATCTTAAAAAAATACTTTATCTTGCTTTTCAACAACTTAAAAACATTTCTACCAATAGATAGTAACCCTAAAATATGGATTAAAATCGAAAGGAAATTTAGCAAATAGATATCTGTTAATTTATCGACAAAAATCTATCTATCAATCAAACGTTTATAATATCATTTGGTAATTTTTAGGCATGAATATTCCCAAACGGGAATATTGTAGGGGGATTTTCTAAGAATTCACGAAATATTTTCTTTCGTTACGATTTATTTCAAATAATTTTGCAAAAACAATCGATGACAGTTTTTTATATGCATATTCACACTATGCCGCCTGGGGAAAATTGATTTTTTTGTTTCTTTTTGTAAAACCAGACAAATATTGTTGTGATAAAAAAATATAAGTGTCTTATGATGTATTAATTCAAGAGTCATGTGAACTAAATGGATTCAACGAGTAAGACATAGTGTTCATCTATCGTTTTTTCTTTCATTTTTATCTGATAATAGTAAAAAGTAAAGTTAGCGACCATAGTCGAGGGTGACCCGAAGGCTCCCTTTTCGATAGCTACTACACCAAGGTGTAGGGGAGGGCGCTACTCCATTCCCAGGATTGCTCCACTTTACCCTTGAACCGTACCTTATAATGCTGAGTGTTAAGCAAGGTGGTATCAAGTTCCATTTTTAAAGTCTTTGGTATGACTCGACCTGGGATTGAACCCAGGTCTCTCGGGCCATTGGCGAACACTCTAACCGCTGGGCCAATATTGGATTATTAATTGCTATCATCACAAACCTGTGGAAAGAACAAAAACTGTAGAAAAAATAGTAAATCGTTGATAAATAAATGTGTTTACAAAATCTAAATCATTAAAAATAACCGGGGAAAAATTTTATATAAAATTTTCTTCGATTATATATATATATATATATATATATATATATATATATATATATATATATAAAGTGGACGATCGGAGTTTGTGTCGAGATGTAGATGTGGAAGTGAAATTTTGTTTTGCTACCTATTTACGGACAAATTTATATTAGATGATCGCACTTAGGTATCCTAAGTAGAGAAGAGTGGATGTATAATCACACACACACACACACACACACACACACACACACACACACACCGGCCCCATATATATATGTATATATATATATATATATTCAGGTTGTATCTAATAATTTGATATAAGGTGCTTTAGAAAAAATTATATTATTTAGTAATTTAATAACTTGACCAATTCTCGTTCAAATGATCACAGATTTAAACAGAATGTGTAGAAACAACTCAAAAATCTATATTCAATATCTTAACGCCTTTCCTTTTCTTGTAAATATACCTGAGAAGAAAAAACAAAACGTTAAGTATAGAATCTGAAATAACATGCTGTTAAAATTTAAGATTATTTGAACGAGAATTAGCGATTAGATTTTGAAATGATATCGATTTTTAACCTATATAAATGTATAAGTATAATTGATGGATAGCCTTCAGGTATTTTTGATTGTCTGAGGTCCGTCGAAGAGCATGATATTCTGAGTTTTAATTTTAATAATTTGTGCTAAATAATGATAATACATTCTCCTCTTTTAAAGATCCATAAGTGCGGTCACGCGCGCACGCAAACACACACACATACGCATACACACTCAGTATATATATATATATATATATATATATATATATATATATATATATATATATATATATGCCAATTGCATAATCCTTCACTGATCGCTTTTGTCCTTCACAATCTCACAACCCTACCATCAATATTCCTCCGTCTTTGTGAGATAGGGCTGTTTAGACCCAAGAGTTATGGTCAGTCCCTGCGTGGATATGCAACGGCATGCTTTCAGCTGGTCTAGTCTGCACATGTCGCCTCATTTCTATCATCATGGGAACTTTTTGACAGAAAAGTTGGGAGATGAAAAGATTGTATGGGAACATTTGTACATTATGGTATTATAGTGGCCAACGGTTATACAACGCGAATACCGCTGTCTTAGTGTTCGTGACAAGCCAAAGCAAGATAACCGGTAACTTCGTCAACCGTTGGTGTTATATCAGAATTGCTCTTCTACTTTGATAAATTGAGATAGAATAAGGAGTCCAACATTCCCAGAAATAATGTATTAGATGGCCATTGAGAAAAAAGCTTGCTCCGCCCTTTGACAAGTCTTGTTTTTCATCCTGCAAGGTGTCTAGCAACCTTACCTACCAGACAAACTTGGAAGGAGTACAAATTTATTCACCGATGACCCAACTATGAAACAGGTAGTACTGTGTTACATAGTTCCTCTAGCGCTTTTGAGCGACCTGATACACACACAAACACACACACACACACACACACACACACACACACACACACACACACACACACACACACACACACACACACACATATATATATATAGTGTGTGTGTGTATGTGTGTATATATGTGTTTGTGTGTGTATGTGTGCAATACTGTACTAATATACGTTATACATAATATGATATCTGTATAATACGTTATATCTGTATAATATCTGTATAATATATCTGTATAATACGTTATTGAGGGTACTACAGTTGCATTACCCACACTAACGTATTCATCAGATGATGACTCTTAGATCAGGCAGGTTTATATATACAGAGACAGAGAGAGAGGGACAGAGAGAGTTTCTTTTTAGCCCTGGGTTAATGAACCATGTCCTACTGAAGAAGAATTTAAACAAATTTCAAAACCAAACAGCAACTCTGTATATCTAAAAAAAATAATCTTTATATAAAAATTCCTCCTTTTTTTAAAATGATATTAATCATAGAAAACTTGGCTAAACCACTGTATATGAGTGGATTAGATAGTTGTTGTTTTTTATATCAATGAGTGCCAGTATTCGACAAGTTGGTGATCATATCGACTTAATAGTATTTTCAGGGTTTTTATTCGTCTTTTAATTCCTCGAAAAAAAAAACGGTCTTAATTCTTTTTACCTCCGTTTCGCAGAGATCCGTCCCAGAGATACCGAGGGACGGTACGCAATCAGAGATTTAATGGCAGAACCCAGTGTATGGCATTTCCCCCTGTTTTGGTGCATGAATCGTCCCAGTCGCCAACGACTAGTCAGCGAATGACCGGGTGGCTGTCTGATTCGGACTTGAGCATCCAACGTCCGGCTGCGATAGAAGCTGCCAGACTGCGTCGACAACATCGACGTATATCACAACCCAGATACCAACAACCCCCGGAGGAATATCACGATAAAACAAGCAGCTCAGGTTCTGAGGATTACACCGAGGAAGTCGAAGAAATAGACAGAGTTAAGCGGAAAAAGTATAGCAACGAAATAATTGATATGAAGTCGAAAAAAGAAGGAAATCAACGGGTCGGCAGCTATAGGGACAGTGCTGACTGTGACGAGCAGATGGTGGCTAAAGTCGCGGCGGTTTCGAATCTGCGTCGACAGGGTCGGAACAGTAGCTCTTCGACGACGACGGACCCCAGTGATAATAACCGCTTAAATAATTATTCTTGGCGGGGACAAAAGGAAACGGCTTTCACTGAAAAAGAACCCGTTACAACCGTGCCCCAAGCCAAGGTACAGCTGTCGGCTCCGAGAGAAGTAAACACCACTGGTAAGAAAGAAAGTTATAACAGCTATCAAAATAATCCGCTACCTACACAGATCCCACTGCCGCAACCAACACCACCACCACCACTACAACAACAACCACCACCACTACAACAACAGCCACAAAAGCAACCACCACCACAACAAAAGCAACAACCAATGCAACAAAAACAGAAGCAGATACAACAGCAACAGCAGCAACAACAACAGCAACAAAAACTGAGAAAACAAGAACAAAAACAACAGTTCGTGCCTCAGACACAGCCGTCCTCCGTACCATTGAAGCAGTCATCTCAAACACAGAAGCAGCCTCCTTCATCAATGCAGAACCAACCATCTCCGGTGCAGAAGCAACCGCCACAAGCAATACAGAAACAACAATCACAGCCCCCACAGAAGCAACTTGCACAGAAGCAACCCCAACAGGCAACTCAGAAACAATCTCTGCAGCAAAAGCAAACATTGCAACCTCTGCAGCAACCATCAACACAGCTAAAACCATCACCCGCCCCTCAAACTGACCAGACTATCCTCCGACGACCAAAGCAATATCAACCGACCGTCCATTTTCAGCCTGAGGTGGTGCGCAGGGATAATCGAGCCCAGTTAGCCAGCATATTGAATCGCTCTCCGAGCAAGACTCCGCCGCTGCCTCCCCATGCAACGGCGGTGACTCCAACTGTGACCAAATCCAATGTTAATGTACCCCTCAACAATAAGATTACGTAAGTAATTAACGATTCATTTGCTGCTGAAGCCAGACGCCCAAAATATTGCTTGCCTTGCAATAGTAATGATTTCGTTGCATTGCAAATAATACTGATTTCTAAACGACCATCTTGTACAAGATGAAAAGCATTTAACTGTTTGATATTTCTCTCAAACGTTTCTACGTAAAAATAATATCTGCTTAAACGCGTTTTATATGCATAAATAATGTTTTATCATAAGATTCGGGCTGTATGTTGGTATGTATTTGCTTGCTTACGTATTATCTTTGAGCTGCTTAGATTGATTTCAGCTAAACTTTAAGTATCATTACAGATTTTCCAATTAGGGATTTTAAAAGCGACTTAAATGATTGTATAAAATTTTTAACAAAAGAGAGAAGCAGGAAAATCTTTTAGCCTGGATCGAATAACTATACTTTGTATTGAAACAGCTGACGAGATTTTGTTTAAGAAATAGAGTAAATGAAGGGTTGATTTCTTCATTAAAAAACTTGATGCTCTATTCTAATTATATATTCTTATATAATAGAATTGTGCAAAAAGTGATTATATACATAGAAAACTGTTTACATAGAAAAACTATTTTATAGGAAAATTATTATGAAAAATATATAGCAAAATGATTATATAGCAAAATTATAAAAACATGATTATATAGCAAATTGATTATAAGCATTAAAAATATGATTTTGTTATAAAATAATTATAAGCAAAATTATCGAAAAAAATGATTATATAGAAAAATGATTAGGTAGTAAAATGTTTTTATAGAAAAATTATTATCCTCCACCAAAAAGAAAAAAAAAAGAATTGTATAGCAAAAATATTGAAAAAAAAAAATTGTATCGCAAAATTATTTAAATAATACCGTTATTTTTAATAGTTTGGGTACACAAATAAACTAACGTACTCGTGCCTTAAAAATAACGGTATTTCAATAATTTTGCGATCAGTAACACATCAAAACTCTGCCGTTTGCATTTTCCTGCTTATGATCAACACTTATTGAATATTGAACGAAACTAATGATGAAATCAAGTAAAGATAATAATTATTCCTCTGCTTGTCTCCTTGCTATAAACGAAAACAATTATAATTAAACTAATTGTTAATTTACGTATACGTCCATTCTTACATATATATATATATATATATATATATATATGTATATATATATATATATAATCTAACTTTTAAAGTTTATTTATTTACAGAGCTATAGTAATAAGACAAATAAGAACAATTCTTTTGTGTTATTTATTTTTTGATTGTTCTCAACTAATTTCGACCTGAGAAAAGTTTATGAAAGGAAAAGTTTTTTTTTTTAGTGTTTTTAGAATAGCTTTTATAGGAATAATACTATTAAAATAGTACTATTAAAAAAGTGACGAAAAATCAACTAGGAACGTAGCATATACACTTTTTGAATGAAAATTATTTCTTGGCATCCAGATGTCTTCAACTGATCATTATATGATCTTAGACACCTGGCACCGAACCCTCCATTTGGAAGATATTTGTTAAACACGGGTGAAGTGTGTTTAGGTCTGATATTTAACTTAGGCATTTGTTTATTTTGGTGATCATATGTCAACTCATATTTGTCCATCCAGTTTCAAAGCAGTTTTGAGGATAGATTCGGTTATTGTTGAAGCAATTTGTTGTCAGAGACATTTTATCGATTTACCTTCTTGTGTTTCTACTATCACCGTAAAATTTAGAAGTTTAAAATCAAATCAGATGTTATGAGAAAAAAAAATTTTGAAAATCACTCACTTATATATATATATATATATATATATATATATATGGGCGACTCAAAGGCTCCCTTTTCATTAGCTACTACACTTTACCCTTGATCCGTACCTTATAATGCTAACTGTCAAGCAAGGAGGTATCATGTACCATTTTTTGAGTCTTTGGCATAACTCTACCTGCGATTGAACCCCGGTCTCTCGAGCCATTGGCGAACACTTTACCTACTAGGCCAATGGGCCGGTATATATATATTAGTTTTTTTTCATTTTTATAAATCTGGTGGTGTGAATAAAACCAGATGATACAATTTGTAAATAAAATTTTAAAAAAATTGCACAAACTGATATCCGGGGAAAAAATTCAATAAAAAAATAAAAAAATAAAAACATTCGTACTGCATGAAAATAATCAACCAGCACCTCAACGTCTAGCCAAAATAAAAACTGATAGAATTATCTAATCTGATACGAAAAAGAGCTCCATACACTAAGTAATGTGAAATTAGAATACCTCTTTATATATATATATATATATATATATATATATATATATATATACTCGTATTTTATAATCCAGCTACCCATCTTTCCACTTGGTGGTTGAGGCATATGATTATTTCGATATTGAATTTACATAAAATTCAGGATTTCAATAAAAATACGTTCTCTCGAAACTTTGGCAATGCACAATCTTTCCACGCTCATTTAGCCTTCTATTGGGTTAGATTAATTTTAGTAAATATGTCATCATCATCATGTCGTGCCGCTCGCACGGATATCCCTGACCCTCTCTCGCCACTTTTCCCTATCGTTCATCGCCTCCGGCAGGTCTTCTGGACTACATCCCATATCTTCACATAGCTGCTCTATGTTTCGTGATGGGAGGCAGGTGGCCGTATAGTTGGTGCTTTGTGGGGTGTTCTCAGATATTATATTCTCTAAAATTATTTGTATATATTGTAGAGCTGCTTTGTCTGTCATCTTTTCATACCTCAAAATTCAATAACAAATTTTACTCAAGTAAGAGCCACATTTTCGACGCAGCTGGTACGGGGTGTTGCATTGGCTATGCAAAAAAAGAAATTTGAAAAATATCAATATTAAGACTTTATTTTTTAGTTTCGTGGATTCAGACTACAAGAAAGACTATCGCAATTCTTAAAGAGTTATTTTCTGTAAAAATAAATATAGATTTATCCATTCAAATGGCTGTCTCGCTTTAAGTCCTGAAAAATTTAACATCGCGTTAAGTAGATAAACAGACTTATGGTTAAACACTTTCTTATTACCATTTTGCGGAGTGTAATGATTTGCACACTATTACTAGTGAGTTCGAATGTCACTGGTGTCTTATACATCCGGCCTTGTCTCACAACTAAGCGCATCTTGGTAAATAATTATTTGAATCATTAGCTGTCAAAAACAGAAAAACCGTGAGAGAACATATAAATTCACAGTTGTCCGAAAAGTCATTTGACTAGAACGAGCAAATAAAAAATAAATCTGTTCCGAATGCAACTTTTTCTTCTACAGTTGTTCAAAAATATCCTGTTTTGTGAAACGTGGTTATATATATATATATATATATATATATATATATATATAATGCAGTTTATAAATAAAGAGTACTCAATATCAGTGATAGATCTCAGTTAGGTTTTTATCATTAAGGTTTTTCGGACTATTGACTTCATCTTTATTGTTATTTCCACAACGTTTCGGCCGATATGTCCTCCTGCCTTCTTCAGGTGTTTTTCGAACTCGGGAACCTTCACGGAACTTCGAACTACGTCCTTTATTGAAACCACGGGGGACGCCTGTTCTGATTCCGTTTGCCATTCCGTTGCTCACTACAAGCGAGTAATATACAGGAATACATAACACTTGTACCCGGATATGGCAAACGGAATCAGAACAGGTGACCCTCGTGGTTTCAATAAAGGACGTAGTTCGAAGTTCCGTGAAGGTTCCCGAGTTCGACAAACGCCTAAAGAAGGCAGGAGGACATGTCGGCCGAAACGTTGTGGAAATAACAATAAAGATGAAGACAATAGTCCGAAAAACCGTAATGATAAAAATCAACAAGCTTCGTCTCAGAAATTTAGACAACTAATATCTCAGTTAGGGTCGCGTAGATACAGTCTACGGTGCTTGGTGACTATCACTTTTTTGACGATGCGATTATTATTGGTCGGGTGGTCCCATAAGCGCTGTTGACTTTGTGTCTACGCTATTATAACACACACACACACACACACACACACACACACACACACACACACACACACACACACACACACACTTATATATATCAGTATAAACAGCTACATATTCATGAAACTATTCGCATAAATCATTTATAACAGATTTTTCGTACCTGCAATCATGCTTTTCTTAAATAAACATTCCGTGAAAGTTAAGTGCATTTAATGCGCCATCTGTGTTGCTTTTCTGTTAGGGTATCATCAATTGACCGTCATATTTACAGTGATGTCATTGATGACATTACGATAATCAAAGAGAAATAACTCTTTAATTCCTTGTGTTTTTCTGGCTAGTAAAATGGTTTCTTGATGATACCTTGACACTGATTACGTTCTGAATGCTTTGTCTGAACTCAACAATGCTTGTTATTATATGATATATTCTTTCTTTTTATTACTGCTTTCTATTCAGCTAAACGTCGTTTAATGTCACCGCGGTTAACGTTATTTTCTTTTTATATTTAAATAATATCTACAGTATCGTACATAATAAATAAGTACACCTCTAACAATTTTTATTAATAGATAATTTTCCTCTCTATCAAAAATATCAGTATTTTGTTATTTCTAATAGAACATTACACAATCAAAATGGACACTATTATGTGTTCATTACCAAAATCTACTGCACTGAAACTTTGCAATAAAAATATGAATATATCGCTTCATAAAAATAAGTAGACTCTTTAAGTATATTCATGCAATTTTATTTTTGATTTTAGAGGTTATTGATTCGACTCTTATTTTTATTCTCTAAGAAAAAAATCCGCCCTGAAACCAAAAAAAGAATCATTTAGTCAGCAAAGAACGTAACATTTCTGTATTAAAGAAAAAATAATCTTCAAATGAAATTCTTTAAAAATCTGTTTAGATTAGGAAATTATATGAAATAAAGATAAAATTGATTAATGAGACTAGAAATTATATTTTCATTTTTTTTTAAATCTTGAGTACACCTTATTTTTGTTTTATTTAATTCTATTATCACTTTTCTTTGATACACTTTCGGATTAGAAAGAATTTAATTGAAAAAATGAATATGAAGCATTCAAATAATTACATGCCAACATTTACGAGTTTTTAGAAATGAAAGCATCGGAGAAATTAGAATACTTTTTTGCGCACATGTTTGTAATTATTCGTGTGATGAAACTGGTTGCTAATCACATCAAACCGCAGTTTCGAATCCCGCCAGTTCCAAGTTGTTACTTGTTATATAATTCGGTTTGTTTTAGCGTGACGTACCCAGGAAAACTTACTAAAAATTAAAGTATAACAGCTTATATATATATATATATATATATATATATATATATATATATATATATATATATATATATATATATATATATATAGTGGGGCTAGCATTCACACGGAACGGAATTTTTTGATCATCAAAATTCTCGATGTGATGGAGATAACTATGAAATTCAAATTAGAACTCTTCATTTCTTCCCAAATAAAAACATCAATATCATCATGGACCAATGTTAACTCTGAGATGCTAATTAGAAACCTTTTCTACTTTCTAAATAGAAGCAACAATATTATGGTTACAACAGGGACCCAAACGGATCCACAGTAAGGGCAAAGGGTCCCTGTAACTAACGAATACACTGCATGCCTTACATTTTTCCTTAATTAAAAGATTTTGTGTAATATAAGATTAGTTATTTATAATTTTTTCTATTCTCTTTGTATTTGTTTTTTTTGTATTTCCTATTTCCTAGAATTATTGTTATAAGCAATATCATTTCGGGAGTTTAAGTGGTTAAATGAGAAAAACGCAAATAAAACCAATGAATTTAGTCACTTCCTTATTGCGTTTGAATAAGGAACATGAGAGACAGAACATAAGGTTGGGTGGGAGAAAGAGAGATAGTCACAGATCTCTCTGTTTAATTATTTTCTTCAAGTTGGGTACATGAAAAAGAGAGACAGGACATAAGGTGAAAGAGACAGTTATAGAAAAGCAAAAATATTTTTGGTTTCATTGTAGTCATGGTTCTTGGGGGTTTATGCCCCGAAAACAATCTTGTAAATATTATTTTCATTGTTGTTTTCTAATAAAGCATGGTAGTCATGGTTAGAAAATGCCGTGTTTTTAGTCTTCCAAGTTTTATTATTCCCTTCAATCTGGGTTCATGTGAAAGAGACAGATTAATAAAGAAAAGAGTCACAGAGAGAAAACCACCGAAAAACATAAAATCGTTTGTTAGCTTTCCAGTCGTATTAATTCAGCAGACACTCTGTACTAAAGGGATAGTGTTTTTATTGCCTCGTAAGGCTGAAATCAAAGACTTGCTTATTCGAAGGACTTATAGTTGGAAAGATTTAGACAAAAATTTGTATTTTTAGGTTCTGAAAAACATTTTGTATGAAATTATTTTTCCCCTTGAGCAAAGACTTAAAACAACGGGAAAGTTCAGATTTGTTGAATCTGAGGCTTTTTCACGCTTACGAAAATAAATTTTCCGATCAAGCATTTTTAATTTTGAAAGTATATAAAAACATAATGGATTTGCATAGATTGAAATGCGAGCTAAATTAAGTTTATACTACAAATTTTGCAAAGTAAGCGTCAAGTTGCTGAAAAGTCGCAGAGATAATACGGGAACTTGAACTAAACAAAATTCTGACAGAAGAGAAAAATTAGTATGTCTGATTCTAACTATACCTGCTATATCTGCTTCCAGCGAGAGATCATTTTTTTCACAAGAGCATATAAATAATTACATGAAGTGTTCCCCCCACCTCGAGTGATAAAATGATTTGGTTTTCATTCCATGAATGAAGACCTTTTGAAGAAGTTATGGCATGGTGATGTTTTTTTTACATCAAGGTTATCGATGAATTTGCCAAAACAAAAAGAAACAATCCTGCAAAAAAAACCCTAAAAAACAAACGAATTGGATTTATTTACAAATAAAATTTTAATAACTAATTATTTGATGATTTTATTATGTTTTTTCCTTACCAATAATGGTCATAATCGTCGCCAGGATATTACTAATTGGTGGTGGTGGGGCATCAAATCCAGTGGAGATCGGTATGTAATTTGAAGGAGGGCCTGTTGGTAGAAGTTTATTTTCTGACATTAAATTTAGTTCTCATCACATTCACACATGAGGTTGCCCAGTCGGCTGGGGCTGTAGAATACATCGACTGCTTCTCTGCAGAGGGGTAAAACCCCCACCATGAGTGTCCTGACATGACACTAAACAATCTGATGGTGAGGTTCCAGTAATGCTGGAGCTTTGGGGAATTCGGAGTACCCCTTTATTGCCATTGCTCCCTGGTCCACTCTGGCCCGGAGTGGTAATACCTGACAAAGGTCCTATCTATGGGTTAAATAGAACTCTTATATCAGCGTATGGTAGCAAGGAAAGAACAAAAACACAGTTGCAAAAACAAAGAACTCGAAGGCACGTAAAAATTTTAACAATTGTATTGAAAACAAATAAGTAAAAAGTTCAAATTGTTGGATTTGTATAAACGTGTTGATATGGAATTAAAAAGTGGAAAAATGTCCTATGTTTAGTAGTAGTGGGATTGTTAGACTTATGCGCACGCAGTCAATTAGATGTTACGAGTGCGGAGAGGAGAGGGCTGTTTGGTGATTTACGGCTTAGTCGCTTCCCTCAAAGCGGAGAAGAGGAAAGTCAATGTGGGTAATGTGTAGTTTCGAGTTTCGCCTCTCCCTCTCTTTTCCAGAGCTGGAGTTTCTAGTCCGTTGGTGTCGTCAGCCTTCTTTTGATCTGCCCCGCTGTCGAGAAATTTGTCTTTTATATTGTTTTTCTATTCTGATCGGATCAAATTGTGTTTGCTTTGTTTTTTACTGCGAAGGTCACGGATTGTCCGAAAAATTACTTTTAATTATCTTTATTTTTTGACAAATTTCATAGACATTTCGCTATGCGCTGATCCTATGTGCAGAAATCCTTTTTTTTTTCCATTTTGAAAAAAGTCTCAGCACCGATAATATCTGCTAAATTCTCTCGTGGGTGCTAGTTGCAATCATTATTTTTTGTGTATGATAAATTAGAAGAGCTCTCTTTCGGTCATATAACAGAACTAAGCCGTGGTTTCTTGAGTTTACTGTTTTTTTGCATTTAAACTGCGTATTTATGCTAAACTAAATTGTTTAAAATAGAACTGTTTTGATATCTAAACTGCGTACTTATGCTAAACTGAATTGCACAAAATAGAACTATTTTCACATCTAAACTGTGTATTTATGCTAAACTGAATAATCTGAAATAAAACTGTTTTGATATTAACTGTATATTGCCCAGTTGGCTGGAGCAGTAGAATACACCGACTGCACCTCTGCAGAGGGGTAAGACCCTCCTATGAGTGTCCTTTATATGACACTGAACTGATGGTGAGGTTCCAGTGATGCTGGAGCTTTGGGGAACACTCTTTCATTGCCACTGCTCCCAGGTCCACTCTGGCTCAGAGTGGTGGTACCTGGTGGGACCCTATCTATGGGTTGAATAGAACTAACTGCATACTATTGCTGAACTGAATTGTTTGAAATAGAACTGTTTGACTAAAGTGAATAGCTTGAAATAGAAATGTTTTTGACAATTAAACTGTACTTACATTTAAACTGCATACATATCATCATCATCACCATCATCATGTCGTGCTGCCCGCACGGATATCCCTGACCCTCTCTCGCCACTTTTCCCAATCGTTCATCGCCTCCGGCAGGTCTTCTGGACTACATCCCGTATCTTCACAGAGCTGCTGTATGTATGTTAGAGCTGGTCGTCCTGCTTTTGCTCGGCCATAAGTGGGGGTCCATAGGAGTACATCACTTATGAGCTCGTCTCTGCTCTTCCAGCAGTGTCCTGCATGCCTGGTGCATCTAACTTGGATAACTTTCGTGATGGGAGGCAAGTGGCCGTATAGTTGGTGCTTTGTGGGGCATTTCCGCCAGGACTTGTTTAATATTGCTCGCAACATCCTTGTATAGTTGCCGTCTAGCTTCTTTTCGAGCCGTTTTGTTAGCGTCCAGGTGGTGCATCCATACAGCAGTATCGACATGACCATTGCTTGGAAGAAACTGCGTTTCATTTTATCGGTCAGGTCTGATTTGCTAAACTGAATTGTTTGAAATGGAACCTTTTTTGACATTGAAACTGTACTTACGCCTAACTGAGTTGTTTAATATAGAACTATTTTGACATTTAACTGTGTGTAAACAAAATCTGTACTTATACTAAACTGAATTGTTTGAATTAGAACTGTTTGACTAAACTGAATAGCTTGAAATAGAAATGTTCTTGACAATTAAACTGTGTACTCATGTTAAACTGAATTGTTTGAAATAGAACTGACTATTTGCATAAAAATGAATTTGGCATTAAATAACCTACAAAGGTTGATATGCCATAAAACCCAAACAACCAGCCAACCACAGATCAGGGAGGTAAATAATTTTCCAAGGAGACTGTATGTCCTGGTTCTCAAATCATCCATTTCCTCTGATCCACCGATCATGTAGTTTTCAATATAACTAGAAAAGATTGTGCTGTTAGAAAGTTGCATGCACCTGGACAAAATTGTTTATATGAAGTTATTTTTGGGTGTCATATTGAGATTTATTTGATCTATAAAACTGGCATCATGATATGTAGATTAGAATAATAATTGTAATATCGAGGATGACAATAATTGTGGTAGTAGGGATAATATTAATAATTCTAATATACTTGGGAAAGGTATAAAATCGACTATTCTCCCTCCAGCCATAGGTAAATAGTTGGGCAGACTGTGCTCTTCAACCTAGATATGGCAACCTGTTTAGGAAAAGGATGAATTGAATTCAAGCCAGTTGTAGACCTGGAGAGGAATGGGCTCCACCAGGCTATACTAAAAGACATAAGTACTACATAAGTAGTGCCTCCATGACCAAATCATGTTAAGGGACCAATGAGTGAGATCATGTTATCACCCTTGAAATACTCTGGATCTGTTATCAAACAATAATTTCGCTCTATTTTAATAAATTCTTTAAGTAAATTCTTATATCAGCAAATTTAAGGTGGTCATAACTGTTATAGGTAGCCATAATGAAATTGAATATTAAACAAAACAATTTATGTATAACATTTTTAACTTCTCTATGGAGTGGTATTATGATGCTTAACTCTCACTCCCCCCCTTTGTCTATAACTCACTCTCTCTCTCTCTCTCTCTCACACACACACACTCTTTCTATTATTAGTTGGTGGGAAATACTGGTTGTAAGTATGAGTGGTTGGCAAATGAAATGGTTGATAAGCAAGAACTAATTCAGAACTAAGAAACACTGATTGCAGCAGCCCAAAACAGCAATATCACCTGAAATAACTTAAGGACCAACAAGAAAACAATAATTTTTAAAATATCTAGAAAATAAAAATGGTAAGGAAGACAACTGTATGGATACTTCAAGTAACAAAGTAAGTAAATAGGACAAGATGACAGCTAAAAGCTGAACAAATACCTGGATTTTACCAGAGAGTTGAAAAAGGTGAGGTGATGGTGATACCAATTGTAGTTGATGCTCTTGGAACAGTCCTCAAAGGCCTGGAAAAGAGCCTTGGGAGGACTGGAGAGCAGAAGAAGAATCAAGATGATTCAGACCTCAGTACTGTTAGAATCGGTTTGAATACTAAAGACCTGATGAGACTTTGTTACTCAGACTTCAGAGAAAAACTACCAGTTAGATCTGGTGTGAAAAACTTGCCAGAAATAGAAAAATAATAAACATTTTTGTCATTCAGTACCTAACACTAACAAGACATCAGATGTGAACATGTATGATGATAAAAACTTTTGCTTCAGACAGCCGTCTGTACTGTTAAAACTTAGTTTCTGCACTCACCTGGATTGGCAGGGGAGGTGTATGCCCTTTTTTAGTAATGTTTGCATCAATTTCTGATCACTGATAATCTCTTTATTCTTCATTTCCAATATTTTTCTATCGTAAAATCATGGGAAATGCATTTTTATAGAAAAATTATTTGTATAGGTTTTTCATAGTAAAATCATTAGCAGTTTATTCATACATAACAAGTATTATCCCTATTCTCTTAGTAATTCTGACATTAACTCCTGGCCACTAAGAAACCCTTTCTTCTTCATATTCAATTCTTTATATACATGTTGAGTGCTGTATTGTGCTAAAAAAATTTTTGGTAAACATTCCAAAATCCAATATTTACTCATAATTTTTTTCTCTCAATTACTAAAAACATTTAGTTTGTTTGAGTAGAAAACCACTAAAGCTATGCTAAAGAAAGTTTTAATCTATTTAAAAAAAATAATATCCATGATATCATGGATAACATAAACAAATTGTGAAAATGAATTACAATATATTTTGATTGTAAAATCATTTCCAATGCATTTCTGTAGCAACATAATTTCTTGTGGATTTCTTTAGCCAAATTATTTTTAATCAACCTCTATAGTAAAATAATTTCCTGCGGATTTAGATACATCTTTTTCATATTTGAGTGACAGTTTTTTTTATATATTTCTTCCCATCATCATGGATTACATTTAGTAAAAATCATTTCAAATAAATTTCTATAGTAAAATCATTTTCAATGAAATTCTATTGTAAATTTTTTAATGGATGTTTATATTGAAATAATTTCTAATGAATTTCTTGGATAAAACTATTTTCAATTGATGTGTATGATAAAATAATTTCCAGTTTATTTCTACACATTTTTAACATTGTGCCTCCAATGAATTTCTGTAGTTGAATAATTTCCAATTAATTTTTATAGCAAAATCACTTCTAAATAAATTTTCTAGTAAAATTATTTTTAATGGTTAACTATAGTAAAATAATTACCACTAGATTTCTTTACATGTTTTACAATTAGCTATTTGAAAATGTACAAATATGAAAAAACACAAGGTCTTCAGAGGATGATTTTATTTATAGTTTGAATTATTTGCCAATGTTAAATGTTTTGGTTTTTGAATATGAAAATATTAAACCTTGCCCTGATGAAGAATTAATGTTTTCGTATTTAAAAACTAAAACGTTTAACATTGGCAAATAATTCAAACCATAAATAAATTCATCCTCTGATATTCTGGTATTTTTTTCATATTTGTACATTTTCATATTTGCACATTTTCATAGTCAAATTTATTTCCAGGTTTTCAGATATTTGCTATTTGTAACCATTAAAGTAAATGAAAATTTTGGTGGTTTGTTTAATTAAACCTGCCTATGATATGTGATATACTGTTAGTTATGAATTACTCTAAAAAATATTGTTAACATTTTTCATGTTTATTTTGTTTAAAGATCTGACACCCACTCCCTTATATTTGATAATGATAATTATAATTTTTTGATAATTAACTCTCAGTTAATTTTATTTAGAAAATAATACCCAATTCTTAGATAGTTGTAAAAAGAATTTCCTGTGTAATATTTTGTCATTTCTTACACTTTTTAAATGAATGATGCTTACTTTTTCAGAAACCAATTTCAAATGGTAAGTTTAAAAGGGCTTGTACAATCCATAAAAATGCATTTTTTTTTCTTTTTATAATTGAGAAGGAATAACAATACAAAATCATACAAAACTATTGTTAAATCAAGTGAATTATCATAAAAGATAGTACTATAAATATCCCTTTAGTAATCAATTATCAGTTTAAATGTTCTTTTAATATTGTACACTTACTATGTGTTTTAATATGAGTCTGGCTATCAGTTGTACATGTAATGTTATTTACTGTGAGATGGAATTAAGTGATTGGCTTTTATGGTGACAGATTTTGGTTTGTTAATTTACAATACAAAATGTTTGGTGTTAATGTTGCCTTGCTTTCTTCCAAAGATTAGAGAACAACTATGCTGCAGTTCTTCAATTTACAAGATATGTATTATCAACATTTGATTAAATTCTCCTTTCAATTTTTTTATCTCATTCTTTCATATCTATCTATCTCACTAAGTTAATATCTATTTCAGCCCGTTTATATCTTTCTCACTTTCTTCACATAGATCTGTCTTAATTTGTTATTATCAGTCTCAGTCTATTTATATCAATATCTATCTATCTATCTATCTATCTATCTATCTATCTATCTATCAAGCTAGCTAGCTAGCTAAACTGTTTCATATCTTTCTTAGTCTTTTTATATGTATCTATCTTAGCCTGCTCATAACTAAGTCTGCTTATATTTGTTTAGTTTAGGTGGTATTTTATTTATCTTAGTGTATTCATTATTAATCTTAGCTTTTAAAATATATCTTAATCTGTTACCTTGGTAATATCTATCAATCAATAAAATTCTACGCATCTAGATTCGATCATATTGATCTATCTTTGTGCTTTATCTATCAAGTTCCGTTTACTATCTCTTAATCTGCATATTACTTTAGTTTCCTTCAGTTTATTTAAGTTTTCTCATGATAGTTACTGAAACATGTTTCTCAAAAAAAAAAAAAAAGCTTCTTAGTTTCACCAAATGACAATTTTCGAGCTCTGGACATCATGAAGAGAATTTTCAGTCACATGGTTTGAAATCTGGGAATTTAAAAAATTCCAGAAGAATGCAATAACTTAAAGGTAAGTTTCTTACTTTACAAAGCGTGCGTATTTAATTTGCACAGTAATATTAAAGTTTATAGCAGGGGAGATCATTATAAAAATAAAAAGATACTAAGGGAGATAACTCGATATTTTCGTTTAAAAATACAGACTCATTAAAAAGTATATTGGATTTTTCGACTTCTCACCAAGTCAGATTTTACTCAATAGTCATTTCATCGTGTGAGTATATCTAGTAGAATTGAGACCTATACATTGCTGTAAAAATGCTTTGTCGCTTCGGCATTCCTCTTTAGGGACGCCTCAGGCACCAGGCGACTTATTAAAAAGTAAATTGTACTCAAACAGAATTATGTCTTATATTCAGGTTAGTTTCTATGATAATAATCAGAGTATGAAAATATTAAACAAATGAAATGCTGCAAAGTTGAATACCCTATAAATATTGTAGAAATAATAAAAAACCAAAATAAATTCTAAATTGTTTCTTGTTTCAACAGGTAAATTCTCCAACCTCCTTCAGATATAATGTGAGACTCCATAAAGAAAGACACTGTTTTTATCCTAGTCAATATTTTTTGGGAGCCCAAAGACAAAATGTTATCAAAAGCGTTTCTTTTAAACATGGGGTTGTTCTTAGAGTTGTTTTTTTTAACAGACCTTCATGTCTAGTTCAGAGTTCAATGTTATATATATATATATATATATATATATATATATATATATATATATATATATATATATATATACGATGATCATTGAATAAGTCTCCAGACTTTTTTCGTATGGGCACTTTTATTGATAGTACACACATGAAACTCTTGTCTCTTTCGAAGTAATCTCCTCCGGCTGCAATGCACTCGTTGCACCGTTCCAAAAACTTCTCGAAGTCCCCATGAAAGTCCTCTTGTGTGAGCGTGTCAATGACCTTCGTCACAGCCTCTTTTATCTCCTCAATTGTCTCATAACGACAGCCTCTGAGCTTAGGGAATAAGCAAAAGTCACAGGGAGCAAGGTCTCGACTATAGGGAGGGTGACGAACTGTCTTGATGCCCATCTTGGTCATATAGTTTGTGACAAGGATGGAGTTGTGAACTGGTGCATTGTCCTGGTGGAAATGCCACTGACTCAATTTGAAGAGTACTGGCCTCTTCGGACAGAATCTCTTCCTGAACTCCCTTAAAACCTCAACATAGTAATCCTAACCCTAACCCTTTGGCCAATCAACTCTGGTGTATTGACTTCCTTACTCCTTCCACACCTCTCATCATCCCTCACAGACTCCCTGCTTTCCTTAAATCTCTTATGCCACTCAAAAATTGATGCTTGATTCATGCAAGATGGTCCAAAAGTAGTCTGAAGCATTCCATACGTTTCTGTGGCATTTTTTTCCAAGTTTAAAACAGAATTTTATTGCATATCGTTCTTCTAAAGTATCCTCACGTCCAGATTGCCTTTTTGAAATTCACCAGCTGTGACAATCAGGCTTTAGTAGGGTCTATTCCAATTGCTGCTGTAGCTGTTTATTTGAACCTGAAATTATAAACATTAGTCAGTCATCTCATAAGATGTATAGCAATAACATAGTGAGTTTTCAAGTGTCTACGACAATTTTAAATGCCTGTACAAAAAAGTCTGGAAACCTATTGAATGCACCACGTATATATATATATATATATATATATATATATATATATATATATATATATATATATATAAAATCTCTTTTATATTGTTTTTCCTTTACATTCCAAAGAGAGCGTCTCTTTCCATATGGCGGTGCATATTTCACCTAAAGAAGGTCAGAGAATGTAACTGTCGAAAATTCGTATGAACAGGAAGGAGAGTTAGGGTTTAATTGTTCGAAGAATTCTTTTAATATTAGTGACCCTTTTCGAAAGAAAAGACAGTAGATAGTTGCTTATTTTTTGTTTTGTTTTGTTTTTTCTTAATAAAAAATATTCTCCTTTGAGGTAAGAAAAAATAGGTTAAATATAATGTTCCAAGGGATTGTTGTTTGATCTCCGGTAAGAACCAGGAATTCAAATGCATTTTTCCCAAAGCAGATAACTTCTATTGAGTCTTGTTCATTAAAAGGATTGATGAAACAATTTATCTACAAAATTTACTCTTTATGCAGTCTTCTACATTCAATTCATTTGGTGTGTGTGTGTGTGTGTGTGTGTGTGTGTGTGTGTGTGTGTGTGTGACTATCTTTTTTCATTAGAAGGTCCTATTACAAACTAGTGAGTGAATGAGAAAATTAATTTTTATGGTAACACAAGGCATGGTTGTCCCCACTCAGAGCGAACAATCGTCATGTTTTCATAATAACTCATATTTGGTAATCAAAGAAGTAATGAAGTACCTATATATCAATACATACTCATATGTCAATTAGTTTTTTCATTTTTTTTTTTTTCAATCATCTTACATAAATAAATGAAATATGATTTCTTGCTGAACCAATAAATAAATAAATAAATAAATGAGTAAAAATAAAAAATATAGATAATATAAAAATAAATAAATAAAAACACGGCCAAATTTAGATCTTGATGTAGAGATAGTGGATAGCTATTGTATTCAATTTGCATACGATGGGATATCCCCAAAAAGAGACTTAACACTTCCTTGGATTTTTAGCAGGGCCGTCTGGCATTCGTACTGGACAGGGTATCGAAGATCAATAGCTGATTCGTGGTCGAAAAGCCCCCGGCTTCGCCTGGGCAACTTTCGAGTAGGCGAGCTGCATTGATAACATTGTATAGCACTGGACTCTCGTGCCCAGTTCCATACATATCTAGTGAGTCCATGTCCAGCTGCCGGCTCATCTGCAATAAGTGAGCCGATAACCAACATAGTCTGGCAGAGCTCGAGTCTCGGCTTATGCCAGACCCCCCCTCCCTTAAATCCCCTCTATAAGCCAACCTTGTGTCTCGATTTTGTGTTATGCCCTGTCTCGTGGGAGGCAGCGACAAGCAACCCCCCAATGGACATTGAACTACAGCCTTGAAACAAAATAACTTACTTCATAATATAATAGCTGATTGTTCTTTTTTTTTATAGGCCTAGTGAAATCGCGTGTCAAGCTTCGTAATTTCCCGGTACTATGTACCCGAGGTTTGCTCTATTTATGCAGGTGTCTCATTTGCATACTATGCTACACCTCCCTGAACCTGTGAGGTTTGACGCCCTTATTTGGTCTATCACTTCTTCTGACTACTCTGGAAGGTCTATGCCACTTCCGCATTTGTTCTACTGTCCTTTTTAACGAAGACCCTGGTTATCTTCATCTTCTAAATCTGTTACGTCATTCCCGCTTTCTCCCATGTTTTGTTCTGCCTCATTTTCATCTTCCTCAGTTTCCTCGTGTTCCTCTTCGGGCATTTCTATATCTTCAGGCTCCAACCTGGCTCTAAATTGGTCAGCATGAGCTAATATTGGCTTCCCTTTTTTTTTTCTAGTACGGCCGTGTTCTGTCCATTTTTACTCTGAAATCTTAGCCTGGAGTGTGCGTCCACATGTGGGATGATGTTTACCTTAACATATATAATGTCAAAATCAAACGCCATGATTTTGATAGCCCACCTTAAAATTCTTGACGATGTTACTCTGGATAACTCCTTCCTCAGATTGAATAAGAATGCCAGGGGCTTGTGGTCTGAGTTTGAGAGGAACGTTTGGCCCAACAAAAATTCTGTGCTCTCTCCATACTCTAAACTATGGCTAATGCTTCCTTTTCAATGTTAGAATAATTGCATTTAGACGATGAGAGCTTTCTGGACAGATACATGATTAGATGATCTCCTTGAGATACAACAGCTGCTAGGGCATATTCACTTGCGTCAGTTATTAAGGTAACCTCTTTTTTAGGGTCGAAAATTTTTATTTCCGGTTTATCTGTCAAGGCCTTCTTTAATGCTTCAAAAGCCTTATTTTGCTTCTGCGTCCATGTAAATTTTACGTTTTTTTTTACGCATTTCAGCAAATGGTTCAATAAGCCCACTATATATTGGAAGATATCTGTTATAAAAATTAATTAATCCCAACAAGGATTCCAATTCTTTCTTGTTCGTGGGCTTTTCCATTTTTGCAATTTTGTTGGTTAGCCAATCGCCAGGGGATGTTCCTTTTCTAGATATTTGACATCTTAGACAAGATATTTTTTTACAGTCTAATTTACATTTTTTTCTATCTTTTATCGTACCTGCTTGTTTTAATCTCCGTAAGACTTGTTCTGTTTTACTCTTTAATTCCTGTCTGGTGCGGCCTGCCAGACATATATCGTCTTGATAGATTACTATGTTGTCCAACTTTCCTAATAAGATTTTCTCGGTGGCCCTTTGAAAAATATGACTAGCAGTTTTAATTCTAAAGGGCTAGCGATATCATCTCAATAATCCCATGGGTGTGTTCTGTGAGGTAATTTCTTTAAATTTGTCGTCTATTTCGATCTGGTTGTAGGTCGACTATAAATCGATCTTCGCAAAGTGTTTCATATTTGCGAGTTCGTGACTGTCACTTTTGATACTCGGTAAGGGAAACAAATCCGAACATATCTGGTGGTTGACGCCAATTTTGTAGTTACCGCATATTCTAATATCCCCATCGGTGTTTTTAATGGCGACTATTGGTGACGCCCAATCGCTGTCCCCATGAGTGACCTTTTCCAAAATACCCTACTGAATCATTTTTTTTAGTTTTGATACTACATTAGGCAAAATGTGTATGGGTAATCGTCTTGCTTGGATATATCTAAGATGATAGTTCTCTTTCAAGTGAATGCTTGCTTTATCCTATTTACCCAACCCCTCTGCTCGGGCAGGATATGACACAAGGTCAATTTTTAAACGGAGTTTAACAGGTTTGAATTCAGAGTTTTCCTTCTCCTAGACTAGTTGCCCGACCAAGGCTGAAGAACCTAGTCTGTCCTACTATTTACCCATAGCTGGAGGGAGAATAATTGGATTCATACTTTTCCCAAGGGTATTAGTGCTATGTGAAATGCAATCAGTCTCGTCCAGGATTTAAACTCGTGTCGCCGTGTTCATTTCCTACGACGATAACAATTACACCACGGGCACCTCCAAATGCTTGCTTTATAACCCTTAAGTAATCCTATTTCTTGTTCTTCCGACTCCCTCCATAGAATTAACTAATTTCGATGTGTCAACTTTTAATACATCTATACCTAGCAGTCCATGGTCTTTAGTACATGCCACGACTGTAATTTCAAAGCGATTTTTAGTTTCAAACGTACCTTCGAAGGTGCCTAATTTTTTGATTATAGTACCATCGACTTATTTTAGTTGCAAGGCTGACTTTTTAAGCCTCGGCTTTCCTAAATCCTGCCAAAAGTTCACTGGAATAAGTGTTATGTCAGAGCCAGTATCTACTTGCATGTGGAAGTATTTCCCATTTATTTTTACCTTTTTTTATAGTTTTTGTTGATGTATTTAACGTGAAAATTTCAGTCCCTCTTCTTTCCCCTTGCGTATCTTTAAAGTTCCTCAGCCTTTTTTTTTGTGTCTGCACACCTTCGGAGCGTGATTTTTTCTTTTGCAAGTGGAGTATGTCTTACCGAAGGCTGGGCGATTATTTTTTTCTCTGATATGCTGTTCGCCACAGTATTTGGATAGAATTTCGTATTTCTTATGGTTTACGCTTCTCCCTCGTTCGGTTGTTGGTTATACTTTTTTTTTCATTAATTCCAGTTGCTTCACGAACTCTATACGTTTCTATTGTTAAATTAACACTTTGAAGCGTTTCCAAAAACTGATGTTTAAAAGCCGGGTTGTGTATACCTTCTATCAAGCGTAGTATGATCAATTCATCTTCTGTGGTAATTTCACCGGAGCCAAGTCTTTCAAAATCGCAATATCTAACACTTTCTTTTAATCGATGTACGAATTGTACAATAGACTCATCGAGGTGCGGTCTTATTTCCAGAAACTTTGTTCTTTCCTCGATGACTAACCCTTTCTTTGGTCTGATATTCCTTTTTATTACCTCGCCAATTTCTTTTAAAGTCAGCTCTTCTAGATTTCTTGGAAACTTTCTGGATTGCTTCACACCCAGCTATTGCGAGGAAGATGTCGATTATTTAATTTTGTTCCCCTTCGCTTCGTCTGTATCTTAGTTTCTTTACCCTGACCAGCGCCTCAAAGCATCTTATCCATGTCTTCACATACTCAGGATCGTCGAGTGTGGTCAGACATCCGATCGGCGACGCCATTGTTATGCTTTGGAAATCACGTGTCAAGCCTCGTAATTTTTATTTCCAAAAATTATACAAAAAAATATTTTTAAGGAGCATGAAGCCCCAATGATTTTGTGTGTGGGGGGGGCAGTCATGCTAGACTATGTTGTCTAAGGAGCCTTAGCTAGTCACATTCACCGACCCAGACACACAATACAATAAGACAGACATACATCGACATGCGCGCTGCATTCACCAAAATACCGCATTCGCTCTATGAGAACCTAAATGAATGATTTATTTACAATAAAAGTATATATACAAAAAATGATAATGATGAGGTGGGGAGAAAAATCCCAAAGAATAAAATGATAAAACAAAGATAAAACCCCGTTTGGTTATCCTCCCTTCCTCCCGTCTATGATTTGGAAAGCCGACTGTTTTCTGGTATCCACAAGAATCGAAAATAAGCCGGACTATCCCCATATGAGGAGCGGGTCTGAACTTAATGGGACAAAAGAAACACAGGGAAGGGCACGGCCAAGAATAGGTAGCATGGATAACAATAATTGTGTCCAAGATCTTCAAAAAAGTGGGGAGCTGGAGGAGAGTTGTGATAAAAAGAATTAGGTGAGGTTAGACCTTGGAAACTAATAACTAGATGGCGAGGCCAATGACAAACATCGTACAGCTAACTAAGGGACCAAAAAGGTGGACAAAAAACACTACTTACCGGGAGTGGGGTCCCGAAGAACCCGGACCATTGTCGCCATGCACAGGAAGAAGAGGGAAGGATGACTTCAACGTTGCCCCCTTTCGTACGACCAGGCTCGCTGCATACACACACCTTTTGTCGAATGTTATGCGGTCCAAGAGTTTTCTATCGCACCTGATTTTGACCCTTACCTGATGCCTAAGAACAAAATCAGATCACGATGAGAAAAGTTTGTGCCGTCATACAATCCCTTCTTTCGCGTCGTCCAAATCACAATTCTAGCTACAGCTAGGATCGCGAGAAACACCACACGCTTCTTACTTCGACACGGAGGGTCAACATTGTCCACGACGTAACCAACGTTAAACAGCACGAACTGTTTGGGATCTATGGGGGCCGTTCATTCCCCGACGTTACTCCAAAACAGGCGAACCCGCTCGCAGTAGTAGAAGGTGTGCAAAGCCGTTTCTTCCTTGCCACTGCCGCAGTGGAAGCAGTCGGTTATGTCTGCCAAACCCGCTTTGAATGCCCAGTCGGCAAGTAGTAACGCATTCCGTGCAAGCCGCCAGGTGAGCGAAAACTCGGAGTTGTTCAAGAAGTCCGAACCCTGCGCGAATCTCCTCCAGCGACCAGTCATGTCGCTCCACGAGAGGATCCGAAGCGGAACTCACCACTCACTAACCCCCGATACAATTCCTTTCGAGACTGAGAAAGGTCACTGGACCGCGGAAATTTGCGGAGGGCCTTTAGGCACTCGTGAATAAACGGTGCGGCACCTTTAGGCTGACGGCGGCCTTTGGCTTTGGAGTCGGACTCCAGGCGAGGAAAGACATCTCTCACCTTTTGTCCCCACACCGTATCCCTCGACAAAGATCCGCCCAGGTAAGCCAGTTTTTTTAGCGAGCCTATAGCTCTCCAGATCGGGCATCCCTAGACCCCCATTTCGAGGACGTTGGCAGCAGACCTGTCTACGGGTCATCAGCTTTTGATCACTCCAAAGTAATTTGGAGAGAGATTCTATTAGCACCAGCCGGTGAACCCTAGGCAGGGGAAGTACGGACAACCGGTAAAGGATCAAAGGGAAGATATACACGGCGCACACCTCCGCCTGGCTCTTTAAAGACAAAAGTCTTCGAAGCCAGGTACCTACCAGCGGGTACCTCCAACCAATTTCGCTCCAGTTGGAGGCCGGACCCGAACCACATCCCAAGTATGCAGAGGGGTCTGTCACTTTAGCGGAAGTGTCCTGGTAAGAGAACGCCACCTCTCCAGCCACCCAGCCGCGGACCTTCGCTCTTATCAAAATTGATTTTGGCACCTACTACTTCTTCGTATCTCTTAACCAACTTCTTCACCGCTTTTATGTCCGATCGGCGAGACACAAAGACAGTTTTATTATCGGCGTACGCAGAAACAGGCTGGAGACAGGGGGCAACCGCTCGTACATGAATGCATCCGAACGCTCCCTGTTCACCTGCACCACCGCTTGCGGGTTGTGGTACAACATGCTGATCCATTTACGGAACTCCGGTTTGAATCCGACGGTCTCCAAAACCGTCGCCGAAAACCGATGGTCCACCCTATCGAAGGCCTTAGACTGATCCAAATTGATCAGCGCGGCTTTAGTGTTGTCTTTTAACCTCTCTATGACCTCGCTTACAGGATGCAAGTTGTCTTCACCGCGTAGTTCTGCTCAGATCCGATCAGATCCCTGATGACAAGCTGCAAACGGTTGGTCAAGACCCGGATCAAAATCTTTTACTCTGTGTTTGGCAGTTATGGGTCTATAATCATCTAAGTCTTTCCAAACATACCTGCCACCTTTCTTCAGTAATGTGATCACACCCTTGGTAATGCTACCAAGAATGGCTCCTTGGGCAAACTAATGGTTGAATACATCCGTCAGAACGAGGACAAACATGTGTGACATCCTCAAGTACACTTCTTAGGGCAAACCACCCAGTCCTTGGCGACTTGTTGTGGCCGACCTGCTTCAACGCATCACGGATACACATTAAGTAACCAAACCCTGAAGGCGGGAGAAGTTATCTAAATAGCTGCGAAACTCCTAAACCGGGAGGTCAGGATAGCGGGCAAAGCGATCACGGATGTGCGCCCGAAAGGCCCCGCGCATCTCAAGATTCGACCGTAGCAAGTGCTCATCTGGGTACTTGACGAACTCAATGTGCCGATGAGGAAAACCTTCGCAAACGCGCTACATTTCACGGTTGGGAACTCTTTTTAACCTAGATCTAACTATAAAACCCTTGTACCGCTCACTAGCCTCATGCTCAAGATCCCGCCTAGCTAGATCTACAGCAAGGGAATCCCCCTTCTCCACCGCCCGGGAAAGCCTATCGTCTAGAGACTTCGCCTTCTTGGCCCTAGCTAGATTAGGCTGTTTGCCGTATTTGATGGCGAACTCCCTTATCCAATACTTAAGGGATCCTCACCACTTTTTTCCAGTAACTTTCCCCACTAGTGCCCACTAAATTAAGTTTTCCAGCTGCTCCTTGAAGTCCAATATCTCTAGTAAGGAGGTATGGAACTTCCAGTAGCTGGTCAGACTAGGCCTTTTAACTAACCGCAGACTGACCCTAACCACTTTATGGTCAGTCAGCCCAATCCAGTGGAACATTGGGTCATCTAACGAATACGGTGTCAGCTCTCCTAACTAACACTCTGTCCAGGTAGGTCCTGATCATATTTACCAACCCCTCCGCTCGGGCAGGATATGACACACGGTCAATTTTTAAGCGGAGTTTAACAGGTTTGAATTCAGAGTTTTCCTTCTCCTAGACTAGTTGCCTCACCAAGGCTGAAGAACCCAGTCTGTCCTACTATTTACCCATAGCTGGAGGGAGAATAATTGGATTCATACCTTTCTCAAGGGTATTAGTGCGATGTGAAATGCAATCGGTCTCGTCCAGGATTTGAACTCGTATCGCCGTGTCCATTTCCTATGACGATAATCCTTACACCACGGGCACCTCCGTATCAGGTTGGTCCTGATACGGACTGACGGCGAACTATCAAGCCACTTCCACATCTCCCTTCCTGGGTGATCCAGACGAAACTTGTAGACCAAATCATGCAGAGCCATTCGGTCGATTAGGATGCTTTCACACCTATCCGACCCACTAGCACCCTTTCCGGCCTTATCTATGTTGGGGTCAAGGATCGCATTTCAATCGTCCACTAGAACTAGCCGCTTCGGACTATCAAGGAACGGCTCCAACCGTCGGAAAAAGGACCTTCTCTCGACAACGCTATTGGGTGCATAAACCGCGACCACCTGAAACTCGAAGCTTTTAACGGCAACATCGGCCACAACCAACCGTCTCCTGCAGAGACAAGATTGACAACTTGCAGAGAGACCCCAGTGCTGCAGCGGCTACCGAATGCTGAAAAGACCTCAAAGTCGTCCCTCAGCACCTGACAGTCCTCTGCGCAACGGAAGCGAGTCTCTTGCACTGCAGCAACATCTACACAGAGGTTTGAGAGATCCCCCAGCTCCCTCGCATTCAGAATGGCAAGGTTTAGAGACATCAAACCTACTTACCTTACTCACTGTCGACTACTGTCCGGAAGTCGTCGGAGTGAGAATGCCGATGGCATGCCTCAGAGATCCGGTGCCGAGCTCAGTCGTAACTCGGCCGTCCCTGGACACTCTTTCGACATCTAGCGGTTACTGCAGCTTTAGGGACCTATTAATAAGGGCCCTTTCCGAACAAAATGACAACATTTTTTTCAAGGAGGGGTTCTTTAACTCCGTCAACCTAATGTCAATCCGATTGACCTTCTTGCGAAAGTTCCACTCAGCCTTAGTGTGGCTGCCAGCCGAGCGAACAAAGGTGGTCACCATGGGTACACCCTTGAATAGGTAAGGGTTTGCTACTTAGTTTTTTTCGTATGAAATCCAAATTCATAAGTGGTTTTAGCGCTTTGCGGAGTTGAAAGTTTGCAGGGTGGGGGCTCCTCAGACTTCACAAAGCACAGTGATAGTCCTGGGAAGCCTTATCGGTCCTCCGTTGAGGCCGACTTGGCTCTGTGACGGGTTTTTGATGGATACTAAGGGGGGGGGCTATCTTGATGCTGAATGAGATCGAGAGAACAGCCTGGAGGCGAGAGAAAAGTGAGAGAGGGCAGTGTGAGGGAAAAGAAGGTGCAGATGATTGTTCCTGTGGGGGTGAAGTTTGATTTGAGGGGGTGATATTTGGTTTAAAGGCGTTTAGGGTGGAGAATGGGAGTTTTTTGGAGAAGGGTGTTCAAGTGATGTCGATGACGAAGGCTGTTTTGTAGGTGACTGGGGTTTGACTGGGGTTGTAACTATGGTTGTAACTGGGCTAGTGATTAGAGTTGGGGCTGAGCTTGTGACTGGGGTTGAGCACCTTACATAGTTTTTTCTCTTCTTTTTGGAGGTTATCTCCACTGTCCCTCCTCCTTTTTAAATTGGTTGAGGTCTCCATCTCCTCAGGCTGTTCTTCCGGTGAATGATATTTTTCCTTTTTCTTTTTATGCTTGACTGGAGATGATTCTGTTAATACTGGTGGTTTGGATGTTACTGCTACTGTTGCTTTTGCTGTTGTTGCTTTTGCTGTTGTTGCTTCCGTAGTTTTTGTTGCTTCTGCTATTGCTTCTGTAGTTGTTGTTCTTGATGCTTCTATTGCCGCTTTTGTTGTTGTTGTTGTTGTTACCTTTTGGGGTTTTGAAGTTTCCTCCATTTACGGATTACCTGGGTCCACCCTTCTTCTTTTTCGGAATGGTCCCCAGGCTCCAGATCTGACTTGCTTGGTGAGGTTGCCGAGGTTGTTGCTGTTGTTGTTGCTGTTGTTGTTGCTGTGGTTTTCGTGGTCTTTTGAAGGCAGGATCTGGCAAAATGTCCTAACTGCTTGCAGGTCCAACAGAGGAGACTCTTACCCTCAACGACATATTTATTATGTAGTCACCGTTTGCTTCTCGAGGGTCTCTTTCTTTAGCCCGGCCAATCTCCTGGTCCTCAAGTTTGATATGACGAAGGGTAGGGTTTTCGGCTCCACAGCCTCAACAAGCTCTGGTATAGGCAGCATCCTATCTTTTTCGAAATATTGGGCATATTTGCCCACCCTATCCTTCTCATAGTCTTCTGCTGTTTTTCCTTTTTTGGGACCAGGGAGCAGGTGTTACTGTTTGTACAGTGGTTCTTTGGCCGGGCTGGATAGTGCTGGCCGTGGACAAAGTCTTTTCAGCTTGTGTCGATGATGTTGATAGAGCCAGCTATTCCGGCTTCTGAGAGCGGGTCTCCAGGCCATTTTTTCCGAAAAGGTCCGGTTGTGAGTTGGAATCCTCCATAGTTGCTTGAGGCAACTTGGAGGAGAGGCCAAATGTTGGTGAGCTGCGAGTTGATATAAAACTGTGAATAAAAATGCAATGAAAACTTGGTGTTGAACGAATCGTGTTCGAGTAAAAAAAAAAATGTGCACAATGAAAAAAAAAGAACAAAAAACAAACGTGGCTTGTCCTGTCCTAAAATAAAAATCAAACGATAATGGTTGGATTGTTTGGGGAGGGTCACTGATGTAAGCTCTTGCTGTCTAACGTACGTATTCAACGGAAATCGGAACCGTGGTGAGTCAAGCCTCGTAATTTCCCGGTACTAAGTACCTGAGGTTTGCTCTATTTATTCAGTTGTCTCATTTGTATACCATGCTACAATAGGTATACATGAAAACATAGGGTTGTAACTATCCTTTCAAATTCAGGCGAAACAGTAGAAAAGATTTGGGTAATTCAAGAAGAAAAAATTGGACCAAGACAGTAAAAAGATTAATAAATTAGCAATGATGGTAAAAATTGTCTGTTAATAGTTTACTAAATTCTTGATTTACAACTTTGTCCAAGTAAATTCTTTTAAAAGAACAAGAATTAACCCAAATCTTCTATTATGCCGAGATAAAATAAGTTTTTATCGGGTTTGGTAATTAATGGTCGATCACGCCTAACATCCAGGACTTTAAATGTCTATTTGTTTGAAAGCAGATGGGTCCTATTGAGCCCTATTCCTTTAACGGATTTGATGACTTTATTTGAGAGAGAGAGAGAGAGAGAGAGAGAGAGAGAGATTTCATAATCTGGTTTGGTCGTGAGCGAGTTACTTATGAAGTGTCTTCCGGACGAATAAGCTGTCGGAGTTTATCCCTCTTTAGGTCTGGTTTGTATTCAGTTTTCATTCTCCCAGACCAGTTGTTATATTAGGGTTAAAGGACCCAGTCTGCCCTACTATTTACCCATAATTTGAGGGAGAATAGTTACCAAGGACTCTCCATGTATTCATGCTTCCTTCTGGAACAAGACAGTCGATATATATTTTGCGAACCCAGAATAAATTCTAACAAGGATTTAAAAAAAAAAAGCGAAAGAAAGCAAAATTTATCTAACCAACCTATAATAGAAAAAGCTTATCTCATCGTGTTGTTATCTGTGTAAAATTTCCGGCAAATATCCTCCTCTGGTTAATGGGAACGAAATAGTACCCATGTGCTCATAAAGAAACTGTTCTTTGAAGCTAATTTCTGATTTTGTCAAATTCGCAGCGTTCTTAAGCTTTGCATTAACTCTAATAACTATTTGCACTCACCGTAAAAAATGAAGATAAAATGCTGCCCACTTTCCTGCTTTTTGTTCTCCATCTTTTTGTGCACGTCAGACAATTAAGACTTCATTTTTCACTGACAGTCTCCCCATTTTTCTCATTGCAGCAGCGAGTCGCGACTTGACACCACAAACGAGGAAAACAAGCCACGACATGTTCGAATATGAAACGTATCTGTAAAGAATCTACGTTTCCATATTTAATTGAAGCGATCTCGACCAAAAGAAAGGGACCAAATTGAATTCAAAGAAGTTCCAAAATGGAAATGATTTGCAAATGGCTATCAAAAGTCCAACTGACTTCCCGTATTAACAATTTGAACGGATTTAAAAAAAAAAGAGAAATAATTGAGAAAAAAAGTCGCTATAATGAATGAATTTTATTATCAATTTTTTTTGTCTTAGTCAAAGATACTTTTCTTAATGATTGAATTGTTTCAAAATGACAATAGCTGGCCAAGATGGAATCTTGGGAATAAAACAATTACAATATTACGCATATGGTCAGTCGTAAGCTACACATATGTGATATTCATTAAGAGATATAGGGAGTATGGATATAAAGTATATTTAGAAATATGACGCAAACGTACAAAAAAACGCAGATTTGAAAAATCTTTTCTTATTCAATCGGAAATTCAAACGAACACGCATGTGCATTTGGCTTTCAAATATTAAATCCGAGATGAAACGTATTTTGAATCTTTTTTTTTTTCAGGAACTTTATTTTCAAATCATATTCTGTATGATATGATGTTGGGTTCCAGGATTAGTAATACGGTACCCACGTTCATAAGTGCATAGACAATTAACAACGTGTTCCTCACAGAGAGAGAGAAAGAAAGAGAGAGAGAGAGAGAAAGAGAGAGAGAGAGTGAGAGAGAGAAGAAGAAGAAGAAGAAGAAGAAGAAGAAGAAGAAGAAGAAAATCACCCAGGTACTACCATACGTTCACGCACAGGCACACGTGTACTGTGACGAATACAAATGTGTTTACTGATATGAATGCAGACATAAACATTCACTCATAGGAAAGACTGAATGCACCACACACACACACACACACACACACACACACACACACACACACACACACATATATATATATATATGTATATATATATATATATATATATAAATAAATAAATATACACATATGCACGCAGATGCAGACGTGCACACACAAGAACACTTTTTCATGTTGGTTCATAATAGTCGGTACTGCCTAACACCCGTTTGACCCTCAATTGACAGAGGATTCAGGGTGCTCCAAGGGTGCAAAGCGGGTGTATCATCAGGTGGAGGATTTTTTTCCAATTTTGTTTTGTTTATTTGTTTATTTGTTTGTTTTACTTTGTACAGTCAGTTTCGTTTAAAAAAAAACGAACAGCATAAAAAAAAACCAGAAAAAGAAAAAAGCTCGAGTCAAACGAAAAAGTGTTTTTTTAATTTGTAAAATTGTTTAAACAGAAGAAATTACTTTGTTAGGTTTTATTTTGTTTAATTTATTCAAGTTTCTTTTCCTTTTTTTTTCTGTTGTTATTGTTGTTTTGTAAGACTGCATTTTCTTTGAATGCGATCTAAATAAATATTTCATATTCAATAAAGATGTGATTTTTATCTTCCTTTATGCCTGCTGTTATTATGTCTCTGTATCGAATTGATATTGCTATGTTGTCATTAACTATCTTAGTTTAGCTCAAGGACCGAAGTACGAAGCAAAAAGTGAAAATCAACGTCACTGCAAATGGTCTGCAAGCCGATCACACTTTCCATTTAACTAAGGGAGAAACCTAGATATTGATATTATCGGCTTTTCTTATTATTATAATAATTAATTTGGCTTAATTGCCAAATTAATTATTATAATAAAAGTTGTAGAGTGAGGACTGTGCCTCTCAGAAGGCTGCAAAACACGCGCGCTATCCAAGCCTAAAGAGACTTTTCCTTTTGGAGCCAAAAATAAACTTTCGGTGGAAGTGGAACTGTGGGATATTTTATTTTATTTTCGAATTTTATCGTTGGCTTTGTTTTTTTATTTGACACCTTATTCTTTTTTAATCCTCACACTATATTGTTATTTGAAAAAAATTTGCTTCGTCTGGCGGCCAGCATGAGGGTACACTGGGGTGGAGATAGACTAAGAATTTGTCTTACCTCTTAATCAGGATTTATTATCGAGGTTGAAGGTGTTTAAAAGTTGAAACCTCATAGAGGCTGAGAATCAAGGAGTCGAAATGAATAGCAACAGCTTAGTGCATTGTAGGGATATAATTATTTCTCTTGGAGAAATGGTATATCCGTCAGATGTCCCGTAAAATATCGGCTGACAGTCTCAGAAACCTATTCTCGACCTCTTTTCGCCTCTGTTCTTTAAACAGTTGAGACGTTGTCTCTGACACTGTTAGGTAACGGTAAAGTCACATGGCCATATTACTCACACTTATTAAGTAAGCTTTCCCCTTTTTTATATACCTTCCGTATTCTGCTTATTCATGGACAATATGTAAATAATTCTATCATGGCACACGTTTGAGTATTCTTTCCTTGTTCTGCAACCAACATGTATATTGCGCGTATAACATATTAAGTGATCTTATATATGTAATAAGTTTATTTTTGTCTTTCCTTCCGTTGTATTCAGTATTAGTACAGGGTTTTAAAAAGTAAACTATTTTGTAAGAGTTCCTTTATGATATAATTTCAAAGTTTCCACCCGTTTACCGTCCCTAAATCTTACTCTGGTGGTCTCCGTAATATTAGTTCAGATTTTCTGATAATGATACTCCCATAGAAATATTAACATTTTTAATCACCTGTGGCAGATTCCCAGACTATATTGAGGACAGCAGACTCGTGGAGACTCTTTGAATTGATATCATAAAGGTACTCCCAAGAGAGTGTTAACGCTTTTTAATCACCCTGTATATCATGGATAGACTAATGCTGATATTGGTCATTAAAGAATAGGGACTCAACTAAATATCTTTGCTACCACCAAGCATTCCAATACCCACAATGAGGCGATCTCCCATCACTGGCTAAGGATGTACACCCAGCACTTCTATCTCCCATAATCCCATATCTTCCTTGTATCGAACAACACAGCACTTATACTTGTAAGTAAAAAAAATTGAAATGTAATCTTGTAATTTTTATTGGCCAAAAGATCTATTTTTCCTCATAATGGACTTAAAAATATCAAGTACAGTAAGATATGGTCGTTAATGGTAACCGACATATAAAACGCACTCGGAAAATGAAAATGTTTCTGCTAGAAGGAAAAATTCCCAAACTACAAAACATATCGAACAACTACTGCCTCCTAGAATGACACCAATTTGATACAAGACTCATACGATATAAGGCGGTCGGCAGGTGGCTTTGTAAACGAGGTTTATTTCAATGGCAGAAAAGCAGGCCAAAGTCAACCACTAACAAGTGACAGTGTTAACAAACAGTGTAACCTCGGAGGAAGTGGCAGGACCTGGCTCAAATTCAGAAGACTGAACAGCCCCAAAATACCGGAAAGCCGAAGAGAGATTACAATGTAACTCTTGGATTCCAACTTTCCAATGAACTAGGACAAAAAAAGTTATTGTTGCTGTTGATTTTCTTTTCTCAATCTCCTGAGTGTCCCTCACGACAATCACACATACGCGACGTAACAAAAGACACATACACTTGCACACACGCACATATCTATATATATATATAGAGAGAGAGAGAGAGTAAGAGAGAGGAGGAGAAAGATGAATATAATCCATGACGTTCAAATCAGACAAGGTCGATAATCAACGTCCAAATGACACGATGTATATTATGTATTCAAAACCCTCTTTGCGACATTAACATCTAACACCACTACTGCTACAATCCTCATCGTCACTAACTTGTCGGCATCCCTAGCAGAGGTGTAAGGTTCAGCCGTCCCAACAAAATTTTTAATTCCACATCTTTATACTAGGAAAGCTTTTCAGATTCTTTCACAACAATGATTCGATAAACTGAGACAAATACATTGATCAGGAGAAATTTTTATCCATAAATCTTCCACGATAATGTCCGGACTGTCAGTATTTATATTTATGTCAGTGTGTATAGGGAAATCTCACAATATTGTAATGTTTTTTTTCTTCTTCTATGATTGTTTCAGAGTGATTCTCATACCAATTCTTAGAACATAGCGCCGGCATGAGTAAACCTTTTTCGAGAAGCGTATCACACGAGGAGACATGGCTCATCATCAGGCAGGCCGCACTACAAAAAAAAAAAAAAAAAAAAATCAAGGTAATTTTATGCTGAAGGTACCTCAACCATTTTCACTAAAAAATATATCGTACTACGACTGCCGCCTAGAATGACGTATGATTGGACTTAACTCGAGACTACGGTTGATGAAAAAGTGAATGATGCCAGAGGATTGGCAGTTTACTAAGCCTTGTTAAAAATCTATTTTTCCTTAGCCCTACTGAAAATCGAGATATACTTAGCTTTGATGAAAATTGATATTGATATGTTTTAAAGACCATATACGTAAGCATTGGCTTTAAACATGGAAAAAAGTTGATTTTTAAAAATTTTCGGTAAAAATATCTCTTCTATAAAAAATTGAAGTCTTAGGCGAATCCTTCATTTTTGAATGGCTCGCCTAAGACTTCGACTGCGAATTGCAGTTTCTCCATGATTGATATAGTGCACTATTTTAGTTGTAGGTGGTATAGTGGAAGTATTGTCCATTTCTGTCGTTCGTATTTATTTGTTACGATGACAGCATAAATTGTTTCAGTTTTATAATTCTATTGTCTGCAATTAGAATCAGCACCATTTCAAAGTATGTTAGCCTGGTAATTTTTTGTTAATAAAATATGGTTGCGTACTGACGTAATGAAACATTATATTTCGTCTATTAGCTTCAAGTTTCGTAACCATCAATACGTTTTCTTTTGGTCTACATCAACTGTTCTGATACGAGCTGGGTATTAGCCATGGAGATGTTTGTTTTCCTATTGTTTAACTAAATTTTTCACACTTTCCTTTTTGACTTTGTCCTTTATTTTTTAGCTGCTTCAGTTTATGAGTCTGCTTTTTTAATGTTTTTACCATGGACATTTAATTGTCTCTTCTATTTGTTTGCTTCCTCGGTTATCGAGTAAATATTTTTTTACTATCTTCATATTCTTTCACTAAGTTTATTACCCAGTCCTATATATAAGTTTGGAATCCTGTGATATTGTAGATAGATCTAATTGAATAAGGTCACTACCCTCATTCTTTCTTGGAGAAAAGAATTTGTTTATATTCCCTTTGGGGTGGTGCATGTGTTGAATAGAGAAGGAAGATGCTTTTGACTGGCCGCGTAAATTACGTGGGTATCAAAACAGGATATGCACACGTATCTTAAGGTAAACAAAACACAGCAGAAATGCCATGTGAACTGCGTAGGTGGCATGCCAGAAAGAAGTATGATCACGAGGTTTGCGTGTGCGTCCAGAAAATTATATAATGACTGAAGATTTTCGACTCGTGGTAAGAGAACGAAGGGTCAGCAGAAGTCACTAGATATCACGGTGCTCTGAGCGTTAGCCTTGTGCTAGACGGCCCTGGGTTGAGAGGTAGAAAAAGGTCTGAACTGTACGGGGCTCACTGAGGTCGAAAACGGGTATGATCCCAGAGGAAAGAAGGTCCTGTAGTTAAAAAAACATGTTGAAGCTAAGATGATTAAATGCCTCGAGATAATGCAGAGAAATGTGAAGAAACAGGCTCGCTCGAGTAGAAAGCGAGTATGATATCAAAAGAAAGAAGGAGAGGTGCTTTGCGCATGCCCATAAGTTGAAAAACATCTAGAAGCTCGAGATGATTAATTGTTTTGAGTTGGTCCTGTACCAGTCTCGCGAAAGAAGACCGAAAAAGAAGCGGAGATGATTAGTTGTTTTGAGTTGGTCCTGTATCAGTCTCGTGAAGGCAGAATGAAGAAGAGTAGGGTTCACTACAGATTCACTGTCTCCCTCTGTGTGTATATCTTAGCTGTTCCCGACTTTCTCCATCACTCAACTATTTCGTACATTTCGTAATAAAGAAAAACAAGAAAAGAAGCAGGTTATATTTTTATACTTAAGTGTTGTTATCTCTTCATCTCCCGATATACAACACATATCGTTTATCGGAAATAGCTTTCTGGTTTTGAGTTAATTCGTAGCTGAAATGAAGGAATCTTATATGCGCGTGTCTTATATGCCATTAAATACGATGCTCCATCAAAGTATTACGAATTCTAGTTACATAGGGTAATAAAGCCTCGTTTTGACAATTTGATCTTTATATCTTTTTCTGCTAAAAAAACTGTCATCGATTAAGCCTGATTGAAAACCAATATTTACAAAGCCTCGTTGAAAATCTGTATTTACTAAGCCCAACTGAACATCGATATTTACTAAGCCTCTTTGAAAATCGACATTACTGGGTTTGTTGAAAATATACATTTCCTAATCCTAGTTAAAAATTAATATTGACTAAAGTTTGTAGGCAATAAAATATTTACTAAGACTAGATGAAAATCAATATTTACTCAGTCTACTGAAAACCAATACTAACTAAGCCTTGTTAAAATCGATATTTTCTTATTCTACTTAAAATTGATATTTACTGAACCTAGTTGAAAATCGATGTCAGTTAAACTCTATGGAAAATCAATATTTACTGTTATGTTGAAAATAGAAACTAGGTAAACCTAGATGAAAATCGATATTTACTAAATCTTGTCAAAAATTGATATTAACTGAGACCAATTGAAAATCGATATTAACTTGTTTAAAATTGATGTTCACAAAGATTTGTAATAATCGATATTTAGTAAAATTTATTAAAATCTACATATAAACTAATCCTAGTTTTTACGGCACGAAGATGAATGAGGAAAAACCATGTTTAATTATGTACAGGTACGTGTACTTGCTAAAGTGTAGCAATTAACGTACATGTCTCATAAGCTGTAAATGATGGGCCCATTCGTTTTTTTTCTCTGGGCTAACTGGAGAATTCTCTATGCTGATCAAAACGTCAAGACTTGGATCAAAGCTGGTTGTGACTCTAGAACGATACCATTGTACTAATGATGATCTCGTAAGTGTTGCTTTCATCAGAGTCAAGGTATGAAAAACTATTATATATATATATATATATATATATAGAATGGCAGAGAAGTGGCAAGGAAGTCGCAAACTACTACTATTGATTAAGTTTTTTTTATTGATGGCTCCATTATTATGAGCTTGTACCAGACTATGTCTCGTAACTACCGATGTGGGTCTTGTCGTAAAGTGGTGGCTGGTCTCATAAGATATTACTGATAAGTTCAAGACATACAGTGTCCGATTAATGCAAGCTTGTGCCAGACTTCAAGACCTTCAAACTCTTTAACCCAAAATATCAATTAGCAACAGTCCAAAAATAAATATACCCCTTATGCATTTTATTTTTTGTTACAATTTCAATGTTATTGGGTTTGGTAATAAATGATATCTAATAATGTTCGTTTATGTTGTGTTATATTTAAGTAGAAATAATAAAGTCCTGATATCTTTGGTTCAGAAATTCCATTTTATAAACAATTATAGGGGGTGTACTTATTTATGGATGATACTGTAAATATGATCTGTTAATGCGTCCAAAGATATTTGAAACGATAACATGAAAACAATAATCCGAGGCTTAATAATAATAATAATAATAATAATAATAATAATAATAAGAAGAAGAAGAAGAAGAAGAAGAAGAAGAAGAAGAAAAATAGATTCAGTGGTTTCATTTTAATGATCAAATAGCTTTTGACATCAGTATAAAAACTAAAAGATCAGTATTAAAGCGATCTCGACATGCATCACAGCTGGACAAGCAAATAGATGTGTATTCCTCTGCGCGTACGCGCGCGTGTGCGTGCACACGCACACACACACATACGGCATTCATTGCCCTTATATAAGGTAGCTTTTTATACTGTACATTGATGGATCTATCTTTCCTTCTCTCTATCTCTCTTAAATAACCTGATAATTTGCTTTACGTATATTTTCTAGCAGATACGTCTCTGCATTTGTTTGATGGATCAGTAATTTGCATAACTAACAATTACATTTTATACTGTTATAAGTTATAATAAGCAATCACTCTTTTTTTTATATCACTTTCTCCTTCTTTCTTAAACTTTTTTTTTCTTTTTCATTTAATAAATCTTTTTATGTACCTGTATTACATGTATATATATATATATATATATAACAATGAATATTTGGGGTGCTCAGCAGTCGGGTAATTTTCCGCAAGATAGTCTTGCAGACTATTTTAACTGTATTGTAGATTTAATCCTAATTGGGTGTTTCAATCTCATGTGCTTATTACCGAAACTAATTTGAATTTATTCAATACTTACAGTTATGAATGACTGGGATAATTCGTTTTCATTTCTGTTACGCACACATATTCATCATTTCAAATAGATTTTCATTTCATGTATGATAATTAAAAGAAATAATCTATTTGATATAATAAATATCAATTTCTTAAAAATGAAAACTGATCGATAAATTTGAATAAAATGAACTATTGAGTAAAATCGAAAAATAAATTTTCTAGCTTAGACGTTTTATTTATGAAAGGACAAAAAATATACCAAATTAACAGAGAATTTTAAATTCACCAAAGTTGCGAATACTGGAATTTTGAAGGCCATGAAACGTCTATTGTCAAACTTAAGTTTGAGTGAGGCTTATTTTTAGTCAATTCTATTTTACAAAATATTTTAAAATGGAAATTTAATTCCTAGTAAAACAAACAAACAAACAAAAAAAAAACTGAAACTAGATCGACACTATATACTTATACTATAAGTTATATATAATATCCCTATTTTTCAGTGACTTGTATATCAATTCAAGACCACTAAAAACCCATTTTTTCTAATTTTCAATACTTTTTTGGGGTGAAATCATTTACGGTACATTTCTATTGTAAAACCATTGATAATGTATTTAAATTATACTTATAATATCCTTATTTAGTAACGCTCGTATTGAATTCTGACCACTGAAAACATTTTTTTCCCTTCTGATTTTCAAAGAATAACACACAGACTGAATTCAGGAATTTACTCAAAGAAATTTTAATTAAAAACGATACAAAAATTTTGCTTTAAAATACAAACAAAAAACAATAAACAAGACGAAATTTCACGTTTAAGCATTAATGTAATTGTGGCGATTTTCATTCATTCATAGCCCCGTGAATGACCTTCATCTTTTTGCACCAAGACTAACACTCACCAAGAACGGGCTATGAGAAATAAGAGCGGGCGAAATGTACCCTTTCTACCCTCTAGGCATGCCTTTGGAGTTAATATTTCGCATAATTATTCTAGCAGAGGGTCAATAATTATCGAATGAGCAACAATTTTAATTGTTATAATCACTCTATCTGTTTACATGCTAAATGTACAATGGACAGTTTTGTATTTGCTTACTTTCTATGAACGATTTTAATATTTACTGTGTATTCATCAGAGGGAATCAAAGTTTTAACGTATTTTTAAAAAAAATAAATTTTACTAGCGATATTCCAGATTATACAGATATCTAGTAATAGTAATATTAAACTGTTCAGAAAGTCATGTGTTTTAAGAAAAATGCAACAAATGGTAAATTTATACGTTAGAAACATGAACATAATCATTTGAAACGATAAAGCCACCACCATTAAGCTGCCGTATAAACTCGTGTATAGGTCGAACTTGATCTGATTTTTTCAACAAAAAATTAGCGCCAACCTCGTATTCATTTTGTAAGGTTGAAGCAACATCTGTTTTCAAAAATTGATTTAGTAAATTAATGATTTCCTGACCATAAGCCAAGAGTTGATCTAGTCCCATGTATATAGGGTAATTTCATTCTTATATTTTCAAGAACGAATTGGATTCTGAAGGGAAATAAGTTATTTTTTGTAAAATCTCTTCTCGACTTTTAAAGAAACAAATTGTTACAGTGATCCAGGAGTAATTAAAAATCTAATGTTGCTAAGCCGGTTAAATTAGCATAATGCAATAAAATATCCTACCTAAAGAATATTATCTTCTCGTGGATTTATTTTATTAATTTCAATGTCATTTTGAAGGATGACATTTTCTGTTGATCAAATCAGGGAATCATTTTTCGCAAAGTTTTCACTATTCCCTAGTTTCTAGCTAAGAAGATGTGTTTCAGTCGTCTAGTCTTTGTCTAAGAACTTAAAATAGACAAAACCGATCAGATTCTACCAACTGCTCACCAAGGCCTTTAGCAGAATCGAAGTTTTGGTTTATATGTTGACATAGGCTTTGCGTTAAGAATCACACTCTTTCAGTAAGAAATTAAATAGTAATATCATATTTATTATCATTATATGAAGCATTGTTAACTATTAATAATTTTTGAGTAGTATTTCTTTAATCTTATTTCAGTTGATTTTCATCGGAATTACTCAAACCATTAGTCAACAGCAGGGAGTAAACTGTGCTGGTTGAAAATTAAAACAAAGAAAACAAAACAGAGGCGCTCAGTGATATTAGAACTCGCATCCATTTTAATTCAGGAAGCATGTGGCAACTTCTTTATTGTTTGAATTACGATCAAATATAACCCTATAGTCTTATTACTTATTTTCTTAGAATTTAGAAAGAATGCCATTGGTTTCATGGTAGGTTTTTGTCACTGCTGACAATGATGATTATGTTTGGGATGTTTCATTACGTCCTCAAAAATGCGACAGTACTTTGCAAACTGTTTAATATGTATAATAATGGCCATGTTGTGATTCTATAACACTGAATGCCTACCGTAATGTGGTAGTTTACAAATTAATGTACTAAGTTCAATCATTGCAGATACCTTACTACTGTGGCCTTGTGTCAGTATAAACTACCCATAGTAAATAACCGTATTACTATTATATATAATATATCTTTTCAATAAAATAAGAGAAAAGGTGTACTGTAAAATATAGCAAAGCATTTTTTTTTATCTCTTATGCCATCTGCTTTTGAACAAAAGGCATTTTTGGTTTTAGAAACTTAAAAAGAAAAAAAAAAATAGTTAAAACTTTGTTTAATGAATGTAATTTTTTTTTCGTTATTTTCCTTAATGCTCATCCATATGTTTATGTGGGAACCTGGACTGGCTATCGACTGAATGATGGCGACTGCCAGCAGATAAATTGCGGTGGTGTTCGACGTTAGAAGCACGACGGGCTGAGCGCGCTAATCTCTCGACAGCTTCTGCTTCAGCTTCGGTAGCGTTGACCTCTTCCTCTACTACAGTGGCGTGCGCCTCGGCTTCAGCTTGGACCTGAGGGTGACTGAGAGGACCGGCTTTCTCCAGCTCATGCAAGAAGCGTTCATGTTGCTCACGAAGGTATCGGCCACGTTCTCGGAGGTATTCGGCCGCTTCTTCCAAGTAACGAGCGTGCTTGTCGTTAAAGAAGCGCTCATCCTCTCGGGGCAAACTTCTAGGGGACCCCATCCTCCTCTGCACTTCCGCTTCAATTTCTTCCTCGTGTTGGAGAGGGCTAGGACTGCGAATGTGGGGACTGTGAGAGTGAATTGGGTGGTGCATTGGGCTTGGGGATCTGTGCTGTTCGATGTCTTTGCGAATGCTGTGGCGTCTTTCCTCTTCCACCACCGCCGCCGTCGCTTCCTCTTCCTCCTCCTGTCGCTCACGTTCTTCATTCTCCTCCTCATCGTACGCACCGAAACCGAAGTTGTCGCCCGCGTATGGAGGACACGGGTAATTTCCAGGTTCATCTATGAAGCCAGGAGACATATCCATACATTCAGGCTCGAACCAATACGGAGACTGAAAGTCGTTCATATAATCCATATGTGGACTAGGCATGAAGCCTTTTGGGAAAAAGTCATCCATGTGGTAATCCGGATAGTAACCCCCGTCAAACATGTAGTCATCATGATCACCATGGCCAAAATACTCGTTCATTGATCTGTAGTGTAATTCTGGCATTAATCCGGGATAATCCATATCTTCATGAGGGCCGAAACTGGCATGGCGGGGATCAAATTCTTTATCCTCCATCGAATGTCTGTGCTTATCATCGAATCGGGAAGAGCGGTGCTCCTCGTTATAGGTATCGTCAACATTGTCCTCTATGACTGGACGTAGAGGAACCTCTTGTCTTGGTTCATTTGACATTCTAAAAGAAGATCGCTTATGCATACCGGGCCCCATCATGTCTGACATATCACCGTGGCCATAAAACATTTCGTTGTCGATGCCATCGTGCCAGTCACCTGGGAACCATCGCCGCTCATCCATCATACACTCGGGATCATGTGCCCCCATAGAACCCTCCATTGGCTGATACATCGGATAACCTGTGTTCATCAGTTCTGATACCATCATCATCATGCCGTCAGCTACTTGTGGTTGCATGGGCATATACATCTCACAGTTGAAATGCATCAATGATGGTGGTACTTGGAAACAGTCTTCTGGCATTGGATAATGCATAAAGGGTTTCTCACTAGGTGGCATATAGAACATGTGTGGACGCATGCCAGCATGTATAGATGGATGCATAAATGGTGGCTGCATATGTTCATCTTCCATCGACAAAAGCATAAGACGCTCCTCGTCTGCTGGTGTTGGAGATGCACTTTCTGGGCGAGGGCTTTCTTCGAATTCTGCTCCTGCAGAATGAGGTCGATGAAATTCAGGACCGGTTTTCATCTCAGGATATTGTTTTTCTTGCATCATTTTCTCAGTTTCTATTTGAGCATCTTTTTCGGGCCCTGAAATTGGTCTTATTCCAGGAATGCTACGTCTTTCGAAGAAAATATTTGGTTTGGGTCCCATGTCTTGCATTTTTCCGACCTGTTCAACAGGACCGCTGAATTTGTCCATATGACGTTTTCGAAAGTCCATTGCATGTCTATGGAAGTCCATAAAGTTTCTATGATGATAGTGCGGATGAGGCGGCAATTGGTCACCGAAACGTCTCATATGGTCCACATAACGGCCTTGATTATCCATCAGCCGTCCTTGAAAGTCCATGGTGCATCTTGACATATCCATATGCTTTATTGGTGGTCTTGGAGCCATTGGCATATCACGGTGCATACGAGGACCGGGCAAGATGAAGCGCCCTGGATGGCTAGAGTGTCGTCCAAGCAGATCAATAGGTCTTCCACGGCGATCAAGGAACCTTCCTTGAAAGTCCATTGTGTAGGCAGACATATCCATATACTTTTCAGGGTGGCGGATAAATCTTCTCTGATTTAGTGGTGGGTTCATCAGCACCTTACCATAGTTTCCATGGAAGCGTCCTAATGGATCAACATATCTCCCGTGAGTATCCATGAAGCGGCCTTGGAAATCCATGGTGTATCGGGAGAGATCCATGTAGCGCTCCGGGAAGCGAGCCAGTCTTCTGTATGAAGGAGGCTGACTGTGAAGGTATCTTTCAACATTAGCATTAAATTGTTCCACAGGATCTATTTGTCGACCATAATTATCTCTGTAGCGACCATTGAAGTCCATTGTATAACGAGACATATCCAAATATCTTTCCGGTTTCTGCATAAACCTCCGCTTTATTGGAGGAGGAGCTGGCATCAAAACCCGTCCTTGATGGATTCTTGCCCAATTGAGTGGGTTGACGTATTTTCCTTGTTGGTTCATGAAGCGGCCTTGGAAATCCATTGTATAATCGGACAAGTCTATGTACTTTTCAGGGAAGCGCATCAGCCTTTTGTAGCTGGGAGGTAAAGCCATCATATGTCGGCTTGGACCATATGGATAACGTCCCATGGGTCTTCCTTGTTGGCTGTAGGGTTTGTTCATCCCAAAATTGGGCATTCCCATTGGGCGATTTGGTTGAGCTGGCATCGGATGAGGACCACTTCGAAACGGCTCATCTCGTTTACCCTGGAAATCCTCCATTCGCCCAGGAAAATCCACTGGGTATTTAGACATATCCTCTTGTCTTTGAGGAAAACCTGGCATTCTCTCTCCATCCATCGGAGCTTTCATAAATTCTCTTTGCATATCTTTGCGTTCCTTGTGATGGCCATGTATCGGGGGCATGAAACCTCCCGGTGGTGGGGGCCTCATTTGTCCACCGGTTTGAAACATGTGACGAGCAGATATCAAGCTCGGTCTTCGGCCTCGGAGCATGAAACTAGGGCTGCCGCTACGGTTCATGAAGCGAGCGTGGGGTGACATCATGCGATGTGGACCATCCATAACAAACATGGGGTGTCGTCGGGGTACCATGTGGCGACGGAAGCGAAGGTCTCGATCCATGTGAAGAAGGCTGGGATGTTTGCCTTTATTTTGTGACGGATCGTCAGAGGCCCGGTGAGCAGCCGAGGTTCCTGGGTTTTTTAAGTCGACCGTAGTATTCTTAGTGAAGCCGCCGCTTTTATTTTGACTTCGCATTTTGTTCTAAAACGGTGGAAAATTTTGCGACCTGAAAGAAAAATGATATTTGTTTAAAATATAGATTTATTTGTGTTTTAATTAAACGATAATAGACCTAAAAATAAGATTCTTAAATGCTCGACCACATCATTGTTTATAGACGTTTTCTTCTTGCTAATATAATCACTCAAAGAGTTTTCTCCAATGGTCTCGGAGACCTGGGTTCAATTCCAGGTCGGGTCATAGCAAAGACTTTAAAAATGGTACTTCATACCTCCTTGCTTAACACTCATCATTATAAGGTATGTATCAAGGAGGAAGTGGAACAATCCAGGGGAAGGAGTAGCGCCCTCCCATACACCTCAATGTAGTAGCAATTGAAAAGGGAGCCATCGGGTCGCCCTCGACTACAGTCACCAACTTTACTTACTTATATATCACTATACAACCTGTCATGAGTGGGCCATGATAATATTAAACTGTATGACAAAAATGTGTTTTTAATGTAAATGTTGTGGTTTTTTAATTAATAATATAATTACTCAATAAATTACGAGGGGAGTCCCTGTGGCGTAGTGGTTAAAGTGCTGGACTGCAGGCGTCGAACTCTAGTCACATCATTATGTTCACTTTCGGACTAATATGAACCCACTTATCCTCCATGGGTTAAATAGTATCACTACAAGGATGGCCTTGGCATTAAATAACTCACGAAGGTTGATATGCCATCAAACAAAGTAACCAAACCAATCAATCAATAACTGTATATTGTATATTACTAGACGATCCATGAATTTGTTGGGTTCCCAATGTATCAATGGTCCATAATGATATTGATACTTCTATTTAGAAAGGAATGAAGAGTTTTAATTAGCATTTCGTTTTTAATTTTAGAAAATTAGCTACGTTTATTTGTATGTTTTTCTTTTAGCATTGTATATAAAGTGATTAAGAAAAAGAAGTGTTTTAAATATGTTTCCAATGTTACTTCTTTTGATCGGAATTCGAGACTGCCAAACTTAAGAGTACTTGAATAAAATTTAAAAAATATTCAGATTTGATTTTATTGGGGTCTGAGTAAAAGTGCATGAGATCGTTTCTATTAGTGGGTTTTCAGTTGATTCAAAATTTTAAACCATTATTATTAAGAATTGATAAAATGTCCAGGAAAGATAGTGTGTTGTCTGTTTCTTTGATTGTAACACTTTCAATACGATACGACCCACCAGTAGATAGCGCTATATTTTTGGTATACGACTTTCTGGTTGGTCGATTCGCACTAACAAAAAATATGTATTAAACGCGTTAAATTCAAATGTAGTTTAAACTTTGCTTGATTTTATGACATTTGTAGTCTAGTTCTGCATGGTTATATTAGCAATGCGTTCTGCACAGGGTGCAACAGAAATACTTCCCACATGTTAAACTGTTACCTGTATGGTACCAGTGAACTCAGGCCAGGGGTAATGGTAGTTCCATCAAGATAATATCTTACCATTATTTCCCACTACGATCAGTTACAGTTATCGTTTGGACTTGTGCATACCATGTATTTGACTGGTGAATCTGTAATTACACACAGAGAGCTTTTTGTGTTCATTTCATGTTATGTCTGAATGATGCCATTCAGGATAGAATTTAAAATTTTCAACTCATAATGGTATCGATTTTCTATCTAGAACAGCATCATATCGATGTAACATGAAATGAGCACGAAAAGCTCTGTGTAGCAATTACAAATTCACCACTCTTAATGACGTTTTAACAAGAAACGAGTGAATCAAGTTAGGATCATAACTGATCGTATTTAAGAATAATGGTAAGATATTAGCTAGATGGAGCTACCATTACCATTTTCCTAAGTTCACTTGTATTACACAGGTGATAGTTTAATCTAACCGAACTCATTATTTAATCCATTGGTGTAGAGTGTTTTAATTTCGTTAACTATAATCGGATGCAAGTGTTAAGCTATTGTAAGCATTCCTTTTTATTTACCTGTAGTCAAGACTGAATCTGCAATGATAAAAAGAGTAACAATTGTTTTGCATTTGTTGTATGCAACATATCAACAGGAAAGAAAAGACACATTGTTTCATATTTTTTATTCTCTTTTATCGTTATTGCATTTTGTTAGATATGGTAACGTATATATGCCTAATCACTTAGTTGGTAGGGCTTATGATACGTTGACGATAAGCACCCCCCCTCAAAAAAGGGATGTCTTGGGTATGACACAAAATTGCATCTGATAGTGACGTTTCTGTTTTGGAAAGTTGGAAAGTGTAGAGTACCACTTCATTGCTATTACTCTTATGTTCAACTCAGTGTAGTAGTACCTTTTAGGGTTATATCTATGGGTCATATAGATCTGTTTAAAAATTATTCCATTTCGGTAAGACCATGTGAAAAACAAAGATTTTCTTAAGAAAAAACGATGAAAAATATGAATATTAACGTAGAATGAACGTGATTCCCTAACCTCTAGGCATAGAATAACTCTAGACGTGTTGACATACCGTTAAAAGCAATCAATCAATCAATCAATCAATCTCTCAACTCAACATAATTTTCCTCCAAAATCAAAGATTGAAGTTTTCATTTAATTTTCTGCAATTATCAGTGCTCTTAGCTCAAACAGTAGAACAGTTGCAGTACATAGACATACATCCCGAAATAAAAGTTAGTTTTGCCCAATGCCTGAAGAATGGGCATCCAGTGAGAATCAAATTCACTGGCTATGGTTTGCGAGTTTAACTTATTAACAGTTAAATCATATGAGGTTTCTTTAACTTACACATCATCATCATCATCATCATCATCAAGACGTACTAATAGCACGTTTTCCCTTGACTCTCTCTCTCTCTCTCTCTCTCTCTCTCTCTCTCTCTCTCTCTGTTTCTGGTAATTTAAATAAGTAGTTAGGCCATGTAAAAATGGGCACGCATGAATTTAGATGGCCAAATTGTTTGATTGATTTAAATACTACAATTAGGGTGTCTAGGGTTAGTTTATTCTTAGAGGTTAGGGAATTGTGTTTATTGTACATTTATATTTACATTTTTTGTGTAGTTTCTTAAGAGTTTTTTTGCATATGGTTATATGATACGAATAATTTGCAAACAGATCTCTTTGGCCCATAGATAGAACCATGATAGGTACTACAACTCCGAGTCTGAATTGACCTGGTTACAGTGGGAATGAAGAAGGACTCTACTCTCCCCAGAGCTTTAGAACTGGAGCCTCACCATCAAATACAATTTTGCGTCATATCCAGAATTTTTTGTGAGGGGTCTTGTCTCTTTGCAGAGGATACAGTCGACGTATTGTAAGTCCCTGTAAAATAATTAGGGTGGTAATTAATCATATTAATTATCTTATAGATAACTGATGATATGATTTATTTTATCATTTAGTTTGGTGAGAATGTGGACTGCTTACAAATCTTTGAGTGTAAATGTACTTCGTCGCAAAAGTTTATATGGTGTAATTCTTGCACGTGTAAGAGATGTCAGGTTTAACAGATTGTTTTGTAGATCACCGGGTGACGTGTTTTCAAGTCCTTGTTGAGGCCGGATGTCGTTAATAGTAAACAAATCATGTCATCAAATTAGGATAAGATTGATTTGAATTAAATAAAAGTTAAAGACACGTGTTCTAATAAGACTTAATAATTAAGAAGATATTATATACGAAAAGATAATTTTGGCTGCGGAGTGAGTTGAGTTTTGAAACCCGAAGAGAGAAATTGGGGTTAGGACTTGGTATGAATCGGTCAGGTAAAGGGTACCTCTTTGTAGCTGCAAGTGAGATTCGCTCCTAAACCCTAAGAAGGTGTTCATCTCTCCCCATCGTTGCGTTAGACAGCTAGAATTGTAGACAGTCTGAATAAAAAAATTTTGAATATCGAACATAGTCTATCGTGTTCCCCACACCACCAACAAAGTGGAATTTGGGTAGAGAATTGTTCTCTCCTTTCTAAATTTAAAATTCATTCTTTCAAAGGAAAACAATTACCATTATTTTTATGTGTGATTATGTTTATTTTTGTGCCTGTTGAGATTTCACACCACTAGAATTTGGCAGATATTTACTAAAGATCTAGTGACAGCCAATCTCCTAATGCTTTCATAAGCATTTTCCTGAATTTATTATTATTATCGTTTAGATGGTTTTGATTCTTCCTTGTTTTGACAATTCTTTTAGCATTTATTTAGAGCATCTTCGGGACTGTTCCAAGTTCTCCAATAATGATGGGTACTATCATCATTTTCATATCCTATCACTGCTTCTGTTCTCTGGCAAATCTCTATATATTCTATATCTTTCTTTGATATGACCAAATCCGCCATCCTTGCCTATATTGGGTAATATATGTAGATTTCAAAGCCCTTAAGAAATTGATTTTTCTGTTCCCTAATACATTAACAATGTTCTCGGCATCTTCTCAAACACAGTGCAGTGGTGTTTGGGCTGTTTCGGTAATTCCTTGAAGTTATGATTCATTCAACTTTTATTCAAGTGTTTTTTCTTCTGTTTAAAGTACGTCGACAACTATGGGCACATTTTTTATCGCTGCAAATGCAATTTATGAAACATTATTTTACTCACAAACAAAATAGAAAAGAGGGATTGTCAGTTTTCAGAAATTTAGTTGCTAACAGAATACTGCTGTTATATGTATATTAATACATCACTAATGGTCTTACGATTGAAATTCATTGCAAATGATTATATAATAGATATGTTTCATTAAGTATGTAACAATAAAAACTATCAACAGGAAATGAATAGTCAGTGGTTAGAAATGAATACCAGTGTTACTGACAGAATAGGGCAACTATATTTTTAATGTAAATGGATTATTAATGATTTTACATGAGAAATGCACTAAAAATAATTTTCCAAAAGAAAAATTATAAATGACTTTATTATATAAATCCACAAAAATCAGGGGGAAATGATTGAATTGTTAGCAGTTAGGAATTAATACTCATGTTACAAAATAGGGTTATATATATATATATATATATATATATATATATATATATATATATACTCTTCGAACGAATTGAGCACTCTGGTATCCGGTAAGGTATGAAATGTAAACAAGCGAATGCTGCTACTTAATATCTTATAATTCCCTAGCTGACGTGGTACGCTTGTAGGCGGAGCGGTCTCAGACTAAGTTGGGCGGGTTTCGATCCCAGCTACAAGCGTCCTACGTGTCTAGCCACACTGAAGAGTTGTGATACAACGAAACAGTCTGTCTGTGGATGACATATATATATATATATATATATTTGTGTGTGCGTGTAAGCGTGTAACCGCAACACTAAAAAATTGGTGCATCATCTCGAGCGTTTAATCAGAGCAACACACTTGTTCTGATATAGAGAATAAAATAATTTCCAGCATAATTTGTAACTGAATGATCATTGTAAATGGACGTCATTTTTTGATAATCTAAATTCTTGATATAACGAAAATAACTGTAGAGTGCTAATTAGACCCATTCATTCCTATTTAAATAAAAGCTTCAATATCATCATGGACCGCTGTTACAATGGGAACCAAACAGATGCACAGGTCAACTAGTTTATGATAAGATGAGCTGTAAATAATTTTGCTGTAAAAAATGCATTACAAATCAAGGAAAAACACTTTCAGTGGTTGGTAACTAATGCAAGTTTTCCTGGTGGAAAATATTTATCGTTCGCAGCGTCTAAGCGTCCAAGACAATGGTTATGGAAATGTATCATATGGCAGAAAAGAAAAAGATGTTTGATGACAATAATAATAACAATAATAATAATAATAATAATAATAATAATAATAATAATAATAAAGAGATCTTCACCTTTACTTCTGGAAATGAAATTTTATTGTTAATAATTAAATAATGGAGTGATGGTTTTTCAACTGACTTCGTAGGTTAAAGTTGTTAATTTTCAAGCTAGCTTCTTGTTAAATCCATCTGTCTTTGGTCGGTAAATGAAACAATTTGCACTCAATAAAGCGTGAGATGAACAGCGTTTATTAAGAGACGCGAGGAATGTTGATGAGAAAAGCTCTCAGCACGGGTTATTAAATACAAATGTGACAAATTAAACATCCCAAATGGCAAAACGAGTTACAAGACATTTTACTTATGCTGCAGGTATTATTCTAAACTACTCCGAATCTCTCTTTCTCTCTATATATTTCTCTATTTCTCTCTCTCTCTCTCTCCGTTTTTTTGTCTCGTCCTCCCTTTCTTCGTTTATTTTTCCTTCATTTGTTTCTTTCATTATTTTTCTGTTTTCCTCATTACATTCTTTCTTTCTTTCTTTCTTTCTTTTTTCTTTCTTTCTTTCTTTCTTTTTTCTTTCTTTCTTTTCGTTTGAATTCTATTTATTTTCTCTTTTTTCTAATTCATTACTTACAAACTCTTTCCTCTCATTTTTACACCCAGGCCTTTCTTTCTTTCTTTCTTTCTTTCTTTCTTTCTTTCAATTTATCTCCTCAACATTTGTCTCCTTTTCCTTTCTTTTACTTGTTTTTATCTATTTCTTACCGGGCATTTTCTATGGGATAAGTTATCATATAATGAGTTTGATCCTAACAAGAATCTCCACCGTTGCAGCTTTGCAAATTTAAATAAATATCAATTATATGTATAACTAGCCAAAGTACCCGTTTACACTGTGTAAGAGAACAAGACACGGGTTACAAACTAATATAAAAATCTCTTATTATCATTTATTTTGTTTTTATTAATAATTTCTATTTTACAATCTTTGTTGTCAGTTGAAATTTACACTGAACAGTTGGATACCTTGCGTGGTGTGACGTTAGCAAACTAAGCTAACAAATCAATGTTAGTGAGTTCGATACCCACTTGATGTCTCTTGTTACTGGCCGTGTATCAGACTAACCTCAGCTTAGGAAATGGAATCATGACTTGAGTTCAATTCCTGGATTAGGGAGTTTGTGTTTCTCTTCGTGCTAATGCCTTGAAGAAAAACTTGAATTCATCTCTTCTCCTCTTTTGCACAGTCAGCTGTGGCTGTAGAATACACCGACTTCTTCTCTGCAGAGGGATAAGACCCCCACCCACCTAACGAGTGTCCTAGATATGACACTAAACAATCTGATGGTGAGGTTCCAGTAATGCTGGAACTTTGAGGAATGTGGAGTACCCCTTTATTGCCATCGCTCCCAGGTACACTATGGCCCGGAGTGGTAGGACCTGATAAGGATCCTATTTATGGGTTAAATAGAACTAAACCATGGATTCTTGACTTTACTGTTTTTGGCATTTAAACTGCGTATTTATGCTAAACTGAATTGTTTAAAATATAACTGTTTTGACATTTAAACAGCTTACTTATGTTAAACTGAGTTGCTCGAAATAGAACTGTTTTGACATCTAAACTGTGTACTTATACTAAACTGAATTAACTGAAATAAAACTGTTTTGACATTCAACTCTGTGTATTGCCCAGTCGGCTGGAGATGTAGAATACACCGACTACACTTCAGCAGAAGGGTAGGACACCCCCCAAATAAGTGTTCTGATATGACACGAGACAATCTGATTGTGAGGTTCCAGTGATGCTGGGGCTTTGGAGAATGCAGAGCACCCCTTCATTGCCATCGCTCTCAGGTCCACTCTGACCCGGAGTGGTAGCACCAGGTAGGGTCCTATCTATGTATCAAATAGAACTAAACTGCGTACTTGTGCTGAACTCAACTGCTTGAAATAGAACTGTTTTGACATTTAAACTGCGTATTTATGCCAAACTGAATTGCTCAAAATAGAACTGTTTTGACATTTAAACAACTTACTTATGTTAAACTGGGTTGCTCGAAATAGACCTGTTTTGACATCTAAACGGTGTACTTATGGTAAACGGAATTATCTGAAATAAAACTGTTTTGACATTCAACTCTGTGTGATGCCCAGTCGGCTGGAGATGTAGAATACACCGACTGCACTTCAGCAGAAGGGTAAGACCCCCCTCCAAATAAGTGTCCTGATATGACACTAGAGAATCTGATGGTGAGGTTCCAGTGATGCTGGGGCTTTGGGGAATGCTGAGCACCCCTTCATTGCCATTGATCCCAGGTCCACTCTGGCCTGGAATTATAGCATCTGATAGGGCCCTATCGATGGGTTAAATAGAAATAAACTGCATACTTATGCTGAACTGAATTGCAAGAATTAGAACTAATTGACTAAACTGAATAGCTTGAAATAGAAATGTTTTTGACAATTACACTGTGTACTTATATTTAAACTGCGTACTTATGCTAAACTGAATTGTTTGAAATGAAACTGTTTTTGACATTGAAACTGTACTTAAGTTAAATTGAATTGTTTAATATTGAACTGTTTTGACATTTAACTGTGTAAACAAAATCTATACTTATACTAAACTGAATTAGCTGAATTAGAACTGTTTGATAAACTGAATAGATTGAAATAGAAATGTTTTGACAATTAAACTATGTACTTATGCTGAACTGAATTGTTTGAAATAGAACTGATTATTTATTTAAAAATGGATTTGGCATTAAATAACCTACAAAGGTTGATATGCCATAAAACCCAACCAACCAACCAACCATCTTCTCCTCCCTGTTATTAGTAGAGTAAACTGGGTTCCTTTGCCTTGGTTAAGCAACCAGTCAAGGAGAAGTTTAAACCAGTTTTATTTAGCTTGAGAAATTAACCTTGTGTCACTTACTGTCCGTATCGAAGGATTCGGGTTTAATATTCAATCCGAAAGTTTACAGACAGTAATTGTTATAGCAAAAGAACAGCAATTATAGAAAAAAGATTTTTTTTCCATTTTATCTTATATTATGAAATTGATATTGCTCAGTAAAAATGTCCTAGACATTTTTGGAAAAATATTTTGGAAATATTTTATAATTCGAGAGACAATTAAGAAATTCACCGCTTTAAAGATATTTAACCTGGCTTTTAGCCCAATGCAATAATATTGTGTGATTGTTTTAAGTCATCAGCTTAAAGAAAGACCTCCAAACAGATTTAATCGTATTTAATTAGGCGTAAATAATTATTTTTGCATCACAAAGCAGTTATTATTTTTTTCTTTTGAAGTTAGAAAATTTGATTTTTTATGAATGGTAACACTTTGCAGCCACATGGTTTCTCAGTTGTTATCCTTAGAGACGCACTCAAAATCTTTGACATTCACCTCTTAAATACAGATATTGAGTATGCTCACTTTCACCCACTGATAAAAAAAAATCTGTAGCAGAAGTGTACCTATTTTCAGTGGGGAGGGTGAAGTTCCCGTGGCTTAGTGGCAAACATGCAGGACTTGTAACATTGTAGTAAACGAGTTCGAACTCCAGTTGCGTTATTGTGTTCACTTTCGGACTTATACCTTGAAGAAAAAGGCATGAATCCACTTATCCCAAGCTATGGGTTTAATAGTACCACTACTGTTCTTCTACAACGTGGCTTTGGATTTAAATAACCCACGAAGGTTGATATGCCATAAGAAATAAAGAAACTATTTTCAGTGAAACTACCTTTGCATTATTCAGAATTTTATGAATCATGACTAACGGTCAAGTCACCCTGACAGCATGAGTTCGAGTCGAATCACCAAAGTTAAGTAACGATAAGTCTGTCTAGTACTTAGATGAGTGACCAGTTAGTAACAGCGAGTACTGTGAATAATCTAGGGTCTGTTTGTTTAATAAAGGAAAGCTTAGTAAATAACAATTAGAAGTATCATGCTGTTTCTAGTGTTTTAGAATCCAAATGATATAGAGTATGGTTTTCAGTCTAAACGTCTGGTTGCGGAGGTACATTTGACATTCATACAACCGGAAGGTAAAAAGTTAAACTCATTCTTAGTTTTTTTCTACTGTAAAAAAATAATATATATATTCAAAGTATTTCAATAGTTATGTATTTACATTCGTATTAATTGGTGAAAAGAATTTTGTTTACCTATAGCTGAACAAACAGTTTGATTTGAAGCTAACAAATTTGGTACGTATACTTATGTCCAATAAGTATACATTGGAGGTGTGATAATAATAATAATAATAATAATAATAATAATAATAATAATAATGGCCTGAATTCCAGGTTATGGTTGCATTCATAGATTCTATTTGAAAAAATTCTCGTCTATTGATAGATTTTCTTAGCAACTAAATAAATGCCAAGAAGAAGCAAACATATGTGAATGGATGACAAAAGAGAAAACTTCCATAATCCAAAAAGATATCCAAAAAGAAACTATACCCAGCGATTATTGACCAATAACGTGTTTACCAATGATGTGGAAAACTCTCTAACTGCACAGATAAAGGAAGAAATATTTTACTCACTTTTATGCAGTAGAGTATTTCCGGAAGAATAGAAAGGAGGCTGCAAGAGAATAAGAGGAACAGATAACCTACAATATATGGATAAGCACAACCTCAAAGAGGCCAAAACAGGGTAGAAAATGTAGTCATGGCATAGATTGAATACAAAAATACCTATGGTATGGTCCCACAAACTTGAATTAAGGAATTTTTGAAAATATACAAATTATCCGAAAAAATCATAAACTTTATCACGAAAACCATGGAAAACTAGAAAGTGGAATAAGCAGCTGAAGAACCAACTTTAGCAGAGGTAAAATCCAAAGAGGCATCTTTCATGGAGATTCAATCTCGCCACTGCTGTTTATTGTTGCAAAGATACTACACAATTATATACTTAAGAAATGTACAAGAGGATAAAAATTACAAAGTAACGGAAAAAGATATACTACCTTCTGTCCATAGATGATATCAAGATATTTGCCAAAAATGAAATGAACTCTCATACAAACTATAAGAATCTACAGCCAAGATAGATTTTGGACCGAAAAAATATGCCATACTGATTATGCAAAAAGGAAAAAAGTGAAAGAGCGGAAGGAATAGAACTACCAAATCAGGAAAGCACTGGAACACCCGGAGAAAAAGAAAATTACAAGTATTTAGGCATATTGGAAATGGACACCATCAAACCATGAAGGAAAAGAAAAAAATGAAAAGAGTACCTCAGAAGAACAATAATAATAAAAGACTTAAAAACCATTATTTAAACTATAAGACTATACAGTCTGGATATAGGAATGGAATTTCGTCTGGAAAATATGCCATACTTATAAAGAAAAAAGCGAGACGAGAAACAACGGAAGGAAAATAACAACCAAATCAGGAAAGCATTAGAACTCTTGGGATGAGGAGGGAAGAAAATTACAAATAACTTGGAATATTGGAAGCCAGCACCATCAAACAGAGATGAAATGAAAAGTAAGAAAGTTCCTTAGAACAACAAGAAAATTTCTCCATACCGAGCTCTGTAGCAGAAACCTTATCATAGGAATAAACATCTGGGCATTTCCTCTTGTAAGATACAATGGACCATTCTTAAACTGGACAAGAGTGAAAATCTGATAACTAGACAAAGAAATTAATGATGATACACTGGCCTTGCGCCCAAGAGATGATATATACAGACTATACGCGTCAAGAAAAGAGAGAGAAAGAAAACTCTCCTGCTTTTGGATTACGTAGATATATGACAAGGACTCTAGGAATACATTTTTAAGAGCAAATACTAATTTAAGCAGCCGGTAGCAGCATTTGTAACATATAGATAAATAGAAAAGCAACAAAACCAGAAAAAAGAGATGAGATAAAAAAAAAAAAAAAAAAAACACTGTATGGATATTTCAATCGAAAAACACAAGAGATTGCACACAAGAAGACATGGACATAGCTAAGAAAGAGAAACCTCAAGAAAAAAGGTGAATCAGTACAAAACGATGCCATAAGAATCAATTATGTTAAAGCGTAAGTTGATAATTCGCAACAGAAAAGCAAATGTAGGTTATGTTGAGACAAAGATAAAACAGCTAATCCCATAAAGCAAATGCTTCAAACTTAGCACAAAAGGAGTACAAGACTAGGCACGAATGACTGGGGAAGGTGATCCATTGGGAATCGTGAAGGAGATTAAAATTCGATCATACTGCCAAATAGTATAAGCAAAAAATAGAATCCGTCCAAGAGAATTAGACGCATAAAACTTACTGGGATTTATAGATACAAACGGATCACCTACTCTCGACCAGAAGATCAAATCTTGTGTTGATTAATAAGAAAAAATCTCAATTAGTGGATTTTGCAGTTCTGGCCGACTACAAAAATTATGAAAATTTATGAAATTAAAAGAAAGTATAATATATATATATATATATATATATATATATATATATATATATATATATATAATGGGAAGGGTTTATTAAATAAAAACGTCAAAATTTTTGTTAACTCAGTGAATTACCAAATGCTGGTGCTCTGGGATCATTTGAAAAATAATCACTATTGTTTTTTTTTAATGTGGACGCATTTAAACCTGGTATATATAGGTAAGAGTTCCTCTGCCAACCGACTTTTCTGCTACTCCACTATTATACCGTTTGCTTTAGTAATTTTCTGCACAAATATAAACATTTCTAACTGCAGGGGAAATCAATGAATATTGTATTTTTGACATGATTTACCAAAATTTCTTCACTCAATCTGTATGTTGCACACTGAAAAGGACGAATGATGGAATTGTCAGACATCTGGAATTAATGTTCCACTATACAGACTGATAGGATAAAAACAACAAAAATGAAGATGAAAGAAATAGTAATCAAAATTATTATTATTATTACTATTTTTTTTATTATTATTATTGATGATAATGGTAATACCGTACTAACAAATCGTATATGCACGAACCAGAAACTGTTTCAGGAAATGACACCTATAAAATTCTCTGAAATGCAAATAGACCCCTCAGTCTCAGTCAGAAGGCCAGACCTAGTGTTGATTTAAAAAAAGAAAAAAAAAACTGTTATCTAACAGATTTTTCTGTTCCAGTTGACCACGGAGTGAAAATGAAAGAAAACGAAGAGAAATAAACAAATACTTGGATCTTGCCAGAGAGCTGAAAAGGCTCTGGAGCATAAAAGTGATAGTGATATTAATTCTGGTTGGTAGACTGGGAACGACCCCCAAGGCCATGGAAAAAGACATGGGAGATCAGAGGGAGAATCGAGACCTTCCAGATCACAATACTTTTAAGATCAGCTAGAATACTGAGAAGAGTCCTGGAGATCTGAGCAGACTTCAGCGAAAAACCACCAGTTTAAACTGGAGAGAGATATTCACAAAGAATAAAACAATAACAATGCAAATTAAGAAATTCTTAAATAAGGAAAATAAAAGGTTATATTTGGGTTGCTATAAATGCCTTGGTAATATTTTTGCGATAGAAATATTTTATAAATGTGGGAAAAAGTGATCTGTTAGTAATCAGAAATTAATGCAAGTTTTATTGATAAAATAGGAAAATTATATGAAAATTATATGAATAATTTGAATATATATATTTCCAATGATTTTACTACAAAATGTAAATTTTTTGCAGACTCATTACTATAGAAATGCATTGTAAATTGCTTCACTCTAGAAATGCATTGAAAATGCGGATAAAAGAATTGACACTGCTGCTTTTATTGTTATTATTATTATTATTATTATTATTATTATTCGTAATATTTTTGCGATGAAATATTATTATTATTATTATTATTATTATTGTTGTTCTTGTTGCTGCTGTTGTTATTATTAGTAGTAGTTGTAGTAATAATACAATCATTTTCAATTGCAATATTGCCGTGGCATACAATGTGAATAGTTTATAAATCAGTGGATATTTTTACCTGGACATTTCCCGTCGTATTATGTATCTTCCTTTAGCTTGTGACTGAGATAGGCGATGATGTTGTCAGCTTTTCAAACTCAAGGCGTTTGTTGATATGTTGGACTTTTTTAAAACACTATTTTTAAACAAAACATTGTTCATTAATGCAAAGTGGCAGATAGTTTGCAGCAAGCTTAAAACAATATGTTCGCATTCGCAGTTTTATGCAGCATAGCCAAAGCCGGCCAAAGCATAATGCAATTGAAAAAAAAGAAAAAAAAAAGAAAAAGAAAGTAATCTATGCATAAGAGCGCTTTCATTTGATCTAATAGGATCCCGTTTCAAATCTCATATGAAAAAATATCTACCAAGAGTTGATCCTTTCATTTTATTTTTAGTTACTTTTCATCGAAATAAGGCTAACTTAATAATTGTAAAATTTTAAACGACTAGAGCAGTACGATGAAATAAAAAAAAAGATGAAAAAAAAATTTGTACATACAATATATAACGGCAATGTTTCAGCTAAAAAATCCGATCAAGAGTCTATTCATTAAAAAATTGATTTTCAAAATTTGACAAATTTACCCAAACGCGATGGGTAGCAGGTTTTTCTCGCAGAATAATTACCGCTAGATTTATATTGTGTGCTCCATTACTGTGACCGAGTGTCACACTAAGCTCAGCTGACTAAAAATAAAAATAGAAATAATTTAGGGCGCCTACCAAAAGGAAATGTTTCAGAAGCGGGCTTCGAAGACTAATTTATTTCGATCCTCATTAACTATCCCATTACCATTTTCACGCACGAGACTAAACTAACCTTAGCAAAGGTACCTCATAACACAACGGGTGGCATATTCTTCTCACAAAATAATTCAGTAAAGAAGTAATTTCAATCTACTCTAGATGTCCCACTACTAAAGCTCTGACCGAAAGAAAAAATAGCTAGATAATTTTAAGTTGTGGAATATGATGGTGACAGTAATACCGAATATAGTCAGAGCACACTTAACAATCTCAAAAAACCGAAAAGAATTGAGATTGTCAAGATTCCAACACTGCTGAGATCGGCGTGAAAACTGAGGGGAACCCAGGAGAGATGAGGAGACTTGCTGTCACTCGGACTTCTGTGAAAATTATCATTTACTAATGGTGTGAAAAAGTCAAGAGCAAAATAATTACAATAAAGTTATAACAAATGCATCTATCACGAGTCAATGATTCTAAAGTATAGTACGAATTTGATCGGGAGTCGGAATTTGATCCTCACAGAGTCTCCCACGATTATCTTCTTGTGTCAGATGCAGCTAAACTTAACGAATAACTTAGAGTCCCTCATTGCATGGATGGATAGCAAGCACATCTTACAGGTTAATTCGCTCGTAAACAGGGAGTTTGATCTACTCTGTATGTCCCTCGAGTGTAGCTTTGTCATAGTTAACTAAGTTTATTTGAAAATAGAATAGAAGCCTCCTCCTCCTCCCCCCCCAAAAAAAACCCAAACAAACCTAACTGCACCTACCGCGAGGCCATGGTTAGGGAGTATGCAACACAGACAGATGTATTTGTTTGGATATAAAGTTTGAGCCTCACTTCGTGTTCCACTATATCAGACTCGGCTAAACTTAAACAAAAGCTGAAAGCGATTCATAAAAAAAATTGTTAGGAGTGTAATCATTTATGGGTGATTCTGTAATACTTGATAATATCCGTTTTAATCGTGTAACATTTCTCTAAAGATAATAAAATTCTGGTATCTTTGTTTTATGAGAAAATGAACTTTTTATTAAAAAATGGTCGGGAAGTATTTATTTATGGGTGATACTGTAAACAACTATTATCTTATCAAATTGTAAGATTTTTCATTATACATATTATCTATCTCTGACACCCGTTAGTCTCGTGAGACTATGGATCAGCCCCAAGATCTCAGTGCAGCCCTGGGAAAAGTTGTATGATGTACGACAGTTAATCATACAAGTTGTTTTTTTAAATCTCTACGACACGGATACTGTTGAAGGGAAATACCTTAATATCAAATATACCATTTAGTAAACCAACACATTAAAATTCCTAAAGGGATACAGAGTTTAACTAAAAGCACTTTGTGGCGCAGTGAGTAACATGTTCATTTCATAAATAGTTTTCTACGGTAGTGAGCTTGATCAATGGGCAAGCCATTCGTGTTGACCTCGTGCCAGGTTAAACTTTGCTTCGGTTGAGCTTCTTTGTTTAAAAGTATATCAACATTCGTGGGTTATCTTAATACCAAAGCCAACCTTGTAAAAGAAAAGTAGTGGTAGTATTTTGGCTATAACTGGGGGGGGGGTAAGGGAGTTCATACCTTTAGTATTAGTTCGAAAGTGAACGTAATAGCGTGACTGGAGTTTGAACTTTCCTACTACAATGTCGCTGTCTAGCACGTTAGCCATGGGGCCTCCCTCGAAGCTTTGCTAAGTATAAAAAGGTTATCGTTTCATGCTAATATTATTTAGAAATTCACTTGGATAAAAATAATGAAAGAAGTTTATTGTCATATGATCTCTCGACTTATGGAATTTAAGAATACTTATTGCATTAAAGAAGTTTCATAAGTTTAAAAAGCAAAAGGTACTCGGGATTATTTTAAGTGAGGAAACCTGTTTTGGCCATTTAAGAAAGTTAGATTGAATGTATTACACACCTCTTCAGACAAAAGGGAATCCACAATTTATCATCTCTAGTTGAATAGCCTCAGTCTACTCTGGCACAAGACTATGGTAGCGGAAGAATCCAATGAATATTGATTTCATTATCGTAACGAGTTTGTTGTTATCGTACCACATTAGGCGTTTATAAGCCTATTTTAGCCAAGAATTGAGGCATGGTAGTAGGACACTTCTTGAGGATCGAACTTATATTATCGAATTTATCTGCGCCAGTGATTCCTAAACTACGCGCCGCAGCTCACTTGTGCAGAGTGAAATATAGTTAATTGCGCTTCGAAAAACAATACACAAAATCAGCATAAAATAAAAAGACTTTTAGTTGAACATGTAACAATTTTCGAACAGAAATTAAAATTTTTATTTTCCATCAATGCATACAGAATATTATCATCAAATGCGAAAAATTTTCATAAAGATTTTACGTGATATTCGCATGAAATTATTAAATGAAGAAGAATTAGCTTTTATTCCTAATGGAGTGAACTTAAAACTAAGCATTTGGGATTTCTATTTGACAATTCTTTTGTAGCAAAAAAAAAAAAAAGGTTTACCTATTTTGGTCTACACCTTTTTAGCTTTAAACTAAAAAAAGAACTTCAACGTAAAAATTTTTTTTAAAGAAAAACTCAGAGCTTAAAATAAGTTTCATTGTTCAAAATGGCAGATAACATACAAACCATTGGACACAAACACACAGAGCACGTTTCTTTTTGCTATACAAATAATCAAAAACAACACGACGTCACGATTTTTAACGCTGAATTCTACAGTCAGCTATTTCAGATTCAAATTCAAAGCACCAACCTTTATGGTGAAATACATTTGTAATTGTTCTTGTTTGTTGGTCTATGAGTTACGAAGCAATAACTGTGATTACTCAACTGTTATGTATGCAAACAAACAATTGTGTAAAAGAATTTTGCTCTAATCTTTGTACGAGATCTTAAAATCAGGAACAATGCGAAAAATGGTTTTAGCTTCTAATTATCTGTTTTGTCGTAGTTTTTATTCGAGAACCAATACTGTATTGAATCAATTAAATTCAACTCTTTTGATATGAAGTTTGACTTGTTTAAAATTTGAAATCCAACTTTTCTAAATTGAAGTTCAACCTTTTCTTTTTGGTTTGAAGTTCAAATTATTAAAATAAAAGCTAAAAAGTAGTTTTCCATTAAATGTAAAATGAGATATTCTTTTTTGTTCTTTTTTTTTGTTCTTTTTTTTTTGTTCCTTTTTTTTTTTTACTAATTTATTTTCAAAGAAAAACTCCCGTACATTGAAGAGGAAATGAGAGTCTGTCTTATGTGTCACTTAACATAAAAAAACGTCTGGAAGAAACATCAAACTCACGTTTCTCATTGATAACTAAGTTTTCGTATTTCCTCTTAATCGGTATAACTGTACAATATACAATACCTATGAAGCATATCATTCCATTTCTTCATACACATTATAACATCTTTTATTATTCCGTAACGGCGTCTCTCGTATTGCGGAGGTTAATGAGTTAGATTTGTGTCGTGAGTTCTATCCTCACTGGGTGTCTCACCGTTGTAACCTTCCATAAGACTAGTCTAAGATTAGTAGATATGTAGATCAATCTGTTCATATCGATACTCATAAAGCTACATATGCGGGACAATAAGAGTGAATCAAACGCATTACACAAGCAATACGGCTTAAAAGACATTTTTCTGAACCACCACGCCATAGAAGGTATCTATCTATCTATCTATCTATCTATCTATCTATCTATCTATCTATCTATCTATCTATCTATATTAGCTTATCATCAATATTTAGTTTAGTCTGTCAGTCTGTCTGTCTGTCTGTCTGTCTCTCTCTCTCGATATATATATAAACATGTTTGGTTGAATACCGCGGGTTGTTTCTTTTTTAAAATCTTCAAGCGAAGACGTTCGAGTTTTCTTGCTATTCTTCTTATGTTTGGGTCAAAATGGTGAAGAAAGTAATCTATTCTAACCCAAGCGCTTTCCAAATAAAGTACTAGTCCAAGCACTTTCCTAATAAATATAAATAAAACTCATAGTAATAAACAAACTAACACAACCCTCGAAGATAGCCAGTGAAATAGTCGAAATATCGGGTACTTTCTTCACCATCTTGACCCAAACATAAGAAGAATAGCAAGAAGATTCGAACGTCTTCACTTGATTGTAAAAAAGAAACAATCCGCGGTATTCAACCAAACAGTTTTAGATAACGACTGCTGCCTAAGTATTCAATATAATATATATATATATATATATATATATATATGTATGTATGTATGTATATATATATATATATATATAAATTTCATATATATATATATATATATATATATATATATATATATATATATATATCAGTCTGTTCGCATTTTAGCAGCGATAGCTTTTTTTCATTCCAGAGTATACTCTGGGTTTAATTCCTCATGAGACTCGAATTCTGAATGATAAAAAACGTTGCTTCTCCAACAAATAGCCTTGGTTTTCTTCCAGTATGGTTTGCTTCCATTATCTTCTTTGTCAACCATCTGGACTTGACACATTATATCCAACTTTTAGTGATAGACATTGCAAAACTACAGGAACACTGTTCGATTCATAACTCTCCAAAAGTTCCAACAGTACGTATTATCACCATTACAAACTGTAAGAATAAACACCTTCCAAAGATGCGACCAAAAGGTTTTCGGTGAGTTCAGAATAATTTTACCGTCTTGATTCACCACAATCTAACATATAATTTAATGTAATCTAATTCAATGTGATAGCGTATGAAGACCAGAATAGAGGGAGTAGCGGAGCCAGTTAGTCTACAATTTTAAAGCAGGGCTATTCCTCCGATTAGAACGTTTTCTTTCTTTTTTTCTTTTATGGAATATCAACTTTCGTTTGGTTTGTTCGGATTAGTTTCTCCGCACCACTATATAGTATATAATTCGATAGATACACCAATTTAGTATACTAATCTTCAAGAATTTACGTTTACTTGTGGATGATAAATTTCATTCAATTGATTAGATTTTGTATCTCAATTGCCGTAGCTATGATAAGTAAAAATATTGTTTGTTTGATACATTCGCTTTAATTGTTGAGCACTACAATTAAAGCTTTTTAAGTTGGATGTTTGAAAAGTGCTCCTTACAATGCCATAAAGATCTGCAATACAAGTGGTTGTTATTTGGATGAATCAAGATCCGAGAAGAACCATCATATGAATAATATGTATCGTCACAGCAATAGGAAAATGATTATTGTCGACATAAGAGATGATGAAGGTAAAAATATGGTTTGAAACTTAATGTAACCACAATGCAAAGAAAGTAAGCAATTTTGGATTCATTAGATAAGTAGATTAGAAAAGGCAGACGTTTCATTTAAGAATAAGCAGGAACGCCCCTAATTCACCTCAAAACATAAGGATAAAAAATTGATTATCTATCAAATGGAGAGTGATGAATCAAAATTTAATAGGTTTAGATCATATGGTCCGCAAGATAAGGATAGACAAATAATGCTACGTGTATTGAATTATGGTTCATCTCATAAAATTCAATGTGATAGTGTGTGAAGGCCAGAACAGCGAAGCCATTTAGCCAACCATTTTTAGGGGGTTTACTCCTCTTATAAGAATGTCTTTGTTTTTTTTTCTTTCTTTAAGAGTATATAAACCTTCGTGGGTTAATGCTAAAGCAATCCCTGTAGAACGGCTGAGATACTATTTAACCCATTGCTAGTGGGGATAAGGAGGTTCGTGCCTTTCCCAAGAGTATTTGTCTAAACGTGAACGTAATTGTACGAATGTAGTTCGAACTCGCTTACGTCGAGACTGCAGTCCAGCACTTATATATATATATATATATATATATATATATATATATATATATATATATATATATATATATATATATAAGCACTTGATGTCCCTTACATGAGGTGCGCACAGTCATCAGACAGAAATGCACACCACATGAAACTTCAAGTAACGAACTTCTACTGTTTATAATTATAATATTTCAAAGGTTTTATTCGCACGTCAGGTTAGCTTGTCTAAAACGGTATCTTTTCATTGACTCGAATCATTCAAATTATAGATATCTAATTTATAATACTAGACGACCCATAAATTTGTTGAGTTCTCGTAATAATACTGATGTACGATAATATTTAAGAAGAAGGGGCAGAGTCAAATAAGTATTTTATGGTGGTATCCGTTAGATCAGGAAAATCGGTGATTTTCACAGGAACTATTATTCAGTTGCAAATTGGACTGGATATTACCTTATTCTCTAAAAAGCATTTTAAGGGCATTACTCTGATAAAATTCTTCCTATGATGTGGCATTTTTACTGACTTAATGTTATATACATATGTACATAATGAGAATTTTTATTATATATCATTATATATAATTAAAGTTATGCTATTAAACATCCAATTGTATCGAAGTGTCGCAATAAACAGACTAATCACCTGGATATCAGCCCCATCAAAGACTTAGACCCCCAAATCTAAATCAACATCAGATATAAGCCCACAAATACGAATGATCAATCACTAAAATAAATTTATGGAAATAATCCCAATGAAAGGCTAAAGGAATCTCAGGAAAAGGCCAGAATTTCCAATGATGACTTTCAAGGCAGATTTTTTCTAGATGACTGAGGCTACATAATCTCTTGCATCTATTTCTTCGAATTTCATTTTGCTCTGTCCTAAATATTTGCTACACACACACACACACAATGAAAAGAGTGTATATTTTACAAAATAATAATTTTTGGGGCAGCATATTCTCTTTCTCTTCCCTTGTCAATACGCTTAACTTAGGGGGAAGTTAATCCCATAAATCAACCATTATACAGAAAAAAACTTCCGACCATAATCCAGTGAAAAACTATGCATTAGGGCTATGATTTATTGATCCCCCCTGGTCTGTGCATATATATATATATATATATATATATATATATATATACATATATGCGTGTGTGTGTGTGTGTGTGTGTGTGTGTGAGAGAGAGAGAGAGAGAGAGAGAGAGTATTATAGAAAGTTTTGAGGGCTGCAAGAAAAATGTGTTGGGTAAAAAGAATGAGAAAAAAAGGGGAAATGTGAAGTTTAACATACCTGTTTGTAAGTGCGGCGGCTTGCACGAACCTCGAGCAGCAGACAGATGAAGGAAGAAAAACGAAGCCGCGTGTGATCTGCTTTGTGTTTTATATACTTGAGGGTAATGCGACAACTGCAGTTCCTTTATGCATTCATTCGTGGATATACACACACCCAAGATGTGCGCAAGAGTACATACGTATACTCATATAGTTGCTTATACATACTTTCAAATAAATTTTCTCATTAATTGGCTGATATCAACACATGTTCGTAAACACACTCACATACGCACACATTCTTAAAGAGATGTCTCATAATTTCTTATTAAAAGTATGAGGCTCATTGTAATGTTTTCCTTTCCTCTTTCTCTCTCTCTCTCTCTCTCTCTCTCTCTCTCTCTCTCTCCCTTTCTATTTTCTTCCCCTTACCCACACCGATACATGGCCCAGTGAATGCAATCAGTCTTGGGTAAGAATAAAATTAATTTTTTTTGTTCTTTATTTTAATTTTTTTGTAATATAGTCTTTAGGATTTTTCATCGCGCCACTGTGACAGCCAAGTGAGACGACAGAGAGAGAGAGAGAGAAAAGAAAGGGGAAGAGAATTAAAAAAAGAGAGAGAGAAAAAAAAGGAGAGAAGAAAGAGAAAGGAAGAGCGAGAAGGGTAAGGAGGTAAAGAGAAGGTAAAGGGAGAGCGAGAAAGAAAAAAAAGATTGAAAGTTATAGAGAGAGGGAAGAGAATTGAGGATATAGAAGAGAGAGAAGGAGAAAAAGAAATTGCTCTTCGAAGAACCAGATGACAAAAATGTAAAAAAAAAATGTGCGGGGGAGAAGGAGAAAAAGAGGTGAGAAAAATTAGAAGGAGGAGGAGGAGGTGGAGGAGGAGGAGAAGTAAGAGAAAAATAAGGAATGTAAGGAAGGAGGAGGAAAGATGGGTTAGGGGTGACTGTTCAGATCTTTAATTAAATGATTTCTTCTGCGGTTATAATTACACCAATTTCTGACCTAATTCTAAGAGCTGTACAACCTGGAGACCTCTGGTAAATGTCTTAATAACTTTTGCAAAATTATGGCAACACCACTACCAAGAACAACAATAACAAAAGCAGCAACAATAGCAACAGCGAAGAAAAAAAAACCTTTAGGACGCATGATTTTAAAATCTGTTCACTAGATAGATGTCTTTTAGAGAATCATTAGGGTGTCATACCTCACTTAGTAAAGTCAGTCTTGCTTAAGACTCATTCATAATACTAAAAGCTATAATGTGAAAATTTAAGAACGTTTACAAAATTCACTGAATTACCGAAAGTGATTTTTAGAACCTACAAACCGTACGTTTTAAAATCTTCATCCAATACTTGAACTGAATCGGTAAACCTTCCCTTACTAAAGTTTCTCCTGAACCTAAGAATTTCCACCAAAGCTAATGCATCGGCTGCTTCTTACAAATAATCATTATATCTCTTTTTTCATATCATGTAAAACTTGTAGGAAATCCACTAACATATTATTATGTTTATTCTAATAGTAGTATAACTTTAAAAAGATTTCTACGAAGATTGAATAATGTGGATCAGTGATTACCAAATTCACACATTTTAAGCTCAAGCATACTTATAATTGAGTTGGATTACAGTAAATGATCACATATACAGATCGATATAGAGATTGCCCTGTCTGCTGGGGTTGTAGACTACACAGACTGCTTCTCTGCAGAAGGGTCAGGCCGCCCCCAACGAGTGTCCTGATTATGACACTAGACAATCTGATGATAAGGTTCCAGTAATGCTGGAACTTTGGGGGATGCAGATTACCCATTCATTGCCATCGCTCACAGGTCCACTCTGACCCGGAGTGGTAGCACCTGGTAGGGTCCTATCTATGTGTCAAATAGAACAAAACTGCGTACTTGTGCTGAACTCAACTGCTTGAAATAGAACTGTTTTGACATTTAAACTGCGTATTTATGCCAAACTGAATTGCTCAAAATATAATCGTTTTGCCATTTAACTGCATACTTAGGCTAAACTGAATTGTTTAAAATGGAACTGTTTTTGACATTGAAACTGTACTTACCCTAAACTAAATTGTTTCAAATAGAACAGTTTTGACATTTAACTGTGTATAAACAAAAGACAATTCTTACATTAAACTGAATTGTTTGAACTAAAACTGTAAGACTAAACTGAATAGGTTGAAATAGAAATGTTTTGACCATTAAACAGTGTACTTATGCTAAACTGAATTCTTTGAAATAGAACTGTTTATTCGTATAAAAATGGATTTGGCATTAAATAACCTACAAAGGTTGATATACCATAAAACCCAAACAAACAAATAATATTGATTAATATATTCACAAGTTCCTAAATTGGGAGTATATCAACATTATTGTACCTGATAACCAGGTTGAAATCAGCTATGTCCTTTCGAATAGTGTTGTAATTTTCTTATCCAACAGTATATATATATATATACATATATATATATATATATATATGTAAGTTGGGAACCGTTGTTGAGGGTGACCGGAAGGCTCCCTTTACGATAGCTACTAAACCAAGGTGTAGGGGAGGGCACTACTCCTTTCCCTGGATTGCTTCACTTTACCCTTGATCCCTACCTTATAATGCTGAGTGTTAAGCAAGGAGGCATCAAGTACCATTTTTTGTGTCTTTGGTATGACTCGACCTGGGATTGAACCCAGGTCTCCCTGGCCATTGCCGAACACTCTAACACACACACACACATACCTATATATGTATAAGTCTTAATATTCATTGGTACGAAAAATGAAATCGTCGAGTCGAATTCAAATTCTTGTTGATCGACGATGTGTTCTTGGGAAAAAAGATAATCCATATTTTCTAACATGCATATTTAAAAGCTTCGGTAGATTTGACTCTTTCGGATTGTATATATATATATATATATATATATATATATATATATATATATATATATATACCAAGTGCAATAGGCAATAGGGAGATAACAATAAATGAAAAAAAAAGAAAAAATTTATTTCATATTTTTTTATCGAAACTATCAGAAGACGTTTAAAACAATGTAAACAGATTAATTAATTAAAAAGGGTGGTGGGGAAAATGAGAATGGTACTACAACACCAACGGGAAGGAAAAATAATTAAAACCACTCCTAGTCAAACAACAATTATGTTCTATTAAATTTGAAGGGTGCTTTGGATTTTGCTTGCACAGAGTTGGTTTGTAAAATAAGATATAAAGTACCTTTAGTCGTCCTAGAGGCACTTTACATCTTTAGAGTTTAGAGTTACATTTTTTGAAATAACATTTTAAATGTAAGCAAAAAATTTCTAAAACAGTGGTTTCCAACCGATTTTGGGCCATGCCCCACTTTGGAATTTCTAAGATTCTGATGCCCCCCACTGTAATATTTAATTCTTACATATTCATTAACTTGGTCTCAAAACAAGCCGCACCAAAAAATTATCATGCCTCACCGGTTGGGCATCCGACCCACGTCGGAAATTACTGACTTAAAATGAGAGAATATTATTGCTATTGTTTCTTTGATACTTTTATCGTTAAATCTTTAGAGGGTAAATAAAAATTTAAATTAAAACGATACTGCTTTCTTGAAATTTTTTCAACTAAAAAATTGTTCTGTAACTGAGCAATAATTATGAAAAATAAAAACTCATCGGAGACAAAAAAAAAAAAATCATGAAATGTTTTAAGCCTTTCACCAGTATATGGCTACATAGTTTTATAAAGTAATTTAAATGTAAACAAAAAAAGAAAAAAATTCATCAAATAAAAGAATACTTTCATTTGAATTAATTGGTGAAAGCTTTCAACTACAAATATGGACTTATCTTTTTATTCTTAGCTTGCTCTTCTCATCATACGTACAATCTCACATGTATTTCTAAAATCCCTTTAGTCCGGTCATAGACTGGGTACTTCTGTTTATATATATATATATATATATATATATATATATATATATATATATATATATATATATATAAGTGTTGGTTGTCACTATCTCACTTCATGGAATGAAATATATGCTATTAGATACATATAAAAACTAATATATATATATATATATATATATATATATATATATATATATATATATATCTTTGATATATAGTTCTTTGATGAAATTTCAACTGCAGAGCTTGCTCTCGAGAAATTTTATTATTCTTTTGAGTTATTCTTTTCTAATTTTTTCTTTCATTTCTGCTTGTTTGATGATGTCTGCTTTCAATATTCCCAAGTACTTGTAATTTTCTTCCCTCCAATATTCTGATGCTTTCCTGATTTGATAGTTCTATACTTTCGTTGTTTCTCTTTTCTCCTTTCTCATTATCAACATGACACGCTTCTCAATGTCAAATTCCATTCCAATATCCTGGCTGCATATTCTTATTGTTTGTATTAAGTTGTCCCGTTCTTTTTCATTTTTGGCAAATATTTTACTATCATCCATGTACATTAGGTGTTTTTTTTGTGATTTTGTAAATTTTTAGCTTTCAGTACATTTCCTAAGTATATAATTGAGTGATATCGTTGCATTAAGTAATAGTAGAGGCAAGAGTGAGTCTCCCAGGAAGATGCCTCTTTGGATTTTTGGCTCCGTTCGAGTTTGTTGTCCTCTTGCTAATTCCACTTTCCTGTTTTTCATAGTTTTCAGGATTAAGTTAATGAATTTGTCGGATATTTTGTACATTTTCAGAATTTTATTATCCAAGTTTTCAGGACCATTTTTTATGCGTTTTTGTTGTCAATTCGTGCAGTGGCTACATTTTTTCTTTGATGATATGCTGATCTATATATAGTAGGTCATCTGTTACTTGTGTTCTCCGGCAGCTTCCCTTATGTTCCTTAGAAAATAGTCTGCAGCATTTAAACGAGAAAAATATTTCTTCTCTTGTCTGTGTGGTTGGGATTTTCTACATTAGAAGTAAACAAGTTATTGGTCTATAGTTGCCGGGATAGGACTTTTGTGGGTCTTTCTGAATCAGGACAGTTTTCTTCTTTGTCATCCATTCCGGCATGCTTATTCTTGCCATTTACTCAGCTGCTGAGCCAATCTGTTGTAGATGGACATGAATATTTAAAACCTGAACCATGCCATCAAGACCTGGTGTTTTCTAATTTGGTATATACTTGAATGTTGATTTTAGGGAATCTTGTTGTTAGTTAAACTCGGGGCCTTCTTCAAGCCATTGTAATTCTTTCTTAATGTTATTTATCCACTTGACTTTTCTGTTATGTTCTTTCTGTTCTCATAACTTGCTCCAAAACGATTTTGTTTCTTATGTATCCGGTGTTTGATACATGAAAATATAACTTCTCTTTTTCGGTTATGTTTTTTATTATATGAACATTGTTTCTTTTTTCTTGTTTTAAAAGTGATGTTGTGGTGCTAGGTTCTGTGAAATTTAGGTTTTCAATATTTTAAGTTTCTGGTTGTTTAGGGAATTCTTGAGCATCATATTCACTACTTACTTGTCCATATATTTCTCGTATTTTGAGATCAGAAAACCAGCCTTTCTTGAATATAATTCTAGTTTGGTCAACAAGTCTTTGGCTTGTATTGAATTTGGGAGATTCTGTTCAAATTTTTATCATATTTTTCAATAACCTTTTTGTGTAGGATTGTTTTTGTTTTTGTTGTCTTCTCAAGTTCATTTTTTTCCTTTTGATGTCTCTTAAATGTTATTGCTTTGATCTTTGTGAGTGTACCTGAAATTATAACAATCAACATTCTCGGGATACCAATGACGTCTCCCATGATGACTATTAAGGGAACACCTGCTCATCATGACACCCAGATCTGATATCTGATTCCCACGTTGATTTTTATTTGTATTTGACATTTTTCATGGATTGTATATTGCGACTATACCAGGCCCAAGGGTTGATTATTATAGGTGTTCGCTCCTGTCACTAATGTGACCTGGTATTATTTCAAGAAAAAAACCCTTCAGCAGGCCATAAAAAATACTTGAATAAATAAAGAATATTTACACGTTTAAAATTTCCAAGCTTTTACTTGTATAAGTTCAATGAAATCTTTTTAAGCTGATTTTGTGGGTTTTAATTTTAATTCCTTATTTATGAAGCTAAATTTTTGTTGGATTAGGTTATTATTGTTACCACTATCTAGACACTTGCGTATCGTCCTTTTTAAGGGGTTGGAATAGGCTCTCCGTTAGCTGATAATTTGACCGCTGTGTGTGTCTCTTTATTGTATATATATATATATATATATATATATATATATATATATATGTGTGTGTGTGTGCGCGTGTGCTTGTGAGTGTGTATGTTATTAGGTATATATGCCATAATTATTTCACCAAATTCTAAATTAAAAATGATGAAAAGTTAGTTTACATTTGTGTAATTATTATGCATATAATTTCGTGGGATTTGCATGAGTGCAGCTATAGATGTGTGTGTGTGTGTGTGTGTGTGTGTGTGTGTCAGATATTTCTTTTCATGTCTCTCAGATGTGATCTTTATTAGCGTACGTGAAATTGGAACAGCCAACATTCTCATGAAACCGATCACGTCCCTCATGGTAGCTATTAAGGGAGCACCTGTCGATCATGACAGCCAGATCTATCAAAATAATTAGATATCTTTATACATAAACACGTTCAAACATGTACAAGGCACATGCGTCTAAACCTACACATATTACATACATAAATGCATACACGCACGAACACACGCATTTGCACACATACCCTCTTACATTCGTGCAAACATACATACATGCATATGCACATGCACGCATGAACTCACATACATCTATACACGAATAAATGCCTAGAACATAGAAACATCATTGTATGTAAATATGTTTTTGGGTTATGAATGCATAATATACAAGGTGTAACCAAGTCTAGACTCTTAGTTCTAAAATCAACTTCTGTAACATTACAAGACAATGGTTACTGATTCACACACACACACACACACACACACATATATATATATATATGAGAAAAAATGAAGATAGTAAGGAAATTAGATTGAACTGTTTCGCTATATGAATAGCGTTATCGGAATGAATTCATTATTCCACGTTTTTTTTGTTGAACAGTAAATTTATTCTGATAATGCTATTCATATTATAACTAATTTTCATACTATTTTTCTATTTTTTCGTGTCATTATATATATATGGAGAGACGGGCTTAGCGAAACAGTTATCGTCGTAGGCAATGGAATCGGCCACCCGAGTTCAAATTCTGGATGAAGCTTTTTGCGTTTTATTTCGTGCCACGGCTCTTGAGAAAGGTATGGATGCATCTGTTCCTTTCTTCAGTTGTAGGTAAATAGTTGGGCAGACTTGGTTTGGCAACCAGTCTAGGAAAAGGAAAACTCTGAATTCAAAATATTGTACTCCATTTTAAAATTGAGCTTGAGTCACATTCTATCCATGGCGGTGGGGTTAGGCTCACAGATACACACAAAAACACACGCAAACACACACGTACGCACGAACATACACATACACAATATATACATACATACATACATATATAAATATATGTGTGTTATACCGCATATATTCACGTATCATGTGACTTTCGGAGACAAGTTTTTGTCAAATATTAAGAAAATCATATCATCCTCCAGATACAAACTAAATAGTTGTCCAAAGATAGGCCTAGGCTAACTGGTACTCCTACAATTTCCATCTGCTAGATGTCACAATGTAAATCTCTGAAAAACGCATAATACATGAGTATATATATATATATAAATGAATAGGTCCACGAAGATGTTTATATTTTTTAAGATTCATTTATTTATTTATTTATTTCGTTTTTTCATGAGTATGTTTCGGGCTTGTTGCTTTCGTCGGAGAACATACATGGCATGAGGCCTTGTGAATGGAGTACTCAATGAGACTTGAATTCATTCGTGTTTGAACTTCAAACATATAAATAAATAAATAAATAGATAAATCTTTAAAACTATAAAACTCTTCGTGGACCTATTCATTCTAAAATATTTTTTCTCTTTGGACCTACAACGAAAATCTTTTTACATATATATATATATATATATATATATATATATATATATAGGAGGCTCGTTCAATAAATAAGGTGAATATTACATAAAGAATTGGCAATAGGAAACGTTTATGCATCTTTTTAAAGGAAATCAGTAGTTGTGGGTCTTTTCGTTACTCAGAACCAGTGGACTGACGGCAACACCTTTTTTTTTTTACTGACCGCTACACCCAGGTCTTTTTCTTTACCAGAGAGTCAGTGTGTTTTAACTACGTAGACTGTTTTTTCGACTTAGGCTTGTAGTGGCAAACCCATGTTTAGCCCATTTGTAAACATAAATATCTTTTACTAAAACATGTTTCTCCGTACACATCACACATTCTGTAAATTTCACATAGTTTGCACTTTAAACCACCAAAAATTTGATGACAGACCTCCGTTCAAGCCTGATGTACTGTTTAATTTTCAGGCATTTGAATTACCTAAAAACAAATATTTTTGCGAGATTAAAATAATTTTTACCCAAAATCAAATCCATTATCAAATCCATTTATGCGAAAAAATTCTGAAAAAAAATTTACTTTACTTTCCTAAAAAAAAATTCCCTTTATACATTGAATGACTCTCGTATATATATGTATTTATATATGCAATGGACCAATCACGAGAATTATTAGTAAACAATAACACATCAAACTAGGACAGTTTACGCAAGAAGAACTCGACTCAGTACAAAGAATAATTAAAAATAGAAAAGCCGCAGGGCTTGATGAAATACCCCTAAAAGAATGGAAGACCAGGCAATTCGACGACATACTTCTCCAACACTGTAATGCCGTATATAATCAAAATATAATAGACAGATGGACAAAAGGATGCATCCTTCCACCCCCGCTAAGAAAGGTGACCTCAGATTTGCCAGGAACTACCGAGGTATAACCGTTACATCCATAGCGGCCAAGATATACAATGCTCTACTATGCAACCGCAAAGAAACCAAAATTGAGAACATACTTAGGAAGAATCAAAATGGCTTTCGAAGAAAATAGATCCACGACGTCACAAATTTTGACTATCCGTCGAATTCTTGAAGGTGTATGTGCAAAAAGCCAAGAGGCAACAATATTATTTGTCGACTTCGCCAAGGCTTTTGACTCCATACATAGAGGGAAGATGGAGCAAATATAACTCGCCTACGGCCAACCCAAAGAAACCGTCGCAGCCATAATGATGCTATATAGAAACATGGAAGGAAAAGTCCGCTCCCCGGATGGAGACAGACTACTTCGACATTGTAGCATGTGTGCTGCAAGGAAACACATTAGCTCCATACCTCTTTATCATCTGTCTAGACTACGTGCTTAGAACGTCTATTGATAAAATGAAAGACAACGGTTTCAAGCTGATAAAGGAAAGAAGCAGAAGATACCCATACAAATAATTATGGATGCGGACTATACCGATGACATAGCGCTTCTGACAAATACACCCACCCAAGCCGAAACCCTGCTACATAGTCTGGAACGAGCCGCTGATGGCATAGGCATCCGCGTCAACGCACACAAGACAGGATATATGTGCTTTAATCAAAGAGGCAACATCGCCACACTAAACGGTAGCTCTCTGAAACTTGTAGACAACTACACCTAGGAAGCAGTGTCTCATTAACCGAGACAAACATCAACACGTGACTAGCAACGGCATGGACAGCTATCGATAGGCTATCGGTCATATGGAAGTAAGACCTGACCGATAAAATGAAACGCAGTTTTTTTTCAAGCAGCAGCCATGTCGATACTGTTGTATGGATGCACTACATGGATGCTAACTAAACGTATGGAGAAAAGGCTTGACGGCAACCACACAAGAATGCTGCGAGCAATATTGAACAAGTCCTGGAGGCAGCACCCCACAAACCAGCAACTGTACGGCCACCTACCACCCATCACGGAAACTATCCAACTTAGACGAACCAGACATGCAGGACACTGCTGGAGAAGTAGGGACGGACTCATGTGACATACTTCTGTGGACCCCTTCACTTGGACGAGCAAAGGTAGGACGACCAGCCAGAACCTACGTACAACAGCTCTGTGCCGATATAGGATGTAGCCTTGAAGATCTACCGGGAACGATGGACGATAGAGAAGGGTGGCGTGAGAGGGTCATGGAGATCCGCGCTGGCGGCGTGAAATGATGATGATGATGATGATGATATGCAAACGTGCTAACAGATGCTTAATTATATTCATATCTACTTTTTGTTTTTTGAATCGCGTTGACTGTATCGTAATGCAGTGAGCGTGTAATTTTAGTGATAGTTTTCCCTCACTTTACTTTCGCTTCAGTTCTGGTAAATTATGTAAGTAATTAAAAAAATATATTTTGTCAATACAAGCACATCAACTTGAACATAACTCCTTGAAAGTTAAGATTATATATATATGTGTGTGTGTGTGTGTGCGTGTGTGTGTGTTGAATAGGAAATGTACTTTAGTCTACATTATGAACAGAGTTTTTTTAAGAATAGATGTATTTATCCGACATACAAGATCTAGTTTAAGCTTTAAACCGACCTACGATGCTAAACCAGTTTGACACCCCTGCTCATTATCCACGTTGGGACTATTACAACTTGTGACATGATATAACGTCATAAAGAGCAACGACACAAAACTATATATGTATTTACCAACCCCTCTACACGAGCAAGTAAATTAATAGGTAAATTTTTTCAACGGAGTTTAACAGGTTTGAATTCAGAGTTTTCCTTCTCCTAGACCACTTGCCGTATCAAGGTTAAAGAACACAGTCTGCCCTACTGTTTACTTATAGCTAAAGGGAGAATAGTTGGTCGCATACACTTCCCAAGAGTATTTGTGTCATGTGAAATGCAAACAGCCTCGTCTAGGAATTGAACTCGAATCGCCATGTACATTTCCTACGACGATAACCATTACAATACGAGCGCCTCCTGCAATTACTATAAATTATGTATACAGTGATTTAAAGCTTTTTCAGTATATATACCTTTGATTTTCAATTGTATTTACTTTACTAGGATAAAGAAACAAGTAAGGACTTTGCCTACATTAAAGAAGCAATAATTATATTATTACTGATGATTCAAACATGTGAAAGATTTCATTAGGAAAAAATAGTTTCATTTGGTTAATGGGTTTAGCAGAGAAATATTGCTATTGGCAAATGCAAAAGAATGAAGTTAAGAAAATGAATGAGTTTACTTATTACTATTCTGGTAGTTGTTTCAGAGGATCGAGAGATAAGTCTTCTTAGATCTTAAGGATCTTCCTCGGTATTTGGCTGAATCTAGCGTTAGTTTGAAAAATATTAAGCCTTCGTGATTCATCTACATCAGAACCTTATTCAACAAAAGGTAACGATTATTATGAGAACTCGCCTACATGTATTTAATTTGGAGGTGTCCATGGTGTAATGGTTATCGTCGTAGGAAATAGACACGGCGACACGAGCTCAAATCCTGGACGAGGCTGATTGCAATCTACACAGTACTAATACTCTTGGGAAAGGTATGAATCCAATTATTCTCCCTTCAGGTACGGGTAAATAGTAAGACAGACTGGGTTCTTTGGGTAACTAGTCTGAAATTGTAAAACTCCGCTTAAAATCGCCCTTGTGTCACATCCTACCCACGCGGAGGGATTGGTAATTACAAACATGTAGGTAATTTCAGAAATTTCAAGACTTGTCGACATTTCTTTTCTTGAATCATCGAGAATTCCAAACGCCTTTAAGTGCAACAGGTAGGTTCAACCAGTTGGTGGCTCTCTGAAACTAAACTTTGGGTCAATCTGTGCTTTAGGTGACAGCAGGGCATGAAGTGTTACATCACGTCTCAAACTTCGGTTGAATTTCCAATTCTTCAACTATCACTTACGCCCTATCAGCGAGGCTTAGAATACCCTCGTGCAGAGAGTCTTACACTTAACTGTATCCCCTGAGTTCCAGAATTGGAGCCACTACTTATTGCCATTGCTTCCAGGTCCACTCTGACTCGGAGCCATAGTACCTATTAAGGTTCCTTCTATGAGTCAAATAGTTCTGTTTGAAAAATATTTGTATTAGATAGGAATATTTGATGCCATATAACTGTATAACTGTGTTCAAAAACTGATTTGAAAATATACAAAAAAATCTAAATATAAATGTACAATATTCGTGATTCCCTAACCTCTACATATAGAATATCTGAGACAAGTTGACATGCCGTTAAAATCAACCAATCAATCCAGTATATTCTGTTGTGTTTTTCAATGTGTCTCCTAAGCGTCAGTTATTGTAGTTAAAACCTTAAACTTCACGACGCAAATTTTCTTTGGTTCTCAGGCAAGAACATGATATTTTTTCTATTCTATAGGATTTTAAAAAATTTTCATGGTAGACTGCTGGCAGAACAATTTATACGGTAAGATAGACCTACTTTTTTGTTCATAACAATCTGTACCGTCTTTTTAAAAATTTGAGACATGGTTATTGGTATGGATTCTGAAGTCACTCAGTATTCTAATATTTTAATTTGTGATATTTCCTTTGTTTGTGTCTATACTATTTACTTATATGGTCGAATCCACGCCATTTGCACTAATCCAAGTTTGTGCAACCCTGTGGGTGAGTCTTAGAATACAAATGTGGCAATTTTATTGTGTATAAATTATTAGTATTCAATAGGAGTACTTGAAGCATATAACTTTTTGCAAATTATTTGTATTAAATTTAAATATTAGATAACCCATAAGGGGTTGATATGCTGTTAAATAAACCAAACCAAATCAAGCCTAATCCATGTGTACTTAGTTGTTTGCAATTGGGATGGGATTTGAAAGGTTGCTGCTGATATTGACCTGGCCAAGTCGAGCCACGCTTCATACTGTTGCATAATCATATTAAATAGCATGTAATAATTAATATTATTGAGAATTAATTAATACTATAGAGTAATGATCAATACTACAGAGTAATGATTATAAAGTAAAGTTCTGTTCATAAATATTTGAACAAACATAATTTTTTAAAAAAATTGGCCAAGATTACAACGGCCATTAAGCATTTTGTGCCCGAAGGATTTAAATACTTACTATTTTGGTAGCTCTTGGAAATTATAATTTGAGTTTGTCTTTTTAATCTTTTCGATTGATCTTGAGAGAAAAAAAATCAATTTAAATCATATCATATTCCTGAAATTTTTGATTCAGAACCATATAACTAAATTCATGTCTTTTTAGGTTATATATATATATAAAGAGAGAGAGAGAGAGAGAGAGAGAGAGAGAGAGAGAGAGAGAGATGAAAAAACACAAGGTCTTCAGAGGATGATTCTCTTTGTAGAAATATTTGCCAACGTTAAATGTTTAGGTTTAGTCTGTAAGTTATTGAATAAGACGAAAACGATAAGAAAGTTTTAAAACATTATTTCCGTTGGTAGTGTTCTGTTTCAAATTTGTGTGAAGTAATTAGCGTTCCAAATTTACTTTTAAAAATCCATCTCTCTCTCTCTCTATATATATATATATATATATATATAAGTAAAAGTAAGTAAAGTTGGCAGCCGTAGTCGAGGGCGACCCGAAGGCTCTTTTTCAATAGCTGCTACATCGAGGTGTAGGAGGGGGCACAACTCCTTTCCCTAGATTATTCCACTTTACACTTTTTATGTACCTTATAATGCAAAGTACTGAGCAATGAGGTATCAAATACCATTTTTAGACTCTTTGGTATGACTCGACCTGGGATTGAACCCTCGTCTCAAGAGCCATTGGCGAACAGTCTACCAACGAGGCCAATATTAGTTCATGTCTGTCTATTTTACATATTCTATGATATATCTATCTGTCTTTATAAGTGTAAACCTTCTTCTTTATATCTCTGTTTAATAACTTTTCTGCACCAATCTGACCAAATAAGGAGACAAATAAAAAAAACCAGTCAGTTGGATAGTATTGTAGTTTGAAATGATACTAGATTCAATAATTTTCCGGTGTTTTATATTATGTATATAAATTATCCTCTTGGAATATTTAAAATGAAAATTGTGATTAGTTTCTAAATTATGTTTGATCAAACCGTTATTTATATATACGTACTCTTTTTAAATCTCTTCTGTATGTTATATTCTGAGTTGTTGATATGAATGTTGTGGGCGAGAAATGCGTATGGTTGCAAAACAAAGAACGTATAGATACTCACAACAACACAGTAATGATGCTGTAGAAAATTTTTATAAATAGATTGAGTACAGAAGATAGAATGGAGAAATATGTTCACAGTTAAAGAATGAATTCAGTGGTAGTAGTTACAAAGTTCTCGTGGTGAAGAGTAGTTACAAAGTTCTCGTGGTGAAGGGATGGTGGTAGTAGTTACAAGTTCCCGTGATGAAGAGTAGTTACAAAGTTCTCGTGGTGAAGGGGTGGTTTTCTTCGGAATTAGGGCAATGTTCTTAGCGGCGGCGATCGTTTGATGTATCGGATGACAGGTACCGGACGGTGCGTAGAATCCTTAACACGAGTCGTGTGAAGGAGCAAGTCTGACTGATGATTATTTGGTCCGTCTATTTATATATTTTTTGTAGGCTCACAAACGGCAATTTTTGTGCCCCGCGGGAAGCGTTCCGATTGGATATTTATTAATGTATTTTTTTTTTGTTAATTTATCGCAAACGGAAGTTCTGCGCGGAGCCCATGCGTGAGCGACTAACTTTTCATTTTGAGTTGAGAACTCGAAGTGTTAACTTCCGTTTTTTTTCTTTTCTTCTTTTCTTTCTTTTTGTTTTTTCAAATCAAGGCAAGATCTCGTCTTGTAACAGCTCCCCTAGATCTTACCATGATTTGAGGTTGCTATGTTGTTAGTGCTTGCTTGCGTGCGTGTTTTTTTTGTTTGATGGTGTGTGTATTATTTATTTTGTTTTTTGGCACATAACGAAGTCTTTAAAGCGTGCTGGGAGTTGCCCTCGTGTTGTTCGTTTCGTTCGGTTTTGGGTATTGTCTCCGGAACTGCAGTCATTTGCGACAAGATGCTCCCCTGACGAAAGTGTAGGGAGTCGTGACAACGGGTGATGGGTAGGTTGCCGGGGTGGAGAAGGAGGTAGGAGTGGTCGTGTCGACGGGTGATTGGGAATTTGGTGAGGTGGGGATAGAGCTGGAAGTGGGGGTGGTCGATGCATGTGTTGCAGGTCATTTGGTCGTGGTACGAGTCGACGGACGTGTCCGCGGTGAACCCAATGCGTTTCACAGTTTTCGCTTTTCACTTGAACCACCAAGCCGTTCGTTTTGGTGACCTCAAAGTCACCTATCCAAGGCAGGTGAGACAAGTGGGCTGTTGCGGATTGCAGTCGGTGGAGTAGCACCTTGTCACCGACTTGTATCGGGTCTTTGAAGATGCTGCGGTTCAGTTTGGCTTCCATTTTGTGGTCAGCCTCGTTGTTCGCCAAGGCGACTCTTTGATGCACCTGTCGGAGCAAAGCGTTTATCTGCATACCGTAAGCACCTGGGTTGTTGTTAACGATGTCTTGGCAGGGGATCTTCGGTAGACCAATGTTTGGTTGGCGGCCGGTGATAATGTAGTGCGGGGATGCACCAGTGGCGGTGTTGGCTGTGGCATTCATTGAGGAAACTGCCGATTCGAGAACGTCCGTCCATTCACAGTTTCTGTCTTCGCAGATCATGTAAAGGGCGTTTTTTAAGGTCCGGTGTTGCCTCTCAATGTTCCCCGAGCTTTGTGGTCGCCACGGGCAGTGAAGTTCCCGGGTGATCGAGGTTAGGTCACAAAATTCCTTGTAGACCTCACCAGTGAAGTGGGTTCCTCGGTCGGAGGAGACAATGCGGGGAATCTCGCGGTGACGAAGAAAGAACTGGTAGAGTCCGCGGGCTGCGTCGATTGCGCGGTCTCTGGCACATGGTATGGCCATGAGGTGGCGGCTGAAGCTGTCTAGAATAGTAAGGATGTACCGCTTGCCCTTTGAGAGGGGCATTGAGACAAAATCTATGTAGACAACCTCGAATGGTTTTCCGCCTCTCTTGCAATGGCCCGTGGACCGGTTTCGACGCATGCCGTAATTTCCCTTGCGTTTAGCGCAGGTTTGGCATGACTGAACATACGCCCTGATATCGCGATTTTTGAACTCCCACCAGTAGCTGGATAGGTGTTCCTGCATGCGGGAGATCCCTGAGTGGTTGACACAGTCATGGGCTTGGTGGAGATATTTTGTCCGGAGCTTGTAGGGTACTACCAGTTTTGGTGTGTTTGTAGTATCCCTGATCATCAATACAGATGTACCAGGTTCCAAGTAGAATTGGTGCATGTTTTTGTTATATAGCCCGGTACGATGATCTTTGGGGTCGAGTAGGGTAGCGTCCGGTCTTGGGGTTGCCAACTGAAGAGCTCTGATGATTTTTGAAAGTGTGTCATCAGAGGCTTGTTCCGCTGCAATACCCATGTGGTCAGCTATCTCTTCAACCGGGATGGTCGATGTGGCATGAAACGCGAGGAATGCGTCGATGGCCTGCAGATGATGCTGAATGTTCCATGTTGTGTGAGTCCCAGGGAGCAGCTGGGAGCTCTTGATTTCGTCCATGCACCAGGATGGAACGTAGATGTTTAGACTGGAGCCTTGGAGTTTGAAGCGCTTCCCTGCAGGTGTCGGGTCTGCCGTAAGCTTGTCCTTGCTGTGGCCATATCTCCGACTGAGCATGTCTGCCCAGACATTCGATTCTCCTTCTACATATTCCAAGACGAATTTGTAGCACGATATTTCCTCCTGCCATCGTCGTATCTTCGCATTGTTGAATTCACGTTGATCCAAGTATGTGAGAGATCGATGATCTGTGAGGACGACGAAGGGACGACTACGCAAGAAGTAATCGAATTTGGTGATGGCCCATTTTATCGCATATGCCTCGCGTTCAGTTGTTGACCAGTTGCGCTCCGTCGCGTTAAAGGTGTGTGAGGCCACTGCTATTATTTTCTTTAGGCCGTGTTTATTCTCTTGCATGAGAATGGCACCACATGCGATATCGCTGGCGTCGGTGGTGAGGGTAAAGAGTCCGGTGAAATCGGGGAATGAAATGATTGGTGGTGAAGCGAGGCGCTTCTTAATTTTATTGAAAGCCTTGTTGGCCCCTTCGGTCCAGATGAATGTCCGTCCGGGCTTGTTTAGTTCGTTTATGGGGGCCATTAGATTGGAGAACATGTCGGTTCTGATGCTCTCGTTAAGGCGTGTCTCGATGAATTGCCGAATCCATACGAGACGCCCGATGAGACTTTGTAGTTCTTTTCTCGTTGTCGGGGGTTTCATGTCGATAATGGCGCAGACATATTCGGGGTCGGCCTTGAACCCGTCGCTATTCACGATGCGACCGAGAAATTTAGCTTCGGACGCAAGAAAAATGCATTTTTCCGGGTCGGAGGTCGAGTGTTGAGAAGTACTTGTTACCTTCGCCAATCTTGTTGAATGTCGAGTCAATGGTAGGTATTGGGTATGGGTCGAGATCGACTAAAACCTTGTTGAGGGTTCTTTTGAAATTTGCGACCACTCGAATCTTTCCGTTTTTCTTGCGGACGGCAAAAACGGGACTGTTAGGGTCGTTGCAAGGTTCGATAAGACCCTCACTTGCCATGCGGGCAATTTCCGCGTCAACGTCACCCTCCAGTGCTTGGGCTATAGGGTGCTGTTTTTGGCTCCTGGACTGGCCGTTGGTTGGTATGCGTATGGGCTTGATGAAAGTGCCCCTTCTATTGTCGTCGGTGCCGAGAATGTCCGCATATCTGATGAGTAAATCGGCGGTAGCTTCTAATTCACTACGGCTATGATGGTCTGGAAGCGATAGGCCTACGGTTTGCTTAAGCCAATGGAGTTTTTGGTTGAGAGTCAACCCGTTAGGCGATGATCTAGCTGTGGCTCGTGGTTCCTCATTGGAAATGGTTAGGGCGCCGTGTGAAAGGTTGTGGGTCGGTTTTATCCTTGGATGGAAGGTTGTAGAGAGCGGAACAGTATGTTTTAGCTTGCCAGATGGGAGTGTGCGCGCAAGTTCTACAGTGGCTTTCTGGTTATCGATAGTGTAGGATAACAGTGTGTGGTGGCCGAGTATGTTCTGACCGATCAAGATGGGAATGTCTGATGTCGTGATCAGTGTGTCGACGTTGCAGAAAGCGGGGGAAGTATCGTCACCCAAGGTAATGTCGCAGGTGAGCTTGCCCAGAATAGAGATGTTCCCTCCGATTCCATTGACTCGGATGTTGGATTTGGACATGTGTCTTCTTGTATCTTCGGGTAAGCGAGAAATGGGAATGATGCAAGTCGTGCATCCGGAATCCAACATGCCTACACCGGAGAATGTGATGCCGTTGTTGCGGAGGTTGATCTGAACAAGAGGCGATCGGAGATCAGGTCGGATTTGAACGTTAAATGTGTGATGATGCTGAGTGGATACATGGACCTGGGAACGAGTCATCACATCTCGTTCGGTCCCAACCGAAAATCCAGTTCGTCGAAGCGCGTTGCGTGTTCATGGTTGTGCTGATCGCTATCTGTTCCAGGTAAACCGGTGTCAGTGGTCGCTATGTGTGCTTGAGTATGAGGGGGGTGAAAATATGGGCACCTGTTGCCCTTAAAGCATGCGCGGCCTCGTAAAAAGTTTTTGCACATTGCTTGTTGGCTGGGTTGGCCAGCGCTTCTTTGTGTCCGGTTGTGCTTCCTGTTGTAGGTGGGGGCGGTTCGACTTTTCCAGTCAACAATGGATGGGTTCCGCCTGTGGGTTTGCCACAGTTGCTTGTTCAGATCCAGCAACTGTAGCTGTACGTCGGCTAGTATCTTGTCCCTTTCAAGGCTACGAGATTTGTCAGAGTATGTAGGTTGGCTCGCCATCAGCGCAGTGGTTTCAGCGGCGGTGGTGATGTCCGTTTTGATACCACGATCAAGGTAGCGTTGCGCATCGCTGGCTATACCACCCACTGAGTAGTGTCTGTCCATAGTTTTGACGAGGTGTGGATAGATGTTAGGTGTCCATGCCTTGATCTTTTCACTCATGAGCATGGCCCCCATTAGGGAAAACGCAGTTTCGGCCGTCATCTCAGCATTTTGTCTGTCCGACTTGAATTTTGCCGTTATGTGGACTGTGGCCTCTCGGATTGTGTTTTCAAGTCGGCCTGCAAAATCAGTGAGTTTCTCTCCCTCATGTTGCTGAAGGTCCCATGCTCGGCTTAGGTACTGGAAGTTTGTCATTTGGCTCCCTCGTAAATTCGTTTATTAAGACTACGACAAGTTTCACCCACATGTTTTATTACAACCGAGACATGAAACTTCATACATCCCAGTTCTGGATTCGAGGTTGGTATTGTTATTTTCATTATCAATTAAATTCCTAATTGTCTTTGAAAAGTTAATGACTGTTTTTATTCCAAGGTTGCTTAAGTTTTTTCGATGATGTTTGAGGTTGAATTGTTGGGTAAAATGATATATCTACGCAATGTATTATTTACGTGAGAACATTTATATTTGTAAATTTTGAGAGGTTTTGTTTTGGCATGTTAAATAAAAGACTTAAGATATTGAAGCTGCGTGAAGGAATTTTTTTTTCTATTGTCAGATTCATCATTAAAAAAATTTGGAGGTGAAAATTCAGAGCTCACAGGTAGATACCTATGATTATTCCCCTTTTTATTTCGGTGTTGTGCTGTGAGTAAAAATGTATATGTTCATTTTTATTTGCAGATTCGTGATGAGATTTAAATTCTAATTTATTGTTATTATTTTCAAGTAAAATGTCAAAAAAGGTTAAGTTTTGTTTTCCCGTTCATAAGTAAAATCTGTGGTAGGTTCAATATTGTTTGATCTTTCCGTGATTTTTGTTGTCATTATTCCATAGATACATGAGTAATATATTATCTGCGTAATGTAATTAGAATCTTTGGGTATTATAGATTTAAAGGAACCAAATTCAAGAAATTCAAGAAAAGGGCGTGCCAGGATCCTGCTAAGAGACCAACGCATGGTTAAACCGGATTTTTGTTTATAAAAAACATCGTTATATTCAAAAAACAATATTTCGTGCATAATGTGCAAGTCTTAATTATAGTGTGAATAGGTAAAGGTCATATAACGTTTTTTTTTCTTGAGGTGAATTTCTAAACGTTTGATACACTTTCTTAACATGAATATTGGAGTATAATGTTTCTATGTTGAGAATGGCTAGGGATTTTTCCATGTTTAAATTATTGATTTTTGTTGTGTAAATAACCAGAGTTTTTAGTGCGCGAATTGCTAATTGTACCAAAGATAGGGTTAAATTTTGGTCGTCTAAATTTTTGAGACAAAGCTTGAAGATTTTTATCATTCGGAGTTTTCGAGCTATTGTCTTGATCTTTATTGTTGTATTTGTAACGTTTCGGCCGATATGTCCTCCGACCATCTTTAGTTGTTTCTTGTCGATCTCGAGAACCAACACGGAACTTCGAACCACGTCCTTTATTTAATCCACGGGGTCTGATTCCGTTAACCATAACCGGGTACAAGTGTTCAGTATTCCTGATTTGTTACTCGTCTGCAGTTAGGATTGAACCTGCAACCTCCAGATGATTGTCACTTAGAGAACCAACGCCTATAACCGTTACGTTATGTGTGCTGCTAGACAACTCAGAGTGAATTTTTGGGACTTATAAACTTAAAAGTTCTTACTAATGGCCTTTGCTCGATGTTGTAGGTAACGGAATCAGAGCAAGTGACCCCGTGGATTAAATAAAGGACGTGGTTCGAAGTTCCGTGTAGGCTCCCGAATTCGACAAGAAACATCTGAAGAAGGCCGGGAGACATATCGACCGAAACGTTGTGAAAATAACAGTTACATTTTGGTCAGAGATTTTGGGATGTAATGGGGGCACGCAGATTCATTCCAAGAAATAATTAGTCGTAGAGGCGTTCCAGGTTTATAGGTTTTAGGGAACCATCAATTTTAGAGATTGTTGAGTGAATGCAGGAGTGTATGAAATTCTAGTCTGAATTGTAATAAAACAAATGAGGGTGAAACATTTCGTAGACTTAATTAACGAATTTACGAGCACAGAAGAGATTTAAAAAGAGCATATATAAATAACAGTTTGGTCAAACATAATTTAGAAATTAATCCCAAAATTAATTTTAAAGATTCCCAGGTGTTAGTTTACATACATAACAAAAAAAAAAGTTGGAAAATTATTGAATCTAGTATCATTTCAAACCACAATAGTATCAGACTGTTTTTTTTTTTTAATTAGTCTCCTTATTTGGTCAGATTGGTGGTGAAAAGTTACAAAATCCCTTATTAAAAATAATTTGGCTTCATCGTTTATATATATTTACAAAGATAGATAAACAGATAGTCAATTTACCCGAAAAGAAAAAGAAAGAAGGTTAACACTGAAAAAAGACGGATAGATATATTAGGCATGTTTTAAATGAACTAAATAATATAAATATACCCCTACACACAAAGATAGATAGATTGATAGAAATGGATTTTTAAAAGATAAATTTTGGAAGCCTAATTACATCACACGAATTTGAAACAACGCCACCAACGGAAATAGAATGCTTTAAAACGTTCTCATCTTTTTCGTTTCATTTAGTAACTTACACGCCTTAATGAAGGTCTAAAAGCCGAAACGTTTAACGTTGGCAAATATTTCTATAAATAAAATCATTCTCAGATGACTTTGTCTTTTTTTTATCTCTATGCATTTCATACTGTCAGATTTATTCATAGTTTTTCCTATTTAGAGTGTTCACCAATGAACTGGGAGACTGGGGTTCAATTCCAGGTCGAATCATTCCAAAGACTAAAAAAAATGCTACTTGATACCTCCTTCCTCAACACCCACCATTAAGGGTATGTGTAACAATTCAGGGAAAGGAGTAGTGCCCTTCCCAACACCCCGGTGAAGTAGCTATGGAAAAGGGAACCTTCGGGTCACCTTCAACACACACACACACACACACACACACACACACATATATATATATATATATATATATACCCCTGGCAAAAATTAGGCTAATAGCACACTTAGAGGATTTTCATCTCCCTTTTTTTATTTAGCAGTAAATAAATTAATAACAAATAAGATGCAAAATATTTGTTTTTAATAGCTGAACATTCTGGCTTCATAAAATATGATTTAAAAAAAGATCAAATTATAGAAAATTAGTTTGGTGATCATGAAATGATTTCTTTAGGACGATAATGTATATTGTTCCGTGGTGCCTGGGGTGTAATGGTTATCGTCGTAGGAAATCCTGGACGAGGCTGATTGCATTCCACATAGCACTAATATCCTAGGGAAAGGTATAAATCCAATCCTTCAGCTATGGGTAAATAGTAGGGCAGACAGAGTTCTTCAGCCTTGGTGAGGCAACCAGTCTACGAGAAGGAAAACTCTGAATTCAAACCAGTTAAACTCTGTTTAAAAATTGACCTTGTGTCATATCCTGCCCGAGCGGAGGGTTGGTAAATATGGATAATGTATATTGTTCTCTTGCAAAAGAGGATGAAGTTTTTATTGAGGAAATGTATACAAAACCAAAGACATGTTAAACGAATAATCCAGATCTAAATTCAATTGAAAATTAACGGTAATTTTTTTAATAATCCATGAGAAGGTTCCATTCATCAAAGAAGATCTATTAACAGCCATTCAAGAATGTTAGAACAATTTTGATTAAGAATATGGTTTTTAATTGGGGAAAAACTATTGATGTATAAAATATAATCAGCTTCTTTTCTTTTCCTTTCATTATCCAAAATGTACGAACGAGTAAGAGAGAGAGAGAGAGAGAGAGAGAGAGAGAGAGAGAGAGAGAGAGAGAGAGAGAGAGAGAGAGAGAGAGAGAGAGTCGAAAATGGCTGAGCTGCATACACAGGGGCAGAGGGTACGGATCTTCTATGAAACCTCTCAACCTTTCTGCTCTTCGGTTCGAAATCTCCTTGGCTATATAATATTCCGGACGTCCGTGCAAATTCTCACTGTTATATCGCCTCCAATCTCCAACTTACTCGTTACATGTGGACACACCTCCTTCTAGCATGCCTCCGACATAATGCACGTAATTCTAGCATGCTACCCCCGCAATTTACGTGTTATTTTTGTTCCCAATGTCCGATTTCTGCGACTGCATCGACATGTCAAAGAGGGATCTTTTAGTCAATATCCGACATTATTCTATAATATTTTCTTCATCATGGCTAGAAAAAAATTATATCATTGATTTAAATTCAATCTAATTTGTTTAAAGTTTGTTAATGAAATCAGAGCCTATAGCTATCAAATAAACACTATTTTGCATTTCATCTGCCATGAGTTTATTTTCTCCTAAGTAAAAAAACCTAGGTTAACATTATCCTCTAGGTATGCAAATTCCATAATATTTACCTGGTGTAGTATATATATATATATATATGCGCTGCTAACTCACAATTAAAGGAATTTGAAAATAAGAAAAATTACATACTATAGCACCAATATTCAACCGTCTCTTTCGAAATAGTCACTTATCTGCTGTTAGTATACAGGCTCAAAAATTGCACAATTCACAAATGATAACAGCAAGACACTAAACTACTTTCTCTCCTCTTTGTAAAAAGATTTCGAGAGGATAAGACGATAAGAAAATCATTGAAAAAGAATATGATAAATTAAACAGTGCTCAAATTCTGGCCAGCAGAGCAATATAAAGACAAAAAGAAATTAAGATCTGATCTTCTTACTTTTGTTTCATGACAAATAGTTTCATACGTCTTCTACAAACTAGAAGACAATTCTCTGATAGAATTTTATTTAGTACACACACACACACACACACACACACACACATATATATATATATATATATATATATATATATATATATATATATATATAAGGATGGAAGAGGATGCCGCAATAGTTATCCTTGACCATAATTGTTATTGATTTCAGATCCTGGTCGAGGTTGTTTTTTTTATTTTACTGCCCATTAACATCTTTGTGAAAGACATGATTCCATATCATCTGTGAAGTGTAGAAGAGACAGGGTTCTCCGGTCTTGGTAATGACAGCCGAACTAAGAGAAGGAAAACTCTAGATTCAAAGCCTTTACCAGCAGAACAGAGTAAGTTGCCGTGGTAGAATGGTAAAACCAATATCTGGAATTCCTTAAGCAGTCTAAGGTTGTGTTCAAGCAACTGAGGTTTTGTTCTGGCAATTCTTGTGGTGACACTAATGTGGAGTTGTATAGCACTTTGCTCTTGTTGTGGAAAGGGTAGACCTGAAGCATGGGCAACCGTCGTTCATCTACACAACCTTGCTCAAGTCTGTGCCGGGATCCATTGTCTTTCTAGACTGACGGATGCAAGAATACGTGCATGTCTGTCTCTCTGTCTCTCTGGATAGATAGATAGATAGATAGATAGATAGATAGATATAAAACTGAAATAGAAGAATAAAAATCATTTATGTACAGCGGTGTAGTATGTTTAAGATAGATAGATAGATAGTGAAGTTGAATAATTGATTGATGACAAACTAAAAAAGGTAACGAATTAATAAGATTAGATAGATAGATTGATGGATAGATAGATAGCCAACTTAAATGCATAATATTCTTAGATAGATTGATAGATAGATATAAAACTGAAATAGAAGAATAAAAATCATTTATGTACAGCGGTGGAGTATGTTTAAGCAGGAAGAACAAGTATTTTGACTTATGTGACATTAGAAAGCACCGACCCGAAACTTAGGATGTGCATTAATTTGTTGCTTAAGTAAAACACAATGAAAAGAATTTACATACCAAACTGATAAAGATTTTGAATTAGAAAAGCAGCTTCAGTGGATATCTTGAATACCAAAGGGTCGTTCAAAATCACTAATTGCATTAAATCAATTACACGTCTTGTTTTCTCAGCAATGTTAATTGAAAATAAAATCCCCACACCCCGTGTATGTAACCTAGGTCCTTAAATCATACGAAATGTGTGTGAACAGTATCCCTTATTCCAATTTCATGTTTGTATATGGAAGAGAAAGAAAAAAGAAGACAGAGAAATCTATACCCACACTGACACACAAAGACAGACATATATATATATATATTTGTCTGTGTGTGTGTGTGTGTGTGTGTGTGTGTAAATGCTCTATCAATGATATTGGGTACTATTTAACAATACTGCTACATTTGGTCTTCCATTAACTCACCAAGAGAACTCGTAAGAACCATAAAACTCTTACATACGAGGATCATTAAATATGTTTCCAGACTTTTTTCGTATGGGCACTTTTATTGATAGTACACACATGAAACTCTAGTCCCCTTCGAAGTAATCTCCTCCGGCTGCAATGCACTTGTTGTGCCGTTCCAACAACTTCTGGAAGGCCCCATGGAAGTCCTCTTGTGTGAGTGTGTCAATAGCCTTCGTCACAGCCTCTTTCATCTCCTCAACTGTCTCATAAAGATAGCCTCTGAGCTTAGGGAATAAGCAAAAGTCACAGGGAGGAAAGTCTGGACTATAGAGAGGGTTAGGAACTGTCTTGATACCCATCTTGGTCAAATAGTCAGTGACAAGGATGGAGTTGTGGACTGGTCCATTGTCCTGGTGGAAATGCCACGGACCCGACGGAATCTCTTGCTGAACTTCCTTAAAACCTCAACATAGTAACCCTAACCCAAACCGTTTGGCCAATCAACTCTGGTGTTTTGATTTCCTTACTCCCCCACACACCTCTCATCATCCCTCACAGACTCCCTGCCTTCCTTGAATCTCTTATGTCACTCAAAAACTGATGCTCGATTCATGCAAGATGCTCCAAAAGCAGTCTGAAGCATTGCATACGTTTCTGTAACCTTTTTTCCCAGTTTAAAACAATTTTATTGCATATTGTTCGTTCTCAAGACCAGGTTGCATTTTTAAAATTCACCAGCTGTGGCAATTAGGCTTTAGTAGAGTCTATTCCAATTGTTGTTGTAGCTGTTCATTTGAACCTGAAATCATAAAAAATTGGTCTGTGATCTCATAAGATGTATAGCAATAGCATACTGAATGTTCAAGAGTCTACGACAATTTTAAATGCCAGTACAAAAATTCTGGAAACATATTGAATGCACCACACATATATATATATATATATATATATATATAAGTAAAATTTTCATGATGTTTGTAACCATCACATAAGAAAAACATAGCGATATTTTTATAACGAAAAATATTTTTAAATGTTCTATCTCGCCCTGTCGGCTGGGGCTGTAGAATACGCCGACTGCACCTTTGCAGTGGGGTAAAAAAACCCAATGGGGGCCACCTGTTGGACGTGGGCAGCGACCCTTAAGGCGCTAGGGTGGGGGTTGAGCAGTCATTGATCTGGTGACAAAGTGTTCACTAGCTTGCAACACACTACTTTAGCCCTTACTTGGTCTGATGAGCGGTCGGATAGGCCCGATCCGATCAATCGGCAGGTCTCGTCATGCCCAAGCACCTGTATATTTATTTTCTCCCGAATGTACAATTCAATCTGCATTTGCGGAACAATTCCCAACCCTTTCATCTTATAGGTGCTAGAAGGCGGGGGCTGATGGCTAAATGTGTTGAGAGCAGAGTTTTGACCACTTTTAAAATGTACGGCATTAAAACCGGAAATTGACAGAGGCTCGGAATTTCGCTCTTATGAGTATACTGGTAATGTATCCCGGTCTCAGCCAGGGCAAATGGGTTTCCTCCCTGGCTTATTCCCAACACAAGTTAGATTCCGTAGTGGATGGTGGAACATAGGACCAATGAAAAAATATACACCAATCGTGGCTTCTTCCTTCAAAAAATCCCAAAGATATTTATCCGACTCCGATTCAGAAAAAAAAGTGACTTTCCCAGATTTATCATTATTGAATCATTACAAGATATAAAATTAGATCAACTGTCACCTTTTCTGATCGAAAAAATAATATTCAGTAGATCCAACCTTAAAACTATAAAGAAACTCCGAACTCGAAATCTGCAAGTGCAAGTAGAAACCAAAAAACATGCTGAAAACATACAAAAAAAATGGAGAAATCTCATTATATCAAATGCCGTGCCTATCCACACGCAAAATCAAATACCTCTAAAGGGCGTTGTGAGAAGTAAAGAACTGTCACTAGCAACATCAGAAGAAATTGAAGCGGCTTTTAAAAAACAAGGAATAAAAGAATACAGAAGAGTCACTATTCGCTGAAATGATGAGACCATACAGACCCAGACATACATTCTGACTTTTGAGAAACCATCAATACCAAAAGAAATCAAAATTGGCTACATAATAGAAAGAGTAGAGCAGTATATACAAGATCCCCTGCGATGCTTCAAATGTCAAAAATTTGGACACCACAAAGAGATATGCAGAGGACGCCAAGTAAGTGGCAAATGTGGCAAACATGACCCAGATCACATGGAAAATGAATGCAAGAAGATAAAATGCGCAAACTGCCCTGAGGAACACCCTGCCTTTACAAGAATCTTTGGCATTTATAAGAAAGAAAAAGTGATAATGTTTATCAAGCACACAAAAAATATACCTTTCCCTCTAGTAAGGAAAATTGTTGAAAGCTATATGGGAACCAAAACATGCTAATGAAGCACAAAAAGTAAATCAACCACCCCAGGATAGTACTTCAATCGATAAATACCAAAAACTAGTAGAAAAATTAATAAATCTAAAAGCTAACGAATGGTTAACATTCCAAGAAAACCTTAAAAGAATGCATTCAATTGAAACGAAACAAAGCAAGCCTTGTATAAAAACTAAAGTAAATACTAATACCGACACAAAAGAAAACCCTAAAACGACTGAACAAATTAAAGAAAAGCAATAAAGGTCACCGGTACGACCTCCGGATATTAACAAAGTCGTGCCTTGCCCAGCTGACCCTAGAAGCCAATAAAAACAATGAGGAAAACATCTTATATTTTATGAACACACTGTTAAGCATAGCTGAAGAACATTTACCCAAAAACTCAACCTCTACAAAAAAAACCCAAAAAAACAATAGGCCATGGTTTAATGAAGAATGTAAAAAAGCTGTCAGATTACGCAGAGCAACTTTTTAAAAAAATTCAAAATAAAATCTAAACACTTATAAAAACAGCAGAACCAAAGCCCAAAAAATCATCAAAGATTCCAAAAGAAATACACGAAGAAATTACGTTACTAAAATAAATAGTAACACAAAGCCAAAAAAAGTATGGCAGATGATTCGGAAAATAACTGGCAAAAATAACAATACTCCTACAAAACACCTCACTCACAATAATCTGAAGATTACAGACAAGAAAGATATAGCAAATCATCTAGCCGAAACTTTTTCGCAAAACTCATCCGCCTAAAACCAAAGCAAAAATTTTCAAATCATCAAAACAAAAGTAGAAAAAGAAAAAGCAAATTTTAAAGCAAAATCACCGAAAGCTACGACCAACCTTTCTCTATAGCAGAAGTAAAAGAATCCCTCAATAAGGCACACATAACAACAGTTGGACTCGACAAAATACATTATCAGTTCATGAATGAATTGCCTGAACCATCCACAAATTTCTTCCCACAAATTTTCAATGATTTTTGAAACAGCGGTGATATACCTAAAATATGAAAAGAAACTATAGTTATACCGATACCCAAACATTTCAAAGACAATACAAACGCAAAAAATTACAGACCCATTACTCTTAGCAGCCGTGTCTGCAAAACACTAGAAAGAATAGTAAATGCCAGATTGATCTGGTATTAAGAAACCAATAAATTAATAACAGAACCTCAATCTGGTTTCAGAAGCCAAAGAAGCCCTATAGATCACCTGATTCGATTAGAAACACTCGTCAAAGAGGCTTCTATTAAAGAAGAATATCTAGAGGCAGTTTTTTTTTCGATCTAGAAAAAGAATAAGACAACCTGGAAGTACAGCATTGTAAAAACTCTCAAAAATCTCGGATTTAAAGGCAGAATGCCAATATTTGTCCAAAACTTTCTTCAAGATAGACGATTTAGAGTAAGAATCGGAGAGGTTTTCTCTGAAGAAAAACAACAAGAAATGGGTATACCTCAAGGCAGTGTATTTTCTGTTACGCTGTTCAATATAAAAATTGATAATATTGTGAAAAACATTAATAGCGGAACAAACTGTGCTTTGTATGTGGATGACTTCCTGATCTGCTACAGAGCAAGAAACATGAACCACATAGAAAGACAACTTCAAATATGCGTTGATAAGCTCCACAAATGGACCACAGAGAATGAATTAAAATTTTCAAAAGAAAAAATGAAATGCGTTCACTTCTGCAACCAAGGTAAGCTCCACCTAGACCCAGTACTGAAAATTGACCACACCGAAATACCAATCGTTGAACACTGCAAATACCTAGGAATCATTTTTGACCGCTAACTCTCCTTCATTCCACATATTAGATACTTGAGAACAAAATTTAGCAAAGCCATACAATTACTTAGAACTATAGCACATACTAACTGGGGAGGAAGCAAAGAAACATTATTAAAATTACATCGCTCATTAATCCGATTAACATTTGCTTATAGCTGCTTTATATATGGGGCAGCCAGAAAGACGTACTTGAAAGAACTAAATACCATACACTACCAAGGACTTAGACTAGCCCTTGGAGCATATAGCACTTCTCATGTTGAAAGCCTATATACAGAAACAGATGAACCACCTCTAACACTAAGACGTGAAAAAATGGCTCTTCAATATTCCACAAAACTGAAATCTTGCCCATTCAACCCAGCTTATGACTGCACCTTCATCCCTAAATACAAGCAACATTTTGAAAGAAAAGAAAAAACAATAAAACCTTTTGGCCTTCGGATGAGGTCGACCCTACATGAATAAAAAATATCACTAAATAATATACACGAAAGCACTTTACCACAAACATCACCCTGGATCATTAAAAATCCCAAAGTGATTCTCGAACTGTATGAGCTTTCCAAAACTAAGCCCCCCCCCAGCACTTATCAAGAGAAATTTCACAATATTCTCCAACGCCATCCCGACCACCTATATGTGTTTACGGATGGCTCCAAGGACAACAATAAAACAGCGTGTGCAACTGTTTTAAACAAAACAATTCTTAAGAAAGTTCTTCCTATGGAAAGCTCTATCTTCATAGCAGAAGCCCGTGCAACAGACCTAGCTCTGAACATCATCTCGAAGAGTAAACATAAGAAATTTATCATATTCTCAGATTCACTCTCAGTCTTACTATCATTCATCATCATCATCATCATCATCATCATCATGTCGTGCTGGTAGCACGGATATCCCTGACCCTATCTCGCCACTTTTCCCTATCGTTCATCGCCTTAGGTAGGTCTTCTGGACAACATCCCGTATCCTCACATAGTTGCTGAATGTATGTTCGTGCTGGTCGTCCTGCTTTTGCACGGCCATGTGTGGGGGTCCATAAGAGTACATCACTTATGAGTTCGTCCCTGCTTCTCCAGCAGTGTCCTGCGTCTTACTATCATTAAGAAATAAAAAATTTGAGAACCCTTTTATCATTAAACTGTTGAGTAGATTAGACTCTATGTCAAATAGTAAAAAAATAATTATATGCCGGATTCCAAGCCAAATTGGAGTGAGAGGAAATAAAGAGCAGGCACGGCAGCCAAATTGGCCTTAGATCTGACCCCGACAAATCCAGTATCCCATATACTGACCTGAAAACCACAATTAATAAATTCCTTCACACAAAATGGCAACAACGATGGATCAATAACATGCACAATAAACTCTGCCAAATTCAGACCACCTTGGGAGAATAGAGACCTGCTTTTAGAAAATCAAGAAGAGAAGAAGCCATTATATCCCGATTGCGCATTGGTCATACAAGGATTACTCACTCTTTCATACTGAAGCAGGAACTACAACCACAGTGTTTGACCAGTCAGACGACTGGCACCGTTAAACACATTCAATGTAGAGCTTTCGTTGTCATCAGAAAGGGATTTTAATAGTTTAATCAACCAGTTCGAGAACGTCAAAATAGATGACGTTCTGTCCTTCTTGAGAGAGACAGGGTTGTACCAAAAATATGAATTAAAACTGGTTAATCATTAGCAAACAAATGAAATCCAGCAAATAAAAAATTTTACCTACTAAGTATTTGTTTAGAAATCTTAGGTTGAATTTATGTACATATAGACAGAATTTGGCGTTAAATAACCTACAAAGGTTGACATGCCATAAATCTCAACCAACCAACCAACCAACCAACCAAAATGCTCCATCTTAGCGAGTGAAGCAATTTTCAGTTTAATTTGCAAATGAATGATGATTATGTGCAGTCTGTGTCCACGCTGAATGTAATTCTGCAATCGTCGAAATTATCGATACAACGAAGGTAACTATGAACCACTAATTGGAATCTCCTACTTTATCAATATCATCATGGACCGCTGTTATAACGAGAACCCAAAGAATTCAAGGATCATTTAGTACAGAATAAAAGAAAAAATTGAAGTTGATGTAGAGATCTGCAGAGTGTAAATTACCCTTTCATTACCATTACTTCTAGGTTCACTCTGACCCAATGTGATAGTTTATGTCCCATCTATGGGTCAAAGAGATCTGTTTAAAAATTATTCATACTCGATAGAACCAAGCACAAAAAACAAAAACAAAAAAATCAACACAAAAATGTAACTGTGATTGCACAATGAACGCAATTTCTTAATTTCTCGGTATAAAATAACACTAGTCGAGTAGATATGTCGTTAAAATCAATCGATCAAAATCAATCTTAATTTGACAAAATCATTTATTCAAATTTTTAGTATCGTTATTCAATCAACAGGTTCTTTTGCCCACTATGATACTATTTACCAACCCCTCCGCTCGGGCAGGATATGACACAAGGTCAATTTTTAAGCGGAGTTTAACAGGTTTTAATTCAGAGTTTTCCTTCTCCTAGACTAGTTGCCCGACCAAGGCTGAAGAACCTAGTCTGTCCTACTATTTACCCATAGCTGGAGGGAGAATAATTGGATTCATACCTTTCCCAAGGGTATTAGTGCTATGTGAAATGCAATCAGTCTCGTCCAGGATTTGAACTCGTGTCGCCGTGTCCATTTCCTACGACGATAACGACTACACCACGGGCACCTCCACTATGATATTACGACATTCAGTTCAATCGTGTATTCTATTATTAAAAAAGATAATAATTAAATCAACAAAAACCATTTGCAGTTTTATTCAAAGAAATTTTCGGTATCCTGAACTCGTGGGAAACTCTAACCAAACAATGCATATTAGATGGAACGCAACAACTGATAGTCTGAAGGAGAAAAAGTTTTAAGAGCACACTTCGTGTAAAAGAACGTCTTATCATCCCCAAAGGTTTGATAACTACCTTATGTTTATCGCTAACGTCAGTAAAAAATCGGGTCGAGACATTTACTTACTTCTAGTAAATTTGTTTCTAGTTTATATATTTCCATGAAACTACCACAGTTACAAGTTTACACAATAATATTGTTGAACAGAGGAAGTTTTCAGCTACAAAACTATTTTCCCACATTATCAAAACCATTTGAAAGTCATTCCTTTGGATTTATTATACTTTCCCTCAATGTCAAAAACAGTTGTTGGTGATATGGTAGTAGAACCTGAACCTTGCTGCTAATAATCCATATTCTTTTTGCCTTAGCAGCTGGGTATCGGTGAAGCAAAATGGGACCTGTGTTATTGAGTTGTACAGAAAAATCCGTTCACCTTTAAATTCATCAATTATGTTATGCACAAAATTTTCAAAAAAGAAAAAAAGAAAGAAAGAAAGAAAGAACAAAAAACAACGTGAGTTTGTATTTCTCGGTAGAAAAATGGGATTGTTTTATTTGCTTTACTCTTAAGACGCACCAAAAGTAATGCCTCCTGTTTATTTACCCAGAAACTAGAACGCATGCATGGAGTACAACAACTCTCTTCAATATAGTTTTTTGATTTAACAAAACGCCCTGTCGGTAGAGCTTAGAATACATTAACTGTATCCTCAGCAAAGAGGCAAGACACTCCTCCACGAGAGAAGTGTTCTGGGTATCACAGTAAACTGCATCTGATGGTGAGACTCTATTGTCCTGGAGAGTGGAATACTTCTGCATGGCCATTAGCACCAAGTTCATTTGGACTCGAAGTAATTGTACCTGTTGGGGCTTCATTATGGAATCATAATTATTCGTATTTGACAGAAACTATTATTGAATAAAAATAATTACTTGAAATAATATTATTAGAATTAGATAGGAATAACTAAAGTCATATCATTAGTATTAGATAGGAATAACTAAAGTCATATTATTAGTATTAGATAGGAATAACTAAAGTCATATTATTAGTATTAGAAAGGAAAAATTGAAACCCTACAATTGAGTACAGATTATTTGTATTAGATAGAAATAATTGATATAAGATCGTTCTAAAGAAACAACTATACGAAAAATGTAAATATAAATGTACAATAAACGCAATTCCATAAACTCTAGGCAAAAAATAATCCTACATGGGTTGACATGCCGTTAAAATCAATCAATCAATCAATCAATCTGCTATAAAATACCATTTTTCTACTGCAAGGAAGAAGAGCCTGCTTGCTACGCTCATGAAAATCTGCACCAGTGGAGTATACCCAAATTTTTCACTGGTGCAATTGTTAGGAATATGTCCATCTTTCATCCGCTCGATTCGCGCGTATGACATGATTAGTTCGCTGCTCATTTCGTACTTTGATAGCAGTGAAAAATGTCGCTTGTCATTCACTTCGTTGTCGCCACCATTGAAATGCATTGCCCACCGCCTAACTGAACTCACTTCAAGTGTTTAGTCTCTGTAAACGTTCAACAAGTGTTGATGAATGTCAGTGGGTGTAATTTTTCTGTGACCTACCTTTTATATTCTATATCCGACGACATTTTCCTCGACTGCCGCTTGATAGCAGCAATCTGTAACAACACAATAATAATAATAATAATAATAATAATGATAATAATAATAAATAAATCAAAGTTTTTGACGTGAAAATTCATGCTGTACTGCCATACCACCAACATCTATCCTAAAGTTGTGGGACAACATAATAAAAATAGGGGGGATTACTTTCGGGGTGATCCTTTTATAAGTACAGTTGATTATGTCTTGTTCAATGATGTTTGCAATTAATAAATATTAATGCTTTTGTTAAATAACAGATTGAGGGAATCTTTTATTTGGCATGAAGTGTAGTATTTTAAAAAGAATTAAACTGTGGTAATCAGAAACCATATAAAAGGCTGAAGTTAACTCAGTATAAATGACAAGTAATGATCCCTAATGGTCAGTTGAAAGCTGTCATTGGAGGAGTGTGAAATCAAGTGACTACAATTCTAGAAATTAGATTTTAACTTAAATCAGTTTGCTTAGAGGAGCTGAAACCTCAAGATTTAATTTCTATCAATGGTCAGCAGGCTAATTACTGGAAGCGTACGATATCGGTCATGCATTTGATAAGAGACGTTTAAACGAATAAAGAATCTGCACATAAGAAAAAGTGGTATTTCGTTGTTATTTATCACAACAGAGAAGAAATTGAGCAGTCATCAAAGAAGGCAGAATAGCGTGGGGTCGCGAAGAAGATGGAACAATTTCGGTTTCTTTGTTTAATGGCATATCAACCTTTGCAGGTTATTTAACGCCAAATGAATCCTTCTAGAAGAACAGTCGTGGTATTTTTTAAACTCATAACTGGAAGGATAAAGGGGTTCATACTTTTACCAAGTGTATTGGTCCAGAAGTGAATGGAGTTCGAACTCGCTTACTAAGTTTCCGCAGTTCATCGCTTTGACCATTTCACCACGAGGATACCCCCACCGAAGAGGGAACAGGGAGAAAATTGACCACCAGCCGAAGAGACAAAATGGCCATTCAACACTGTTTTAACTCGAAAAGATTGAAAAATGAAAGTTCATTTAAAATTTTCAGAAAAATTGTAAAATTAGCTAGACGAACGTTGGTTTTCCGATGTTAGGTGTTCCATTGATGGAAAGAAAACAAGAGAGGAGAATTCTAATTAGTAGAAGGAGTCTAATTAGGAATGAAAGAGTCTAATTAGGAATGAAAGAGTCTAATTAGGAATGAAAGAGTCTAATTAGGAATGAAAGAGTCTAATTAGGAATGAAAGAGTCTAATTAGGAATGAAAGAGTCTAATTAGAATTTCATTGTTATTTACATTATACCGGGAATTTAGATGATTAAAAATGATGATAAGAGCGATTGGAGATCGCACAAAATCATCATTTAGTTGCGACTTGGACTGGAATTTTTTTATTCTTCAAGAGCATTTTATGTATGTTGCTCTAATAAACCTCTTGCTATGATGTACCGTTCTTTTATGCATAATGAGAGCTTTAATGATAGACTGAATTGAAAAGATGATATATATATATATATATATATATATATACGAGGTTGTTTCATAAGTTTCCGCACATAGGGAAAATATTTTTTTCTTGAAAACCCTTTGCACTAAATGACTATCATTATTTTGAAAACATTTCAATGTGTGTCCTTCACTGCTGAAGTGCGTGTATTAGCACAGCTTGAGTTATTCTTCTAATGGCGTTGGTGATATGTTCTTTGAGATGATTTATATTTTGTATCGTTTCCTAATTTTTCACTTATATGCCCTGCCTTATGCAGTTTGTAGAAATGTTATTTCTTGATTTTCAAAATGCAGCTAAGACTCCATTTGCTGATACCTGTTTCTCCTGACCACCGTCGTTTACTTTTTTTGGCGCCTGAAAGTATCGTAGCTGTTGTGCCTTTATCGATAACTGTACTTCTTCGACCACATCTCGATTAATGAGTCACATTCCTTGCTTTTTTTAGACTTTTTTGTTAGTCTTGCCGTAATGCCGTGTGTGATGTTCGTTTCATGTTTTTTGTTAAATTCGATAACAACTATGGGACTGCTCCATGATTCGGCCTTCAGTATGATTTCAATTTGTTGCTCTGTAGTCAAACGCATTTTAATCTGAAATATTAAAAATAAAATGTTGAAAATCTTATGTTTGGAAACTTAAGGGCACTCTGTTAATATACATATTGAAGAGTGTGTATTTAGGCAGCAAGTAGCTATTAAGGCAAGTTTTATTAAAGACGATGGAACTTTGTTTATTTTTAATTGTAATTTTTCTAGTCTTCTAATTATTTTTCTTGTGTCGGGATTCTGGTGGTAAAGGAAATGTCCCATATCTTCTGCCCAAGCGCTTTCGACCATACTGTCGGTCGTCATCAGAGGTCGTATAATTTGAGTTGACAGTTGGAGTTTTATTTTCTTAATTATTTGTTGCGTTTTGTTTTGAAGTTGTCGGTTGGAACGTTATATATATATATATATATATATATAGAGAGAGAGAGAGAGAGAGAAAGAGAGAGAGAGTGATATGAACTAAATTAGATTGATAGATAGATAGATAGATAGATATGAATAGACTGTATTAGAAACCCACAAACTTATCATTGAACCAGAAATTGCTTTATGACAATAAATCTAGCAATGCTTTGCTAATTTTGCCAAGACATGTGTAACGTGATATACAAATGAGAGACTTGAATAAATAGAGCACACCTCGGACACTTAGGACCGAAAAATCACGAGACTTGACACAGCACGGTTCCGATTTCCGTCAAATACGTACGTCAGACAGCAAAAGCTTACATCAGTGACCCTCCCCAATCAATATAACCGTTATCGTTTGATTTTTATTTTGGAGAGGGAAAGCTACGTTTGTTTGTTTTGTTTTTTTTTTGTTTTTTTTTTGTTCTTTTTCTTTGTTGTATACATTTTTCGCTTGAACACGCCTCGTTCAACCTCATTTTTTCATTCCATCTTTTATTCACACTTTCATATCAACCCCCAGCTCACCAACAATCGGTCCCTCCTCCTAGTTGCCTCAAGCATCTATGGAGAAGTCCAACTCACAACCGGACCTTTTCGGAACAAATGACCTGGAAGCCCCCTCTCAGAAGCCAGAATGGCCGGTTCTATCATCGACATCATTGACACCAGCTGAAAAGACTTTATCCACGGCCAGCACTATCCAGCCCGGCCAAAGAACCATTGAACAAACAGTAACACCCGCTCCCTGGTCCCAAAAAAGAAAAACAGCAGAAGACTATGCGAATGATAGGGTGGGCAAATATGCCCAATATTTCGAAAAAAGTAGGATCCTGCCAATACCAGAACAGTGGAGCCGAAAACCCTATCCTCTGTCATATCAGATTTGAGGACCAATAGATTGGCCGGGCTAAAGAAAGAGACCTACAAGGAGCTCTTAAAGACTGCGGGCGTCCCATGTCGGTACTTTTGCAGATGAATTTTCGCCACGTTTGACGTCCTGCTGTCCATAGAGGATGTAGCCTAAAATAACAATAACAACGAAGTTTTTTTTCCGGCTTCAGCCCGAATACAAAAACCACAGGAGAATTAGTGTCACCGTGTGCAACGTCCCGATTGAGCTCAATGGAGATGTCCTCGTCGCCTACCTTAGCGATTATGGTGGCATAGAAGAATTTTTCCTGCAAGATTGGCAGCCGGGGCGGCACTCGGTGATAGCATAATAAATATGTGCTTAAATAGGGAAGGCTTCCAGGACATCTCTCATAAAACTGCCTATAAGGATCAAAATATGATGGTGGTCGTTGAGGGCAGGAGACCCTCTATTGGGCCTGCAAGCAGATAGGCCATTTTGGAGATCCTGTCCGCAAAAGAACACCAAAACCACTGCAACAACAGCAACAACAACATCAGTCAACCTCGGCAACTTCACCAAGCAAGTCAGATCTGGAGCCTGGGAACCATCCCGAAAAAGAAGAAGGGTGGACTCAGGTAGTCTGTAAAGGGAGAAAACTCCCTCCCCAAAACAAGGCAACAGCAATAACAATAGCAACAAGAACAGAAGCAGCAGCAGAAGCAACAACAACTAAAGCAATAGCAGAAGCGACAACAACTCCAGAATCAACAACAGAAGCAACAACAGCAAAAGCAACAGCAGCAGTTACATCCAAACCAATGAACTGAAACAAAAAAAAACAAGGAAAAGAAAAAACATCATTCGCCAGAAGAACAGCCTGAGGAGATGGAGACCTCAACCAATTTAAAAAGGAGGAAAGACAGTGAGTACAGCCCCAAAAAAAGATGAAAAACTATGTAAGAAGTCTCAACCCGAACTCCAGTCACAAACTCAGTCCCAACTCCAATCACTAGCTCAGTTACAACCACAGTCACAACCCCAGTCAAAACCCCAGTCACGTACAAGACAACCTTCATCACCAACATCACTTCAACACCCCCTTCTCCAAACACCCCAAACCTCACCTTCTCCCCCCAAACTCCCTTCAAACCAAACATCACCCCCCTCAAATCAAACTTTACTCCCACTTGAACAATCATCTGCGCCCCTTCTCCTTCATACCCTCTCCCTCCTCTCTCTCACCTCCCAGGTCTCATTCAGCATCAAGACAGCACAAAACCCCCCGGATTCATCAAAAACCCGTCACAGAGCCAAGTTTGCCTCAACAGAGAACCGACAAGGCCTCCCATGACTATCACTGTGCTCTGTGGAGTCTGAGGAGCCCCTCGCAGACTTTCAGCTCCGCAGACCACTAAAACCACTTATGAATTTGGACTTCGTAGGAAAAAAAAGTAGCAAACCCTTACCAATTCTGGGGTGCACCCATGGTGAACACCTTTGTTCGCTCAGCTGGTAGCCGCACGAAGGCTGGGTGGAACTTCCTTGAGAAGGCCAGTCGGGTGAACATTAGGCAGGCGGAGTTTGAGCACCCCCTCCTTGAAAAAAATGTTATTTTGTTCAGGAAGGGTCTCCATTTATATTCATCCTTGTTTTTATATGTCCCTAAAGCTGCGATATCCTCTAGATGTCGGAGAAGTGTCAGGGACAGCCGAGTTACGACTGAGCTCGGCACCGGATCTCTGAGGCACGCTATCGGCATCCTCGCCCCCGACGACTTCCGGACCGTAGTCGAGAGTGAGTAAGATAAGTGGGCATTCAAAGCGGGTTTGGCGACACATGCCTGATTGCCTCCGCTGCGGCAGTGGCCCAGAAAGAAACAGCTTTGCACGCCTTCTACTACTGCGAGCGGGTTCACCCGGTTTGGAGTCATCGATCCCAAAGAACTCGTGCTGCACGACGCTGGTTACGTTGTGGACAATATTGACCCTCCGTATCGAGGTGAGAAGTATGTAGTGTTTCTTGCGATCCTAGCTGTAGCTAGAATGGTAATTTGAACGAAAGAAGGGATTTTATGGCGGCGCAAACTTTTCTCATCATGATCTGATTTTGTTCTTTGAGGATCAGCTTAGAATCAAAATCAGATGCGATAGAAAACGCTTTGACTGCATAACATTCGACAAAAGGCGAGTGTATGTAGTGAGCCTGGTCGTACAAAAAGGGACAACGTTGGAGTCATCCTTCCTCCTCTTCCTGTGCGTGGCGACGATGGTCCGGGTCCTTCGGGACGCCACTCCCGGTAAGTAGAGTTCTCTTTTTTTGTTCACCTTTGTCCTCTAGTTTGCTGTACGATGTTTGTCATTGGCCTCGCCATCTAGTTATTAGTCCACAAGATCTCCCCCTCCCTGAATTATTTTTATCACCACAACTCTCCCCCCCCACTCCCCGTTTTTAAGATCTTGGACCTACATTACTGTTATCCATACTACCTATTCCTTGCCGCTCCCTTCCCTGCGTTTCTTTTGTCCCATTAAGTTTAGACCTGCTTCCTATATAGACACAATCCGGCTTGTTTTCGGTTTTGTGGATACCGGAAAACAATCGGCTTTCGAAATCATAGACTTTTACCATTGTATTCTTGGGGGGGGGTTCTCCGCTCCCCATCATTATCATTTTTTGTATATATGTTTTTATTGTAAATAAATTATTCATTTCATACGGAATTTAAGTAGGTTCTCATAGAGCGAATGCGGTATTTCGGTGAATGCAGCGCGCATGTCGATGTATGTCTGTCTTATTGTATTGTGTGTCTGGGTCGGCGAATGTGGCTAGCTAGGGCTCCTTAGACAATATAGTCTGGCATGATCGCTCCCCTTCCCCTCCTCCACCAAAACTTTGGGGCTTCATGCTCCCCTAAAACTTTTGTATATATTTTTGGAAATAAAAATTACGAGGCTTGACACGCGATTTCCAAGGCACAACAGCATGGTTAAGCATAATCATAATTTTAGTGATATATACCGTAAATTGCAGCACACAAGTCGACTTCCTTAGCCTGGAAAAATCCCTACAAAACTAAGGGTTCACTTACACAGCCGAGCTAAAATCCAAACCTTAACCACAGAGTGGTCACCCAGTGGAACAATACTCCTTACAATCGATATACACCACTTACCATAACTCCAGGAGACTAGAATACACCGACTTCTTCTCTGCAGAGAGATAAGACCCCCCCCCAAACGAGTGTCCTGGATATGACACTAAATTATCAGATGGTGAGGTTCCAGTAATGCTGGAGCTTTGGGGAATGCAAGTACTCCTTTATTGCCATTGCTCCCTAGTACACTCTGGCCCGGAGTGGTAGCACTAAATAGAACTAAACTGCGGTCTGAGTTTACTATTTTTTGATTTAAACTACGTATCTATGCTAAACTGAATTATTTAAAATAGAACAGTTTTGACATTTAAACAGCGTATTAATGCTAAACTGAATTGCTCGTAACAGAACTGTTCTGATATCTAAACGGTGTACTTATGGTAAACTGAATTATCTGAAATAAAACTGTTTTGACATTAACTCTGTGTATTGCCTAGTCGGCTGGGGCTGTAGAATACACCGACTGCACCTCTGCAGAGGGGTAAGACCCCACCTCCATGAGTATCCTGGATATGACACTAAACAATCTGATGGTGAAGTTCCAGTGATGCTGGAGCTTTGGGGAATGCGGAGCACCCCTTCATTGCCATTGATCCCAGGTACACTCTGGTCCGTAAAGGTAGCACCTGATAGGGCTCTACGGGTTAAATAGAACTAACTCTATACTTATGCTAAACCGAATTTTTTGAATTAGAACTAATTGACTAAATAGAATAGCTTGAAATAGAAATGTTTTTGATAATTAAACTATGTACTTACATTTTAACTGCGTAGTTATGCTAAACTGAATTGTTTGAAATGGGACTGTTTTTGACATTGAAACTATACTTTCGCAAATCTGAATTGTTTAATATAGAACTGTTTTGACATTTAAGTATGTGTAAACAAAATCTGTACTTATACTAAACGGAATTGGCTGAATTAGAATTATTTGAATGAACTCAATAGCTTGAAATAAAAATGTTTTTGAAAATTTAACTGTGTACTAATGCCAAACTCGATTGTTTGAAATAGAACTGATTATTTGTTTAAAAATGGGTTTGGCGTTAACTAACCTACAAAGGCTGATATGCCATAAAACCCAAACAACCAACCAACCATCTAGGAGACTGCCACAAACATTTCTAACTTAAACTCGTTTTGGTGAACATATTTAGCAAATTAACACAGAGATTAAATAATAAAACTAATGCAAATTAAAAATTGTATTACCGCTATATCACACGCCGTTTTCAACAGGTGATATAAACACTACCCGTAAAGTCACAGAAGTCAGGCGGCTTGTCAGACAATTATGGTATGCTTGTTTATCTATAGAATTTCATGACTACCCAATAGATTGTGAATTCATATGAATACAAATTCTAATGTGTAAGAATTGCATGTTTCACATATGGCTGATACAATTCTGATTTCAGAGAAAAATTATGTACACATAGCCTACTGTATGTTTGGGAGTCGATCTATACAGTAGGTATAAGGTCTAACCCAGAATTTTGAGCTAAAAGTCTTGAGGCCGACTTATATGACAGATCAACTTCAATACCGCAATTTACGATAGGTAGATCATTTCCTGTCATAAAAACTGCGATGACTGCTTATTCAATTAACTATAATTATTAAGTTTGTAATGAGGTACACGGTGAACATTAAAAAATATTATCCTCCAATCAGAATTGTCTTGATGATATTTGACAAATAAGGACTTGCTGAATTTTTAACAGACAACAAATAAATAATCTTCCTACCGCGTTTACTTGCTCACTTCCAATAAAGTTTCAATCTTATCAACCCAGTAAAATGATAACATTTCTCAGAAAAAACTCGGGTACCAACAGATGTTGACTTGGTAATTCCACCTGTTATGTACTGATTATACTCGCGATTCTTCTCTCAAAATAAGAGGGAAATTACTTTTGTAAGTTTTTATAAAAAGAAAAGATAAGCGATAAATATTACGTGTCAAATTACCATGTTGACTATTAAAAATAAAAACAAAAAAATCAATGTGATTACAAATGAAAAAAAATGTGGCTTCTATTATACGTTGATAAAGGTTTCTCCCAATATCTAAATACCCTATCGGCGGAGTGTAGAATACGACGACTGCATTCACTGTAGAAGAGTAAGGTCCCCCCCCATTTAAAAAGGTATCTTGGATACGCCACTAAACTTCATCCACTGGTGAGACTCGAATTATGGAGTACTGGGTAGTGTAGAGTCACCTCTTTGTTAATATTTGTCTCAGGTCCACTCTGACCAGGAGTAGTAGTAGTAGTAGTAGTTCATGTTTGGTCCCATCTATAGGTTCAATAGATCAGATAGGTCTGTTTAAATTTTTAGTGTTAATTAAGAAGACTTGGGAGGTACCGGTGTGAAAATTATTTGCATTAAAAAAAGCTACTTGAAGTCATGTTTACAAATGATTGTCCTTCGTGGCTTAAAAAATAAAATAGCTTGCAAAAAATATTAATTTCGATATTAAATAAGACAATGAGGGTTGACATGTCATCCAACCAGCCTATCAATCAAACAACCAACCTACTTGATAGGGTCCTATCTATGGGTCAAATAGAACTGTCTGACATTTAAACCGAGAACAAATAAATGAATTATGTTTAATAGTAAATAGAATTCGTGTTAGATAGAAATGCTTGAAACCATTTAACTGGGTGCAAAAGAATGAGGTTAGTCTCGTTTTAAAATGTTTTCAACAAAATGTTTAAAAATCATATATATTTAATACGTTCGTATAAACACTATTTGGCATTAAATAACCTACAATGGTTGATATGCCATATAACCAAACTAAATCAAACCTCTGATCTCCAGGTGAAGTTACTGTGGAAATTGCACCACTGACTCTACAGAATGAATTAAACCAAATCAATTCTTACAAAATTCAGACAAGAAAAGAGTATTACTATTGTTATATAGAAAATTAAAAAAAAGAAAAACAAAACAGGTGGTCATTGAAGGAGGTTATTTTTTTTTTGTTTAGAAACGCACAATGATTTTCCTCATATAAATTAATTATAATTGCGAATTCGCTTTTCGTTATTTTGTCGCTAGAAAAACCTGCACAAATGTAAGTATTTCGTAAAAGCAAAATGACAAAGTGAACTTTAGAAAATCGGAACCTGTATTCCACTTAGTTCTAAGTCTGAGACTAATGATTCGGATCGTAATAACATATTTATCGGGCTACTTTTTCCATAGTTATTGCCTTAACTTATGTGGGAAAAGAATTAGTTTGACGTGTGAGGATTTTAGCGATTTGTATGTAAAAACTTATCAGCTTAAACTCGTTTTAAGTATTGTAAAGGTCTGCTTAACTAATCCAACTTGGAATGTTTATTTTACAAAAAGTCACGAGTTTCAATACGAATTAATTTACTTTACTAAATAATCACCGCCTATATATATATTGCAGTGATACACACCAATTAGTACGGTGAGAGTCCCCGCGGCGTAGTCGCTGACCTAAGGTCTTGAAGTAAGCGAGTTCAAACTCCTGTTAGGTTCACTTTCGGACGAAAACCCCCAGGAAAGATAGGGGCCCTTTTATACCTCCCAGCTATAGGTTAAATAGTATCACTGTCGTTCTTTTACAACGATAGCTTTGGTATTAAATAACCCAAGAAGGTTGATAGAAACTAAAACAAATAAATTAGCATGAAAGTAAGAAACCGAAAAAAGTATAAAAGTCCACATCAGATATCTTCTCTGGATTAAAGATGTTAGTTCAAATCTTCACCATCATCGAGTTGTGCTGAGTGCATTCTTTCTCTCGCCATCCGTCTCAATTGGCCATCACTACTGGCAGATCCTCTTGACTGCATCCAGTGTCCGCACAGAGCTGGTACATGTAAGTCTTTGCTGTGTAACCAACACTTGTGCATCCATGTGTAGGAGTGCATAAGAGAAGGTCGCTTATGGGTTAGTCCTTAGTTCTCCAGCAGTATGTCTTTTTCATCTTGCGTGGTTTACGAGATGGGAGGCCAGTAGCTGTATTTTGAAGGTTATTGCTTCCAGGATATGTTCAAAGCAGTACTAAGCATTCCTGTGTATTTCCCTTCTAGCTTTTTCTCTATGCATTTCGTTCGAGTCCATGAGGTGCATCCATACAGTAGTGCAAGCACGGCCACACCTTGGAAGAAATCCCGTTTCATTCGATGAAAGATTAAATTTCCATATGATCGACAACTAGACAACAGCAGTCCACACTTTTGCTATGCGTAGACGGACATCACTTTCATTAAATAAGATATTGCCGCCAAGGTATATAAAATGGTCAACTAATTTCAGAGGCTGGCCACTTAAAGCGGAGACAGTTCCTTTTTGTTTAAGACACAAACTCTGTTTAATCTGTGTTCACGTAGAGGCTAATATCAGTAACTAATTTTACATTTCCATATCATGCTGCTTACTTTACAGTTACAGAATATAAAATATCATGAGCATTGGAGTAAAAAGAAACATTGATAAGATGAAAGATAGAAAAGTAAAGAAATTAATAATAAACAGAGAAATTTAAAAAAATTAAAACTATTACGAGAACTGAATCACTTCAAGACATACTTTCGTTACAGTCATGGGTAAACATACTGCCCGCAGTGCTTTCTCAATGATCCGCTAAAGAGTTCAAGATCTTTTTATTGAAGAGAAAAAAAAATCCACTCTTCACTATTTCTAAGGCAGTATCTACGTGTATGGTCTTATGTAGTAAAAATGGGGGAGGAACTTTCAAAGTGAAATTACCTTAATGTTTTTTTTTTTTTCGTTTTTTGTTTTTTTGGAGTGGGTGTAGTACCCATGCCTTCTTTGGAACATTATTATCAATATTTATAGAGATAAAATAAAAAAAACAATGCCCAAGTAAAGGTCTACTAATCTCATTCTATTTGGAAGCTCAACCTGTCAGAATACGCTGATTGAATCTTCTGCAGAAGGGTAAAACTCCGCACTACTCTCCTCCAAAAAAAGAAAGAAAATGATGTCCTAAGTATTACATTAAAATGTATCTGATGGTTAGGCTTCAGTTCTGAAACTCTGAGGAGTGTGGAGTGCCCTTTCATTGCCATTACTCTCAGTTTCACTCTGACGCTGAATGGTAGCATCTATCAGGGTTCCAAAAATGGGTTAAATAGATCTCTGGAGAGGACAGAGTTCACATATTGTAAAACCTACCGACAGGATGCCAGGAACTTAAGATGGAAATACTGTATATCTATTTGCTGCTCTAACAATAACAATATCGAGCAACAATAAAAGGATTGCTCATTTATTGTTAATGTATCCTTCATCTTATTTTAGGGTATTTTTAAACAACTATACGTTTTTGGATGCTCAACATTCAATTTCTTTGTATGCCAGATGAAATATAATCAATGCTTAAGATATAATTTTAGTTTCAAGAGGCCGCCCTTACACTAGGCAGGATCTACCACCGCGTTTAGAAGGGGTAGGATCTACTTTATTGCATGATCTTAGCTTCAGGGGACCGTCTTTCCCCTATGCAGCACTTAGGTGGGGGTAGAGTCAGGTCCATTGTTCGATGTTTTCCTCAAATATGTATCCATTATCACGAAGTAAAATTCAAAGAGCATTGACTAGAATTTGAACCCTGCTCGCCGAATCTGCTTTTCATTGGTTAATAAAATGATTTTTAGATATATGCTTTCTAAATAATTTGATCCAGAGATTTTTTTCAGTTCAAAACTAAAGATTAACATAATTCTAAATAAGAATTTTTCTGTTCGTTTCTTAATGAAACTTCAGACTTTATGACCTTCATGTTTCTACTCTTACCACTGAGTAAAATTCTCTGTAAATCAGCAATGAATAATCCTATTTACCAACCCCTCCGCTCGGGCAGGATATGACACAAGGTCCATTTTTAAACGAAGTTTAACAGGTTTGAATTCAGAGTTTTCCTTCTCCTAGACTAGTTGCCTCAACAAGGCTGAAGAACCTAGTCTGTCCTACTATTATAATAACACTAAAAACATTCTAAACGAAGTTTTGAGTATTTTTTATCACAGATGTTTTACAACTAAATTTTGGTCAGAATGGATCACACACACACACACACACACATATATATCTATATATATTTATATGTATATATTAAAAAAAGAAAAAAAACAGTTGATGTTTGTCCTTTTGCTGGGATTTGAACTCCTAGCAAAAAGATCGAAATGACATCCGGCTAGGATATTTCTTATATAGATAAGTTTCAGCCAACAGATTTGAATAGATAACAGTTTACATCCTTTTGTCACATCAAGGTCAGTATACAGCTGTAGCAGAAGACGGCAAAATGCTTACATCCCATACCAATACCTTCCCTGTACCAACAATAAAAAGCCCAACACTGGCTGGACACGCCAAAAGTAGTTCAGTAGAAAATGAAGCAGCTTACCTGGCTTGGGATTATTTTGTCGCTTGCACTGACGGTAGCATCGTCTGAGAGCGTCGATAGGACAAAGACAGAAAAAGCAACCGGTAGTAATGTTGTCCAAGCGGTTGTCGACAAAATTGGACAGACATGTATCTTTCCTAATGACCGCCAGTTTATCCGTAGAATGGCTTATGTCGAGAGTCAAGATGGAAAAGACACCTTTACCTTCCGGCCTAGCTTCAATGGAGGAATTTGGCAGGTGAGTAAAAGATTGGTTGGTTGGCTTAACTCAACCTTTCTTGGGTTATTAAAAGCCAAATTCATTTTTAAAGCAACTATATTTCAAATAACTTCAAATCACTATTATTATAATTTTACTCTTTTGAGAGTTTTTCACACTAGCATTTGCTGATGATTTCTCACTGGAGTTTGAGTGACATCAAGTCTCTACAAGTCTCTAGAACTCTTCTCAGTAGTCTGGCCGATTTTGATTTTCCATAGTCTCTTTTTCAAGCTTTTAATACCGTTCCAAGTTCACCAATTACAATTGGTATCACCGTCACTTTCATGTTCTACAGCTTTTCAGATTTCTGGCTAAGTCCAAGTGTTTCGTTATTTTTCGCTTTCTTTTATTTTCACTCGAGATCCGCCGGAACGGCCAAATTCATTCAATGACGTATTCTTTTCTTGTTGTTTGGCCTTCTGGTTGGGATTTGGTGATACGTTTGTATCTCAAAGTCACAGAGAATTTTATGCGTCTTAATTTCTTTGATGGATTCTGGTTTGTACATATACCATTTGGTAGTATGGTCAAATCTTAATTTCTTGCACGATTCCTAGTGGATCATCTTTGCCACCCAGTCATGCCAAGTCTTGTATTCCTTTTGGGCTCATTTTTGTAGTCGTTTATCATGTAATTAACCGTCTTATTTCTATCTCCACTTAACTTACAATAATCATTCATTGTTTGTTTTTCTCCCTAGCATTAGCTGATGGTCTTTCACTGGAATTTGAGTGAGAGCAAATCTCCTCAGGTCTTTCGGATTCATCTCAGTATTCTAGCCGATCTTAACAATACTTTAGTTTAGATGGTCTCGGCTAGTCCTCTGATTTCCAACTCTTTCAGTTCCCTTTCCCAAGCATTTGGGGACCGTTTCAAATGCATCACTTACAATTGGTGTCACAATCAACTTCATGTTCTTAACCTTTTTAGCTCTCTAGCGGGGTCTAAGTACTTGTCTTTCTTTTCGCTTTCTTTGATTTTTACTCAATGGTCTGCTGGAATGGCAAAGTCCACTTGTCGGCAGGTTCTCTTTTTTATTAATTATCACGAGGTCTGATCTTTTAGCTGAGATTTTGTGATCTGTTTGTATCTCAAGATCCCAGAGAATTTCTGCGTCTCATTTTCTTGGACGGATTCTTGTTTGTGCTAGTACCATTTGGTAGTATGGTCAAATTTAAATTTGTTGCACAATTCCATGTGAATCTCCTTCCTCACCCAATCATGTCCAGTTTTATACTTCCTTCGCACTAATTTGCTGCATTCGCTTATCACCACATAACCTACACTTGCTATTCTGTTGTGTCTTATCTATTTTTTCTTAAACATAATTGTTTTACCTTTCTTAGCCATATCCAGGTCTACACGTGTAAGATTTCATCAGTTAGTCGCTTGAAATATCCATACAGTTGTTTTTTCCTATTTCTGTTTCCTAGTTATTGTTGTTCTGTTTATCTTAAATGTTGTCATTATATATTGTCAGCGCGGATTCTGGTTGCTGTAATAAGTCTTTTTCTGTTCTGTTTAATGTTGTCTTTGAGTGATCGTATGACTGCATTGACGCTATCTTCAATGCTGGCGAGTCCTATTCCTCCTTTTCTTGACACATACTGTCTATGCCATCTCCTGGGTTTAAGGCCTTGTGCATAATCATCTGCTTTCTTGTCCATTGGTCCATTTGTTTAAGATTTTCCCTTGTCCATTTCAAGAATGGTCTCGAGTATCTAACAAGGTGGACAACTCAGAAGTTCATGGGGGTGTCCTCGTGGTGTAATGGTTAAAGTGATGGACTGCGGAATCGTAGTATGCGAGTTCGTACTCCAGTCGCGCTATTACGTTCACTTTCGGGCAAATACCCTTGGGAAAGGTATGGGCCCCCCTTATCCTCCCAGCTATGGGTTAAATAGCACCACTACTGTTCTTCTAGGAGAATAGCTTTGGCATTAAATAACCTACAAAGGTTGATATGCCATTAAACAAAGAAATCAATCAGATGTTCATCCCTTTGATAAGATTCCTGCTGTAGAGCTTGGTTTCAAGAAGCTTTCTCGATTGTCTGAGATTTATAAGGGAATTGTTTGTAGAGAACTTTATTTTTGAACGAATAAGAGTACATTTGTTCAAACTCAGTGAAAGGGTTTCAAGTATTGCAAAAATTAATAATTCTGTTTAATATTAATCACTAGAATAGTTTGTAGGAAACATCATTTTGAAACGAGCCAGAGCTCATTTGTTTGCGCATAGTTATACAGTTTCAAGTATTGCTATTTAACCCAAATAATTCTATTTAATGTTAATCGTTTGTTTGCATGCAGTTTAAATGGTTTCGGGTATTCCTCTCTCAGCGCAACTGATCTACAGCCACTGCCTTCTAGCACATTTAAGATAATGAGTAGAGTGTTTGCCACAAGAGCAATAAATTTGAAGAATACGGTCGGGACAATCATGTAAGTGCTAAAGTTTGACATGACCCGACGATTGACTGGATCGGATCGCCTATCTAGCCCAGTATGGACCAAAGTTGAGTTTTGTAAGTCACGTGACCTCTTCTGTTGCTGAAGTAAGGACACCCACTAGGATCCCATATCCAAACATTACTGGTCACCACCCATGTTCAATAGGTAGCCTCGTTAGCAGATGAGGTTTTAACCCTTTGCAGAGGTGCAGTCGGCGTATTTTACTGCCTCAGTTACAGGGTAGGAAAGATTAGAAAATGGAGGTTTTTAGATTTGAAAGAAATAGACTTACGATTAGAAATACGGAACCGAATTGTGAAAGAATGATACCTCTTGCGCATCATGCCTCTGGTAATTGTCTTGGATCTTTCATGCTATTATTCTATGAATCCTTCGACTGGTTAATTGATTTTAACGGCATGTCAATCTGTCTAGGGTTATTTCAAGATTAGAGGTTTGGAAATCGCGTTCATTGTACGTCTAGATTTACATTTTTTGTCTCGTTGTTACTAAAGAGTCCTATCGAATACGAATAATTTTTAAATCGATTTATTTGATCCATAGGACTATAACGGATACTACCACTCCAGATCAGAGTGGATCAGGGAGTAATGACAATAAAGGAGTACTCTACACTTCCCAGCTCTCCAGAACTTGAATCTTATCTTCAGATGCAGTTTAGTGTCATACTCTGGACACCCTTGTTTTTTGGAGGGAGGGCGGCTCTTACCGCTCAGCAGATTCAGTCAGCGTATTCGAAGCTCCGCTGACAAGGCGAGCTTCCAAATAGAATTAGTTTAGCTGATCTTGCTTTTAATTCTATCTGCATAAATATTGCATAAATATCATAAAGAAGGCATGGGCAACATTTTCGAGAAAAATACCTTGCGGAGGATATAGTCAGTGTATTCTAAGCCCTGCTGACAGGGCAATCTGAGAAATTATTTAGTTTTAATTAAGATACAATTTAGGTTTTATGAGAAATAGATTACATCAATAAAGGGAGGCAATTAAAGAAAATACTCCCCTTTCTAAAAATATTTCCTTAAATAATAAACAGAGCGGATGGGATCTATTTTAATGTCCTACCCGCTGTTTGCTATACAATCAGTTTATTGTCCAGGGTATGACACTAAACCTCATCAAGTGGTGAAGCCCTCGTTCTGGAGCTCTGGAAAGTGTGTTGTACTCCTTCATTGCATTACTTCCTGATCCACTCTTACTCAGAGCGATAGTACGTGTCAGGGTTCCATCTATGGATCAAATAAATCTGTTTAAAAATCATTCGTATTAGATAGGAATATAAATTAACTGTGTACGCGATTCCCCAACCTCTTGGCATAAAATAACAACAGACGGGCTGATATATCGTTTAAATCAATCAATCTTCAATTATACTTGGCTAGTATAAAACTGAAACTATCAAAGGCGATATTTTTTTTTTCTTTAAGACTATGATAAAAAAAAATCTTACCCACCGCGTGCCAACAAATGTTTTCCTATGTCATATCTTTGGCGCAGGTACTATATAAGTTTGAAATTCCCGATCTATGTGATTCGTTTCTGCGCTATTTTATTTATTATTTGTTGTCCCACTTTGCTCTCTGAATATATATACATATATATATAAGAGGTTCATTCAATAGATAATGTAAAATTTGCCAAAAGATTTGGCACTAGAAAGCACTGTTTACAATTGCACCCTTTTCAAGAAAATCAATGTTGATGGGTCCTTTCATGTTCCAGAGGAGTCTCAGCGGAATCTTTACTGAAGCGTCAGCGTGTTTTCGCACAATGGAATGTCTTTTCGACTCAAGCGCGGAGTAGCGAATAAATGACCACATTTTTTACTAAATCATGTTTCAACGTATATATCACACATTCTTCGGTAGATTTCATATGGTTTGCACTTCTCAGGCACCAAAAATCGTATGAAATACTTCTGTCCAAGCCTGGAGTTCTCTGTTTGATTTGTCGGCATTTTGAATAGCCTCAAAACAAATACTTTTTGCAAGGTTAAAACAAATTTTTGCGCTAAAGCAATCCCAAACAATATCGGGCTTACTTTAAAAAAAAACTGAAAAAGAAAAAAAGTTATTTTACTTTCTATTTTTTAATCCTCTTAGTTTATTGAATGACCCTCGAATATTAATATGACTTTTCTGTTTGTCTCTGCGAATAGATAACAAAGAGTAACTATGAGGCTACTAAACTTTGCGATGGAAAACTACGAAATATCTGCAACAAAATAAAAGCACAATTCCATATTGACTGGCCAACAACTGCATGGAAAGATCTTCTGAAGCCTTTTTATTCTGGTTTAGCTGCGTATCTTTTGCTTGCCCGGCAAAATCTAAAAGTCTCTGGGAATCCAGTGGAACAAGAAAAAATCTGGAAAAAAAATTTTCACCAGAGGGCTTTCAATCCCCATCGCAATTTCACAGAAGCGGTTTCTGCCTTATCGATGAGTAAGTAATCAGATATTTTCTAAGCTTGGTTTACTCGAAAGTAAATAGGCGTTGGTTGTGTAAGGAAGTAACTTGAAGCCTATCTGTTTAGAAAATGGGTAGATTTCTACCTCGACTTGAGTACCGACTTCTGGCGAGGAAAAACGCAATCATTTCTGCAACAAAGTAGCAGTTAATCTTATTTTATAATATCTTTTTATGGATGTATATTACCAGACTGGTTAGACTACTGTCATAACTTATATGTTGTAATGGAATCGTCTTTGAGAAATGAGCTAAGAGAAAAAAAAAGGACAGTAATTAAGAACGGACGAAAATTGGGTCAGAGAAACACTGCATGCTTAAATATCTAATAAAAAAAAGTGAGTCAGTATTTTAAAGTTATGTGAGGTAAAACAAGGAGAAACGTAGAAATGATCCAACATAGCTGTAAAGTTACACAAGGGGAAGAGTTTTAGAATAAATGAAAAAGAAAAGAGAAAGAAGGGGGAAACAGGTTTAGATGTTTGGATTTTTAATTCAAGCATAATTGCACGTACTGGTGACATAGCATATCTCTTGGTTTAATGAAATGTCTTCTGATCAAAGTATCTTTAATTGGTTTGATAAGAAAATATTTTTCATTCATTTAATGGTTATCTTATACCACCAGTACATTATACATTGATTTTCTTATAGCATATCAACTCCTTAAATTTTTTTAAAAGAATCTTTAAGAACTTTATTATAAACACAACTTTTTTCCACAAAATCTTTTCTCCTGACGATGACCTCAAGACGAAACTAGTCATGAACAATCAAAAGTTAAACAACATAAATGATATATTCCTATTTGTCTAACAACTTTCGTTCATCTTATATGCACCCCTACACACACATATATATAATATGATACATGAATATCACTGCTATATAAATTAATAAATGATATATTATGTATGCAGTACTATGCATAAGTTTTCGGTTTGATTTAAATTAAAACATTAAATCAATGTTATTTTTAATTTTATGCAATCGAAATTAATAAATATTTGCTTATATTTAAAACACTATAAAGAACATTTGAAATAAAAATTGATTGGTACCATAAGAATAATTTTTAAAATTATTTTTTACTTAATTTATTAAAACTCTGGAAAAATTAAGAGTGGATAAGTTTTTGCATTTTTACATTAATTATTTTTACATTAATTATTTTTACATTAATTATTTTTACATCACTTTTGAAGTAAAATATGCATTATTCAAAACTTCTAATTCAAAGATGCTTTGTTCTAGAACATTCTCGAAGTTTTTTGAAAATTTCGGAACTTAAATTAATCAAGTGTAAAAAGCGAGTATTTCTTTACCCATCCACTAAAGATTTTTATGGCTGCGCTGATAGAAATTCATTTTGTTTTAATTCGCTACCATCAAAGTGGTAAGAAACCTAAAGAAATTGCGTTGAAGGTGGAACAGTAGTGGATTCAATTAAGAAGAGGAGAAATACAGAATATATCACACCGAAAGAAGGTCTGGACGCCAACGAAAGCTAACAAAATCAATAGTCCATATCTTTCTTTGAAGTTTAAAGAATTTAGTGATTTAACAAGCAAAGAATTGGCAAATTATATCAAGCAATATGCTGAAACCGATATCCATCCTCCATCTGTTCGGCGCATTCTAATTAAGATTGGTTATCGATCCAAGATGAAGCTAAAATTGTTTCTAGTTGCTGCAACGGAGAAGAAAAGATTGCAATGAGCATGGCATCGTCAAAATTGGTCCATTGAAGACTGAATAAAAAGTCTTATAGACTGATGAGTCAAAAATTGAACTGCCTAATGGAAATGGCCGAAAACCGCATCTAAGATAAAGTTTTGGAAATCTTCTGATGAGGATTTATCAAAAGTAAAACACCTTTATCTGTAATGAAGTGGGGTGTTTAATTTTAGCAAGCTATGGCTCCTTGTCAAGCATCAAGTGCAACAAAAAGTTGGTTTCAATTAAAAGGAATGAAAGAAAAAAGTCGTCACGGACAGTTATCTCCAGTGGGACAACCACAGACATTAAACCAAGAGTCAGCTAGAATCGACCAAAACTATCCATGAACACTCCTTTATTATAAAGACATTCAACACACAATCAACAATTCAATCGCCTGAAGAGGACTGGAATGTTCGAAACGTGTCGAACAAATAAATCCATATGCGGAATAATGACAACATAAATACCAAATTTGTGGATCTTTTCATTTATGTTTCCAGCCTTGTGTCACATATGTTCTTTGACGAAAGCACCAAGCTGCAAACATACACGTATGTAAGAACGAAATAAATAATTCTTTAAAAATGCAAATCTCTTAGAGGACCTATTCATTTTGAAATATTTACTTTCTCTTTTTGGACCAAAAACAACAATATATATATATATATATATATATATATATATATATATATATATTCCAAAATATAAATTAATAGGGCGTATTTAGTCAGTGAGTTTTAATAGACCGGAAGAGTTGTCGAAGAAATTTGAAAAGACCATTGAGATGACGAATTCTGAAACTCAAAACAAAACGTTAATAGTAACCCTCGAAATTCCATCTTTCTAAAGAAACGTTTGGAAAATAAACAAGGTCCTGTGCTTAAGAAATAATGTTTTTTTGTGGATGATGAGTTGTTTCTCTTCTCACAATTTTTTTTAGTTTGCTTCTCTCAGTAACTATCGTCTCACATGATAATTAGCGTCCTCAATGTAACAAAGATACTATTTACCAACCCCTCCGCTCAGGCAGGATATGACACAAGGTCAATTTTTAAGCGGAGTTTAACAGGTTTGAATTCAGAGTTTTCCTTCTAGACTAGTTGCCTAACCAAGGGCGAAGAACCTAGTCTGTCCTACTATTTACCCAATGTAACAAAGATGACTGTTTTTATTTGCAGGCTGTGATGGCAAAGCGGACATGGTGTTTTTACTGGATGAATCAGGAAGTGTAGGCAAATTTAATTTTGAAAAAGTGAAGATTTTCCTTTTGAATACGACCCAGCGGCTCGCAATTAACCCAGACAATATCCGTGTATCATTTGTTAAGTTCTCTTCTTTGACCACGATTGAGTCCTATTTAAACAACGATAAAACTCACGCAGAAGTTGAACAAAGAATCAAGAAGCTAACCTATAATGGAGGAGGTACGGCCACTCATTCAGGCATCGACGTTGTAACCAACCAGATATTCAATACACTGAATGGTGCAAAAGAGTCCAAAGATGCACCTCGGGTTTTGGTACTTCTGACTGACGGTGAGTACCTCTAAATTATATATGCAAGGGACAAGGTCAGACATATTGGCGAAGTTTATCTTAGTTTTGTATAAAGCCAGATATATTGACGAAGTTTATTTTAGTTTTGTGCAAAGCCAGATATATTGAAGTTTTTCTTAGTTTAGTAATAAGGCCAGACATATTGGTGAAGCTTATCTTAATCTGAGATAAGGTTGGATATGTTGACTAAACTTAGCCTAATCTGGTATAAGGTTGGATAAACTGACTCAGCTTAATATGGTACACGGTCGGATATGTTAAGTAAACTTGGTTTATCTTTGTCAGGTACAAGGCCAGATATATTGACGAAATTAAATCTTAGTTACAAGGCTAGATATGCTTACTTAGCTTAGTCTGGTACAAGGTTGCATAAAATGACTCTCAATCTGGTACACACCGGATATGTTGAGTAAGTTTAGCTTATCTTAGTCTGGTACAAGGCTGGATAAATTGACTCAAATTAATATAGTACATGACTAGATATGTTGAGAAAGATTAGTCTACATTAGTCTAATACAAGGTCAGCTTTATTGGTAAAACTTATCTTCGTCGGGTACAAAGCTGAATATGCTTACTAATTTTAATCTAGTACACGACTGGATATGTTGAGTTAGCTTTGCTTATCTTAGTCTGGTACAAGGCTGGATAAATTGACTCAGCTTAATAAAGTACAAGGCCAGATATGTTGAGAAGGATAATCTACATTAGTCTAGTACAAGGCCATCTTTATTGGTAAAACTTATCTTCGTCTGGTACAAAGCTGGATATGCTTACTAATTTTATCTGGTACACGACCGGATATGTTGAGTTAGCTTTGCTTATCCTATTCTGGTACAAGGCCTGTTATATTAGCAAAGCTTATCTTAGTCTGGTACAAGGCTGAATATGCTGATTAAACTTAGATGAATCTGGGACAAGGCCTAAGATAATGATTAAACCAATGTTCTTTGATATTGAGTACTTTAACGTCATTTCAATTTTTAATTTTGGAGGAAGTGAAGGCTCGATTTCTAATATAGACATGATGTTAAAGTAGACCCTTACTTTGTGTGTCTGTTTTATTAATATAAGGGAAGACTGCTTGTCCAGTTGCTGACGCTTAGAATACGCTGCCTGTATCCTTTGCTGGGGGATAAAACCATCCCCCAAAAGCGGGATCCTGGGTACACTAAACTGCATCTGGATATATGGAGAGTGTAGAGTACTCATATCTCTCCGACTCGATGCGGTTGTACCTATTAGAATCCCATAAATGTATCAAATATATCTGTTTAAAAACTATTTGTATTTCATATTTTTATACTAATAGGATAAAATAAACGCGTCATCTCGCACTTGTTATGAAAATTTTGGTTTGGTAAGAACTTCAAAAGTAGTGTTATAACACTAATTTTAACCTTGCATTTTTGGTTCTTTTTCAACTAGAAAAAACTGAAACTCAATCTTTTTTGTCCCGGGTATGAAATTAAACTGTATCTGATGGTAAGCCTACAGTCTTGAAGTTTAGAGAATATGAAATGCTTCTTCATTACCATTACTCTCTGGTTCACTCTAACCCAAGTGGAAGTACCTGTTAGGGTCCCTTCAACGGGTTAATATGCTATTAAACCAAATAATCTGACCTAACCTTGAAACTATTTGATGGTGTGATTAATATTTGATAGAATTATTTGTATTAGATAGCATTCCTTGAAACTATTTAGAATTATTAGTGTTAGAAATACTTGAAACCATTTAACTGTGTGCAAATAAAATAAGTTCTGGCTCGTTTTAAAATAATGTTACCCCCCACACACACACATATATATATATATATATATATGTGGATTTTTCATTTTAAAAACCGACAATTTTTAATATGCCATAAAACACAACCAAACGAAACCAGTCAATCTTTTTTTTCTTTTTTGACTTGCATGCTTTGCAATGACACCCATTTTCATTCAGATCAAGGTCTAGTTTGCAGTAAATTTACATTGTGAATTGAACAGTCGGCATCATAAATACGGACACAAAGAAAGGGTCCAGTCATGCATCATACTTGTGAAAAGAATGTCCACTTAAAAGCTACTTTATTCGATTTCGATTTAAAAAAATCAATTTTTTATGAAATTAAAGTAATTTTCAAACCGAAATCAAACTATATATACAGTTCATCCATTAACTGAATCTTCATCCAGAGAGGATTGGACTCACTACGCAAGAGGATCGTCCATGAGACTAACCTGCTAATCTACGTTCTATGATTGACAATTTTGGATATCCGCGTTTGAATTATTGAAATACTTCAACTTGTTTGTTTTCCTTTTTTTGTTTTTAAATTCTGCGATCAGGTCAATCTAATAGCAGACGACTCACACTAGAAGCTGCCAAAAGGGCCAAATCGAAAAATATAGAAATCTTCTCTGTTGGAGTTTCTGGCGGAATTGATTACGACGAGCTCCGACAGGTGGCGAGTAAGTGTAATCGTGTGTTCACATTGGACTCATTCGACGATTTTGATAACTTTATTAATGAGCTGACGAAAGAAACTTGTCAAGGTAAGATATCTATCTATCTATCTATCTATCTATCTATCTATCTATCTATCAAAAAGTAATGTACTTTTGCCCATGGAACAAAAGCCCATTCAAATACAACAAACATTAAATTTCTGGATCAAAAACATAACCATTACGATAAGCGACGACAAAAGCCCTAATAGGAAAGTGATACTTTAATTTTTTGTGGAATGTAACTTCATTAGCCTATTCTTTATTTACGATTCCAGTTGCTTATTTAACAATCTGAGAGCTGAAATAGAAAGCAACGAAAATAAGATAAAAGGAAGACAAATAAAAAGTTAATAATTTTGTTGAGTTTTTACAATTAAAGTGTACAAACATACTTTTTGAGATGCTAGCAATATCTTCTTTTTTAAATTCTCACTTTCAGTGATTGATATTGTAAAATTACAGAAAAAATATTCAACTCCTTACTCCCCAAAACGTCTAGCTGTACGTATTATTAGCACAAAAAACTGAAAAAAAAAAGACTTCATAAAATGGAACCAAAGTTACATTTGAACTTTAAATTTAAGTGTTCAGAATTATTTTATTTTGGTTAGTTCTGAATAATTTAGTAATGCAGAGTTTAGTATTCATCGATGTTGTGGAGGGTCGAGATAACTCCCCAACACACAAAAAGATAAAGATGTTTTCTGGGTATGAGACTAAACGGTAAGTGGTAAGGCTCCATTTTCGGAGCTTTGGGGAGTATGGAAAAACTGAATTTGGTATTAATAATTCAATTAGCGTCGACATGACATAACCAACCAACCAACCAACCAACTCAACTCTATCTATCTATCTATCTATCTATCTATCTATCTATCTATCTATCTATCTAAAGCAAGCATTTAGCGAGTTTAGGTTTAGTTTTATTGGCTAAGCGATTTTCTGTGGTACGATTTTACTTATTTTTTCTGTGACAAGCATATATATATATATATATATATATATATATATATATATATATATATGTGTGTGTGTGTGTGAATTCAGATGAGCGCTGTTCACGTTATATTAATGCCCTTGAAAAATGCATATGTCATGGATAAAATACTGTGGCAGATTGGGCTCTTTAGCCTTGGTGGGGTAACTAGCTGAGGAAAAGGACATTTACGAATTCATATCTTCTGCTTACACTTCATGGGCCAGCACACCAAAATAAAGCCTATTACTCTCAAGACATAAATTATACATTACCCAGTCGGCTTCTCTGTAGAAGGGTAAGAACTCCCCAGCGAGTGTCCTGATATGACACTAAACAATCTGATAGTGAGGTTTCAGTTATGCAGGAACTTTAGGGAATGTGGAGCTCCCTTTCATTGCCATCGTTCTCAGGTCCACTCGGCCAGGAGTGGTAGCACTTGGTAGGGCCCTATCTATGGGTTAAATAGAGCTAATATGCGTACTTATGCTAAACTAAATTACTTGAAATAGAACTGTTTTGATATTTAAACTGCGTACTTATGCTAAACTGAATTGTTTGAAATAGAACTGTTTTTGACATTTAAACTATACTTACGCTAAACAGAATTGTTTGAATTAGAAGTGTTTGACTAAACTGGATAGCTTGAAATAAAAATGTTTTTACAATTAAACAGTATACTCATGCTAAACTTAATTGTTTGGAATGGAACTGCTTATTCGTATGAAAATGAATTTGGCATAAGATAACTTACAAAGGTTGACATGCCATAAAACACAACCAACCAACCATAAATTATACAAATAACTGTTGCTATATGCCAGGCACCAGTTGTACCTGCTACATGAATATCTTGAAGAAATAGACTTGAAGAGAAAAAGGTACTCTTTTATTCCACGATTTTCAATTAATCCGGTTGAAATAACTGAATTGAGAATAACTCAAATCCTAGACTTGCTTAAATTCCAACTGAATTTTTCTACAATAAATACAAGGAACACGTTTACTGCGATATAAACAATCAGCTTATTTCACCATCACATTCTGTATAAAACTTTTATTTTTGTCCTTCACAAGCGAAAGCCCACGTGTCCTTGGATGAATCCAACGGAAATAGCACGGATGCCAACAAGACTGTTGAAATTGTTCAAAAGATCACTGGAAATAAGAAAAATGTTGGCATACGGCTAGCTGAAAAAAACAACACTGAAGGACACACTATTGTGGTAAGTAGACTGTCTATCTTTAAATACCGAATTATTTAATCTCTCGCAATGTCATCGTTATTAAGCTTCTCATTGCTGGATAGAGCCGGCGCATGTGTGATGATAGTCGAATTACTAACAATCTGCTATATTAAACAACAGTCAAATTTCATGCAATGTTCCAATCACTAGTTCGGATTTTCCACTCGCAAATGTGATCCTATGAGTGCGCGTTGAGCTGCTGGCCACTTATCGGTTGGTCAGTCTCCGGTGAGCCAGTTCGTTCGGACTTCCCGCACCCTCGTAGTGTTTATAGATCCACAGGAAAATCGATCAAGAGTCGAAGAGCTGGGTCGGACTCCTCTCTGTTCTGGCTGCGTTTATAAAGATGAAATTCACCAATGCTGTCGACTACTTCAATGACACAGAAACGTTTGTCAACAGGTGTAAATAAAACAAAATCTTTATTCGTAATACAATGATTAAAATCATTTATACATAACAAAGGGTTTCTATTTCAAGGTCGGAATCTTTCGAAATGGGGAATACTTTAGCTGAATGTGTATGGCTAAGTAGCCTCACGTCAGTCCTCTGTCGTTTCGAAGGAAATTCTGGTTGAATGGTCTAATTCATGACTTTGGGTGGCGAAGCCGGTGGCAAGGGCTTTGGTCTTCTAGCGATAGAACCAACCTTCCATCTCGCTTTTCCTCTTTCGGTGTCTTCTTGTATCATGGCCTTATGTCGCACTTTTAAGTGAAAATTCGTCAAGTCTCAATCATTCTGATCTTGGCTCAGTCCAGACATTTCAAACGAATCACTTCCGTGCACCCAAAATCAACATTAAAACATAATTTTGAAAAGGTCATTTTCAAAATTATGTTTTAATAATTCAAACTAAACTACCCAGAGTTTGTATCGATGACAATTTGGCTTTGACCTTTTTGGACCATAGCCTCCATGCTAGTAAGGTAACCTTTTAGGGTTCAACTATTTAATAACTCTTATGATGATTCTGTTTTTTACACTACCTTATCAAAAGTAATGTAATTACCCTCAATAAATTATCTCCATTATTAACCTAAGTATTTAATTAAGTATCAGTCGTCAACCTTTGACACTAAATCATAGGATCATACAAAGGAATTTTTTTTCTGGATTTAAAAATAATACTTATTTTGTTAATATTTTTTTATTCAAATTGTTACCACATAAACTCGCAGAAGTAAACACTAACAACCACTTCGTACTAAACATGTCCGGAATAAATAATGTTTAATTCAGATACAGAGATGAGCGAAACTAGCGACTATGAAATCGAGTTTGATCACGATGACTCAGATATAGGCGATACACATACTGCTGCGCATAATGTAGTAGCATACCACATTGTCAAGAATTACAGGCTCTAATTATTTTTTTTAATGGCAGAGAAAACAAATCCAGGACGAAGCTGTTTGCATTTTTCATACCATTAATAACCTTTGGAAAGGTGCAAATCCAACTATTCACCCTCCAGCTATGGTTAAATAGTGGGGTAGACTAAGCTCTTTAACCATAATATGGAGACCAGTCTACGAGAAGGAAAACTCTGGTTTCAAACCAGTTTTACTCCACATAAAATGACTTTGTGTCGCATCCTATCCGTGCTAGAAGGGTGGGGGAATACAGACTTCGCAAGAGAACTATTTTAAAGGTGAATAAGTTCATTTGTAATTAAGTTGATAATTTTTTTAATTCACAGAGAGTCTCGTTACTTAATAGACCGCCCCTGAAACCTAATAATTATCGGAAGCCCAAGTCGTGAGTTAAACACTCTTAATAAGCGAAAAGATGGACTTTTTATGTAACAGCATAAAATACTTTCTTTCATTTATTGCTTGAGTTAAATTAAACTCATCATATTGTTTTATGCTTAAAGCTATAGCAATACTCAGACACTGAAACTATTTTTAATGACTTAGTTTTTATTCGTGTTCACAGGTTGAATCAAATTGCGCCGTTGTAAAGGTCTACGGGTCTTATGATAACGAAAATCCCAGTGAATCTATGTTCCAAGTTACTGGAACCTCATCCGATGGTCGGCCTATTGTTCTGTTTGTCAAAGCCGATAAAGATGGCAAACCATTATTTTTGAGTTTCGAGGCGACCAAAGTGAACATGACAGAAAAGATTTGCTTTAACGACAGCAATTTCGTAGTGAAAATCAACAAAGGCAAACCAAAAGGTGAGTAATATATTTTCATTTCTTTTAGCCATTTTCTTTTAGTAACACTCAAGAGACGCTGCTTTTTTTAATTGTTGCTTCGTATTCTTTGAACTTTGCCACAAAAATCCAAGTAATGTTCTTAAGGTGTTAATTTTGACTAATAGCGATAAAATATATCGTTTTTCTTTATTCTAATCGCTATGCTCAAACATTCAAATTGAATTTAAAAAAATATATTTCTAGGAAATAGATGAAGTGATAACCAGCAGTGTGTTTAATGAATGACGCTTTCTTTTCCAGTGGGGGAAGTTATTTGTGAAGAAAATGGAGTTTACCGGAATTGCACCAGCGTTGATCTTATCAGAAGCAAATGGGGAGAAAAGATTTGCCCACGTGAGTGAAAGTTAAAAATTTAATGAATTCAATAGTCAATTATTAAAAATCAAACAAAAAAAAAACAACCTTTCAGTGCTGTATGCAATAATAGTCGAATTTCATGCTACGTCTTATTTGAATGATTCATGTTTTCCACAAGATGGGAGAATTTCAAGGGGATGAATTTCTCGTTATACCAAGTCAGACAATTTTTTCATGATGAATATTTTTTCCATTCAGATTACTATAGAAACTCGAAAAAGTAAACATTATCAGTCATTTCGTACTGAATATTTTTTCATTCAGATTTTTTTCCCATTGAAACTCGTGGAAATAAACGAAATCAGTCATAGGTTCTGGAAGAAATTATGCCTGATTCAGATACAAATTTGGTAAATCCTCTGGACAGCATTCTGTGATAGCATACAGCTGATAAATGTAAGTTTTTGCTTGTCGGCTAACACTGATAGTCCGTGGGAGAACGTCCCTTATGAATTGACCCTTACTACTTCTTCAGTACCAAAACATGTCTTGCTCATCGGTCTAGTGGGTAGAGTGTTCGCCAATGGTCCGGGAGACCTGGTTCAATCCCAGGTCGAGTCATACCAAAGACTTTAAAAATGGTACTTGATACCTCCTTGCATAACACTCAGCAAATTAAGGTACGTATCGAGGGTAAAGTGGAGCAATCCTTGGAAAGGAGTAGCGCCCTCAGTGCACCTTGGTGTAGTAGCTATTGTAAAGGGATCCTTCTAGTCGCCTTCGACTATGGTCGCCAACTTTACTTACTACAAGTGGTGCAACCCTACAATAGTACAAACATGGGGCTTCAGCTTGGATGAATTTCTGCTTTATTTAACAGATTTCTATATGACTGTTCTCATAATGTAGGTAATGTTGAACACAGTAGAAAATTTCCTTATTTTATTCAGAAAATGTTCTTTTAATCGCCATGAGATGTTATGAAACGATATTAGAATATATTGATTCATAACATTTCATGGCTATCGTCTAGCACCCATCTCCTCTCTTCTGTCGTGTCACTCTGGTTCTATCTTCTTCGTATCACCATTTTATCGTCTCTGTCTCCCCTTCTTCGTTGTTTCAACTCCAGCTGTTCTTAGTCCTCTTGTTTTGGGATGACAAATAACTCAGACTCATTGGAGGTGCCCGTGGTGTAATGGTTATCGTCGTAGGAAATGGACACGGCAATACGAGTTCAAATCCTGGACCAGGCTAAGTGCATTTCACATCGCACTAATACTCTTGGGAAAGGTATGAATCCAATTCTCCCTCCAGCTATTGGTAAATAGTAGGACAGACTGGATGAGGCAACTAGTCTTGGAGAAGGAAAACTCTGAATTCAAACCTGTTAAACTCCGCTTTAAAAATGAACTTTGTGTCATATCCTGCCCGTGCGGAGGGGTTGGTAAATATGAATAACTCAGACTCATTTTCATGTGCACATTTTGCTTTATCTCATTAACAACACTTCCATCATCCATCGTGGCCCACGGAGAATCAGTGAGCAGGGATGAAACTCTCTACACTTTCATTGGTGATTTTTCATTGACTGAAGTTTTTATGCAACTTTTAAACCTATGTGAATTTTAAATCCAGTAGTCTTAAGCGATCTTTGGAGTCATCACCCATCAATCAAACTGCTTGACCCAAGTTAATAGTTAGAATTCATTCAAACTAGCTTACAGTTTAGGGAAATAAATTGAAATTTTTAAAAAAGGATGAAATGTTAATTTATTTTTTCTTCTTTTTTATTTTTTAAATTCAATTTATTTGAAAACGAATGTTTTTACTGTCCATGACACCATTGAGACCTTTTTAACACAATGCTTTGACGCTATTTGTGAGAAAAATACCATGTTGACGGGTAGAATAAATCATTGATTTACTTTTATCTGCAAAAGATTTCCACGGGCCCAATACAACGATAATGGGTTTGGCTTGGTTGATTGTGTTTTATGGCATATCAACGCTTCTGGGTTATTTAATACAAAATCCTGTTATATATATAGTAATCGAGGGCAACCCGAAGGCTCTTTTTTCAATAGCTACTACACCAAGCTATAGAGGAGGGTGCTACTCCTTTTTCTTGATTGTTCCATTTACCCTTGATCCATACCTTATAATGCAAGGAGGCATCAAGTACCCTTTTTAAGTCTTTGATATGACTTGACTTGAGATTGAATCCCGATCTCCCGGACCATTAGCGAACACTCAAACCGTTATACAAACAGGATTTGGCATTAATAACCCACAAGGGTTGATATGCCATGAATATATAAAACTATTTGCTTACAAATCATATATATAGTTTATAGGTAACAATTTTAAAGAAACCAAAATTCATTTGTTTGCACATAGTTACGTTTTCAAATATTGCTATTTGTTTGCACATAGTTAAACAGTTTCAAGTATAAGTAAGTAAAGTTGGCGACCTTAGTCGAGGGTGGCCCGAAGGCTCCTTTTTCAATAGCTACTACAATGGAGTAGCGCCCTACCATACACCTCGATGTAGTACCGAGGTGTAGGGTAGGGCGCTACTCCATTCCTTGGATTAATCCACCTTACCCTTGATCCTTACCTTATAATGCTGAGTGTTAAGCAAGGCGGAATCAAGTACCATTTTTTTAGTCTTTGGTATGACTCGACCTGGGATTGAACCCCGGTCTCCCTGACCATTGGCGAACACTCTACTCATTAGGCCCGGTTTCAAGTATATTAAGGGATTAAAAAGTTCTATTTGAACAAGTACAACCACACTGGGTCAGAGTGGACCTTGAAATAATGGTAACGAAGCGGTACTTCATATTTCCAAAACCTCTAATCAGGAGCTTCACTACCAGATGGTTTACTATCATATCTAGGACACTCGTTGGAAAGGGGAGTCTTACTCCTCTGGAAAGATGCAGTAAGCGTATTCTAAAGCCCCGTATTGGGTTTAAATAAGCAGGAAAAACTTACCGAGAAAAACAAAAACAAGCCTCAATGGTGTCGAGGACTCTCAATATCCAATCTTTATTTCCAACCATTTGTGTCAATTCTCTCCTGCCTCTACTACCACACTGTCTAACCCAGTTTATTCTTCGGCCTTCGTTTAATGGAATGTTTAGCCAGTCGGTTATCTTCGTTTCATTGTAGGGTTTGTCATTAACAGGCTATGTAGTTTTTTTCTGGGTTATGCCCCTTTGTATGTAACATATACATGCGGGTTAAGATAAGTTGGAACTTTTCTTTACTGACTCATATATTGTGTTGGTTTCCACGCCTGAATTACTAATGAACATATTTTTTCATTCAATTGTCCCTTATCTAAAATCCTGAATAATTTCAATATGATAGCTATTATTGTGCTTATGTTTAAAGACTGGAAAACTTTAATGTAATAATTCGCCTTATTGGTGAAGCTAAGAATACGCAAAATTTATCACTTGCAAAAGGGTATGAGCCCTCTCCAAAACTGCATATGATGGCAGGGTTCTAGTTCTGGAGATCTTGGGAGTTTGGAGTACCCCTTCATTGCCATTACTCAAGTCTACTCTGACCCGGAGTTGTAGTACCTATTAGGGTCTCATCTATGGGTCAAATACATCTGTTTAAAAGTTATTCGCATTCGATGGAATACTTGATCGCACATCACAGTAAATTATTTGAATTAAGAATATTAAATTGTTTAGTAGGAATTATTATTAGTTATTTGAAACCATATAACAGTGTGCAAACAAATGACAATTATTAAATAGAAATAATAACTTGAAACCATATAGTTAAAAGTATCAGATTAAAATAGTTGAAACCACACAACAACATAAAAAATGCAAATATGAATGTGCAATGAACACAATTCCCTAACCTTTAGATATAAGATAAACCTATACATGATGAAATGCTTGCCGTTAAACTCAATCAATCGATCAATCATTTATAAACTAATATTATACCATTATAAAATAAATACCCGTCCTATGAAATATCTGTCCTTTCCAGATACCCTTCTCATGATTTTAAGTCAAATAAACAATAAAGATATTACTGAATTGTGGACTTTGCTGTCCCGGGTGACCACAGAGTAAAATTGAAAGAAAGTGAAAAGAAGTACTGGGACTTTGTTAGGGATTTTTTTAAAAAAATGTGGAACATGAAAGTGACGGTGATACCAATTTTAATTGGTGCTCTTGGTACAGTCACAAAAGGATTGATACAGAGACTGGAGGACTTGGAAATAAGAGGACGAGTAGAGACCATCCAAAATACAGCAATATTGAGATCGGTCAGAATACTGAGAAAAGTCCTGGAAATTTGAGGAAGCTTGGTGTCACTCAAACTCAAATGAGAAACCATCAGCTAACGCTGGTGGGGAAAATTCGAAAAGGAGTAAATAATAAAAGAGCTTGAAACCATTATATAAACTATAAGAATATACAGTCTGGATATAGGAATGAAATTTCGGCTGGAAAATGTGCCATGCTGATAACGAAAAAAGCGAGACGAAAAACAACGGAAGGAAAATAACAACCAAATCAGGAAAGGATTAGAACTCTTGGGGTTAAAATAAAAGAAAATTACAAATAACTCGGAATATTGGAGGCCAGTACCATCAAACAGAGATGAAATAAAAAGTAAGAAAGTTCCTCAGAAGAACGAGAAAATTTCTCGAAACCAAGCTCTGCAACAGAAATCTCATAAAAATAAACACCTAGGCTATCCCTCAAGTGAAATACTCTACACCATTCACAAAATCGACAAAGGAGAAACAAGGCCTTACATCCGAAAGGTGACATAGAAAAACTATATGTATCGTGAACAGAGTGAGTAAGAAGACACGTCAGCATTGAGGATTGTCTTGAAGTGACAATTTAAGGACTTGAATACCCCCCGCAAAAAAGAACATTAAAAAGACTAGTTACAGCAGCCAATAACAGCAACGGCAGTATAAAGATAAACAGTAAAACAACAAAATCTTAAAAACAATGAGAAGAAAAATAACTTTATGGATACTTCAAACGATAAATTGTGGGGATTACACACGAGATGACCTTAACATAGCAAAGAGGAAATGTCAAGAGAGGAACCAAATTGTTTTTAAGAGTAGAACAAAATAATGTCATAAAGACTAATTATAATAAAGTGAAAATTGATAATACGCAACTAAATAGCAAGTTTAGATTTTGAGGAAACTGATGAAACAGTTAATGACGTAACAAACGAATGCTATGGGGATTTTTATAAACATCGAAAAGCCCGGTTCATTCCTACGTTTTGTAAAAGAATAAACCGTACTTCAACTGCAGTAGGGAGATGGGTGACAGCTTTTGAAGAAAGGAGACGAACGACTTTTTGTGTAACAGAATTTATATACAACAAACAATGAACAGGGTTTTAAACACCAAATGGAACAAAAAACGAATATGTAAGACTTCAAAAAAGAGTTCAATGTTCTGATAGGTGGTAGGTGTATAAGAGTAAGGTTAGGTTTGGTTTCTTTGTTTAATGGCATATCAACCTTTGTAGGTTATTTAATGCCAAAGCTATTCTTCTAGAAGAACAGAAGTGGTACTATTTAACCCATAGTTGGGAGGATAGGGGGGTTCATAACTTTCCCAAGGGTATTTGCCCGAAAGTGAACGTAATAGCGCGACTGGAGTACGAACTCGCTTACAACGATTCCGCAGTCCATCGCTTTAACCATTACACCACCAAGACACCCCAAAGAGTAAGGTTAGGTAAGGTTTATGAGGTTATGTGAGGTTTTTAGGCGAGGTTGTAAGTTTAGGTTGTAAGGTTGTAAAGTTAGGTTATGTAGATTTAGGTTATAAGGTGTAAGGTTTTGTAGGGTTAGGTTTTGCAGATAAAATGCCTGCGGGAACTTACCAGTGATCCTGGTTCCTTTTATCTCAGCACGTGCGTTCGTCGCTCTTGGCTCCTGGCAGGTGATGAAGGTACCAAATACGTTTGCCGTCGAGGGTTGCTACGATATGGACCTGTTGCTAACAGCGGTGGGAGTGGAAAAAGGAGGAAGAATCTTCAGATGAAGCTCTTTTTATAGTGGACACCACGTAACCCCAAGGGGGCTGCTGCTATTCGGTGAAACAGGATCACTAGTTCCTCAACAAATTTCCACAATGTAGCAAACTGACACAAAAGGAGTACAAGACTATGCATGAATGGGTGGGAAAGATGATCCAGCGGGAATTTTGAAAGAAATTAAAAATCGAACATATTGACAAATGGTATCTGCACCAAACAAAATCCGTCTGAGAAAGTAAGACTAATAAAATTCTCTAAGATTTTTAGATACAAACAGATCACCGAATCCCGGTCAAAAGTCTAGACCTAGTGTTAATAATAAGAAAACAAAGAATTTGTTATCTAGTGGATTTTGTTGTTCAACATGAAAGAAAGCGAAAAGATAAACAAATACTTGGATTTTGTTAGAGAGCAGAAAATTTGTGGAACATGAAAGTGACGGTGATACCAATTGCAATTGGCACGTTAGGAAAAGTTCCCAAAGACTTGGAAAAGAGAGTGAAGAACTTGAAAATCGTTGAAAAAATCGAGAGAATTATAACCACATTATGATCGGCTAGAATGCCCAGAAGAGTCCTGGAGACTTGAGGAGATTTACTGTCACTCAGACTCCAGTGAAAAACCACTAGTTAAAATTGTTGTTAATAATAATAATAGGAACAACAATGACTACAACTTTCTTTATTTACACCTTTTTAGCTGCAATCTTAAAAAGTTGAACTTTAAATTAAAAACGTTTAACTTCAGTTTAAAACAATATATTTTTAAAACTCGATATGAGTTTATAAGAGTGAAAACATACAGTACTCGTTCACAATCATAAACTAACGAACAATATAATCACAAAAACAGATTATCAGAAACTTAAACAAGTTTTTATCAGAAAATTTGCATCTACCTTTTTAATATTCAACAAACATTATTGGTTGATTGACTGGTTTTAACGGCAGGTCAACCCATCTAGCATTATTTCGTGTATAAAGGTTAGGGAAGTGCGTTCATTGTATGCACATATTTACATTTTTGCATAATTTTTTCTTAAGAGGGTTTCTTGTACATGGTCCAATCAAATATGAATTATTCTTAAACAGATTTATTTGACCCATAGATGGAACCCATTACAAGTACTACCACTCTGAACTAAAGTGGACCTGGGAGTAATGGTATTGAAGGGATACTCCACATTCAGAACTGGAACCTCGCCATCATATACAATTTAGTATCATATCAAGGAGACTCTTTTTGGGTGGAGTTTTACCCCTCCACAGGGGAATACAGTTAGCATATTCTAAGCACCATCGACCGGAGAGTGTTTTTTTCTGGTTTTGTTTTATAGCTAACACAAATTGCACTTTGAATAACTGTAATATTTGAAATTCTGTTGTCAATTTTATTTTTCCTCTTTATCATTGTCCTGCAGGTTCTACTGACATAGCTCTCATTGGCAACCCGTGCACTCCAGACAATTTGAAAGCCAAAAAAATGTACTTTCCTCATCCCAATGATAATACTAAATTTCTCAAGTGTGATATGGTAGGCCGTGTCTATGTAATTGTATGTCCGACGGGACTGTTCTACGAACCAGGTCGTGACAGTTGCGGTACCGGATCCAGCTTACCAAAAACTAAGCAGCGCCTAACTACAAATAATCCGTGTACCCACGAAAACATCATGAAAAATCACATGTATTTCTCTTATCCTAAAAACCACCATTACTACATTCAATGTGACGAATGGGGTGGTGCTTGGTTGGTTCCCTGTCCTGATAATGAGGTATGGAATCAAAACCTAACACAGTGTGTCCCTGACTCTGTTGAAGTGAAATCCCCATGCACAGCTGAAGCAATAAGTAAAGGTATCTTCTTCTTTCCTTATCCAGGTGATAAGCACAAATATATACACTGTGCTGGTGTTGCAGGCGATTTCAAAATTCAGTCATGCGGAAAAATGATCTTTAATGAGGCAGTTCGCAACTGTCTGCCAGGAAATTAAATTCACTTCGATACTTTTTAAGTAAAAGAGGAAGAAAAATACTTGAAAAATTAGTTTACACCAAGAGAACAGCGTATGTTAAAGTATATATATTCTTAATTTGTCTAAAATAGATTTTAACATCGCTGGAGACAAAATGGCGGTAACTTGAGTAGGACAATATGAATATTATTCAATGATTTATTAGTCCCAGCGTCCCAGTGTTTGACAGCGTTTCAGCTGTGTTCTTTGACCTTTCAAAGAATTTAGAATGTCACCATAAGTTTGTATTGCCAAAATAAATATTCTACAATAAATAAAAAATGTTTGTCTTATTTTATATATACTTATAATGCATGTGTGAGCGCATACACAAACAAGCATTGATCCATAAGTCTTTAGCTTGATGTAGTTATTTGTACTTTGCTACTTATTAACATGAGAGTCTAAAGGATTTCATTATATATATATATATATATATATATAAGCAATGTAAACCTGCCTAAATTATATTCAAATACACAACATTCCTTTCTCCATCTGAAGAATGTCATCATAGACCCGAAATAAATCTATAATGAAATCACAAAATTGAATTTTTTTCTTTCAATTCTATAAAAAGGGTTTTCGTTCTGTTAATGAGTTTCAATGTATTTTTAATCTGAAATTAATTACAGTCGATAGGCGTTGGCGTTGAACACTCAACTGGATATTCCTACTTGGATAATTACTTTATAGTCTAATGCTTATACTATTTTTCTCGGATTATATATATATATATATATATATATATATACAGCATTTTCACTTTTAAACATGTTTGATCAGATAAAACATGCATTTCGTTTTTGCCTGTTTTAAAGATTATCCGTTCAAGTCTTCGTATGATCGAATAAATTCTATACATTTTTCCGAGAGCAAAATCAGTAAGAAATATTTTTATAAAAAAATATATCTTTATTTAAGTAATCTGCTCCTACCTATTTGATTGGCCAAAGGATTTGGGTTAGGGTTACTATGTTGAGGTTTTTAAGGGAGTTCAGGAAGATATTCCGTCGGAATAGGCCAGCACTCTAAATCGGGTCAGTGGCATTTCTACCGGGACAATGCACCAGTCCACAAGTCCATCCTTGTCACAGACTATTTTACCAAGATGGGCATCAAGACAGTTCGTCAACCTCTCTATAGTCCAGACCTTGCTCCCTGTGACTTTTGGTTATTCCCTAAGCTCACAGGCTGTCGTTATGAGACAATTGAGGAAATGGCTGTGACGAAGGTCATTGACACGCTTACACAAAAGGACTTCCATGGGGCCTTCCAGAAGTTGTTGGAACGGTACAACAAGTGTATTGTAGCCGGAGGAGATTACTTCGAAGGGGACTAGAGTTTCATGTGTGTACTATCAATAAAAGTGCCCATACGAAAAAAGTCTGGAAACTTATTTAATGATTCCCGTATATTAAATATATAGGGTTTGTAGAGATATTTTGCTAATTACATTTTAAACGAGACTGAGCTATTTTTCCCATTCAAGCATTTCTATCTAGCATGAATAATACTATTTGATAATAATCGTTTGTTTTCCACAAAGTGAAATGGTTTTAGAAATTACTATCTAACCCTAATGATTCTGTTCAACATTAATCATGTGTTTGCAGACAGTGAAATGGTTACAAGTGTTGCTATTTAACACTAATTATTCTATTCAACACTATTAATTGATTTGCACACTGTCAAATGGTTCCAAGTATTGCAATGTAATACCAATAATTTAATTTAGACTCACAGTTAAAGAGTTCCAAGTATCGTTATTTAACCCTAGTAATTCTATTCAACATTACTTATTCGTTTACTCACAGTTAAATGGTTGCAAGTATTGCTATGTATCACTGACAATTCAACTAAACAGTCATTTGTTTACGCACAGTTTAATGGTCAAAGAGTTCAATTTAGTATAAACAGTTTAAATATCATACAGTTCTATTTGACCCATACATAGGACCCTATCAGGTGTTACCACTCTGGGTCAGGGTGGATCAGGGAGTTGTAACGATGAAGACGCACACGACATTGCCCAAATCTCCATGATTGGAGCCTTACCATCAGATTTTTTAGTGTCATACCAGGACACACGTTGCGATTGATTATGTGACGGCAAATTGACTAAAATCCTAAAACGGGACTTTATTTTCGCACGTGTGAAGACGGGGCAGACTGGCACTTGATCCCTCGTAGAATAAGTCCTCGTTCAGAGTTTTTTTCTCGGGCACATAAGAACTGGCATATTATATGGGGGACTAATTTATGGTTAGACTGACCGCCGCTGGCAAGGGGTTCCAATTTTCACTCTATACACACACCCAGCAAGGCCGCTAGTCTTCCTCCCCTAGAACAATGGAAGATATGGACCCCTTGGTTTAGACGTAATAATATTATATTGTAGTAGTCGGCAACTCCGGTTCCCCGTATAAGAATTATAAGGAACTTATAGGACAATTTTAAGCAAGATAACATAAGGCGACGTGAAGCTGGAAAAGAAGCATGAAATAACAAATTCGTAGCAGACGCTGCAAATAACAACTTCAAGCACGTGGGAACATTAAAATATATCAATCTTTTACTACACATAGATATACACCTTCAACGTGTCAAATATATCATAAATGAATAGTCCATGAACACAACTGTCTTTCTTCTTTTCTTTTCTTTCGTTTTTCTTCAAATTTTGAGAGAGAGAGAGAGAGAGAGAGAGAGAGAGAGAGAGAGAGAGGGTATATAAAATTGGGTATAAGGAGAAACAGTCCCAAAGTTACTTATCTTATTTAGATGGATTCCTCTTCTTTTACGGGCTGACAGACTTTATCTTATTTTTTTAGTACTTGCTAGAAGATATTTTTCGTCTTCTTTTACCCGAAGTTCTTGGCTTTAGTTCCGTCCGTCACGAACCCTGTCCAACAACTAACTTTTTTTTCCTTTTTTCGCTGACGGGAAGGAGTCCTCACTTCCGTTTTGGGGTCCCAGCCAATCGTTTGGCTTCTACCTTCTTCCTTCCCGTGTCAGGCGACCCGAGTGAGGTCACCAAGTACCAACATCTGTTGGTCTCCCTGTGACCCACCTTTTTTCTTAACGGTCATTCTTTGACGGCTTGCTACTGTTAATTCGAACACGAGGATAGCAGTAATCTTATTTCTATCGTCTCAGTGGGACACCTCGTGACAATTAGGTTTGGATGAGTTAAATGGCATTATATTAAATATATATGATTTGTAAATACATTTTGTTCATAACATTTTTAAACGAGCCTGATTTTTTTTTTTACACAGTTAAATGGTTTCAAGTATTTCTAACACGAATATTTGTATTTGCTATTAATCATTTGTTTGCACACAAAATGTTTCAAGTATCACTATAAAACAGTGACAATTCAACAGCAGTCATTTGTTTGCACACGTTTAAATGGATATACATTTATGATTTGTAAGTGGACAGTTTGCTGGTAATTTCATTTTTAAATGAGTTAAAACTAATTTGTTTGCAAACTAGGACTGCTATTGTTTCTACACAGTTAAATGGTTTCAGTTATTGATATCTAACATTAATAATTTTATTTAATATTAATCATTTGCTTGCAGACTGTGAAGTGGTTACAAGTATTGCTATTTAATTATTCTATTCAACAATATTCATTCATTTACATAGTCAAATGGTTCCAAATATAGTAATGTATTATCAATAATTCAATTTAGGTACACAGTTAAAGATTTTCAAGTATTGCTATTTAACATTAATAATTCTATTCAACATTACTTATTCGTTTGCTCACTGTTAAATGATTCCAAGTATTGCTATGTATCACTAACAATTCAACTAAACAGTCATTTGTTTACGCACAGTTAAATTGTCAAAGAGTTCTATTTTTAACAATTCAATTTAGTATGTCATTTGTTTGTACCCAGTTTAAATGTCAAACAGTTATATTTGATCCATTGATAGAACCCTATCAGGTGCTACCACTCAGGGTCAGTGTAGATCTGGGAGCAATAGCAATTAAGGGGTTCTCCACATTGCCCAAATCACCAAGACTGAAGCCTCACCATCAGATTGTTATGTGTCATATCAAGGACACTTGTTAGGGGAGTTTTTCCCCTCTGCAGAGATATAGTCAGTGTTTTTACAGCCCTAGTCGACTGGGCAGAGTTGTGGTTGATGTAACGACATGTTAACATATTCCATATTTACATTACGAAGTTGTTTGAATACGAGTAATTTTTAAACAGATCAATTTAATCCATCGATAGGGCCCTAATGAGATACCACAACTCCAGCTCAGAGTTAACCAGGGATTAATAACAACGAGGGAGTAACACAAAACTCCCACCTGAAACCTCACCATCAGATGCAGTTACGTGTCATATCAGTAAATTCCCTTCTGGAAAGAGATCCAATCAACGTATTCTATGTCTTGACTACAAGACAATGATTGGGGCTGTGGAAATGTAGAAATATACAAAGTATTTAACTATTCTGGGTTTTGGTTTGTTTGGGTTTTATGGCATATCAATATTTTCAATGCCAAATCCATTTTTATACAAACAGTTCTATTTCAAACAATTCAATTTAGCATAAGTACACAGTTTAATTGTCAAAAACATTTCTAATTCAAGCTATTCAGTTTAGTCAAGCAGTTCTATTTCAAACAATTCAATTTAGCACAAGTACACAGTTTAATTGTCAAAAGCATTTCTAATTCAAGCTATTCAGTTTAGTCAAGCAGTTCTAATTCAAACAATTCAGTTTAGCATAAGTACACAGTTTAATTGTCAAAAACATTTCTAATTCAAGCTATTCAGTTTAGTCATGCAGTTCTAATTCAAACAATTCAGTTTAGTATTTGTATAGTTTTTGTTTACACACAGTTAAATGCCAAAACAGTTCTATTTTAAATAATTCAGTTTAGCGTAAGTACAGTTTCAATGTCAAAAACAGTTCTATTTTAAACAATTCGGTTTAGCATACAAAAACAGTTCCATTTCAAACAATCCAGTTTAGCATAAGTATACAGTTTAGTTCTTTTTGACCTATAGATAGGACCCTATGAGGCGCTACCACTCTGTGCCAGAGTGGACCTGGGAGCGATTGCAAGGAAGGGGTACTCTGCATTCCCCAAAGTTCCAGCATTACTGGAACCTCACCATCAAACTGTTCAGTGTCATATACAGGACACTCGTTGGTGGTGGTGGGGTCTTACCCCTCTGCAGAGGTACAGTCAGTGTATTCTACAGCCCCAGCCGACTGGGCAATACACCCAGTTAAATGTAAAACGGTTTTCTTTCAGCTAATTCAGTTTAGCATAAGTAGGCAGTTTAAATGCCAAAACAGTTCAATTTTAAACAATTCAGTTTAGCATAAATATGCAGTTTAAATGCAAAAACAATCCCATCTCAACCAATACAGTTTACTTCTATTTGACCTATGAATAGGACCCTATCAGTTGTTACTACTCTGGGCCAGATTGGACATGGGAGAGATGGTAATGAAGGGGTACTCCGCATTCCCCAAAGCTCCAGCATTTCTGGAACCTTACCATCTGGTTGTTTTGTGTCATATCCAGGAGACTCGTTAGGAGGGGGTCTTACCTCTTTGGAGAAATGCAGTCGGTGTATTCAACAGCCCCGGTCGACTGGGCAATAATTTTTCTGAAATTCAATATGAACAATTTAACTTATTTACCTAAATTTCTGACATGAAGTTTGATGGTTGTTATTATTTAGAATAGGACACATGGTGCAGTGGATAAGGCGTTTAGTTGGAAAGTGCTTCCGTGTGAAATCATCTGGAGATTGCAGGTTCAATCCCAACAACAGGTAAGAATAACATGGAATACTTAACACTTGTACCCGGTCATGGTTAAGAGAATTGTGATTGGTTCAAATATAGTGTTCAGTTCGAGATTCTGTGTTGGCTCTCGAGTTTGACATGAAACACCTGAAGATGGCAGGACATATCGGCCGAAACGTTATGAGTATAACAATAAAGATGAGGTCAATAATCCGAATATTCTTAGTAATAACAATATTAAATCTTATTCAGCATAAGATATGGAAATGCATAAATTTTCTTTATATCATTTGGCGTAGAATAAAAGGTTTTTTTTTTTTTATTAATGTCGGATTTTGATCTCCAGTTTATACAGTTAGCTAAACAACATTGTTGATCGATATATAGATAAGGAATAAACAAAAATATATTATGACAGAGCCTGGCACTAAGTAACAATATTACATTTAAGTATTAATCCAGTGTTATGTATTGTATGAGGACGGTGTATTATGCTTAACTCAGTTTGGCACAAGGTCACAATAGTGAGGTTGCTATTCAAAATCGAACCAACTAGGCTTACCAGTTCTGGTAAATAGAATCCCAGTCCATCTCTCACAAGAAAACAGTACTGATACTACAATCACTAAAACCACCCCAACCACTTGACTCGTCTTCCCAACCCTCAACCCAAATACACTCTCACCCTCCCATACACTCTGAAAACAGGGACACTTCCACCAAAATTGCAGGCCCACAACGGGCTAAGTCGGTCTCACCAGAGAGGAACGTTCCTTTTAAACAGATTGGAGGCCGTAAAAGACTTGCAAGGTGTCGCTTTATGCTCTTCCGGGGTTGTCGACCAGAAATACGACTTCACGATCTGGAAAGCACTAAAGCCACTTGTGAATCAACAGAAGATCAATAGCAAACATATAATTAACCTAAGGAATTTTGGGGGCGCACTCATGGTGACCATTTTTGTCAGATCGGTCGGCAACTGCACAAAAGGGGTGTGACAATGGCTCGAAGAGGGCCAGCAAGGCCTATCTTAACGTAAGGCTAGCGGAAATGGAGCACTCCTCACTAAGAAAAATGGCCAATTTCTGCTCCGAGAGGGTCTCCGTTTATGTTCACCCTTCCTTCTACAGAGCTTTTAAGATACGGTTCCCATTGGATGTCGCGGGATTGTCGAGGCACGGTAAAGTAACAACTAACCTTGGCACTGGATTCCTCGTACACGCCGTCGGCATCCTCTCACCTGAAGACTTCAAGACTATTGTGGACACTGAGTTGGAGGTAAGAAAAGGATATCTTTAAACCTTGCTTGTATAAATGCGAGGGGACTGAAGAATCCAAGTAAGTGTGCATGGTTGCTTGATGAACTCTTGAACCTCTGTGTGAATGTCGCAGAGGTGCAGGAGACTCACTTCATTTGTGCAGCGGATGGTTAGGTGCTGGACACTGACTTTGGGGTTGAACCAGTTCCTTAACGATTCGAAACGGGTAATTCTAGTGGATGATTGGAATGCGATCCTTGATTCCAAGAAAAAAAAGGGTCAGGAGGGATGCTAGAGGGTTGGAAAGGTGTGAAAGCAGCCAAATTGACTTTATGGCCCGTCACGATTTGGTCGACAGGTTTCGTCTTGATCACCCATGGAGGGAGATATGAACAGATCTTACTTGGACAGAGAGTAGACGAGCTGACTCAGATTTTTTTCTTGTCCCACGTTTTACTGGGTTGGGCGGACTGACCATAGATTGGTTAGGGTCAGTCTGCAGCTAGAAAATAGGTTTAGTCTTGCCGGATACTGGAAGTTCAATAACTCCTAACTAGAAATACGGGACCTCTTGGACCGGCTGGGATCCTTTATTTAGCATGCGTTAGTGGGAGCGGTAGTCGGGAATAAATGAAGTTCCTTCAAGTATAGAATTAGGGACTTCGGCATCAAGTACGGTCGAAAACTCGAACTAGTTAGGGCCAAGAAAGCAAAGTCATTAGATGATAAGCTTTCCCGGGTGGCGGAAGGAGGCGATTCCCTAGCAGTGGAATTAGCTAAGAGACACCTTGAGCGTGAGGCTAGCGAGCGCTATAAAGGGTTTTGTAGTTAGATGTGGGCTAAAAAGAGTTCCCTGCGAAGCTGTGAGGAGGAAGCACGAAGGTTTCTTCATCGATACATCAAGTCCATCAAATCCCAAAATGAGCGAATGCTTCAGTCTAGTCGCGAGAGACGTGAGGCTTTTCGGGTACATTTTCGTGATCGTTTTGCCCGCTTGCCTAATCTCCCGCTTCAGAAGTTTCTCCGCTATCGCGCCGACTTTCCCTACCACTTTCAGGAAACGGAAGCGACTGGTTGCGAAGGGTTGGTTACAGAATGCGAAGTCTGTGATGCGTTAAAGCAGGTCGACCTCAACATTTCGCTAGGACTCGATGGTTTATCCTATGAAGTGTACTTAAGGGTGTTTGTGTCTATTCTGACTGATATGTTCAACCATTGGTTTACTCAGGGGGCCATCCCTACCAGTATTACCAAGGGAGTGATTACATAGCCGAAGAAAGGAAGCAAGCAAATTTGGGAGGAATTAGGAGATTACAGGCCCTGGAGCTCGTGTTCCGAAGGCTTAGCTATGAAGGATAGCAGGAGCCAAAATAAACTTTGACAAGAGTGAAGGCTTGCGGTTAAGTGCCTGGAGGGGTAGTGTTCTACTTGGACTTTTCCGCTGAAGTGAAGGACTCAACTACATCCTCTGGGCGTGATTCGGGTCCGACCTCTGACTGGAACGAAATCGGTCGGAAGTACTGGCAAAAAGTGCAGGTGGGTATCTGGCTTCGAAGGCGGTCTTCCTTAAAGGGCAGGGTGGAGGTGTTCGCCGTGTACATTTTGCTCTTGATCTTTTACCGGTTATTCGTGCTTCACCTGCTTGAGGGATATCAACGGGAGCTGCAATAATCTCTCGCTATGCTGCCATGGCGATGCGAAAAACCGATGGTCCCCACAATGGGAATGCCCGATCTGGAGAGCCATTGGTGCGCTGAAAGATTAATTTTTCTGGGTTGATCTTTGTCGGGGATGCAGTGTGGAAGCGTAAGGTTGAGTTCGGTTTTCCTGATCTTGCGTCTAACCCCGAGGCTGAAGATCGTCGTAGGCCAAACAGTTTCTTGTCGAATGCCGTAAGGCCCTTCGCAAGCTTCCTCGGGCAAGTGACCTTTCTCGGTCTTGAAAGGAGCAATATTAGGAATTAGTGGTGGGTACCGCTTCGGAATCGCGTGTGGAGTGGCTCGGCTAGTCGTGGGAGGAGATTCGCTCCCAATGAAATTAGGCGCCAGGTTCGGAATTCGTTGCCCCTTTGGGATTGGGCTTTCAAGGCTGGCCTGGCAGATATGGTTGATTGCCCCCGCTGCGGTTGAAGAGTGGAAGAAATGGCTGGGCACGCCTTTTACTACTGAGAGCAAGTCTTTCCGTCCGTACGTTTTGGAGTCACGTCGGGGAATTGACAGCTCGCATCGACCCCAAACAACTTTTGCTACTTTACGTTGGATACATTGTAGACAATATTGAATCTGCCTGGAAAAGTGAGAAACGCAGGGTGTTTATCGAGATCCAAGCCGTAGCCAGAATGGTGATTTTAACAACGCAGAAGAAATTGTATGACGGTGCAAACTTTTCTGATCATGATCTGATCCTTTTTTCTGGCATCAGCTTACGGTCAAGATCAGATGCGATAGAAAAAGCTTGGACCGCATAACATTCGAGAAAAGGTGGGTGAATGCAGCAAGCCTGCTCGTACGAAAGGGAGCAAGACTGAAGTCATCCTTCCCTCTTCTTCTTGTACATAGCAGCAATAATCTGGGTCTCTCGGGACCCTACCCCGGGTAAGTAATATCTTAGATCACCTTCCCTAGCTGGTAGAGTGTTGTGTCATGTCCCCGTCACCGAGCTTCAAGTATCCAAGATATTCCCTCCCCCTTCTTTTTATCCTAATCTCTCACTTTCCCAGACCCCTTTTGTACGATCTTGGACTCATCTAAAATAATCTATATTGCCTTTCCCTATCTCAACTCCTCTTTTATATCCCGAAATGTTTGTTGTATTTTTTTGCTGATAAAGCTTATCAGTTCTGTTCATAGGACAGTCATCTTGGACATGAATTATTTCAAGTGTACGGAACGTAAGCAAAACAATGAATATAGAAAGAAGAGGAACAAAATTGCAAAGCAGAATATTTTATTTTCTCAATAATTGAACACCGTACAAAAAATGTGAAGAAATTATATATAATCTGTCTGTTGCGTCTGTTTTGGTATGTACGTGTTTATACAAAGAGATGTCATTGAACATTGAAATCATGTATGCAATTTAATGTCTATAAAAAGAGAAAAAGTACAAAATTTAGTTGTTTTTTTTTTTAATTTTTACTGATTAAATTTTTCAATAATTAAAAATCAATCGATTCATTGAACTATTCACAGTTCTTTATAAGTCAAAAAAAAAAAAAAAAAATCTCTTCCGTTTTTAAGACCTGCCACGTTTAAATATCACGGATTCCTGAGGCGAAATTTGAATTTAATCTCTTTTTTGGGGGGTGGGAGGAACTAGAATGAAAAAAAATAAAAAAATAAAAAAAAATAAAATCATGAAAATGTTTCCAATCAAGGCGATACCTATATATTGTTTAAAAAAATTATCAAACGAAAAACTATGCATTTTAATTCTTAGCTTTTTTTTAGATTAGCATAAAGACATCTTATTTCTTAACTTCTTTTTATTGTACCTACCTATGTTACATTTTAGAGGCTGGAAAAAAAATATAACGAAATAATTGTTTATCAATAACTTAACTGATTTAAAAAAAATAAATAAATAGATAAAATAAAATAAATAAGCTTTGCAGATTTCTGTGAACAAAATTTATCAATTTAAGAAATAGAATAAAACAATACTTTTTATTTGAATCAACACGCAAAAATTTTCCCCTAAAAATAAGAACATTTTTAATGCTTTGCTTATTTTTACTGTTACAAACTCAACAGAACTGAATTTAAGGTTTTTCATATTCAAAAGTCTTTAGAAAAATAAAATTGTTTCAAACCACTCACGAGTTGGTTACATTCTTATTTATTTTGCATGTAAATTAAAATATTCTAAAATAAAATATTGTAATATGAATTCTTAGTTTCTTTTTCGAAAATTATCAACTAAAAAATTCTTCTGTAACTTAGCTTTGATTGTAAAAAAAAAAAAAAAAAAAAAAAGGAAGTATAAAAAAGAAAAAAAAGTACATACTTTTACATATTTTAAAAACTAAAAGAAAAAAAACCCAATTCCTAAAATAAAATACTTTTCATTTGAATTAGCCGGCGTAATCTTTAAACTACAAATAAGGACATTTTAAATTCTTACTTTATCCCTCTCCTACATCTAACTCACTCACTGGTGTTCCTAGAATCGTTTTCATACCGGCATGGCCCAGATGGTTCAGCTAACACGCAGAATCATGGAAGACATTAAAAAAAAAACAACATCAGTGAAGTTTTACACTATATCAAATGAAATTACACATAGAAAACCCTCTGAAATAAGTATTTCGAATATTGTTAATTTTGGCTTCACTCGATACTTTTCAAAAATCGACCGTGTACATACAGTGTAGAACACTTTCCAATTACAGTGACAATAAGACGCTCAGTCTACTGATAGAGGGGCCAAAGTTTAAGGTTGGTTGGATTTTATGGCATATCAACTTTTGTAGGTTATTTAACGCTAAATTCATTTTTATGTAAATAATCAGTTCTATTTCAAACAATTCAGTTTAGCATGACTACACAGTTTGTCAAAAACATTTCTATTTCAAACAATTCAGTTTACTCAAACAGTTCTACTTCTGCGAATTCAGTTTAGCGTAAGTACAGATTTGTTTACACAGTAAACTGTCAAAACAGTTCTATACATATAACAATTCAGTTTGATGTAAATAGTTTCAATGTAAAAAAAAAACCCAGTTCTATTTCAAATAATTCAGTTTAGCATAAGCATGCAGTTTAAATGTAAGTACGGTTCAATTGTCAAAAACATTTCTATTTTAAGCTATTCAGTTTAGTCAAACAGATCAGTTTAGCATAAGTATGCCGTTAGTTCTATTTACCCATAGATAGAGCCCTATCAGGTACTACCACGCCGGGCCAGAGCAGACCTGGCAGCGATGGCAATAAAGAGGGTACTCCGCATTCCCCAAAGCTCCAGCATTACAGGAACCTCACCATCAGATTGTTTAGTGTCATATCCAAAACACTCGTTGGGGGGGTCTTACCCCTTTTGCAGAGGTGGAGTCGGTGTATTCAACAGCTCCAGCCGACTGGGCAAACCTATTTGTAATACGTTACAAATAGTAATTCCTGGTGTTAGTATCGAACGGAATTGTTCTGTAGTAAAACTCAGCGCCATATTTATTTCTATTCTTATATACTTGTCTTAACATTAATTTTAAAAGATTAAATCATTAATTTTGATTTTCTTCATTTTAATTGCTTTGTACGCAGAGTTTTGCTGTTGTAGAAATGACCAACTGGGTGAGTAGCAATAAGATTAAGATGAGCAATAACAAATCAAAATTAATAAGTCAAGTGTTTTGTGTATATCAGTAGCCAATCTTTAGGAAACAAATTTTGAGAGAAAAAAGTTTTTAAAATTCGATTTATAAGTCAAATGAAATTCCCAATTCGCGAGGAATTAGGTTTTCATTGAAGTTTCCTATTTTTCAAAGAATAAGCTAATTTTCTATTAAAACAACAAAGTCTTGTATAATTTTTAGAAAAATGAGAAAAAATTGAACCATTTGCGTAATAGCAACTCAAAAGCTTTCAAGAAACTAAACACATTACACGAAAGAAAAATTGTTTTAAACTTAAATCTAATGAAATTAAAGTTTCATTTTTTTCCCCCCACATGATTTTCTTTCAGAGATTAAACACAACAGAAATATGTACAGTGGTGTTTTGACTTAAGTCAGTGGTGGTGGTGGGGGGGTAATGCGATGTTAGTAAAAACTGACGCAAAATATACTCCCCTGCCGACTCCAATTTAGATTTTTTTTTCCTTGCCTGTACAGTAAAAGAAAATCGTAGGATAAAATTTCGTGCCCCGAACCAGAGACAAAAAACAAAACCAAAACTGCCAAAGCCAAGGTATCAGAAGACAACTATTCGATTTGTGGTTTACAAGATTTTTTAGTCGAGAATAAAGTAGTGAGAATTTGAGAAATACTGACAGAATATTCTACCATTTTATGAACTAGGGTAGTCTTAGTAAACGGAGATAACGAATGCTTAACAAATAAAACCTTTATTCAAAATATAAATAAGATTAGAGAAACATTTGTGTATAAAGATCGGATGCGTATATTAATGCGACAGGATCACCATCAAGTCTTACTTAGGATCATCGTTAAATCTCTCTGAAATTTGACGTTCCAATAATCCGAATTATTCTTACTTTCCACATTTTTGCTGATTTTGTGTACATGTTTCCGAGCCGACACAGAAGCGTTTGGCGCCGTATAATTCATCTGCACGCTTATACTGCAGCTAAGCTCTTCAGGATCGGTAGGGGAAGCTTCTTTGTCAGATTGCTTATCCAGGGATAAGTTTTCATCCTCAGTCTCTTTCCGTTGACCAAAGTCACTTTTGATGCTACTGACGCTCACATTAGCTATTGACGGGCAAACCGAACACGCTTTTCTCTGTAAGGATATATTAAGCTCACAACCGCATTCGTAAGAGGTAGACAATGAATAGCATTGCCCAGATTTCATGAGACATTTTGACGAGGAAGATATTTCCATTGGGGAAGTAATTTCAGTTTTCTTTGTTTCTAAATTAAGACGACGATGAGAAGGCAACAACGAAGACTGCGGTGGCAACGAGTTAGACAGTCGATCATTAAAACGAGCAGTTTTAGAAGAAGAGTTGACAGAAAAACCGGAAGAACTTTTCTCTGTGCCGTCCGAAGTTTTCCATTTCCTTTCTTTTTGTCTTTTAAATTTGCTTCTAGTAAGTTTTGGACTGGGGGTTCTCGGTTTCTGGGTTTCTTCATTCGAAAGATTCGAAGTGTCGGATGTAATACAGGTGGAAGTATTTCCATTGGCAAAATTGTTTTCTGATAATTTCTTAATGCGTAAACTTAAGTTTGTACTCTTTTTGCGATGATCATTCAATGAGTTGGTATCAAAACATTTTACTACAGAGTAACTTTGCAGCTGTACCTTTTCTTCCTTATCTTTGTCAGTCATGTTTTTTCCTGCAGCCTTTTCTTTCATCGCTAAATCTTCGAGCCCTTCTCTCAGAATTTCTTCCTTTCCATTATCCATTTTCATATCACACTCTTTCTTTATCCCTTTATTTTTTATTTTTGCCACCTCGTCACCTTTCATTACGATCTTAAAAGGCTTTAAACATCTATTTGTGTTTATACCAGAGTTCTTACACGTATCCAAAATTGGCTCTATTTGAGGAGATTGATTGCTGTTAAACACATCAGGAGGGATATTCTGGACAGTCTTGTAGTGACATGCAGAGGGAGCAATATCGCGGGAAATGTGTTGAAGGAACAGCTCTTCTGGTCTCTCTGGATCAATAGAATCAGGTGTATCGTTTTGCTCACCTTTCTCAGACCTTGAACAATCAAGAATCTCGTGAGTATCGTTGAGAAAGGACGAACAATCTTTCCAGAGCTGATCCTTATTTATTAATCCAGAGTAGATTGGATCCAGAAATTCTTGGGAGGAAAGTCTTTGACAGTTAGCAACAATATCTGATTTTAAGTAACTTGGTAGAATTTTCCACAGATTTCGGAAATCCGAGGAAATATTTAATTCTGGGTCACTGGATTTGAAATCCAGAGAGGGAATAACCGTGTTGTATCGCATAGTACAAGGATTCGCAACACTTAGAGGGGTAAGCAAGTTCTGAATGGTCAGCTGTACTTGTTTAAACAGAGATGTAGGGCAGTTAGGACCAGAAAGCTTCACTTGTTGGTTAGGGACGAGTAATGCAGGAGAGGGTAGTTTGCAAGAAGGAAGGGCTGTTTTTTCACTGGGTTTTATAGCCTCTTGATCAATTTCATTCTTAACGTGCAATGAAACCTGAGAATTTGATTCTTCATTGTTGCTTATAATCTTAGAGTTTATTTCTTTCTTATTCTCACACTTAAAAGGCTTTTCGGATCTCTTTAGACTGACACTATCATCATTAGTGCCAGCGCAATACTTGCCCAAAAAGTCATCAATACTCGGAAAGAGTGAGAGTAACTCGTCTACTTCGGAATACGACAAATGACAGACATTTTTTTTGTGCGTCTCCCCTGTAACGTGATTCCACATACAATAAAAAGACATCTCACAGACTTCGCAATCGCCAGAGAGATTCAAATATTTATTCTTTGTCAGATAATTATTCTTCTGTTGACAAGAACGTGACGTCTGTGAAGAATCCTTCTCCTGTATGTGTGTGGAATGGAAAACGCTGGGTTCACACCGGCAGACTACCAGTTTTTGAAAGACATCCATCTTATACATAGGTCTTACCTCAAGATTGCAGTCCTCCACTTTTATGAAGTTTCTTTTTAATTCGTGCACAGTATTCATTGCCGACTTCCGCGGGAATTTACTATTTTTGGTAAAGAGTCGACGAGGCATGTTGGGTCGTGCGTCCATTCTGCGGAACTGGATGCTACTTTTTCCATTTTTTAATATTGCATTAAGATTTTCCTGATCCACTTTTCGCGGAAGTTCCTGAAAGTAATTGGAATTGCTTATTTTATTGGTGGGGACCTCAATCCAGTTGAGAAACTTTTCACAAGAGAAGATGGCAATGCCATACACTTTTGCTACCTCTACAATATGGTTTTCAACGATAGACTTTTGATTTGGCTCTGAGGCCTTTTGAATATGGGTCCCCACTTTAATCGAACTTTTAACATCAGGGGCAGGAGTGGCTGTTTCACTAGGCAATGTATCTGAAACAATAAGAGATATTTCTGGAGATAAAGCGTCACTGATTTTGTGACCATGTCTATAAATGACGTGCTTTACTTTCCTTTTCAGGTAGCTGGAGTAAATGTGGAGGTAAAATAACATCGTCGAGAAATTTCGGACAATTCAACAAATCCCGGTCAGAAAATAGATCTTTAACAGTGTATATGGGGGGGGAATAATTGGTTTTAGTTTCTTTATATATATATATACCCGTCCGTGCGAGCAGTATGCTACATCGGGTCAGTTTTTCTTTTAGTTTAATTTCTTTATTATATCGGTAAATATGTTAGCAAAATTTACAATTATTCAGTCTTTGTTTTGGGAGAGTCCAATGTGGGGGGAAAAAAGTTAACAGATTTTATGTATTTTTCTTATTAGGAAAGAAAAAATATAATAATCCCAAATAGCCATTTTCCTGCCTTGCAAGAATCAAATAAAGCATTCAATCAAAAAGTAAAATAGAGGAATTAAACTTTTGACCCCTGAGCTCTTGGGCTGAATTTACTCTCTGCTGTTTGATCATGATCTACGCACTGGTAAAACCAGTGCGTGCGTGCGCGTGTGTGTGTGGGGGGGGATAAAATAAAAGTACAACCGGTGTGACGAGGTTGAAGCTTCTTTGGACACCTCCGTTAAATATTGACTAGTAGGCTAGATTAGCAGATCATAGTGAATTCGATTGTCACTCGGTGCCCCATACTTCTGTGCCAAATCTAACATTAGTAAATAATGACTTAAAGCTTATTTTGCCGTTCTCATTTCACTTTTGTGCTCATGGGAAAGGCATGAATCCATTTCTTCTCCCGCTCAGTTTTGGGTAAATAGAGCAGATTGGTCCCTTTCGCCAAAGTACAGCAATCAATGTTAAACTTGTCAATGGGGATACATCGTTAACAAAAGAAAAATTTATTTCAGCTTCGGGTATGGAAGACCTTGCATCATAATTTGACGTCATCAATCCTGAAAACAAATAGAAGATATAGAATGAATGAATAAAACCGTGAAAATATACCGTGTTTAGTTCAGTTTCTTTGTTTAATGGCATATCAACCTTCGTGGGTTATTTAATTCCAAAGCCATCCTAGTAGAAGACCAGTACTGATACTATTTAACCAATAGTTGAAGGGATAAGAGAGTTCATACCTTTCCCAAGGGTATTAGTTCGAAAGTGAACATAATGCCTCTGCTGGATTTCGAATTCGCTTAGTACAATGTCCCAGTCCAAAACATTAGCCCCTACGCCACGTGGACTTTCCGGAGATACCATATTTAGATGCACATTAGACTCACGGGCATATAAGAACACAAATTTCTATTTCATCAGATAAGATAAAGAAAACAATTGTTGGATCGAATATTACTCCAAATTCATTCACTAAGGTCAGTTCAGAACAAATTTCTAGTTGTCCCCTTTGTTACAAATTCCAGAAATTCTAATATCTGGGTGTAGTTCTTATATGCAATCAATTAGCACACTTACCCGTTATCGTCATAGGAAATAGAATCGACGACCAGAGTTCACATCCTGGACGGGGTACTTCGCGCTAATCTATCTCTTTGCCATTTAGCTATGGATACATAGTCGAAAAAACTAGGCTCTTTTGCCTCAGTGAGGTAATCAGTTCAGAAGAAGGTAAAATGAATTCCAAATCACGTGTAATCCGCTTAAAAATGACCTATACAATTTTTTTCATCATATAACGTGTGAAAGCACGTGAGATACCATGTCCTCATCAGCCGCCAACCAGGGGTGATAACACAGTTTCGGTAGCTCAAGGCGGTACTAGTGGCAGTACCGCCTAGAGCTACCGAAACAGTGATATCACCCCTGGTTGGCGGCTGATGAGGACATGGTATCGCACGTGCTTTCACACGTTGTATGATGAAAAAAAATGTATAGGTCGTATATATCATCAAATACGCTCGTCTGGTTATCGGAGACTGTACAGGATGGTCTCATTCGAACATGAGTACAGTAATTTTTAAAAATTGGCAAGGATAAGAATATTAATTAAAAATTTATAAAATCGTAAGCCATTAATAATAATTTTGATCCCTGCGTACAAAATATACTCTTGTGTTAATGTTAGTTTTGTTTATTAATAGAGTATCAAGAAAATCGAGTTGGATACTCCTCAAATGTAGCCTTGAGCCAAACTAGCTAGAATTTACAAAAATATCGATATTTTCATTGGGTTTTACTCCTCAACACAAGGCAGATATTTCTCAGTCCACTTGCCGTAGAGCAACAGTCAGTAGATAAGTTTTGTTAGGCCATGGCTAGTGTTGGGAGTTCGATCCTCACAGAGTACGCTACACTTGTGTCCGGTTAAACTAAGCTTGATAAATACCAAAGATTGGTTTAGTCTAGCATAAAGTGAAAGTAGTAGAGCCCCCAAGAAGGATCAAATTCATTAACAACTTGTGAGATTAGCTTGAAATCAGTCAGTCTATATAACAGTCATCTTGGTTGATATTTACTTAATTTAACTTAGTCAGGCACAAGGTTTCAAAATTAGAGCAACCAATAAAGACTGAAACTCTTAATAAAAGCAAAACTAATTTACTGCTTTACAGCAGTCACTCTTTCAGTTTGGACAATATAGATTCAGATTTCAGCTTTCAACCTGTTCACTTGCGACATTTAATTTGTACATACTAATATAGCTTTAAGTATTCCTATCTATTGTGTCATGAAATAAGCGAAGTCGATACACATGTAAAATAAGAAATATTTTATTCCGGAGAAAATATGGTACACAGTTTGGCACGTAGACTGATGTAAATAACCTTAGTTACTTGATCAGCATCCCACCATGCCAAAATGTATCACAAGGACTTTTCAACGTAGGAACCAGGTGCAGGGCTATAGCCAAGACACACCTGACGACCCAAAAATGTCTTGAGCATCGTCGGCATTGCCCTAAGAAAAAAAAAAAAAAAAAAAAGCAAAAGCTGCCTCAGGCGATAAACTGTGCCGAAGCAAGTGAGAGCCTGGGGAGACGGCTTCATGAGGCACAAGGAAGTGTCGGTCTCAGCCATATTACACGAAAGCTGCGTTTCCTTGGCACTCATGTCAGGCGGCCTCGACTGACAAGTTAAGATTAAAGATTGTGAATATAACCTCAGTGTATTCGTCGTACGTCCCATCAACTGGACGAGTGTGGCACAAGGCCTTTGTTAAGTGAATTCGACGTAGGACCATAACCCAGACACGCCCAGTATTTCCAAAAATGCCTCGGGTTCCGTCGGCATTCCTCTAAAAAGGCGCACCTCAAGCACCAGGTAATAAACCTAGCCCCCAGAGAAGGTTAGAGCCTGGGGAACATGCCCCAGAGGCTCGAGGTGTATGTCAAACTCGGCCGCCAGACACTATTGCCAAACGGATATAACCTCAGCGGTATTTAATCGACAGTGTCTTTAAATAGTCTATGGATTAGTCTATCTTATGTGTATGTGTGTGTGGGGGGTTTCAGCTCCTCCACAACACTACCTAATATTAATAACATTCAAACAAGTATACTTGACCTATAAATGGGACTCTTACTGGTGCAACCACTTCGTGTCAGTCGTCGTGGGAGTAATGTCAATTGATTTAGTGACTTCACACTCCCTCAGATCTCCCTCGAAAGTTGCGAGATAGAATAATAAAGTATGAGGCATTATTTACGAAGCAAACCTCTGACGAGTGTGGTTTGCTGGCTCTTGTTCATTACTGACGAAAATGTATAGCCAAAACTAGTTATGTAGAAAACAGTGTTTTGTGGCTGAATACTTACTATATCCAATGGTGTTATTATCTGTGATAGTTTCCATGGAAACAGATAAGCTGTATTACTTTTGGATCACCTATTGTATTTAGCTTCCGTACTTTTCCTATTGCTTTCCATTAATTTTTTTTTTCTTGTGTGATTAATATATTTGTTTTGAAAATCTGTTAAGTGTAATATTAATAGAGCTTCAGTATTAATTGAAGTGAACGTCTTTTTAACAGTCTCGTTAGACTTTTGATTATCAAAGATTAACAAAACAAATCACAGGGGTCAAAAAAGCCATTAAATGAGTGTGCATACCTCAGTCGGACGTTATTTTATCAATCAATTAATTATAACATTCTTGACATTTACTTATTCAGGCTATTACATGGATATATCCCATAATTAGAATGATGAAATTATATATATACCCAGAGAGAGAGAGAGAGAGAAAGAAAGAGAGACGACCCACAAAGCCGTTTATTTGTCGCTGCCTCCCACCAGACACGACTTGACACAAGGTCAAAAGCCCGAAGGCCGATTAAAGTGGGGATAAAGGGGAGGGGAAGGTCGGGAACGTGCCGAGACTCGAACCCTGCTAGTCATTGACCCACTAAGTGCAATGTGGATCTAATGAGTCAAGCCGTCTCACGGTCCTAACTCTAGGTCCGGGCACGTATGCCAGCATATAGCTTGAACTAGACCGTGAGGTCTAGTGCTATACAAGGCGTGCAAACGGATCTGAAAAAGCAGCTCGCCCACCCGAAGGTTGCCCAGCCGAAGCTGGAGGCCTATTCGGCCCCGAGTCTGCTCTTGGTTTCGAGCACCCATCCGGCACGAATGCCAGACGGCCCAGCCAAAAGGCCGGGGGGTTACCCAGACCCACGAAGCCGTTAGGTCTCCCTTGTAACAGTGGTTTGTGATGATACTGATGCTTTTATTTAAGAAAGCGGAGGATTTAAATTACCATTTCATGACTTTCGCCGTTATATCAAGAAAATACAATATAGAAAAAAATCTCAAACACCATCAAAATTAGGGCTCAGTCGGACAGGAAATCAACGTAGTAAGCATTAACGTTTTATGAGACGATTCTAAGTGATTTGCTCGAGCACAAAACTCGCTATGCGACGCTGCTTTTGTTGTGTTAAGTTTACACACACATTATTATAATTATTATTATGAGTTTTTCACACCAGATTTAACTGGTGGCTTTCCACCGGAGTCTAAGTGACATTAAGTGTCCTCAGGATTCTTCTGAGGATTATAGCCGATCTTAACAATGCTGTGGTCCACATTCTGCGGCCAACAAAACTTTAATCAAATGATGATTGGGTTCAGGCTTAGTTGCGGGGCCAAAACATCATTACCATGAACCCTGAGTACACTAGTAGTATCTTCCAGTATCACTAGACTTTCTTGGTTTTCCGTCACATCGTGAGGTGTCAGATCAAGATGCAGTCACCACATAATAACCTTTGCTGCATTCGCAACTTTCGAATAATGAAGCATTAATTCAATGATATAAGATTTGAATTAACTGACAATATGACATGTCATTAGACTGAACGTGATCGAGAAGAGAATTTCCGTGAAAATCATGAGCAAAGTCAATTACAAGATCTCCATGGTGAATCGTTAATTTAGTGATGTTAATTCTAATTTCATGGCGAGATGATAACGTCATTGGAAAATGGAGATAACGTTTTATGCTGATCAAGTTCAAACAAGTAATTTAAAAAAAATTGTCACCAGTTACGATAACCAAAGAAATTCGGTGTGGTGTGGTGTGGTCAACTCCTGATTATTGATCTCTTCAATCGATTTAGAATCTCTGTATACGAATGAATATATTTGGTTAAATAGTATAGACGTCTTTGGTCAATATATTTTTATTTTGATCCGTTCGAGTCGCCGTGTGAATGTTATAATATCCGGTGAGAATTAGCTGATAAATTTTCCGTAATTAATTGGTTCCCAAGTACTTTCGGATCTATCTTGGACCATCATGGGGCGGGGGGTATATCACAAAAGCGATTGAACCATACTAAATAATATACTCTTTAAAAAAGATTACAAATGATAAAAGCCCAGCCTGTTGGCTGGGGATGTAAGACCCCCACCACCAACAAGTGTTCGGAGAATGGCCCTAAACTTCATCTGATGCTGAGGATTCAGTTCTAGAGTTTGGGAGGAATAGTGCTCTTTATTGCCATTGCTCCCAGGTTCAATCTGACCCGGAGTAATAACTTTTAGGGTTGCATCTATTGATCAAATACAAATATTTATTTACTATACTTGAAAACATTTAACTTTGTGCAAAGGAATTATTAATGTTGAATAGAATTATTAGTGTTAGCAATATTTGAAACCATTTAGTGTCCTCGTTATGATATCAAACAGTATCTGATGGTGAGGCTTCGGTCTTGGAGTTTGAAGAATGTAGAATACCCTTTCATTACCATTATTCTCATACCCATTCTCTTCTGGAATGGTAGTACCTTTAATGGTTCTACTGATGACTCAAATATAACTGTTCAATCTTTTACTAAGAATTAATATCATTCGAAACCATAGAACTGAGTGTAAGTTATTTGTATTTGATAGGAATACTTGATAAATGGAATTTCCTACCAAATGATTAATATTACATAGATTCATTAGTATTTGCAACACTTGAAACGATTTAACTGTGTAAACAAAGAAGCAATAACTCGTTTAAAAATAAAGTTACGTACAAAATATTCACACACCCGCGTGTATGCATGTGCGCGTGTGTGTGTGTAAGCGAATATATATATAAACAAGATTTGACATTAAATAACCATAAAATGTAAAATAATTAAGGATTTTAGTAAATTATTTTAGTAGTAAATTATTTTCCAGTTAAACTTTGAGTTCGTAGTAACAGGTTTTCGATTTGGAAAGATCAGGGCTTGTGTAGACCTTGTTTTGCATACACATACCAACGCAAGTCAAAATAAGATCGACAATTTTGTTAAGAATCAGCTGTGAGCTAAAATAAACAATTTGGTAGATATTTGCAGATGTTTAGCAATGACGTGTGATTAAAGCATTAATTAAAGAATAATTGGAAGAAAATATATACGAAGGAGATTTCAAAGACAAGTGAGAGTCAAGCAGTTAGAAGGACCAAAAGGAGCCGACAGAGTTAGAGACGACGAAGAGGCCCCGATAGGTGGGGGACGACGCGCGTGCACATGCGAGCGATCAGGAAGAAAAGCAAGTGTCAGTCCTACGGTTTATAGTTAGCGACCTTAGTTGAGGGTAACCCAAATACTCCCTTTTCTATAGCTACGACACCGAGGTGTAGGGTAGGGCACCACTCCTTTCCCTGGATTCCTCATCTTTACCCTTGACATCCACATAATCCTGAGTGTTAAGCAAGGCGGCATCAAGTACCATTTTTTGAGTCTTTGGTATGACTGGACCTGGGATTGAACCGGACCATTGGCGAACACTCTACTCATTAGGCCAACTGTCTCTGTCTAATCTGTTGACGTATTCCTGGACTCTATCTTTCTCTTTTCGCCGACTACTGCAAACGATACAGCTCCAAATAAACTTTCGTATCCTGCGAATTAACAGAAGCATTCTGTATTCGTCACTTTTTATCACAGTAATCTACCAGGGGCTCCGACTGAAATCTAAGGGGTAACATTACAAAGTGTTCACATGCCACTGAACCAATCAACCAAACCTGAATAATAAAAGCCAGTTATAAAACAAAAGGCATACAATGAATAAAATAATGTTATTAGGGAAACTCAACAAGTTAACGGGTAGTCTTACCAAGTTACTTCAAGGCCAAAGTCCAGCATTTTAACCATTATGCCACGAGGACTCCCACTCTAGTCTAGTTTATATATATATATATGTGTGTGCTTCTCTCTTTATACATATATATATAATTTCATGAATAAATATGATTATAAAAACGGCAGCAAAAAATCTCCAATAAATATATTCTGACTTACTAGAATATATTTAACGACTAAAAAATTATACATCTGTTAACAGTTCGCACCAGGGTTATATATTTGCAACGTCATGAACACGTGACACTATATTTTAAGACCCTATCAAATGCGGCAGGAAAACAAGCCGCTACATTGTATTGTATAATATTCACTAGTCTAGCTTTTAACAATATATGCTACAACGTTTGTGATTTTTAAATAAGCAACGGTTATTCTTTTTTCGTCCCGAGCTATTCTTAGCATGATTAATCACGTTGTGTGTCCTTTCGCTATTGTAAGTTTTCTTTTTTTTTTAAGTTGTCAATATAGAAATATTGTTCTAGTTTTGAAACGGATTCGTCCTTTTTGTTCAACAATTCGTTTTGTTTTTGTATTCAATTTTTCCAACTTCCTTACATAAGTTATAATTTTCTGTGTTTGAAGTTTCTTTTTCTTCTTTTTGTCTTTTAAGTAGACTCCATTCTATAAGAGGGTTTTTGTTTTCTTTTTTCATTTGAAAAACATATTTTGAAAGCATGGTGTTGTTCCCGTATTTTTATTTTTTTTTGTACTTGAGGTGTTTAGTGTATCCCGTTTACCGTTAGTTTTCTGCAGTACCTATGTATTTTTCTATTTTTGGTTCTTTCCTTGTTATAATTTACTATCCTTGGTATATAACGTTGGTTTTCCTACAATTCCCCTTTAATAGACTGTTGTTTTTATTTCTGTAGTTGCATGTTTTATTAGGGTATGTTTGTCTATTTAGTATCTTAATGTTTTTTCGATTATTTGTCCAATGGTTTGGTTTTGTTTTATGGTATATCAACTATTGTTAGTTTTTTTTAATGGAAAATCCTGTTTTTACATATATATTAAATATATGATTTGTACATACGTTTTGTAGATAGTTGGCTTGTGGACGAGATGATCAAACAGATCTATTTCTAACAATTCAATTTTGCATAAGTCAACAAAGTTAAATGGTTTCAAGCATTGCTATGCATCACCAACAGTTCAATTAAACATCAGTAATTTGTTTACACAGAGTTAAATGGTCAAAGAGTTCTATTTCTAACAATTCAATTTAGCATAAGTCATTTAATTGCATACAGCTTAAATGTCAAACGGTTCTATTTGACCCATAGATCATCATGTGCTTTCCCTGTAGGCCAGAATGGACATGAGAGCAATGACAATGAAGGGGTACTCAACATTCCCTAAAGCTCCACCATGACAGGAACCTCACCATCAGGTTATTTAGTGTTGTATCCTGGACCCTCGTTGGGAAGTCTTACCCCTCTGCAGAGATGCAGTCAGTGCATTCTACAGCCCCAGCCCGACTTGGCCAATTATTCAATGGTGTCTGTACAACTGTATGTGATTTTTACAGTGTTTTTGTCGAATATTTTATTTGGTTTGCTTGAATTTGGAAAATTTTCATTAGTTTCAGGAATATTTTTCGCTACGTTTGTTTACATGTTTTTGTTATATGATGGATTTAAGCATATTTTTCTTTTTCTATAATTTTTCTTTTCTACTTTTAGTGTATGTAGAATTTTCGCTTTGAAACCGCTGTTTTGTTCTGCAATTTCGTTTGCGGCTTTAATTCTTTTGAATGTAACTTCACCCAAAGTGTTATCTGTGAGTCTCCTGCTTATAGAAATAGACTTCCAAGAACTAACACTAAACGTAACAGAAAAAACAAAAAAAAAAAAAACAAAAAGAAAATAAAAGAACCTAAGTAAGTAAAAGGATATGTGATGTGAAAAATAATTTAAGAGCTCGTGACGCGGAGAATAACCATCGGTTATTAAAAAGAAAAAAAAAGCGAGCATGAAACCGGCTGTTCTAAGTCAAACTGGCGAATATAATACAGCATGTTTAAAAATAATGTTCATATCGTTTGAGATGTACTGGGTATTTCAGAAAAAAAAAAGGATTTCATTTTATACGTCATCTAATAACTTGACCAATTTTCGTTCAAATGATCTAAAATTTTAACAGCAAGTGCAGAAATGCCTTTAGTTCCTAATAAATGGAATTTCTATTCCAGAAAAAAAAGAAGAAAAGCAACATAAAATATAAAGCTTAGAATTTTGAGCTATTTCTACACATACTATTACGATTTGAGCTCATTTGAACGAGAATTGGTGGAAATGATATAAATCTTTCCGAAACTCTATGTATCATACTTTATTAGGATACGGTTGTCTAGAGAGGGTGTCTGGTTTCAGAGGGCATAGGGTTGTATATGTGTGGCGGAGGTACAGTCTATTTCATTATTCTTATAAACCTGCTTATTAGCCAAATGACAATCAAGTCACGGCAGCAGATTACGATTCAGTCCCTTCTGCACCCCCACTTGTTCCACTCTTGAAAAACATTAAGCCATGACGATTGCAGACAAATAATTCTTATTAATAAAAGAACTAATTGCGACTCTCTCGATTGTGATTAATTCAATCAGCTTTTAAAAGAAAGTAAGGCAAGTAACGACTTAAAGTTAACTACCCTTCATTCTTCCTCCAAGGACTAAGATAATTAGATTTAAAAAAATGTGAAGTATTTGTTTTGTTCGAAAAATTATTATCATAGACGTTTCACATTAGTTGTAAATGGTGTCTTACGCTGGGGATTATGTGACAGCAAATCTGCCTAATCTAATACTCTCTTTACTTTTCTATGATTGGTTATTTGGCTGATTGTCAGCGTCCTCCAACCATCCTACCCCTTTTTAAATTTACAATTTTTCTCTGCGTTCTGTTGGAACAGCAAAATCTGCTACCTGGCATATTTTTTATTGTTGTTTACACTTACGAGTTCTGGTCTGATTGAAAGAAACGTTTAAATTTGAAAGTCTTAGAGAATTTCATACTTTTTATTCTGTAAAACTGTTTTTGGTTTGGGTATATATATATATATATATATATATATATATATATATATATATATATATATATATTGTCAGATTCTAGTCGTTTTCCCAGGTGAATTGTTATGTAATCACGATGATCTCAATAACAACAATAATACAAATGCATGCAGTACGAACGAGTTTATTTCTTTCTATCTTCAGTCCTTGACGACACGAGGAGAGAGACACAAATCATAAAAGCCTATGCTAACCATACTATACTGACAACCCCCCCACGCACACACACGGCGCATCTTGTAGTGTCTAAGATCTTAACCCATCTCTGCCGGTCGAGACCCAAACTGATCTGCTTTGATCGGATCCGAAAAAACTCAACCGCGCGCTTCAACGGTCGAACATCAACTTACTTGTCTTTTCCAAATCCTCAGGACCATCTTTTCCGGGTAAGACATCAACCACACACTCAATTCACTCCAAAGGCCGTTCAACCCCATTTCATGTCCGAAGATTTATTATGACAGATGATGATTGTCATATCCTTTCCGCGCAGGCGTAAGAGTGCCTATCTGACCATGGCACCCGAACTAAGAGACACCGAGTTGTTAAAGCCTTACCAAACTTAATAATAAAATATAATTAACGACAAATGATTAATATAAAACAATTATCTCTAAATTATATAACAGAATCGCCCTTCCTGCCTAGACATGTCTATTTTGTATTCTTTCTGAGTCAGCATGTTGCATCCATTTATTATATGGGAGTAATTCTGAAAGTAATGTCAACTATTCTATTATGTTGATCCGCTACATCAAATGTTGGTAGTGTGGTAGTAGAGGTTGAACCTTCTAGGCAATAGCTCATATTTTTGTTCCTGTTAGCAGTTGAACAGCAGTCTGGTAAAATGGTGTCTAATATGAAAGTTCTTAGGAAGCTAAAGTGTATAACTTAATTTCTTATGCAGAGAAATTGCACCCAATGACGTTTAAACAGTGGTGATAACGATGTAAGGGACAAAGAACGTTCAATATACATGTCAACTCAAGAAATGAAGAGAACAACAACAATGGTGCCAACAAATCGGAAATGAGAGTATTGGATGGCTTTGTAGGTATTATTTGAACCTTTGTAATGCTACCACTATCATACCTTGAATATCAAAGTAGCTGGTATGGAGAACCACGCTTTCTCTAGGGAAAAGAGGACGTGAGTTCGAATATCGCTAGTAGCATTTTCTTTATTCTAGTTTCCGATACGCTCTTTTACTCGCTTTTTATTTTGCAATAAAAAACAGCAAAAGTTAAGACGAAGGTTTAAAATTGATACGAATCACAAACAATAATAAAGATTTAGTGACGGAAGTTAAAACCTGTCAACAAACATCGAGTCATTTGACAATTATACTTCATGTCATTACAAAAATATATCACATCATTTCTCAACAGATAATTGTATTTTCTTTTTGTAAAAATAGCAATAAGTGGTTGCCATAGCAGCAGGGAAAAGTGCGCAAAAATAGTTCTCTTTCACTCAACATGCTGTAAGAGAACACGTGTTTCGTTCTTCTGTGGGCGCCGCTCTTCGGAGAGGAATAGTCATATTCGAGCCATTGGTACAATCAAAATGCCATTCACAACTAAGCATAAGTAAACGACATTGACTACCAAATAGTTAAAATGGATTGATTTTTATTTCCATTATGCACACTTCCCTAGAGAGCTCCTTTAGCGTAATGGCTAATGTGTTATCGTAGTAAGTGAGAGTCCCCGTGGTATATGGTTAACGTGCTGGACTCCGACATTGTAGTAAGTGAGGAGAGCCCCCATAGCATAATGGCTAATGCGCTGGAATGCGACATCCTAATAAGTGGGGGGAGTCCCCGTGGTATATGGCTAATGTGCTAGATTCCGACATCATAGTAAGCGAGTTCGAACTCCAGTCGTGCTATTCCGTTCACTTTCGAAACAAAACCTTTGGGAAAGGTATGAACCCCCTATCCCTCAGCTATGAATTAAATGGTACCATTGCCGTTCTCCAACAAGGATGGCTTTAGTATTAAATAACCCACGAAGGCTGATTTGTCATTAACCAAACAAATCAACCTAAATCAAACATACACTTTTTATCTTTGTTTTTATTTGGTTTGTTTTATTAGATATCAATATTTTGTCTGATTTTGTCGTTCCCGCCGTGTTTATACATCAATAAAAGTTAAGTCATAAATATCTCTTTGATTACTTCCTGAACGGAACTTAATATTTTATCGTATGAGAATTATGAGTTAAAAGTAACATAACCTGAATACATTTCTCAATAATAGAATAATTTCATTTGCTTTTGAGACAAACTCTTTCAGATCAACCATAATTATTCATTTCGAAAAGTGTTTTCTTTTGTGAATTTATTAGTAGACAGCATGAGTGAATTGAGATTTTAAAAAAAAAGCAACTAAAAGGAAAAAGAAAATGGTCGTCGAATTCAATAATAATGGTCATTAGGTATGTATTGTTTATTCTGGAGTAATGAACGACTTCGTGTAATGAATGAACCCTAATTTTCAACCAGAGAACTGTGTATTTATCATATATTTCGAGTAATGAATGACAGTATATGCTGTGAAGTGCTTGTGGTGCAACGGTTATCGTTGTAGAAAATGGACAAAGTGACCCGAGTTCAAAGCATTGGACGTGGCTGTTCACATTTCTCATAGCGCTAATACCCTCGGAAAGGTATGCGTCCAACTATTTTCCATCCAGCTATGGGAAAATAGTAAGGTAGACTGGGTTTTTAAAACTTGGTAAGACAACTAGAATAGGAGAAGGAAAACTTTGAATTCAAACCTATTAAACTTCCCTTAAAAATTGACTTAATGTCGCATCCTGCTTATGGTGGAGAGGTTGGGTAAATACGATTGTACATGCCGTAGTTACTTATTCAGTTCATCTTAATCTACTGCAAAGCCTCGAATATGGAAAGCCGAATAAGAAGTGAAAAAATACAAAAATTTTAGTATTGTTTGGAAAGAAGTTTCTCTGTCTTGTTTTTGCCTCGCAAGAGTAGAACATTGATATACATGTCTACCTATATCCTCATTGATCCACAAATAATAGACAAATCCATTTTATCTCATGTCTGAAAAAATTATTGGAATATTATATTGAACCTTTCATGGCTTTCTCGGATGACTGGAGGCTACTCTGCAGTGCCTATCACTACACCTAGTAACATGCAATAAATTCTTTGCTCTTTTACGATACCAGCAACAAGGAGTAATTCCTGACTTGCGAAAAGTGGATTCATATATTTTACCATGTTTATTTGACAAAACTTGAACTCGAGTCAACGATTTCATTTTTCGAGTTAGTCTAACTCCGCATCTACATAATGACAAATACATACGCGCTTAGCCACATGGTTATCATCGTAGGAAATAGAACCGGAGACCAAAGTTCAACTCCAGAACGAAGTTTTTTGAGTTTCCCTTGGGAAAGATAAGAAACCATCTATTCCGTTCCCAGCTATGGGTAAACAGTTGAACAAATGGATTCTTTAGCCTTCACACTGCAACTAGTTTAGGAAAAGAAAAATTCTGAATTAGTTGGTGGCTGATGAGGACAGTGTATCGCACGTGTCCTCACACGTTGTATGCAGATGGATTCTTTAGCCTTCATATTGCAACTAGTTTAGGAAAAGAAAAATTCTGAATTGGTTGGTGGCTGATGAGGACAGGGTATCGCACGTGTTCTTACACGTTGTATGATAAAATCTAAAAAAATAAAAATTTGGGAAATAGAAACTCTGAATTCATATCCGCTGTACTTCGCTTAAAAATTGACCTTGTGCCACATCATCGCTGTGGCGAAGGGGTTTTGTAAATACTTACATAATTTTAAAAAATTACTGTGTCATGTGAGTTGATTTCAAAAGACGTTCTTTCTTTTGATTGATATCAGGCTTGACTGCAAAACAAAAGAAATAAAGATATATTTATATATACTTTCCAGTGTTTCTCGAAGATCAATACTGGGACCTCTGTTATTTCTATTATTCATAAGTAATTTAACTAATATAAAATCAGAAATATAAGTATTTACTGGTGATTCTAAACTAATCGTTAGACCATTATCAAAAGAAATAATACCTATGGATCTTGTGACGGCAAATTGACTAAAATCCCCAAAACGGGACTTTATTTTCGCACGTGTGAAGACGGGGCAGGTTGGCACTTGATCCCCTATGGAATAAGTCCTCGTTCAGAGTTTTTCTCTCAGGCATATAAGAACTGGCATATTACGTGAGGGATTAATTTAGAGCCAGACTGACCGCCGCTGGCAAAGGGGTTCCAAATTTCACACTATCACACACCCACCAGGCCGCTAAACTTCTTTCCCTTAGATAACAGAAGAATACGGGCCTATAGGTCTTAGTCGTAATAATATTAATATTGTAGTAGTCGGCAACTCCGGTTTCCCGTGTGATATTTTAGGAATTAATAGGACAATTCTAAGCAAGATAACATAAGGCGAATAGAAGCTGAAAAGAAGCATGAAATAACAACATAGACCACATGGTAACATAAAAATACATGGATTCCTTTACTACAGTTATATACACCTTTCAAGGTGTCAAAACATATAATAATTGGACAGTCCACGAATATAAATGTCTTTTCTTGACTTTTATCTTTCTTCAAATTGAGAGAGAGAGAGAGTGGTAAACGAAATTTGGGTATAAAGGAAAATGGCCCCAAAGTTACTTATCTTTTTTTTTTTTCGACGGGGTTCCACTGGAGAATCTTTTCTTCTTTCACGGGCTAATAGACTATGTTCTATTTTTTTACACTGGCTTGAAGAGCCTGGGGTCCTTCGTGTCTCAGTAATTCTTTTGTCTTCCACCCGGAGTAAAATGGCTATGGTTCGTCCGCCCGCTACGAACCCTGCTCAAAAACTAATCTTTCTTACTATCTATTTCCGCTGACGGGGGGGGGAGCCCCACTTCCGTTTTGGGGTCCCAGCCAATCATTCGGCTTCTCTCTTCTCCCTCTTGGTGTCCGGCGACCTGGATGAGGTCATTAAGTACCAACATCTGTTTATCCCCTCTGTGACCCACATTCTCTCTTAACGGTCACCTTTTTGACTGCTAGATACTGCTAATTCAACACGGGAGGATAGTATTAGTCTTACCTCTTCGTCTCCGTGGGCTATCACATGACAATCTGAATAAATTGTCATATTGTGGAGACATTTGAAAATCAAAATTTAACATAGAAAAATGTAAAGTTACTGGATCCAAAAACATTAAAAATTGAATATAAATTCAGCAACAGGGCAACTGAAAAACTAAATGAAGAACGTGATCTAGAGGTTGGTTTGATGAGACATAGCAACCAACCAAATGCAACAGACACTCGGAGAAAAGAACCAGTCCATGAGCAGGCGACACTGCTCGGACTATCGTCAACTCTTCGGCTAACAACCAAATCAACGACCGAGATGTCTTCTGCAACCCGACTCTCCGACTCTCCGACCATTTACAGATACTTGGCTACACAGCTACATCTACAACCTTTCTAAGAGCAACAGGACTTGTTCCTCTAGACTCGCTGTCACCAAGAACTATAAGACGGTTGAGTCTACACTTTCGGCACAGCATAGACTTTATACAAGTTCTTCATGTACTATCTGCCTAATAAAAACTTGGCATTTTTAACCGCACCTTTTCGTCTTTGTCATCTCTTGCCTGGTCTAAATCACATCATCACTCATCTTTATAAATGTTTGCAGGATCCAACATATATATATCGGCCCAGCATCACATTTTGCCTATTTTATCTATAGAAAAATAGAATAATTGACTGGATGGATAGAAATTCTATTTCAAGAGAGGCAAATGTTGTTTTAAAGCTATAAAGCTCTTATAAGACTTCATATAGGATATTGTACTAAACTGAGACCATTGAAAGAGAAAGCCATCTCCGTGGAGGCGGGGAATGTGACGTCACCATCTTGAGTCTTTCCTGCTTTTAGGAAGAATGTTATTAGTGTATTAGATTTTTCATGATGTTAAATTTTTTAAAATTTTTTGTTAAATATTGAATCAATTTATAAACATAAACAATGCCTTATAGATGTGTTGTACTTCATTGCAAAGAAAATTATAAAAATTGCCCTAAATTCAATGTTTTCTTTTCCGAAAGATAAAACATTATCTGATGTATGAACGTGTACAATCAAAGGAATGGATTTTACTACTACAAATTTAGCAGAGTGAGTATTTTTTGTATTAAAAAGCAAGTAAATTTATTTGAAACTTGAATGATTAAATTAATTTCATGTCCTTGTCATTCACATCATTAAGTAAAAGTTATGACAGATAAATCCAGTGAAATTTTAAAAAGCTAAAAACTAAGAAAGAAAAAAAAAAAGAAATTTTTCGAAATATACTTATAAAAAGGTACAATTTTATGGGTATAAAAATAATTCTAACAATCTTTTGGAATTGTTTTATTCGTAAAAATGTCTTTTTTATTTTAATTGAAAAAATGTATGAACGTTAAAAATTCTCTTTTTATCTTTACATAGCTTCGTTACAAATAATATTTTTAATGTTCCAAAAGATGTCAGAATATTTACTTCATTTTTCCTAGAATTCGTAGAAAAGTGCTTTATATCATAAATTTGTGCTTTTATCTTTTCTTTGATATTTATAAGAATTTAAAATAAGTGGGGTTTTTTAAGGAGAGGATGCAGGGGCAAAAATTGTTGTTAGACTTCAAAAAACATATCTTCATGACAGGGACAGTTTGGTAAGATTTTTGGAATGTGCTATTTCAAGAATCTTACCAAACAGTCCCTTTTATTCATCTTCATTGACCACCCCTCAAGAATTACCTGATTCTAGGAGAATTCTGCCCTAAAAAGTGCTTTAAATCAAAGTATTACTGATGACTTAGCATACAAACAGCAGAAGAAATTCCATAATATTATTAGAAATAACTGGAGTGTTGCTAGGTAGCAAGAGACACTTATAAGCAGCAACATCACATCCCGATATCCAAAAATCAATCTGTCTCTTGTAATTTCATGTATTTTGTAGCGATGTGCAAATGAATACAATTGGGGACTATAAGATTTCTAAATGCATGACATAAAAAATCCCAATGGAAAACATGAAGAAAATGGACACAGAACAACAGCAAAGAAAACTTTTAAATGTGATTTCTGCATCAAAATTGGTAATGTCCTTTTTATTATTGATGCAAGAAGAATCAAACAAATGTTTTAATTTAGCCAAATTTACATATGAGCAGCTAAACTTTGTGACACTTAATAATTTTAAGTCTTCAACTTAAATGATGATATTTTCTTCATTGTTGTATAACTGCTCCCTCAAAGAGCACAAGTTTTTAAGAGACAGAAAAAAAATGATTGTCTCTTATAACCGTTACGCTATGTGTCCAGCAGGACACATAGTGTAATGGTTATAGGCATTGGTTCCCTAAGCTTCTAAGGAGACAATCATCTGGAGGTTGTTGGTTCAATCTTGACTGCAGGTGAGTAACAATACAGGAATACTTAACACTTGTACCCAGTTATGGCTAACGGAATCAGAGCAGGCGACTCCGTGGATCCAATAAAGGACATAGTTTGAAGTTTCGTGCAGGTTCTCGAGTTCGACAAACACCTGAAGAAGGCCGGAGGATATATCAGCCGAAACGTTGTGGAAATAACAATAAAGATGAAGACAATAGTCCAAAAACGCTTAATGATAAAAATTAGCAAGCTTCATCGCAGAAATTTTGACAATTAAGAAAAAATATAATTCTACCAAGTGATTAAGCCATTATAAGACTAACCTTATCAACATATATGAATCCTTTGATTGAGCAACATAACAATTTTCTTTAGTATACTAAAATTAAATTTAAGCTATTAGTACAGAAAGACGCTTGAGTATCTTTACTTGATGAAATTCACCTAAAGAATTATTTGATTATAAGAGTGGTAATATTGATATGTCTGACAACAACAATGAAGCTGCAACAAGTGCTTTTGCTTTTATGCTTAGCAGTGTATTCTCACAATATAAGGATGTTGTGCATGTTATGGCAACTAAATGTCTTTAAACTGAGAATTTATTTGGCATAGTTAAACATATACTAATTGGTTTAAAGGAGATAGGTTTTCAAGTATCATCAATTATAGCAGATAATAATGCTATAAATAAAAAAACTATATCTTTCTTTTGTAGTCAACCAATTGTATATCCACACCCAGTTATGAAGTCTAGACCTCTTCCTATTTGATTTAGTCCATATATCAAAAGGCTTTTGAAATAATTGACTTGATCCAAGGCATGCAAGTAAGTGCATGCTGTTCCCAAAATTTGGTCACAGTGGAAATCATGAATTAGATAGTGTCCTAAGTGCCCCATTTTGTACTTTACAGAAACTTCATGACTTGGAATCTCAGTCAATCTTGAAATATTTTTATAAATTGACCACAAAGGTACTTTATCCTACTAATCTTGCTAGGTAGAATGTTAATTTAGTTCTGTGAACTTTTTTGAATACGCTATTCAAGGAGTATTGACTATAGAAAAACAGAAATGTTTGCCTAATTTTACAGAAGTGGCAGAATAAACATTTCATATTTGGTGGATAATACTGAATATAAAAACATCATATAAAAGGTTGTCATCTTAGAAATGAATACTGTAATCCACTTTAATGTAAATGAAAATTTTAGAGTTCTCTCTCTATTCTGTGACTGGTTAGAATCTTGGAATTGCATTTCTGGAAGAAATGACAAATTAACAAAGGAAACTTTCACTGTTTTGCATCATACAACCCATGAATTTCTAGAAAATACTAAGTATTGCATAGAAGATTTGAAAATGTAATACATATCAACTAGCAAATTCCAAACTGATCACCTTGAGGTAAGGTTTGGTCAGTACTGGCAACTTAGTAGAGATCAGTATAATATCTCGATACAGCAAGTGTTTTGTAAAGTGAGGGTAAAATAAAAAAATCAGAATGCAATCAGTTTTAAAATTAAGCTTACCACTTAATCAACAATACATTAAATTGATTTGAAGAATTTACAAGAACCAAACTGGGATGAAATGATAGATAAGCAAAAGTTATTCATGTATAAATCTAGAGTTGATGCTAAAGCAAATGTTGATAAATGCAGAGGTCTTCCTGTTACACAATATTTAGTCATTTCTATTATGCAGTTAATAATCAAATTGAATACAATAGTTGCAAAAAATATCTGGAAGAGATAAACTGCAAGAAATACCAGAAATAAACATTTTTAGGGGATTAATGGAGGTTCTCAATTATATTTTATTGATGCAACTACAAATTTTGCTCCATATAATTGTGTAGTCATTGGTAAACTGCTAAAAAATTATTCTTTTCTTAATTCAGTAAATCAAAAGAAATTAGTCATACACATAACATTGAATTATTTGGCTGATGATGAGCTTCTTTTTAATGTTGACACTTGTGATAAGAGTCACAGTATAGAAAAATAGAAATAATTTTTGTCTGGAACTCAACAAATGCTCTCTTAAATCATTTTTGTTCAAGGGAAAATAATATTACTAGTTATAAGTTAGGCAAAAAAGAAAACTCCAAACATTCAGCAAAATTTCCTCTTTGCAACATATTTTTCTACATATATTATTTGAGTTTTAAATCTATTTATTATTTGTATCTAATTTATTTTGTTTGTCATTAATTTGTCTCTTATTTATTATTTACTTGTAATTTGTTTGTTCATCTGTTTAATTATTGTTTGTTACTTAATTCATAATTCAGTTGTTGCTGTATTTGAGGGAAAATCCCAAAATAATTATGATATTATAACTTTTTAGAATGATTATAAACAGTAAAATAAAAACAGGCAAATTAAAACAATGCTGATTATAAATAAATTTTAAAAAAATTGTTTTCAAAGTTGAAACAATGAACACATATTTCAGTTTTAAAGATTTAATGAAATTTAATGTGATGTTTAGTTGATTTTCTTTTATACAGTATCCAGGAACAACAAATTTTATTTTCAAATTGATTTTTAAAAAAAAAGTTCAATATAAAATCCTATCCAGTTTTTCTTTTTTAAGTGTAATTTAAAGCCTTTTATTATAGATATGATTACTGCCTTTCTTACTAACCTTATGGACTACCTTTTTGATATCACATCACTATTGAGGTGGCCTTTTCTTTTAGTAGTCTCAACTCAGGCCAAGGATACAGGGTCTAAACATAGAAATTGATGTGTACTATTGATTTTGGAGTACATAAAAAGAAGGGTGACAAAAAAGATGAAAAGAATAAAAGGCTACAGTTATAGAGAAAGATTGGAGAAATTAGCATTAACTTCTTAACTAGAAAGATGAATGAGAAGAGATCTAATTGAAACTTTCAAAATAATGGAATTTCACATCCTAATATTTCTCCTTGAACTGGAAATTTACTCTCAAGGCAGATTTCAAAAACAGTCTATTAACTAATTGGATTTTTTGCTAATAGAGTAATATACGTTGGGAACAAATTGCCCAATCAGACTGAAAATGGTAAAAAATTTTAAGATTGAATTGGATGATTTCAGAAATAATAATTAGAAAAAGAAATCAAGTAGACATTTTTAGGAATTATTGGACATAAACACTTAACAGAAATTGATTTGTTTATAGATATTGTATTAGTTGTGCATATATTTTGTGCAAAGATTATTTTCTTTTTCTAAGGTTGATGTGAAAAGGGGAGATGTCCAAGGAGACATAATAAATAAATAATAATAATGGTTCAAAACCAAAAACTATTCTATTCTTTCTGATTTCAGTGATGAAATACTGAATTTTCCAATTTCTCCCTAAATATTTATGAGAGAAAGAATTATTATTTAATTTGTATGTTACTCTCTGGTAATCAAGAAAAAAGGGACTGTTGGATGTAAGTATACCTAACAGTTCAGCTATCATTTTATATATTCTTGTGTAATGTATTAATATATACGTATGATTATGTATAGATGTATGTATTGTACCCAACCCCTCTGCCCTGAGCAGGATATGAAACAGGGTTAATTCTAAAGTGAGTTGGTTGGTTGTGTTTTATGGCATATCAACCCTTGTATGTTATTTAAAGCCAAATCCAGTTATATATGTGTGTGTGTGTGTGTGTGTGTGTGTGTGTGTGTGTGTGTGTGTGTGTGTGTATGTATGTATGTGTGTGAGAGAGACTTGCGAATGAATAGTTTGTAGATAACATTTAAAAAAAAAAAAAAAAAAAAAAAACAGAGCTCATTTTTTGCACACTGTTGAATGGTTTCAAGTATAGAAAAAGATTATATATTTTTATTTGATCCATTTACAGATACTTGGCTACACAGCTACACCTACAACCTTTCTAAGAGCAACAGGACTTGCTGTCACCAAGAACTATAAGACAGTTGAGTCTACACTTTTGGCTCAGCATAGACTTTATACAAGTTCTTCTTGTACTATCTGCCTAATAAAAACTTGGCATTTTTAACCGCACCTTTTCGTCTGGTGACAGCGAGTCTAGAGGAACAAGTCCTGTTGCTCTTAGAAAGGTTGTAGGTGTAGCTGTGTAGCCAAGTATCTGTAAATGGTCAGAGAGTCGGGTTGCAGAAGACATCTCGGTCGTTGATTTGATACATTGATGGGATCCTGATAGGTACTACCTTTCTGGGTCTGAGTGGCCCTGAGAGTAATGGTAATGAAAAGTTACTCCACATTCCCCAAACTCTAAGACTGGCACCTCACCATCAGATATAGTTTAATATCATACTCATTTTTGGGGGAGATTTTTACTGTATTCTACAGCCTCAGCTGAATAAGCTGTTTAAAGTAGGCTACAACAATAAGAAGATCAAGTGACCAGTACAATAAAATTAAGTATAATTAAAAGAAGTGTGGATCCTATTTATCAGATATATTAAAACAATACAATTCCTCCAAGAAAATAAATTAATACAACTTGTAAGGAATAATAAATCAATGCTCTATAGCACTAAATTACATATAAGAAAGTTGGCTGACAGTAGTCAAGGGCCACTTGAAGGCTCTCTTTTAAATAGCTACTACACTGAATTGCTGTGGAGGGCACTACTCCTTTCCCTGAATTGCTCCACTGACCCCTATCCATGCCTTATAATGTTGAGTGTTAAGCAATGGGGCATCAAGTATCATTTTTTGAGTCTTTAGTATGACTTGACCTAGGATTAAACCCTGGACCATTGGTGAATATTCTAATCACTATGCCAATGGGCTGGAATTACATATACCAAAACTAAAACTGATGAATGATGTATTTTAAAGAAACTTTCATCATAAAAGTTCTACAATAAAGACAGAAAGGGAATATTTGTATGTTTTCATTTGTATTCATCCAACTTTCTGCCATTGACAGGATGCGACGCAAGGTCAATGTTTAAGCAAAGTGCAACTGGTTTGAATTCAAAGTTTTTCTTTTCTTAAATGGAGTGTGATACCAGGTCAAAGAATCCTGTCTGCCTTACTATTTTACCCATAGCTAAAACAGAAAAGAGAATAGTTGGATTCATTTCTTTCTCAAGGGTATTAGCACTTGGTGAAATTCAAAGAGTTTAGTCCTGGATTCGAACTTGGGTTACTGATTAAATTTCCCACGACGATAACTGTTATGCCATATGCGTATGTACTTGGCTGTGTAAATTTGTATCTGTGCATGTATGAAAAAAAAAAAAAAATATATATATATATATATATATATATATATATATATATATATACACACACACACACACACATATATATATATATACACACACACACATATATATATACACACACACACACACGCACACACACACATATATATATATAAAAACGTGTGTGCATGTATGTGTGTGTGTGTGTGTGTGTGTGTATCAGCTGCTACTCAAAATTCTGGGAAATGAAAGTGGGAAATAGTTTTAGAGAAAAAAAAAGAGAATGATTTTGAAAAATGTATAGAATGTCTGATGATAAGAGGAAATGCCTGGTAACATGACAGAGTAACCGTCTGTTCAAATTCCTCCAACTTTTTGATTGAACCTCAAATATTCATCCAAATTAGTCTGTCTGTCTGTCTCTCTCTATATATATACACACACATACGTATATGTGTGCATATAGCAGTTAATAGCAATAAATTGATTCATCTCAAGATGTAAATTTAAACTATTTTGAGATGAATTTCTATTTTAATTTCCAATTTTATGAGAAAAAATAGAATGCAAAAATTGATGATTCATTTTGTGAAGTAAGAAACTTGTGTGTGTGTGTATATATATATATATATATATATAGGCAGCATTTAAAAAAAAAATATGTTTGATTAAATAGGACAGATGCTTTGTGTCTACTTACTCTATTTTTGATCCATTGAAGTTTTTATATTATTCATTTGACTTTTGGATGGAATGAATTGAGGAAGGTGTCATATTTTTCTCCATCTACTTTTGGCCTCAACTGGAGCCATCCTTGAGGGAGCGAATAATGAAATGACAAATACAAAAATAATTAAATGATTAATGTATACAACAAATGTAGTATACATTTATATAAAGACTTGGAAGAAGAACAAGCGAGAGGGGAATATATGAATGAAAATAATTTTACTAGAAGCAAGAGGAATAATTATCAGGAAAAGTGCTATTGGCATTTTAGAATGTGACTGATATATTGAAAGTTGATCTAGTTTAAGGAAGGTAAGTCAATCTTTATATATAGAGCTTTATGGTTTGGTTTCTTTGCTTAATGGCAGATCAAACTTTGTAGTTTATTTAATGCTAAAGCCATCCTTGAAGATGAGCAGCAGTGATACTATTTAATCCATGGTAACAGTGATAAGGGAGTTCATGGGTATTCGTCCAAAAGTTAACATTATAGCACAACTGGAATTTGAACTCACTTCATTTGAAGCCATAGTTCAGCACTTTAGTCATTATGCCAGAGAGCGTCAAGAATTTTGAGGTTTTGTTTGTTTCTTTTTTTTTTTTTTGTGATATGGAAGAGTTTTCAGTTTGAATTTTTCTATATTTGGAAGAGGGGCACTATTCTATTTTGAGGTGTTGAGAGATGAACTAGTGTTGGATAGATGAAGTATCAAACAGTTCAACTTAGTAGTAAGGCCTATCTAGGTACTTTATCAATCTACCTACCTATCTGTGTATCTATACATGTACATGCTTACATATATGAGTATATGTATATATTTGCTTTCATGTAAGAGTTATGACTCTGAAATTCTTAGTTATTTTAAGGTCACTTCTTGTGGAAGAAAGAGATGATGCAGCCTTTTGTCAATTTCTTTGTTGTATTTTGCGTATACACAGCATTGCATGATCGAAATATGTTGATAAATTTTATTGTCTTGCATACTTCAGGGGTATTTTATCAAGGGCTGCAGCTTTTCTGGTTTTAATTTTTTTTCAGTGCAGCATTTCCACAAGATGTCCTCGTTTAATATCCAGTTGGTTGTTAATAATTTTTGGATAGTTTTTTCAGTGAAGTCCTTTCTACTTTTGGAGTCTTTCTTCTTGCCCGGCAGTTTTTAATTTTGTTCTAGAGGTGCTCTCCCTTACACTCTCTTCATTTATTCCCTGCTATGCTAATTGGTATTGTCTTCTACTGAATTTCTAATTAATTGGTTTGACCTTGAATATATTCTAATATGTGTGTGTATATGTATATATACACATGCACTCAGAAAGGTTAATTTTCTAGGTTAATGGGTGGATTCATAATAGATAATCAACAAAATAATTGCTTATTTAAAAAAGTAAAAAGAAAACAGGTTTTTTAAAATATTAAAAATGATTAATTAAACCTAGTTATTCATTTCAAATTTTTAAAGTAAAATATGCAAATTAGCCAACCTTAATAGGAAAAAAAATCGCTACCTTTGTCAAGTTAAATTAGAGAAACTTATTTGAAACCGACAGTTTTATTCCAGTCTGTCTATAGTCTTAAAATGTTATCTTCTGGGAACGTCCTCAAGCAATCGCTGTTCTGCTGCATAAAAAGAGTAAGATTATATTCATTGCTTGATATCTAAGGCTCTTCCTAAGGATGAGGGGAATGTAGACAGACCCATGGAATTTTATCAGTACTAAACCGTGCATCTGTGCGCCGGAAGGTATTTGCCTAAAAATTTGAAGTTGTATCGCAACCTAAGGAACAATAAAAATACTATTTAAAGGGGTAAGAAGCGGTTGTTTTGGCCATACAATTCTATATAGAAAACTGATTCGAACACATAAACAGACACAACAGCTATATATATATATATATATATATATATACATACACACACACACACACACACCATGGTCGCTGACATGGGACCATTTCAGGGAAACGCGTGCATTGTCTCTTTCAGTTAGTTAAATACCTTTCGACAAGTAAAACTCTGAACCAAAGTTAGGGGTCATAAACAGGTTTGTTAATCGCCAGAAAAGAGTAAAAATTGAAAAAGTATGAAATACTATTTGACAAACGCGTATGGTAAACAGTTTAAAAGGGCTGGAAGACAAATATTAACTTACAGGGCTGTGGGCTAAATGACACTTATTAGGAGACAGTTCATCCAAAATATTCAAGTAAAAACAACACTAGGAAGTAAAGAATTGAATTAAAGGTAAATACTCCAAAATATCAATTATAAAAGTTATGTGCTTCAAGAAGAGAAAGGCAATATTTCTTAGCGACGTTGCTCGAAATAAAGGATTTAATCTGGAAGGATTATGATAGTGAAGCTCTCGGCATTTTCTTCAATAAAGAAAGGAAACCAGAAGTCGTCTTCCGGTGACTCGCCGAAAAAGTGAATCCCAAAACACAAGTGCTGCTAGGAAATCTAAACTGTAGCACGAAAAAAAAATTTATCGTGTTTAGATTCCATCACAGCCCTCGTAAAACAATGTTAGGAAGTGAAAAAATAGAATTATTTTCTCTTGAGGACTGAGTTAGCAAAGCGAAATATGGCTATCTAGTGTTACTAAGACACACTAATAAATAGAGTGCACTAAAGATAAATACTGCAAAATGTAAAAAAAAATGATGAAAGTTATGTACTCAAAGAAAAAAAAGAAAGACAATATTTCTTACCGCCGGTACTCGAAATAAAAGAAGGATTAAAATATTTCCGCTTTGGGCTCTTTCTTCAATAAGGGAATGAAACCGGAACTCGTCTACCGGTGACCAATCTAAAAAAGTGCACCCTAAAACGCAAGTGTTGCTAGGGGAGGTAAACGATAGGTACTCTAAACTGTTGTCGAACACGATAATGATTATATATATATATATATATATATATATATATATATATATATATATATATATATATATATATATATATATAGTGCACAAAAAAAAGCAGCTGTTCTATCACACAAGTTTTCATTTGCTGAGAACTGAAGTTACGAATGTTTTCGTGGGAAATGAATTATTATTGTGAACCAGTGCGACCGAGCAGTACTTTACCATACCATCAAGCTAAGTTGTTTTTTCCGTCACATTGTGTTGCTGTCAGATAAAAATGCAGGTCCGTCCTGTTATCCTTTGTGTGATACACTTGAAACACTGAGTGACGAATTCAACGGGGATATGATTCTAATATTTTAGCTTTAAAATCAGCTTAGCTGTAGTAGTATTCAGAACCTCTTTTATTGTATTCTATCTCAATCCATGATAGATAGATGCACACACATATGAACAAAAGAAATAATTTCTTTTGTGTAGTTTATTTTTTATTGTTTACATCTAGTTTCGAGCTTAGTGTTTATCGTTAGGAGTAAAGATTTAAGAAAAGATTTTTTATCAAGTTTTTAAAATAATTTTCAAAAGCGTTGATGTACCCATTCGTTGAATGAAAAGTATTGAGAGAGAGAGAGAGAGAGAGAGAGAGAAATTTTATGGAATTAATTTCAGAAAATACGTTGAAAGCAGGTCGATATATCAATTTCAATAATTCATGAGTAACTTAGGGTTTTAGTTTAAAGATATGAATAAATCTTTTTTGTTAAAGATTTTTTTAGCATTCATTTTAGCATAAGTACGCAGTTGAGTTCTATTTGAGCCATAGATATTACCCTATCAGGTGCTTTATATCCGGGCTACAGTGGACCTGGGAGCGATGGCAATGAAGGGGTACTCCATTCCACATTCCCCAAAGCTCCAGCATCACTGGAAACTCTCCATCAGATTGTTTAGTGACATACCAGGGGTCTTACCGTGGCCTCCGCTGAGGTGCAATCGGTGTATTCTACAGCCCCAGCCGACTGGGCGATTTGTAAAAGAATTTCATTTTTAGAAACGGTTATTTGTCGTAAATATCTAGTCGTGTCATCCTCTGGTTCAATTTAAAATTTGACAGCCTTTTTTTTCTTTCTTTGACTAAGCAGGTGTTTTTTTTTTTAGCCAGAAAGGTTTACGTGCTTCTGACTTAGAGGAATGCCGATAGGGCCCGAGGCATTGTTATGTTCGTCAAGCGTGTCTGAGCTATGGCCCTTCACCTGGGCCCACCTAAATCTCGGCCTTGTGTCATACTTACTCGTTTGGTGGGCGAGCGACAAATATTTGCTTCCGACTTACTGTCAAGTTACGTAGAAAGCGCCGGTTCCCACTCGATCACTGAAGTTAAGCAGTAATGAGCCTGTTTAAATACTGAGATGAGAGACTAAGCGGCAGTAGATACTTTTAAGCAACCTAAAGCCCGGTACCATGAGTAAGCCTTTCTTTTGGCTTAGATTCTCGTGATTGCTGGACAAGACAAAAATCTCTTCGTCGTTTTAAACGACGTATATCTTTTTATAATTTGAAAATTTTTAAATGGATGAAATTTTTGAAAATTATTGAGAACTTGAGACAAATTCTGTGTTAAAACCATTTCATAGGTAATAAGGAAATTTCATTTTTCAAATATATTTAGTCTGAGACTAAATAAATATGTCGTTACTGACTTCATAGCTTCCCCAGAAGAGAAATATATATTTTTAGAGAGTTTGATTGTTAAATTGAGTACTCCTGCTAAACTGAATTGCTTGAAATAGAACTGATTATTTGTATAAAATGGATTTGGCATTAAATAACCAACAAAGGTTGATATGCCATAAAACTAACCATTAATTTGTTTTCCTCTGTGAACTTTTGAAGCTGTGAACTCTAAAGAAAAAATATATGTATATAATATCACCTTGGAGACTTGAAAAAAGAACTTAATTTATTGATGATCTTTTTTTTAAGAGAACTTTGTAAAAAAAATTTCTGTCATGTAAACATTTCTATATTTTCCTTTGTTATATATTTCAATTGCTTAAGCATTCCGCCATCTTTTAATTCTTTGGAATTGTGGATATTTGTTCGTTCTTTGTCTCAAACATTATCATTTTAATTTTTACTGTGGTGACAAAACTTTTTATTTAGCGTTTTTTATCTCTTTTAAACGTAAATCAGATGAAAACTCATCGATTTAAAATGTTTACTATGGATGTAAAGTTACAATTGTAGAATTTACTGGAAAATTTACTGTACTGACCCATCTAGTTGTATAGGTCAAGATGTTTAGGGCAAATATTTGTAATTCTGAAAATTTTTTGGCGAATGCATTTTGTAAATTGATCTGTTTCCTTCGTATGAGTAGGTTGGTTGATTTGTGTTTTATTGCATATCAACCCTTGTAGGTAATTTAATGCCAAATCCTGTTTATACTTATATGATTTGTAAACGAATAGTTTGTTGGTCACAATTTTTAAATGAGACCGAGCTTATTTTTTGCACACGTTTCAATTGTTTCAAGTATTGCTATTTAGCATTAGTAATTCAATTTAACATCAGTCTTTTGTTTGCACACAGTTAACTCGATTCAAATATAGAAAAAGATTAGATATTTCTATTTGAAATAGGTACTACCACTCCGGGTTCAGAGTGGACCTGGGAGTAATTGCAACGAAAAAAAATTCCAGATTCTCCAAAGCTCCAGGACTGGAGCCGCACCATCAGATGCAGCTTACTGTCATATCTTAGACACTTGTTTAGGAGGAGAGGTCTTACCCCTCTGCAGAGAAGCAATCGCTGTATTCTGTAGCCCCATCCGAATGGGCTGGTATAAGTAGAATAGTGAATTGTCGATTATTGAATACATATTGCCTTTTCTTTGCATGCATTGGATTAACTTTCAGTAAACGCTTGGGATTTTAACTCTTACTATAATGGCATTGTCTCCCTCCAATCTTTTACTTAGGAAGAGAGATATTTGACAAAACGTAATATAGATTATTCAATCTATTAAATCTGATGAGGATTTTTCAGTTACAGAAAAATAGAATTGATGATCTTTTAGGCTCTGTTGATTTGCCGAACGAGCAGATCAACAAAAGCTATCTTGATAGTGACACAAACGAGGAAGTTAGCAAAAACCACTTTGAAGGAGAGACATTATATCATTCTTGTGTCACGCTATGTTTGGCCAGACTGGCTGAAAGAAGGGACGATGTTAACCCAGACTCTAATGTATCGGCAGTTGAAGATTTAAATTCATCACATTATGATACAGCTCCAAAGCTGAAATGCCCCATTTTTGATCCAGAAAGTTTGACACAGATCAAATTATCTTATTAAATTTTTTAAAAGAATTTGAAAACTGTGTGTTAAGTATCAAAAATAAGTCTCTGAGGTTAATTATTCTTAAGGATCATCTCAGCTGGTATGCTCAAAGGATTATAAGTCATCTTTTCATTTCTGACATTAACTTTAATGAAGCAATAGAGATTCTTGATGAGGATTTTTTAGATAAAGATTATATTATTAATATTATATTTAGATCTGAAGGAGATTTTGAAAATATTATGTTGAAATGAGTTTTACCCAGTAAAATCATTTTTAACAGAAATGAAAGACCAGATTTATGAACTTAAGAATTCTTTCTGTCTAGATTTTTTTTCGATGAAACACCTGGTAATGAATATTTAAGTTTTGTTATTCTAAAAAAGTTATCTGTATCGGTAAGGCGTGAGGTAATTCGTGTGGTAGGATCTAGTTATCCTTCATTGGGTGAAATTCTTGACACCGATTCTGATGTGATTCGATCGTTGGAAATTTCCAAACCTTGGGTTTTGAATAAGTTAAACCTGTTAGCAAACAGAAATTGTTTGGTTCTCATAACATTAACAGTAAATACTCTTCCACTTTGCAAGATTTTCACGTAAAATCAGCACTTGCCTATTAGAGATGTAATATTTGTCATTGCAAAACACATTGTGCTTTTTTTATATGATAGGTTCCTTTCCTTACATTAGTTTGGTTTAGTTGTGTTTTATAGCATATCAACTCTTGTGGGTTATTCAATGGCAAATTCTTATATATATATATATATATATATATATATATATATGTCTGTGTCTGTGTGTGTATGTGTGTGTGCAAATAGTTTGTAGCCAACATTATTTTTTAGCCTTGTTGGAAGTTTAAAGGTAATATACATGTACGTGGTGCATTCAATAAGTTTCCCGGCATTTAAAATTTGTACAGGCATTTAAAATTGTCATAGAATCTTGAAAATTCAGTATATTATTGCTATACATCTTGATGACTGACCAATTTTTATGATTTCAGGTTCAAATGAACAGCTACAGCAGTAATTGGAATACACCCTCCTAAAGCCTGATTGTCACCGCTGGTGAATTTCAAAAATGCAATCTGGACGTGAGGACACTTTAGAAGAACGATATGCAATAAAATTATGTTTTAAACTTGGAAAAAAAGGCCACAGAAACGTATGGAATGCTTCAGACAGTTTTTGGAGCATCTTGCTTGAACCGAGCATCAGTTTTTGAGTGGCATAAGAGATTCAAAGAAGGCAGAGAGTCTGTGAGGGATGATGAGAGGTGTGGGAGGAGTAATGAAGTCAATGTACCAGAATTGATTGACCAAAGGGTTAGGGTTAGGGTTACTATGTTGAGTTTTAAGGGAGTTCAGGAAGAGATTCCTAGGGAAGAGGTCAGCACTCTTCAAATCGGGTCAGTGGCATTTCCAGCAGGACAATGCACCAGTCCACAACTCCATCCTTGTCAGAGACTATTTGACTAAGATGGGCATCAAGACAGATCCTCACCCTCCCTATAGTCGATACCTTGCTCCCTGTGACGTTTGCTTATTCCCTAAGCTCAGAGGCTGTCGTTATGAGACAATTGAGTAGATGAAAGGTCATTGACACGCTCACACAAAAAAACTTCCATGGGGCCTTCCAGAAGTTGTAGGAATGGTACAACAAGTGCATTGCAGCCGTAGGAGATTACTTCGAAGGGGACTAGAGTTTCATGCGTGTACTATCAAAGAAAGGGCCCATACGAAAAAAGTCTGGAAACTTATTTAATGAGTCTCGTAAGTGTATTGTGTCCTGAAGAAGAAGAGACTTATTTAAATACGAACCTATGCTTTCAAGTGGGATATAGAGATCTTTTCATACTTATTGTATAAATTATTATTTCTTATAATAATTCTGAAGATAAATTTGTGTGCTGTATTCAGGAAACCAGGGAGCTTATATTTCGGATAGAGTGCTTGATATTTTGAATTGTAGGTCGGATCCAATGATAAAAAGAGATTTTGTTATTAAGACTTTCTGGGATCTGTTCAGAAGAGTCTAAACGAATTAGAATTACGTTTTAGATTACCAGAGTTTTCATGGTGTTTTGTGAACTGGGTTTAGTAAGACAAGATGAAGAGACAAGAGATGGACTCGTGTTGCCTATAGTAGCAGTAAACCTTTATTAACAAACCATCGGAAATTAGGGAAAGGGTATTACTGGTCTCTTAGAGGACAGGGAACATAACTCTATACTTTTTAGTAGATGATAGTTTAAACCTCGAATTTCATGTGGCTGATTTTACATCAGCAGCTGGAAATCTTTAAGCTGGTGGTTGTGAACTAATTACCGATTTTTCTTGTGTCCGAAATGAATGTATTTCTGTACTCGGCTTATTGGGAGTTGATATATTGAAATACATGGGCCCCAATGCAACTGATTCATTGAATGAATAGATGTACTTTTGAATTTCCTTAAGATACTGTGCCTTTCGGAAATATCTCTGAGTTTCAATTTCCTGATGCCAGAGTTCAGAACTTTAATACATGTGACATCAATTATAATCTGGTTATATTCGAATACCCCGATTGTCTGGTGATTCGACTCATATTTATTATCTATTCCATTCAAAATTAGAATATTTTTATTCTTTAGATTGTTTTGCTGATTCTTCAGTGAAAAGATCAGTTAAGATATTTTGTTTAGAGACGGAAAATTTTGTTAGTGATTATGATAGAATCTCGGAACACAGTAGTTTTGTCTATCTCGTTTAAAGACAATTGCTATTATATAGATCTATCCCGGAATGAAGAAAAATTACTTGCTGTACCTTCCTCTCATCACGTGTCATTATATGTACTTGATCATGGGGATACCCTTTGAGAAAACCATGAACCCCCTTATCCCCCCAGCCATGAGTTAAATAGTATTATTGCTTTTCTTCTACAAGGATGGTTTTGGCATTTGATAACCTACGAAGGTTGGTATGCCATTAAGCAAAGAAATAAAATCAGACCTTCGTCATGTAGTTACTCAACTGAGGAAATAAGGTAGGTACGAAAAATACTGCCAATTTAAAAAAAATTTTTTTTATAAATATCTGAAAATATTATTGAAAGAATAAACGTTAAGCTTGTTGATTTAAGAATTGATATTTAGATTCCTCATTGGCCGGTCGTGAAAGTAGATGTTTTTTTCTACTCAGGTCATGCAATTCTAACAGTGAGATTTTGAAATGTTAGAGGAGGGAAGATGGTAGTTTTATAACTCGTGATACACACTTTGAGAAAGTACTAGGGTATTTATAAGACCCTGTAAGTGATGATTTGCTCATTGCAGTTTAATGCTATGGAAATAGTAGTGGTTACGAAGAGAGAAATTCTATCGCAGAACTTGAGTATATTCGATCCTCTATCGCTTTGTTTACTTGTTACGGTCAAGGGGAGATTATTCTCCGCGATCCCTGGAAATTGGATTTTGATAAACGTATACCTGCGGACATTATTGGAATTTAACGTTCTTACGAGGGATAGGTCAAAATAGGAGCTTAATCAGAACTCTTTTAAAAGTCATATTCCTTTGCGAACTAGCACTGACTCTAAGAATTCAGTCTTTTCTTCTACTCGCCCTTCTTTGCGGTCGTTTTTCAGTCTCGACCTGTTGGTCAGTGTCTGACATAGCCACCCCGCCTGATTGTTTTCTCACCCAAACTCTTGACGGTAAGCGTGAAGTAGCCGCCACTACAGAAAAAACGTGCGACACCAAACTCTAAGAGAAATTTAGAAGAGCCAATAGCTTCGAGGTGAAAGCAAGGACAGCTATTTTGAAGCCCACTACAGACTGACTGTCCCAGCAGTTACGAGAACGAATCTTCAAACAAATCCGCAGACGCATATTGTCAGCAAAGCCTTTTTATTCCCTTTAATTCTTTTCTTATCCCGAATTAAACTATTTCGTCTCAAACGCTTGTTTTTTCTTCAAAAGCTGTCGAACCAATTTGCTTGTGTGCACTTAGCACCTGTTCTTGACTCTTCCAATTAAAGATTTTAACCAAACCCTCGGGAACAAAAATCCTTATATTGTTGCAGACAACAGGTTTGATAATTGGTTGACTGATTTGAAGATAGGATGTAAATAGTGTAGCGTAAAGCAATTTTCCACATGGTGAAATTAATCGAACCTATTCATCTTCCAAATGGCGGAATTTAAAAACATGAAAAGTGTAAAATCTTTACCATTTTCAAGAAAACTCCAAAAAGAAAAATACTTTGTGTATTAAATAACCAGTAGACCGAAGAACATAACTAAATCCTTTTTTCAAGAAGAAAAAGAAAGCATAAAAATTTGAATGAGGGAAATTGAAAGCTTCAATTTCAAAGTAAATGAAAGTTGCAAAAATGCAAATGTCGATCTTGAAACCCGAAGAAACCGACAAAATGAATTTTTGATTGGAAACCAACAAAAAACTTTACTGTCATTTCTAAAAACAAACGAATACATTCCCAGTGATATCACTAGCGACGGAAAACAGACTCCAAAATACGTAGCCGCCCCGAGGTTACAGCGCCCTAAATTCAGCGGCAAGGAGCCGAACAAATTCAAATTCAAGAACTTTCTTGTGTAGTTCTACAACTTTGTCAAATTCGGTGTATTTGAAGAAACCAAAATTGTCTCTTATAAAAAGCGACATATCTGTAAAGACGACATAGTTAATTTCTCATCTGACATTGGAATATACTATGAAGTTGCGATTGCTTTGCTGCCTCAGGAATTTACGAACAACCCTGTAATTGTAAACAAAATTTTAAAACAGTTGCTGGACTCAGCTCCTAAATATGATCCACAATTTATTAATGTAAAACAATTCTTCTTAGAAACTAGAGCCGACTTGTCGGAGCTCGAAACAACCTAGAAATTATTTTTTAAGAGAATGCTCTGTGATATAAAATACTGTCATATAATTTTCTCCAAATTACCGAGTATTCTGCAAAGGGGGTAAGTGTTTAAAGTTTGCCCTCGTTATCTTACAATGAAAAATATTTTCGGGAATCACAACGAAAATATTAGAATGTTAATAAAAAAAACCAGCTTCAAGAAAAAATACACTCCCCATTACAACCCCGACAAGAGTATCACTTAAGCACAGGATGAAAGAAATGAAAACTATCGAAAGGAAGAAAAGAAGAATGTTTCTGCAATTAGAAAATTTTGCTACGAGGACAAACAGACTGAGAGGTTACTGTAAGCTTTACTTAACAGAAGGTCACTCGATGAGTCGTTGCATAGAATATGCGAGTGGCCATTTGAGGCAAACTAAATGGAGAGATCTTAACCTATGCATCCTTTGTACTGTGAAGAATAATAAAAAAATAAATTAAATAAATTAAAAAAAGTAGCGGTTTCCAGAAGCCCCTGACAGGAAGTAGGAGCAGCGCATGCCCAAAGAAAGGACCTTCCCCGCACTAAAGAGAAATTTATCTCACTTAAGCGGTACTCTTCAGACTGTAAGGACGCTTTTTCACTTGGCTGTCGTTAGTCTCCAAGGTTTTCTCCGCTCCCATTCTTTATTGACCCTTAACCCTCGATCCAGTCCCATTTTTATGAAGATCTTGGAATTCATATCTATATTCTCATTCCTGCATAAACCACCCACACCGCACCCTACCCTGCGCTTATTTTACCCCTTTAGCTTAGTTTCCCTTCCCCACTAGGGAAGGTCCGGCTTGTTTTCGGTCTCCTCGGAGACTGGAAAACAGTCGGTCTTCATTTTATAGATGGAGGGATGGGAGGGAAACCAAACGGGTATTCATTTTGTTGTATTTTTACTTTTTCTCTCGGGGTTCTTCTCCCATGCTCATCACTTTCATGAATTGTACATAAACCATTCATTATAAATAAAATACATTTTTTCATCCGGGTTTTTATGTAGGACTCTTCTCATAGAGTAAATGTGGTATTTTGGTGATTGCTGCATACATGGTGAAGGATGATTGATCTATTGTATTGTTGAATGAGTCGGCAAATGTGGCTAGCTAGGGACCCTTAGTTTCATAGACTAGCATTTAAAAACTCTCCTTTCCCTACCCTCAAAACTTAGGGCCTTTTGCTCCCCAAAATTGTATTCACTACTTTTTTTGGAAATAAAGCTTTTCCACTCGGCTGCTAGCAGCGAACACTTTCTGATCGGGTCTTGTGGTCTGACACTTAGCCATGTCTGCTGCAAGCAAACCGACACCACCGAAACAAATATTGCTAAGAACACCTACTGTACATAAACACAGACGTTGGACTTATCACCCACCGAAAATGACTAATATATTTCAACGCGTTGTTTGGGAGATGCAACTGTTTTCTAATAGTCCAGGAAGACATTTCATCGCTACAGAATAGAAGTATTAAACCCTGAAATAAAGTTTTGAGTTGAAATGTATCTTCGTTTTTTCCTTCCTTCCTCAATCTTTTTGCGGCCTTCTACAAAGAAAACGTCAAGTTAGATAGGGTAAGAAAAGAAAGAAAAAATGGAGTCAGATACAACGAACCTACGAAACGAAACTAATAACCAAACAAATAGTACCAGCGCTGGACATAAAAGAAAAGAATGCTTGGGAAAACGAAACCTACTACTAATTAAATGTATCTGGTAAAATTCAAGGGGACATATTATCTCGCTTTGCAACAAGTCAGAGAAAATCAAAGGTGGGCGTTGTCTGCAAATTTTTATGCCATCACCCGCACCCTTAATCAACCGTTTATCCTGTCTACAATTTCTCTTTCAGTGGCCAAGGGTAAACACAGACACGAATTTAATTGTTTTTGCCAGACGTGCAATGAAAAAATCCTTTTTCGAAAGAAGTGGTCGAAAATTTTAAATGCACACGGGAATGTTTAACTTCTGTGGAATACGAAGTGATCACATTCTTCGGCACGAAAAAAAAAAAAAAAAAAAAAAGAAAAAACGTTGGATAAAGTCGTTTTGGGAGTTCGACTAGACAGGGATGGCACCCTACCTCTACTGGTTCTCGTGGACGACGAATCCAACATCAATTTCGAAATTGATAACTTTCAAAAGGTTAAAAATAACCTTACTAAACTAAATTATAAATTGGCGTTCCTAGATGACGGCAACGATCAAATACGTGACCATGAACTACGAGATACCTTCAATAAGTTTCCAGACTTTTTTGTACAGACATTAAAAATTGTCGTAGACTCTTGAAAATTCAGTATCTTATTGCTATACATCTTATGAGATGATTGACTAATTATTATGATTTCAGCTTCCAAGGAACAGCTACAGCAGGTATTGGAATACACCCTCCTAAAGCCTGATTGTCACCGCTGGTGAATTTCAAAAATGCAATCTGGATGTGAGGACACTTTAGAAGAACGATATGCAATAAAATTCTGTTTTAAACTTGGAAAAAATACCACAGAAACGTATGGAATGCTTCAGACTGCTTTTCGACCATCTTGCATGAATCGAGCATCAGTTTTTGAGTAGCATAAGAGATTCAAGGAAGGCAAGGAGTCTGTGAGGGATGATGAGAGGTGTGGGAGGAGTAAGGAAGTCAGAACACCAGAGTTGAAAGGCCAAATAAAGAATTTCATAGATAAGGACCATCGTGTGTCTATAGAGACAATAAGTGCACAGTTTGATGTCAGTGTGGGAACTGTACACATAATTATTCGCGAGGAACTGAAGATGCGGAAGATTCGTGCGAAGTTGTCCCAAGGGTGCTCAGAGAAGATCAGAAATAAAGACGTTGTCATGACAGCAGGGAGATGGTTGAGCTGATCAATTCAGATCCCGCAGTTCTTGATGCTCTGTTAACCTGCGATGAAAGCTAAATCTACTGCTATGAACCAGAGACCAAGAGACAGAGTTCCCAATGGAAGCATGCTGGCTCTCCCAGACCCAAGAAGGCCAGAGAGAGCAAATCCACCCACAAACTTTTGATGATCCCTTTTTTGACAGCACTGCCATGATCTACATGCACTGAGTTCCCACTGGACGGACAGTCAACAAGGAATACTATGCTGAGGTTTTAAGGGAGTTAAGGGAAGCGATTCCGTCGGAAGAGGCCAGCACTCTTCAAATCAGGTCAGTGGCACTTCCACCAGGACAATGCACCAGTCCACAACTCCATCCTTTTCACAGACTATTTGACTAAGATGGGCATCAAGACAGTTCCTCACCCTCCCTATAGTCGAGACCTTGCTCCCTGTGACGTTTGCTTATTCCCTAAGCTCAGAGGCTGTCGTTATGAGACAATTGAGGAGATGAAAGAGGCTATGACGAAGGTCATTGACACGCTCACACAGGAGGACTTCCATGGGGCCTTCCAGAAGTTGTTGGAACGGTACAAGTGCATTGCAGCTAGAGGAGATTACTTCGAAGGGGACTAGAGTTTCATGTGTGTACTATCAATAGAAGTGCTCATACCAAAGAAGTCGTGAAACTTATTTAATGAGCCAAGTAATAACCTTTGATATCATCCAGTCAATGGAGAGTATCAAAATATTTAAATGTATGTAGGGAATGACATTGGGCATTTCAACAGGAAATGGCACTCCTGGGCAACCGTCAACATTTTCTCCAGAAAAGGTAAATTGCTCCAACGAGTTAAAAAGAACGTTTTGGAGAATAGCAACCACATTATAATTACGAGATACTCTTCCTGCTCGGAAGCACGTATGAATTATTCGGCGAAAATTCGGTTGAACGTTACTTAGAGAAAATGTCTGATGTTGATTTCCTAGGCTTAGCCACTAATGAAAATGAATTAGTCAGTGACTATGACAAAAATCAAATAAGAAAATTTAAAGGATCCATACGTTTTAAAAACAATGTATACTGCGTAGATCTTCCTTAACGTGAAGATTAAATCAAGACCGTTCTTTCGAAATATCAAATGTCGCTTAAGGTTCTTGATAAAACAGTGAACTATTTACCGACCAAAAATGTAAGGTGGTAGAACCTGATAGGGTCCTATCTATGGGTCAAATAGAACTCTTTGACATTTAAACTGTGTGAAAACAAATGACTTGCATTAAATTGAATTATTAGAAATAGAAGTGTTTGATCATTCAAATGTGTGTAAACAAATGACTGTCTAATTGAATTGTTAGTGATACATAGCAATATTTGGAACCTATTAACTGTGTAGAAACGAATGAGTAATGTTTAATAGAATTATTAGTGTTAAATAGCAATACTTGAAACTCTTTAACTGTGTGCAAAAAAGAAAAATAAGCTCAGGCTCGTTTAAAAATGTTATCAACAAAATATGTTTACAAAGCATATATTCAATATATGTATAAAGATGATTTGGCACTAAATAACCTATGATGGTGGATATGCCATAAAACCTAACCAAACCAAACCTTCACCTGAAATTCGTAGTTTAAACCCATTTATCAATTTATTTTTGAATATCTATCCAAATTGAGGTTGCCTAGTCGGCTGGGGCTGTAGAATACATCGACTGCTTCTCTGCAGAGGGGTAAGACACCCTCCCCAACTAGTGTCCTGGATATGACACTAAACAATCTGATGGTGAGGTTCCGGCAATGCTGGAGCTTTGGGGAATGCGGAGTTCCCCTTCATTGCCATTGCTCCCAGGTCCACTCTGGTCCGGAGTGGTAGCTCCTGATAAGGGTCCTATCTATGGGTTAGACAGAACTAAACCGTGCTTCTTTCACTATACTGAATTTTGCATTTAAACTGCGTATTTATGCTAAACTGAATTGTTTAAAATAGAACTGTTTTGACATTGGAACTGCGTACTAATGCTGAACTGAATTGCTCGAAATAGATCTGTTTTTGACGTCTAAACTGTGTACTTATGCTGAATTGAATTATCTGAAATAAAACTGTTTGACATTTAACTCTGTGTATTGCCCAGTCAGCTGGGGCTGTAGAATACACTGACTGCACCTCTGCAGATGGGTAATACCCCCACAAACGAGTGTCCTAGATATGACACTAAACAATCTGATGGTGAGGTTCCGGCAATGCTGGAGCTTTGGGGAATGCGAAGTACCCCTTCATTGCCATCGCTCCCAGGTCCACTCTGGTCCGGAGTAGTAGCACCTGATAGGGCCCTATCTATGGGTTAAATAGAACTAACAGCATACTTATGCTAAAATGAATTGTTTGAGTAAACTGAATAGCTTGAAATAGAAATGTTTTTGACAATTAAACCGTACTTACATTTAAACTGCGAGCTTATGTTTAACTGAATTATTTGAAATAGAACTGTTTTTCGACATAAAAACTGTATTTCCACTTAACTGAATTGTTACATATAACTACTTGAATAGTTTGAAATGGAAATGTTTTTGATAATCAAACTGTGTACTTATGCTAAACTGAATTGTTTTTAAATAGAACAATTATTTACATAAAAATGGACTTGGCGTTAAATAACCTACAAAGGTAGATATGCCATAAAACCCAACAAACCAAACCAAACCAACCAAATTGAGGTGTGTCTTAAAAGTCCACGCATCTTATAAGCCGTAAAATACGGCAAATTAAAAGGGTTGGAACGTCATTTATATTTATTTAAACGACATTTATTAAGACAACGTTTATCACACACACACACACACACACACACATATATATATATATATATATATATATATAGAGAGAGAGAGAAGGGTCATTCAAAACGTTCTAAGCTTCACCCAGATTTTAGATCTGTCGGACACCTCTCTGTTTTCTGACCTGCAGAAAAATTGAGACAGAAATTTGAAAGTTTTTCTGGTTTTTTAAAATTGGTTGTGTGTTGCCACAAGAAAAAATATTCAGCTATGGCTCTTCTTTCTGGGTGAGGCTTAGAATCTTTTGAACTACCCTCGTATATATATATATATATATATTATAACAGTGTTGGTTGTCACTAAATCACTTTGTAAGTTTGTGGCGAAATTGGCCTAGCGGTTAGAGTGTTCGCCAATGGCCCGGGAGACCTGGTTTCAATCCCAGGTCGAGTCATACCAAAGACTGAAAAAATGGTACTTGATGCCTCCTTGCTTAACACTCAGCATTATAAGGTACGGAACAAGGGTAAAGTGGAGCAATCCAGGGAAAGGAGTAGCGCCCTCCCCTACACCTCGGTGTAGTAAGCTATCGAAAAGGAAGCCTTCGGGTCACCCTCGACTATGGTCGCCAACTTTACTTTTACTTATAACACACACACACACACACACACACACACACAAGCACACGTAAAGATACCACAATCCCAACGGTTTTTGACAGTACTTTTCGATTCATTTTATTTTGTTATCTGCCTGATGATTGTTGTTTTGTAAAAATTTCATGAAACCCCGGGGTTGCAGACATGGTATTAAATATATAAATCTAATATATATATATATTTATTATTTTTATATATATGTGTGTGTGTATGTGTGTGCGCGCGCGAAGGAAATAGAAAAACAAAGTATTCCAAATGGGATGAATTCATTATGATTTAAAGTCAACGTTAAACCGTTTCGGCTTTAATAAACCTTCATCAGTATTTTGGAAAATTTTGTTTTTCTATTTTCTTCATATAGTCGGATATATTTCCATGATTTACTTCCATGTATATATATATATATAGTTAGTTAGTTAGCCGTGGGGAAAATGATGAATGAGTTTTAATTTCTTGCAGACTAATTTTTTATGAAAAAGAAACTAAATGACAAATATGTATTTAAGTGTCGAGGAGTTCCAGTGGCGTAGTGGCTAACATGCTGAACTACGAAATTGTAGTAAGCGAGTTGGAACTCTAGTCGTGCTATTATTAACACTTTTGAGATAATACCTTTGGGAAAGGTATACCCAAGCCAATACCCCTAGGTATGGGTTAAATAGTACCAATACTGTCATTCTACAAAGGGGGCTTTGGCATTAAATAACCATAAAGGTTAATATGCCATTAAACAACTAAACTATTGTTATGTTGCGGGGCCGATAAGCGCGTCGACCCCGCAAATGAATTTAAGTTTAATGCGTGCGAGTAATGACAACCAAAGACAATGAAGGAAGATAAAAGGCGCGGTAACAGATACAACAAAAGTGACGATTTTATTGCTGGAATTACAAACGTGTATGTAGATGTCCGTGGCAGTTGTATGTGGTCTTCAGCCAGGATAGGTTACGTCGATAGCTGGTATGGTCGAGTCGTGGTTGTGCGCAGCTGGACGTTCGATGAGGGTAGCTGGCGTAGGTCGAGTCGTGGAGATACAGCCAGATGTTTGATGCGGGTCGTTTAATGCAGCAGGACGATCGTTGCAGGCAGCTGAGGTCGGTCGAGTCGTTGAATGCAGCTGGACGATCGTAACGGGAAGCTGAGGTCAGTTGAGTCGTTGGTAAATCGATGTCCCAGTTTAGACAGTTCGTTGGGTTAACCGGGGGTGTGTCGATATGGTTGCTAGCCTATAACAGCGAGTTGTTACGTGGGCCAGATGTGCAATGCTAGTGTAGTCCGTAACAGCGAGTCGTTATGTGGACTTGATGCTGCGTTGCTGGGACAGTCCGTAACAGCGAGTCGTTACGTGGACTGCATCGCCGGAGCGTCGAGGTCGAAATCGGTGTTGGCAGCTTAGTCGTGTAGAGTCGAGCGAGTAGGTGACTAAGACTTAGTCGTGTGTTAGTACTACGGACCAAGTGAACGGACGCGGAACCGTGGCTAAGGTTTGCCAGGCCTTAACACATACGAAGTCGAGCGAGGGGATTGGTGAAGCAAGGGCTTTGTCGTGCCCCTAGCTTGTGCGGGCATATCGTTTACAGTAGCTATGGCTTTGTCGTGCCAGATAGCTGTGCGGGCGTATCGTTGACGGTAGCTATGGCTTTGTCGTGCCAGATAGCTGTGCAGCCGTTTCGTTGACGGTAGCTATGGCTTTGTCGTGCCAGATAGCTGTGCGGGCGTATCGTGTACGGTAGCTAAGGCTTTTCGCGTCAAAGCTGTGCAGTGGCTAAGGCTTTTCGCGCCAAAGCTGTGCGCTGTCGAGCCAACAGGCCAGGAGGCCGAGGCTAAGATTGGCGTTTTCTTAGCGCCGCGCAGATGGTGAAGCGGTAACTAAAGGCTAACCCGTGCCTTTAGCGTTGCGCGGCCAAACGGACGAGCGGAACCGAGCAATGGTTAAGACCGGCTGGTCTTAGTGAGTCCTCTTCGTGTTTGCCTCCAGGCCGTCTATTTCGACTGGTTGTTAAGGACCGTCAGAGATACTCCAACCGGCAGAAGGGGAACGCTATAAAAGACAAATTTCTCGACAGCGGAGCGAGATCAAAAGAAGACAGAAGACTCCACAGACTAGAACCCCAACTCTCTCTCTCTCTCTCTCTCTCTCTGAGAGAGAGAGGGGGGGGCGAAACTCGAAACCACGCATCACCCACATTGACTTTCCTCTTCGCCCTTTTGAAGGAAGCGACTAAGCTGTAAATCAACAAACACCCATCGTCTAATAATCCTACTTCTATTAAGCATAGGAAATTTTTCTTCTTTTAATTCCATATCAACACGTTTATACAAACCCAACGATTTGAACATTTTACTTATTTGTTTTAAAAACAATTGTTAAAATTTTTACGAGCCTTCGTGTTCTTTGTTTTTGTAACTGCGTTTTCGTTCTTTCCTTGTAACCATACGCTGATATAACACTATTTAAGTGGGATTCACTTAAATTCTAAAATATATCGCAACAAGATTCCATGAAAAATTTTCATCACAAAAGAATATCCAATTCTTAACATTTAGCATTTGTAACCTTTCAATATAAATTTTTAATTGACGACAAATCTACTAAAATAAGCAGCTTCGGATTCAACTCTGAACTTCATATCCAACGAAGACCGGTATTTCAACAAGCAGTTTCATGAAAATTAAGAAAAAAAGATCCTTTCTTGATGGAGATTTATCCGTGCTCAATTTTCTAAAAATGAAATTACCCACTGAATCATACCAGTGATGATTTATGCTTACTTAAGTTAAAACATCTGAGTATTTTTCTTTTCTTTTTTTTTAATGAAAATTCATCTTGGAAAAGTAAGTCATAGTTTTTCCAGATTGCATTTTTCTTAGTGAAACAATTATAGTACGTCTGTTTTCTACATTATGACAGTAAGAGTAGAATGGTGACAATCTTTGGACTTTATCGCATTTTCTTTAGCTATGTCAATAGACTTATCGCCATATTAAGAAGAGATATAAAGTAATTTGCCGTAAATACTTGGGTAAAATTTGATTATATATAATTTCTTTTATTCCGTAATCTTAACAAAATAATATCTACATTCAATTTATTCTTTAAATCTGGAATTTCAATCATCAATAATTTTAACAAGCATTATTCATCGTTTTCCTAATTCTGTTTTTTTTTTTATTATTATTTGCAGCCCACAGAGATTGTCATTTCTAAGACGGTGCATAACAGCGCGAAATAGAAACAAAAAAAAAAAAAAAAAAAAAGAAAAGAATAACCTCCCGGCGATATTCAAACTCACGCACCCTTCTGCCTTAGAAAAGCCTAGTTTTCTCCATCAAAGCAAGAGAGATCAGTCTGTCCCACTATTGTACCCATAGCTGTGAGTTATTGAGAAGTGGTTGATTTATACCTTCCCAAGTGCATTAGAATGAAGTAAACTCAGCCTCAGCTAGAATTTGAATTCCATTTACCAATTTTTGTGTGTATGTCGGTAATCATTGTATCACCCGCAGGCCCTTCTTAAAAAATAACTGCTGTTTCTATTTACAGCAGAAGTTTAATGCGATCCATTCGCAACTAGATTGTTTTGATTGATTACTATTATTATTTTTTTTTCACTGCTATTTGAAAGATAAAAAAATAAATTTCAAACTTACATTTGGAGTTATCGAACATATTCAAAAGGTTTGACCTTGAAAGGAAAGACGATAATTCATTGTTCTCAAAGAGAATGGGGAGGTTGTGATGATCCCCTGATTAGAAAAAAACTTTCACTTCTTCGACATTAAATTAGGAGCAAATAGTAGGGAAGAATAGGCTCTTTAAACTTGGTATGGCAACCACTCTAGAAGAAGGAAAACTCTTAATTCAAACCTGTTAAACCCCACTTAAAAATTGACCTTGTGTCACATTCTGTTTATGTGAAGGGGTTGGTAAATGCACACATAAATATAACCGTAGAAAGGTTTCTAAAAACCTTTCATAGACACTAATTTACTAATGATAAGGATATTAATATATTAGTCATAGTCTTATATATATATATATATATATATATATATATATATATATATATATATATGAAATTAGCTTTGGGAAAAGCTTTCAAAAAATTTTGGTATCCTCTAAGATAATAATAATGAGACCACTATATTATTAATATCATAATTAATAATATACTGAAGTCATAGATAACCTTCAGATGTATACAGGAAATAAAATTAGGAGTAAAGATCTGTGAAAAAGAAAATAATTCTGATACACTCTAATATGTATCAATTTGAATGCAAGTCATATGATTAAAATTACAATTGCAAGAACAAAATAAATGACTATTACTTTCATAAATCAGAACTGGGCACTTCATATGAATAAATAAAAAATAAAGGTTTAGTTTCTTTGTTTAGTAGGATGTCAACTTTATGCCAAAGCTATCATTACAGAATGACAGTAGTGGGACTATTCAACCCACAGCTGGAGAAATAAGGAGGTCTATACCATTGCCAAGGACATTAGTCCGAAAGTGAACGCAATAGTGTGACTGGAGATCGAACTCGCACGAGATTTAAATTGTCACAACATTGTATTTAATACATTTCAATAATTGGTTATTTAGATAGTTTTGCTGCATGTCAACTCTTTCAAAGCAATAATATGGTTTCATGTAATTAATGATAATCTGTTGTAAACAACTATCTCTTGAAATAACTATTCTTAATTCTAATAGTTTAAGCACAATTATATGTATTCAAGTAACTTCCAATCTTATAATAATGATTTGTTTGCTCACAGTTATATTATACCAAGTATTCATATCTCTGTCTAATATTAATAATTTTCAAAGGAATCTATTTGACCCACGGATGTGACCCTAGCAGGTACTAGTTTTCCGGGTCAGAATGGACCTAGGCGTAATGGCAACGAATGCCTTCTCCACACTCCCCAGATCTCCAGAAGTGGGGCTTCACCATCAAGATAAGTTTAGTGTCTTACCTAGGACAAATCTTTTTTCAGAGAAGGTCGGGTACCTCTGCATTGAATGTTATTCAAGGGCCCACCGACAGGGCAGATATATCCCTGTGTTTCCAAAAAGATGCACCTGTTGGGTAAGTAAAATGGTAATTCCTGTGTATGGAGTGAGTGAGGGAGAGACTCTTTGTGATTGGATATACTAATCACGTGATGAGCCCAGAAGTCTTGGCGCAAAAATCCAAAATCCAGCCGAACAGATTCCACCAGACGTTCCGTGATATGGGGACATTAAAAGCTCCCAGAAAGACAGCTCTAAGATATCATATATCTTCTTCAGAGCACCAGTAAGTCTCTCAAACTTAACCTTATACACAGGGAGAACTGTATATTGTTATTGTTTCACGTGTTGATTAACAAATTGTTAGAATTAAACGAACTATTAATTTATTCATTTGTTGCTGTGTTACAAACCGGCTTCCACTGGGACTGCGAAAACAGACACGTAACGAGAATAATAAAAAATATATATATAAAATTGCGAGAATGTCCCAAGGTTCGATAAAAAAAATAGGGTGAACTATGGGAAGGGAATTTCTCCACTCGAAGACTCTCGGTAAATCACAGCGGAATAAGCGACAAGTACTCACAAAACCAACATAACACAATTTGAAGATTTAACAACAAAATTTATTATAACATTAACAACCCAATTAGGGAAAAATAAGAATAAAAAAGGCTTTAAGACCAAAAGGGGATGGAAAACTAACGTTACTATGTATATATGAAGTCCGAGACGAATCACAACTCAAACAGATTTGCAAGGTAGACACATAGAGGCAAAAGAAATATGAAACTCACTGAGGGTTTAGGACTTGTTAATAATCTTTTTTTTTTCGTTCTTTTTTTCTTTCGTTCCTTTTTTTTCTTTCGTTCTCTTTTTTTTTCTTTTTATTTTCATGAAGAAGCTTGAACTTAAGTGCCACGAGGAGTTAGGTTTCTGCTGTCTTTTTCTTAGTCACATTTCGGGTGTATTGAAACGGAGCTCTTGGATGGATGTTGACGCCTCGAAGTCAGGACCGCTACTTCTATTGTCACTTTGCCAATCAAAAACCAGAAGGGTCTCTTCCCTGACTCTTAGAGCCGGACACGTGGTTGATAAGGTCACCCAAAGTTCACTCCAAGAGTTCAAGGCTAGCCGAGATGGGTAAATAGTGGAAAGGGGTTGACTTGCAATTCAATTTCTTGTCGTCGTCGTTTTTCTTTTCTCTTCCTCCTTTAGCCTCGTGAACAACCGAGCAAATCATGCGTGATTAGAAAGGGTATGCTTGGCGCCTCTCCTTCCCAACTTTATTCTTCGTCTCGGAATAATAAGGACAAATAAAACACATTTGTAATGTACATAAAAAAATATCTCCTATTTTCTACCTCACGTAACAGCTGTTAGGCTTTGAATAAATTCTATACTAACACAATAATTTGGTGATTCCCGACTGAACAAATTTTTTTGTGAATAATACCATAGGTACCAGCACATTTATTTTTATTGTCTTAAAATTCTTTCAGAAAATTCTTCGATAGAGATTCTTAAAAAAAACAAGAGAAAGAAAAACCCAAACGAACCGCGTACTACTTCCCCTGTCCCCCCCCCAAAAAAGCTATCGTGCCTACAACGTTTTATGACCTGTCCGCACTCCCTTGTGTAATTTACTAATAACTCGTTACAGTTTTTTTTATTGCCTGACATTGCTACTCCTCCGCAAAATAAATAAAATGAATTTCACATCTATTTCTTCCGATCTAGAATTATTCATAGCCCAGTTGGAATATTCACTGGAATCAAAAGGCATTACTTCGCAAAAAGAAAAATTCGCGCATGTAGTCACATTATTACCGGCAGAAATAGCCAAACCGGTTCGGGATATTTTTTCTAATAGGGACTAATAAAGAGAACCCCCATAATAAGGCACATATTTTTAAGCCGGCTACCTGAAAAAATGGCAGCAAGTTTTGGCAGCCGTTAGCGACGGTCAGTCTTTGGAGAAACTAGCTCAGGCTGCAGACAAAATGGCGGACGTGACTTCAGAAGACGTCAAAATTGCTAGCGTACAAACTAAGATCAGTCGTAACAACACAGAGTTCCTAGTTGAGGTAATGCAATGTTGTTTAAAAATTTCCGAGAAGTTGGATACCTGTAGCAGAAAGAAACTTGGATTTTTTGTTTGGCGCGTAAGAGAGAGAGGCTCTTAGTGATTGGATATACTAATCACGTGATGAGCCCAGAAGTCTTGGCGCAAAAATCCAAAATCCAGCCGAACAGATTCCACCAGACATTCCGTGAGATGGGGACATTAAAAGCTCCCAGAAAGACAGCTCTAAGATACCATATATCTTCTTCAGAGCACCGGTAAGTCCCTCAAACTTAACCTTATACATAGGGAGAACTGTATATTGTTATTGTTTCACGTGTTGATTAATAAGTTATGAGAATTAAACGAACTATTAATTCATTTATTTGTTGCTGTTAGCCTGAGAATATACTCTATACCGACACAATACACGCATTTTCTTGACTGTTTGTATTGTTAATTTTCGATTAGTATTTTTTTTTTTTTCGCTTTTTTCTTTAAATCTTAGTTGCTTTTTATTTCTATTTCTAATTCTTTTTATATTCAGAAAATTCTTATATTACCTTTTCAAATATTTTTCTTTTTTTTTTCTTTGCTTTTGAAATATTTTACTATTCTTTTTTTATTTTTCTTTACTTTTTAAAAAAAATTTACTTTATTTTTTCCTTTTTGATGTTTTTTACTTGTTTTATTTTTTAATTTTCTGTTTTTTAGTTTTTTGTGTTTTAGTTTGTTTTTTATTTAGTTTTTTTACTGTTTCTTTTTGTTTTTCGTTTTTTCGTCTTTTAAAAATATTTTATTTTTTTCTATTAGTTTTTTTTTTTAATTTTTTTACGTTTTTTACTTTGTTTTTTTTTTAAATTTTTTTAATGTTATTTTACTTTAAAGTAAAATAATTCCAGGTCAATCCTTGGGAAACTTTATAATTGACTACACAAAAGAATGAAAGCTCGAATGAAGCTAGCGGATAACATTTGACCCCCTAAATACAGTTGACTTTGTGTGTAGTTTTTACACAAGGCTAATATAGTAGCTTAATCTCCTAATGTACTGGTTTTGGCGTTAAATAACACCTGAATGTTGATATGCCATTAACTAAACCAAACCAAATATTGTAACATGCAATTTATCTACCCGTAAATACTACTCTTTCCATGAAACACCTATAATATACATACTCACTCAATCTCTCTCTCTCTCTCTCTCTCTCTCTCTCTCTCTCTCTCATATATATATATATATATGTATATATTAAATGATATTTTGGTATTCCATGAATTTTGATCCTCAGGTAAGCTGCAAAATGAATCGGATGACTAAAGAAGCAATTCATTCTTCTTAAATATATTTTACCGTTAAAACTGTCACGTGACCTAAGCTAGTCAGTCAGCAAACATATAGATTTAAAACATTTGTCACCTAGGCTAAACTAGTCAGTCGGTAAATTGTAAAAGAAGATCTAATTTCGTGTCTACATCAAAATCCTGATTCTGGACATTTGTTTAGCAATTTATTTGGTTCTTAAAATCTTTTTATGCCCAATTTTACATTAGCTTAACGTCAGCTTTAATTTGTGGAGGAATGTGTATTTCTCTTAGATGTAACTCCGAGTGCCAGTTCCACAGTATACAACACAGTTTGTAAAAACAAACGTAGACGAGAAGAAAATTGACAAAAACAAGAATGTTAAAAAACACAATTTTTCTACTTTATCACAAGTGGACAAATAACAAAAATACAAAGGTAGTAATGTTCGTAAATTTTACTATGTATAGAGGTGTGTGTGTGTGTGTGTGTGTGTGTGTGTGTGTGTGTGTGTGTGTGTGTGTGAAAACAAGAATATTTTTATTCAGGAATAACGGAGAAAGAGATAGGTCAACTTGTACTTACATACATGTGTATGTGTGCGGGTATGTATGAGTTCTGGTCGTCGGTGAGCCACCTCTCCCTTGAACTAAAAAAATTTGGGTTCTTATACTATTTGAGTGGATCAAAATGATATATTTTAATTTTACGCGGGGAGATTTTTTTGAGGGTCGACTAAAGTTCAAATGTGCAGACGTATGAGTAAATAGAACTCGTGACCTATGAGAATCGTAAAAGTTATTTATTTATTGAGGCACCTTTTTGTTTTTGTTTTTGTTTTTTTGTTTTTTTTGTTCTATGAAAAATCTTTCGGCAAGTTAGTGTTTGATCCGTTTTTTCTAGAATATTCTATGTGTTTGCTGATTGGTTTAAAAATATTCTAAGTAAGTGAGGTTTGGATCCTTTTTTTTTCTAGAATATTCTGATTTACGTGTCCTTAGCTAATTTAACTAAAATTAAAAGAGTGGATCCTATAAATTAACCAATTTTTCGATATAACGAAAATAAGTACTAAATGTTAATCCTTCACTTTTTTCTTAATAGAAGCATCTATATAATGAAGAACCGTAGTTATAAAGTCAACGGGTTCGCGAGTCATCTAGTATTTACATAGGATTTCTATAGAATAAATAGTTTATTTAAAATAAACCTATGCACAATACCGACACTCACGATTCAGTTCTGTAGAGAAATATTTGAAGTTTCTGATGGAAATTACAGTCGGACACATTACTGAAATAGACACTCCAAAATCATCTCCATCTTCATAATGCTCCAACATTTCAGTACAGAAATCATGAGCTGTTGTTTTGTTCTGGACACTTAAAACTTTGCAATAACAGCTGTTTGTAAGGAATCATTTTAAACAGCTTCCCCAAATTTCTAAACCGTTTGGTATGGGACTTGTGATTCATGACCAACCCACCTTGTAGATTTCAATGAGCTACATAGGTAACTAGCATGAACAAGCTCTGATGGTCTCTCAGGACTTATACAAACACTCTTTTGTTTTCAATTTTCTGCTAATCGTAAATGTATTTTATAGTCAGCAATGATTTTCAAAATGTGTCCAAAATGCCAGCGCACAGCTATAACAGAATTCATTTTGGTTAATTCAAGCGCACAAAATGCACTGTCTACAATTATCGTTTTTGGTACAGTGACTGACAATTAAACACCTGTTGGTACTGAAAGCCTAAATAATAAACTTCCAGAGTTTCTCTATAAAACTGTAACGCGAATGCCAATAACTTCAATAGTTTTCTTTTATAAATATTCGAAACTTTCTATTTCTTTTATCGACATTCCGTATGGGCGTGTATAATTGAGTATGTGTGTATATGGGGGTGCACAGGTAAGTGTTTGTATTTACCCCCCCCTCCGCACGAGCAGGATGCTACACATAGTCAATATTGTAAACTGAGTTTTAATAAGGAGTTTTCTTTTTCCTTGACCGTTTGCCATACCAAAATTAAAAAATTCACTCAGCCCAACTAGGTAACCATAGTTGGAGTAAAAGTAGTTGGATGGATACCTTTCCCCCAAGGGTATTAGAATTATGTAAAAGGCTAACAGCCTCGTCTTCGGGTGTGTATAAACTTTGTGGTCCAACCTCCTGTTGTTAGATTTTTTTTAATCCGACAAAAACTGAAGAAAAAGTTTTTATTGATATTTGTTATTTGTTCCTATTTCTATCAATATGTGATAATTATGAGACATAATATGCAGAAATGGTGGATTTATAGTTGTGCTGATGTGTAACTGTGTAATCTAATCTCGAGACGCCTTCCTCTTCACGTGACCTAATAGATTTCATCCTTCAAACAAATGGCTTATCTGACCTGGTACTGAAGTTACAGAATTTATACTTTGGACTCCTCTCTTTCTTCCTCACCCCCTCACACACACACACACACACACACACACACACACACACACACATATATATATATATATATACATATATATATATATATATATACGTGGGGTGCAAAAAAAGTTCTGGGGCTAACTAAAAAGAAAATGATCATTTTTTAAATTTTCCTTTTATTAATTGCAGGACAAAGATTTGAAATAACACACATGCATACATATATGTGTGTGTGGGTGTGAAAAAAAATTCGACACTCCGAAGGATGGGGATTTTGACAGGAGTGCATTATGTACATGGGGCCTGAGTACTGTTGATACATCCTTTATTTAAGAATCTGTACACCTATTGAATTTTATAAATGATCATTTACTCAAAGCCACTTATATTATCTGTACGTTTAATGTTGAGTAAATCGAAGCATATTCAAGGTAATACAATTTACGTATATTTGTTTAAATAGATTATTTTCCTTAAGTTCGCAACCGATTTATTGATATATCTTTTGAAATATTATATCTTTACATTTTCTTTTTCTTTTTTTTTTCTAGAATTAATGAAAAAGCCACTGTGAATAAATAATTTTATTTGATTGGGGTAAGAAAGAAATTTATGGTTTGACATCTGTTTAGTTCTCTCGAGGTTTTATTAGAAAGAAAACTTCTAGTGTCGTTCCATAATTTACAACGCAAAGAATATGAACAATGCAGACAAAAGAAAATTAACACGAAAACATAAAACAGATAATTTTATGCTCTAAACAACTAAGAAAAAACAATACAAAGTAGCAAAATTTTCGAATATTGTTTGTTATGTATTCGTGTGTGTGTGTGTGTGTGTGTGTGTGTGTGTGTGTGTGTCTAATACAACTATTATACGAATATGTGTATTATTTCAACATAGCACCTGTGTTCGCTGTTAAGACAAGGGGTAAAAGGGTAACAATTCTTAGTTACATAAATGTATGTATGTGCATGTGCGAAACTAAAACGTATATAGCAGCGAAGTATTCGTTTGTTGGTTAGTTGAATGTGTATATGAAGCGCCGTCGACGTTCAAGCAAAGTTTAGAATATCGAAATATGGTTGATATACTAATTTCATTATGGCAATGAACGTAGTTTTTTTTACTGGCTGATTGTTCTCCCATTCTTCCGGCTGTGTGTCGAAGCTGTCGAGTTGTCTGGAGCTATGGGTCGCCCGTTGGGAATAACTGAGAGAGAGAGAGAGAGAGAGAGAGAGAGAGAGAGAGCGCTTTCGAAGCCGTAATATATATATATATATATATATAGGTAAGCATGTCACGTGACCGGATTCAAACGCAAGATTTTTTTTTTGCACGAGACGAATTCAAAACGCGTGGACATAGTTTAAAGCACCGACACGTGACTACATTGTCCATTTTACTAATTTTGTTTCGAGACCAAATGAGTCTTGGATCCTATTTTTCCAGAATTTTCTACTCCATGTTTTCCTCGCCGGCCATTTAAGATATGAAGGAGTGTAAATCTGATACATCTTATATATTTATATTCAAGCAATATAAAAATACTTTCAACAAATACTGTGTATCAAACACTGAACAGAATTTCACTCTGCTTCCCTCTGATATGCCTAAAATGCACAAACTATATTTAATGAGTTCTAGTTCAGAGAACCGCAATGGGACCATCGATTATGGAAAGCTAATAAAGCATATGCATTAGTTTTCTATAGAAATAAACTCTTTCTTGAAGCAAGGGCGGTAACAGAGTCAATTAGAACCAGTGTGGTATATTTTTTGAGAAGTCGGTCATTTCATATTGAATTTTATCCATGGGCTAAATGTTTTATAAACAACAGTTGTTTTGAGAAATTTAGAAAAATGTTCTTTCAATAATTCAATCAGATTTTATTTTTAAAAAAAAAGTAAATGTGGGAGCACTGCTGATTGGTCTGAATATAAACTTTATTGGTGATAATAAACGAAACATTATAACAAACGTTTCAATCAGTTCTCACGATAGTGGTCCAATTGTGTGGCAGGCCATAACAAATTATGATCATATAAAGTGGAACACACACACACACACACACACACACACACACACGTTTTATATATATATATATATATATATACGTATATATAGGGAACTATATTCCAATTTTCCAACCCCAGTAGAATGCATCCTAATAGATTGCTAACGTTGATTATAGATAATTCTCTATCTCGACATAACACTGAGTTGAGATTAGAAAAACTGCTTTGTCAAGACAGAGTTGCAATAGGAAATGCTTACCTAAAACAGAGTTAAACAGCGAATGCATCATGTATATGACAACTGTCATGACGCATATGCAAAGCATAGCACTTGATGTTGCCTTGCACTTGAGACATGATAAACATTCCGTTTGAATAGTTATTTCTAAAAAATGATTTAATGATAAACTGGGTGATACCTAACTTTTGAGCAAGTACGAGGATCATTAAATAAGTTTCCAGGCACTTTTATTGATAGTACACACATGAAACTCAAGTCCCCTTTGAAGTAATCTGCTACGGCTGCAATGCACTCATTGTACCGATCCAACAACTTCTGGAAGGCCTCATGGAAGTCCTCTTGTGTAACCGTGTCAATGACCTTCGTCACAGCCTCTTTCATCTCAATTGTCTCATAACGACAGCCTCTGAGCTTAGGGAATAACCAAAAGTCACAGGGAGCAAGGTCCGGACTATAGGGAGGGTGTCGAACCGTCTTGATGCCCATCTTAGTCAAATAGTCTGTGACAAGGATGGAGTTGTGGACTGGTGTATTGTCCTGTTGGAAATGCCACTGACCCGATTTGAAGAGTGCTGGCCTCTTCCGAGGGAATCTCTTCCTAAACTCCCTTAAAACCTCAACATAGTAACCCTAACCCTAACTCTTTGGCCAATCAACTCTGGTGTTCTGACTTTCCACACCTCTCATCATCCCTCACAGACTCTCTGCCTTCCTTGAATCTCCTATGCTACTCAAAAACTGATGCTCAATTCATGCAAGATGTTCCAAAAGCAGTCTGAAGCATTCCATACGTTTCTGTGCCCATTTTTCCAAGTTTAAAACATAATTTTATTGCATATCGTTCTTCTAAAGTGTCCTCACGTCCAGATTGCATTTTTGAAATTCACCAGCTGTGACAATCAGACTTTAGTAGGGTTTATTCTAATCCCTGCTGTAGCTGTTCCTTTGAAGCTGAAATCATAAAAATTGGTCAGTCATCTCATAATATGTATAGCAATAACATACTGAATTTTAAAATGTCTACGACAATTTTAAATGCCTGTACAAAAAAAGTCCGGAAACTTATTGAAGGCACCACGTATATCTACAAGGTGATTGAAAAGTAACTCCTTATTTCAAAATGCAAATAAACTATTTATTGTAAAAATTATAGTTAATAAATAGAATATAAGAATTTTTAAATAGAAAGTTACTTTTCAATCAACCTATATATATATATATATATATATATATATATATATATATATATATATATATATATATATATATAATGTGTATTTGGGCTGCAGCTTTCTCATAGTTGTCATAATTGTGTGTATATATATATATATATATACACACACACAATTCCGACAACTCATTCGCCCACAAGAAAAGGCCAGTCAAAAGCTAAACAACTAATTCTTGTCTGTCACTTTCAATAAAATATGCCTACCAGGAAATGTACTGCCTACATAAACATTATATATATATATATATATATATATATATATATATATATATATATATATGACGTGCTCTGCATGTTACCGTAGACGAAGGATATGTCCTTTCATCTTTTGGTATTATATATCATTACATTTCTTCCTTTTATTATTTTCATTGATTAAATGAAAAAACCGCTGAGAATAAACAGTTTTATTTAATTGAAGTAATAAGGAAATATATGGTTTTCGCATCTCCATTTATATTATATCACATCAAAATAAACTGATGATTAAATAAACAATTTCGATAAATAATGCAAATTAAAGGCTGAACTGAATTTCACTCAGTCTTGTCTGCAAGGCCTGGAATATGCCAACTACATCCTTAACAGAAAGATAAGACTCTCTAAAAAAAAGTCAGTCCTGAGTATGATGCTAAACTGGATTCCAGGGTAAAGCTCCTGTTCTGTAGCTCCGAAGAGTGTGCTATCACCTCTTCCTTGCAATTATAATTGATATCAAATAAAGATTATTAGTGCTAGATAGGAATACTTGAAACTTTTTAACTGTGTGAAGACAAATCAGCTCTAATAAAAATAAAGTTACCAACAAACTATTTGATTACAAATCACGCACACACTCTCTCACACACACACTGACAAACACATACACATGTATATATATATATATATATATACTAATGAAGGCGCTGTGGTAGAAAATGGATACGGTGACCTGAGTTCAATCCTGCATTTCACATAGCTCTAATACCCTTGGTAAAGGTATAAATCCATATTCTCCCTCTAGCTATTGGTAAATAGTAGAGTAGACTGAATTCTTTAACTTTGCTACGGTAACCGGTCTTGAAAGTAGAAAATTTTTGAATTCAAGCCAGTTAAACTTCACTTGGAAATTGACCTTGAGTCGCATCCTGCTAGTTCGGAAGGTTTGAGTATATATATATAAGGATTTGGCATTAAATAACCAACAAGAGTTAATATACCATAAAACGCCAACCAACTAATTAATTGTTATTACCCCCAAGTCTGCTCTGACCTGGAGTAAAAGTACCTATTTTGGTCCCATTCATAGGTCAAATAAGTCTATTTGAAATGATGTTTAAATGATTTGGAACTACATTGGCTCTGAAAACATTGACGTCGTCTCAAAGAAAATGGTCTCAGTAAAAAAGGCGTAACGCTGACGATATCTCGCAGAAACTATCACGGATGCAGACTATGCAAATAAACCTGCTCAAGTCAGATGTTTGCTGCATAGCCAGAAAGATACAGAAAGAGGCATTGGCCTCTACGTGAACGTAGATAAAACAGAGTTCTTATGTTGTAAACAAGCATCTCCACATTACATGGCAAGCTTCTAAAATTAGTAAACCATTTTACATACAACGGTAGCAATATCTCATCTACTGAAAACGATGACAACATACGCATAGGAAAGGAATGGACTGTAATCGACAGATTATTGACCTTATGGAAATCTAATCTCTCGGATAAAATAAAACAGTAATTCTTTCAAGCTATGATGGTGTCAGTACTATTATATGGCTGCACCACCTGGACCATAACGAAGCGCTTGGAGAAAAAGCTAGATGGGAACTATACAAGGATACTTCGTGCTGTTGTAAACAAATCCTGGTAGCAACACCCCACAAACCAGCAGCTGTGCAGCAACTGTCTCCCATCTCACAAACCATCCAAGATGAACAAGACATGCGGGGCACTACTGCAGATGAACTCATTAGCGAAGTTCTCCTAGGGGCCTCCAAGTATGGATAATTGAATACAGGTTACTTGTGTTAAGAACAATCAATTAAAGCTGCTGCGGAGGTGCCCGTGGTGTAATGGTTATCGTCGTAGGAAATAGACACGGCGACACGAGTTCAAATCCTGGACGAGACTGATTGCATTTCACATAGCACTAATACCCTTGGGAAAGGTATGAATCCAATTATTCTCCCTCCAGCAATTGGTAAATAATAGGATAAACTAGGTTCTTCAGTCTTGGTGAGGCAACTAGTCTAGGAGAAGGAAAACTCTGAATTAAAACCTGTTAAACTCCGCTTAAAAACTGACCTTGTGTCATATCCTGCCTGAGGGGAGAGGTTGGTAAATATGATTAAAGCTGCTGCTATTATTATTATTATTATTTGTTGTTGTTGTTATATCTCTTGTGAGTTTTTTTACACCAGCGTTGGCTGATGATCTTTTACAGGAGTCTAAGTGATAGGAAGTCTTTTCAGGTTTCCAGCACTTTTCTTTGTTTTCTGACCGATCCCAACAATGCTGTAGTTTGAATAGTCTCAATTCGTCTTCTGATTTCCAACTCTTCCCGCCCACTTTCCAAGCCTTTGGAGACCGTTCCAAGCGCGTCAATTACAATTGGTATCACAGTCATCCTCATTTTCTATAGCACTGTTAGTTCTCTGGCAAGGTCCAAGTACTTGTCTCTTTTTTCACTTTCTTTTACTTTCTCTCTGTATTCCGCTGGAACGGAGAAGTCCACTATACAGCATATTCTCTTTTTTTGGGGTTAATTATCACTAGGTCTAATCTTCTAGTCGGGATTAGGTGATCTGTTTGTATCTCAAAATCCATGAGAAATTATTATCATTATCTACTCATTAGAATTTTTCACATCGGCGTTAGGTGCACGTGATGTAATGGTTATCGTCGTAGGAAATAGACACGGCGACACGAGTTCAAATCCTGGATGAGACTGATTGCATTTCACATAGCACTAATAACCTTGGGAAAGGTATGAATCAAATTATTCTCCCTCCAACTATGGGTAAATAGTAGGGCAGACTAGGTTCTTCAGCCTTGGTTTGGCAACAAGTCTAGGAGAAGGAAAACTGTATTCAAACCTGTTAAACTCCGCTTAAAAACTGACATTGTGTCATATCCTGCCCGAGCAGAGGGGTTGGTAAATATGGTTAGCTGATGGTCTTTCACTTGAGTTTGAGTGACAACAAGTCTCTTCAAGTCTCCAGGACTTTTCTCAGTATTCATTATTGTTATTATTTCACTCCTTGTGAGTTTTTCACACTACTTTTAATGGGGGTTTTATCACTTGGGTACTAGTGATGGCAAGTCTCCTCAGGTACTCAGTATTCTAACTGATTTTAACTATGCTGTGGTCACGATTCTTCCTCTGATCTCCAGTTCCTCCATTTTATTTTCCAGGTATCTGGGGACCGTTCCAAATGCACCAACTAGAATTGGTATCTCCGTCACTTTCTTATTTCTCAGATTTTTCAGCTCTTTCAAGTATTTGTCTATTGTTTCGCTTTCATATTCAAAATCCACAAGAAGACATTTTTTTCTTATAGGTTGACTCTAGGTCTGGTCTTTTGCTGGGGATTTGGAGATTCGTTTGTATCTCGAAATCCCAGTGAAATTTATAGGTCTCTTTTTTAGAACAGATTCTGGTCTGTGCATCTATTATTTGTTGGTATAGTCAAATCTTGATTTCATGCACAATTCCCAGTGGAATACCTTTCCTATCCAGTCGCGCCTCGTCTTGTATTCCTATTGTGCCAATTTTCTGCATTCGCTTATTATGTGATTAATTGTTTCAGCTCGTTCACTTGCTATTCTGTTGCATATTATCAATTTTGGTCCTTACAGCATTATTTTGTGCTGCTATTAAACGAGATTCAGAATCTTTCTTGATGTTTCCCCTTCTTAGCTATGTACAGATCATTTTGTGAGCAATTTCCGTTGTTTGTGCCTCGAAGTATTCATACACTTGTTTTTCTTCAAATTTTTGTTTTCTACATTTTGTTGACATTTTCATTTTCTTTATCTATAGTGTGTCTGTATCATCTCTTGGGTATAAGATATTCGGCATCGTCATCAATTTTCTTGTTCTTTGGTCCATTTGTCTGAATGTCTCCCTTGTCCACTTTAAGAACGACCCAGAGTATCTTACTAGAAGGACTGCTAAGGCTTTAATTCCTTTGATGAGATTTCTGCTGCAGAGTTTAGATTCGAGAAATTTTCTTGCTCCTCTTAAGTACTCTTTTCTTACTTTATTTTTCATCTCTATTTGAGGATGTTCGCTTCCAAAATTCCGAAGAACTTGACATTTTCTTTTTCTGCAAGTGTTCTGGTGTTTTTCTGATTTTCTAGTTCTATTCCATCCGTTGTTTCTCTTTTTATCTCTTCCATTATGAACATAGCACGTTCTTTTTTCAATCCAAAATTCCATTCATATATCCAAGCTGCATTTTCTTATTGTTTATGTAAGGATTTCTAGTTCTTTTTCATTTTTAGCTATTATATTAATATTATCCATATACATGAGGTAGTTTATCTTTTCCAGTAACTTTATAAATTTATGTCCTCCAATGCATTTTCTAAGAATATAATTCAGTTGGAACGATATGACAATTCAAGTTGTATAAAAAATTGTTACTTGAATCTACAATCGCTTATAAATGATTATTATTATTTTCAAATAGAAATAGTTACTTTAAACTATATAATTGCTTGAAAATAGTTTTAAATAATCCCACAAGGGTTGGCAAGCTGTAAAACTAGCCAATTGAATTTTCTTAAAAACAAATGATGCAGACAATAATAATAATTTCAGATAACCTTCAACGTTTCAATAAGACAGTTGATAGACAAAGTCGCTTCGAAACCCACTTACTGGCCTTTTGTACTTGACCCAGTTAATAAGATCAAAGTAATTACTCCATAATCTTATCACTCATATTTCATATTTAATTCTCACTTTCCTTTCACCCGTTTAAATGACTTAGAGTTGTCTAGTATTAAACATAGTATAATATTATACATATTTTAGTATTAAACATATTTTAGTCACTCTGATGAACTTCTAACTGAATAATCTTTCCAGCGTGTTTGCTTTTGACACCAGTAAAACTTTTTATACATTTATCATTGTTTTATCATCAATTTTGTAAAAAATAAAGAGGTCTGGGGAAGAAGATAAGACAGTCATTAAGACTAAACTTTGGAATAATAGAAAAACATTAACCTTAAATGGATAACCTAGTTATACATAACCTGGTTTTATTTTTAAACGTCTTTCTTTCTTTGTAATTTTAACAATCTTTCTTTCGCGCTCTATCAACAGGGTGAAGAATACACTGACTTTATCATCCGCCCCACCCACAAAAAAAGTTGTCCTTCCCTCAAAAAAGGTTAGTATGACACTAAACTGCATCTGATGATGAGGCTCCAGTTCTGGTGATCGGAGGAGTGTGGGGTAACCCTTCATTAGCATTACTCTCAGATCCACACTGACCAGGACAAGTAATACCAATTAGGGTCCCATCCATTGATCAAATAGATCTGTTTGAAAATTACCCAATGAAATAGGAATAATTGATACCATGTAACAGTTAATTAAATAGATCTGTTTGCAAATTATTCGTACACTTGATACCATATAACTGTGTGTAAATCATTTGTATTACTTTAAGCTATAATTGTTTACCAAGGATTATTATTATTATTATTATTATTATTATTATTAGTTACTCGAAAATATATAAGTGTTAAAAAAAACTCTTAATAAACAAAAAATGTTTCAAAAAACGCACAAAGAAATCCCGTAAATATAAGCGAACAATATACGTGATTCCGTAACCTTTAAGCATTAAAAATCCCAGAAGGTTTAACATGCCGTTAAAATCAATCAATCAATCAATCCTCTTTATTTCGCTTCTAGTGATTTTAAGGTTGGTTCCAAGTTTTCTAATTGTTAGAGATACAACTATAACCCATCATCATGCTTGTATGAGGTGGTCAGTCTATATCTTGAAGTCTAAGAGTATTTCATCGTCTTTGCAGTTAAGTGTCATGGAAGACTATCACAACGCTTCAACCGCTTTAAATTCCGACAATTCTGAGATATACATATTTATCGATCTTTGGAGGTATACTGTTTTCATTTCTGTATCTTTCAGTTCAGTTGAACTTACAAAGCTTTTATCTCGTACTGTCGTCAGGGCTTAGAATATGGTGACTGTATTCCCTGTTAGATCCACCACAAAAAAGGAGGGTTTCCTGGGTATGACACTAAGCTGCATCTGATGGCAAGGTTCCAGTTCTGGAGATCTGTTGAGTGTGGTTTATATTTTCATTGACATTATTCCTTGTTTCCATCTGGCATAATATAACTCTTGACAGGTTGATATGCTGTTAAAATCCAACAATCAATCAATCTTGTCTTTCTTTCTTTGTAATTTTAACTGTTTTTCTTTCTTTGTGGTTTTAATTTTCTTTATGTGATATATATATATATATATATATATATATATATATATATATATATATATATACCAACCCCTCCGCTCGGGCAGGATATGACACAAGGTCAATCTTTAAGCGGAGTTTAACAAGTTTGAATACAGAGTTTTCCTTCTCCTAGTCTAGTTGCCTAACCAAGGCTGAAGAACCTAGTCTGTCCTACTATTTACCAATAGCTGGAGGGAGAATAATTGGATTCATACCTTTCCCAAGGGTATTAGTGCTATGTGAAATGGAATCAGTCTCGTCCAGGATTTGAACTCGTGTCGCCGCGACCGTTTCCTACGACGATAACCCTTACACCACGGGCACCTCCTCTTGTTGATATATATATATATATATATATATATATATATATATATATATATATATATATATATATATATATATATATATATATATATATATATATATATATATATATATATATATATATATATATATATATATATATCATAATCATCATCAAGTTGCACTGCTTGCTTGGATTTCCCTGACTCTTTCTCGCCATTCGTCCCTATTATCGATTGCTCCCGGCAGGTCTTCCAGACTATATCCCGTGTCCGTATAGAGCTGTTGTAGGTAAGATCTTGTTAGTCGGTCAACACTAGCGCATCCATGTGAAGGGGACAATTGGAGGACGTCACTTATGAGTTCGTCCTTGCTTCTCCAGCAGTGACCAGCATGCCTTGTCCGTCTTATTTAGGTGGTTTTAAACTAAGATTACTATGACTGATTCAAATCACACACACACACACACACACACACACACACACACACACACACACACATATATATATATATATATATATATATATATATATATTGAACTCTTGCAAAATCTTGGTTTTATATACCTCCGGTTCTTACATTTACTAACCCTAACCCTAAACCTTCTACTTCAAATTTACTCAATTCATGTATTTTTTATATAAAATTAACTATTACTTAGAAAAGAAAACATGTATTTCCGAGGATAAAAGGTTGAATAATGTAAAAATGAAAGTAAAGTTTGAAAAAGTGTGGACATTCTTTAAATTTACAAAAGATTTTCCCTGATCAATAAATAAATAAATAAATATATTTGGATGTTATTAAAAATTTCTCAAAACTTTTTCCACAATTAGAAAATAAGCTCAGCCCTTAATACTTTTTGGCGAGGGGACAGCTGCTGCTTGGGGAAGAGGGCCCCCTTGAATTCTGTTGATTTTTTTAGCACTACTGGCCCTGCTGTGCCAGATGCTATACAAATTGACAAAGGTGGAGGTCTTTTTTCTAATGGGGAAGGTAATTGACATACTATGCTTTAAATATTGCTTATCTAAAAACCAGTTTATGAGAGAAATAAGATTGAAACTGGATATCTATGTTTCATTATTCATTTTCAATCTTATTTTCTTTATCAACTCTTTTGCTTTCTTCTTTATAAATAAGCGATTGTTTCGTTGATAGCTTTAAAAGGATGTAATATGATGTTATATGATGTTATACTGGTTACGATAATGTTGTTACCAAGCTTGATCTTCTCTAGAACCATCGACTTTATTTAGAATTGAACAACCCACGTAAGAAGTTGATTAAATTTTTCTCAAGAATAAGATTCATATTTACCAACAATAGTCAGCTTCTTTACAAACTGAATCTTCAATTTTTTTTAAATTTTAAATTTTTCTTTTTGTAAGGCTATATTTTTGTATGCATGGTACCATATCCCAACAAAAATTTACACATCATAGCGAGATTTTAGTTATCAAAATATTTAGAGAATAAAACAATTTTCAATCTTATTTGGAATTTAGTGTTAATAATGTTGGGTCTACTCTCGTGCAGACACGAATTATTATAATCTATTAAAAAAGAGATAACTATGAAATGCTAATTACAGGTCTTCTTATTTATTTATTCATTCATGTTTGCAATTGATTTTAATATAAATTCTATTAATAGCATGTGACTGGATATTGAATTTTGTGACCACCGATGGCGGACCTTAAGCAAGTTTTATATTAAAGTTCCGTGTTAAACACATTTAAACATGATGGTTTTAGTAAGTGGCTTCAGTGAGAAAAAGTTAGGAACTTGACATAAATTCACACACACGCACACAGATATATATATATATATATATATATATATATATATATATATATAGAGAGAGAGAGAGAGAGAGAGAGAGACAGAAATTTATGCATGTGTCTATATTGTGGGCGGAGGTATTTCGATACATAACAATAATAAACTTAATAATATTTGCTTTACTTATGGTTTTCTGAAGTGGTAACATTTGCAAAATCTGAAATGAGAAAGAATTTTTTTTTTAAACGCAATTTTATATTAACGTCTATGCTTTCGGGGATTCATTCACATACACACAATCTCACATTAAACATTAGGGAAAAAAAGACAGTATGGAAAGCCAGGTTAACATGTTTCGCTATAGGAATAACGTCATCAAGATGATTCCATGAAAATTAAATCTACACGTGAAAAGTGAGAGAAGCATCCTTAATTCTTTATTTTTTTAAAGGGATACAGTAGAAAAATTATGATAACACTTAAGTTTAAGCTTTAACATTTTTAAATTAAAGCTTATTTCATTTTTGGCATTTTCCCTCTTAAAGTTTATTCAACATTTTTTAAAAAAGAATTGCATTTTATCAATGAATAATTCTTTAAACTTTAAGAATTATTTATTGATTAAATGCCATTCTTTTTGTGTAATTTGAGTTATTTTAAGAAGCAAAACACGTTAAACAAATTTGAACAGAACTTAATTTAGTATCTTCAAAGACGTAAAGCAAACTATTTTTTATTATAGAATGAATTAAATTTTCTTTTCATAGATTTAATGTCATTACTTAATTTGATATCTATTTTTGATATCGTTAAAAGAAAAAACATTGTTAGTGTGGGTAACATCAACAAAATTAAAGTTTAATTTTCTCAAGTTTTTAACAATGATAAAACTTAGCATAAGTCAACATTTTTCTATTAAAAGTTTAAATTTGAAAAAAAATTTTATAGAAAAAGGTTCATTAACATTTCTCTATTAAAACTTTATCCAACATTTCCGTCAAAAGTAAAAAAAAAAAAAAAATCGAATTTCTTCAGGCTTTTGTTTCCTAAATTAAAGAATAAATGATTATTTTTACTACATTAGTTACTAAATGGTCAACTGTAATGATGTTACTTATTAGAATTAAAGAAAAAAATAACATTAAAAAATTTTATTACATGGAGTTAATGTCAATATTTTAATTATTTCTTTTAAGAAAGGTTTCCTTTTATGTCTTTTGACTTTTTCATTTTTTTGTGCTCGTTTTAATGCTTTTTCTGTAAAATTTATTTCAAAAGAATAATCATAATACCATTTTAGTTATCACATTTACTTTAATATTTTTCTGATATTATTGTTAAAGGGCAAAATGCATTATTTTTACTTTTAGTTGTTTTGCTTTAAGGTAAAAAAAAGTTATATTATATATATATTTTTAATATATTTTATATATAATATTGATATACTTTATATATTTATATTATATACTTTAAAGCGTATTAAAATAACCAAATTAAAGGAAAGGCTACTTATGAATGTTTTTAAATTTGATATAAAGTTTTAAAGTAATAAAACTTTTTAATTTCTAGTTTAATGGCACGATGCAACCATTACTATTTTTTGTTTGATAAAAAACAGTTTTATTGTTGATAATTAAACGATTATTAATATTGTGCAAAACTGCAAACTTGACAGTATTCCCCCAATACCCATACCCACACCATTTTTTTAAACTGAAAAGTGGATTATGAAGGCAACTCTCTATAAGATTTTTTGTTTTAATTTATTGTTGTGTGTATTTAGGCGGGATGGATGGATAAAAGCTGTTATTAAGAGTATAATTAATTTAGCTTAAAAATTTACCCCTAAATTGAAGTAGAAAGAAAAATATTTGTTAAAGAGGTTTAATCTACCATTTCAAATATTACTTAATTCCTAGCCACACCCTTGAAGTGCTTTGTGTTTGCTAGCAAAATAAATTACAGAAGCTAGCCAGACAAAACTATATGTGGTGAGATTAATAAACTACCAGTTTATCCTTTTCCAAAAGACAAAGAAGAGAGAGAGAGAGAGAGAGAGAGAGAGAGAGAGAGAGAGAGAGAGAGAGAGAGAGAGAGAGAGAGAGAGAGCAATGGATAAAATCTGTTCCAAATGCCAATCTAAATGTTAACAATACTGTTATTTGTCGACAACATTTGCCTTCATCCACCATCTGTACGTATGGCCAGGTGTGACAAGTAGTCAAATACCAACACCCTCTGCTATTCAAAGCAATATAAAAAAAACCCTCCAGTACTGTTAGAAATCAAATTGCTGAACTTAATGCTTTTTTAGAATTAGATAAAATTAATTATACAGATTTGAAAGAAAGTCTGCTTAACAACAACAAAGACTTTGTATGTTCAGTTGTAGCATTTTTGGATAAAAATATTTTAACTGTTCAATCATCAAAATTTGTTGATGATATTCCTCTCTTTATGTTGAAAATTTACAACAATTTACGCTTTGAAACATTTCATTATGGAGTTGAGTGTTATATTAGCAGCCAGTCCAAAAACCGTATAAATACAGTTGATACTTGGCCAAAACTGGAAGAAATCATCCGATATTTAAATTCTATGGTTTTTGATCACAAGAAAAATATCCTGAGTCAACAATTTTTAGCAATGTCTCCCAAAGTGGTTGGAATAAAATACAGCTCAGATATAGTTATACGTGCTTTTTGGTACTATGCAACATCACGGACATCGTATAATAGATTAAGAGAAGATTTTCAATTACCCTTATTAGCAACATTAGGAAGGATAACGTCAAAAGTTTCAAAACTTAACGAAAAATCTTTTTTATCTATATTTAATACTAATAATACCAGTCAAAAAGGGTGCATAATTCTCCATGATGAAGTATATATAAAAAATGTTGCTATATCATGGCAGACAACTATTTGATACATCAGTTGACAATCCATCTCTATTTGCTAAAACAGTACTTGGTATAATGTTGATGTGTTTCAAAGGTGGTCCAAAATTTCTTACAAAATTGATTCCAATTTCAAAATTAACATCAGCCTCCTTTTATTTGAACAAACTGAGTTAACAGTCCAGCCATCATATCTGTAACAGCTGATGTAAAGGCTATTATATGTGATGGCAACCGAGTAAATCAAGCTTTTTAAAATGATATCCTACACTTCCTGAAAAACCTTGGTTAACTGAAGATAATAAACATTTGCTTTTTGATTACGTTCATCTGTTGAAAAATATTCGCAATTTGTGGCTGACAGAAAAAACAGGAGAACTAATCTTTGATGCTGATGGGGTAAGACGATTTGCAAAATGGGCACATCTTAAACAGTTATATAGTTTTGAATCTGAAAACTAGTTAAACTTTCAGATTTAAATGAAATTTCCATTGCTCCAAAGCCAATAAAAAGACGACGGGTTTCTACTTGCCTCACAGTGTTTTCTGAAAAAAACATAATACACTTCTTACTCAGTCTTGAATAAGTGTAGATAAGAATGATACTGCCCTCTTCATAAACAAGGTTTTGACACGGTGGAAAATTTTAAATGTTAAGTCTCTTCAAATTGATAAATTACGTAATGATCCTTTACAAGCTGAAATCAGATCTCCAAATGATACCCGACTAGATCTTATCATTGAATTTGGTAATATAGCTCTTAATATGGCTGGCAGTCAAGATAATCATAAAATAACAATTATCCCAAAACACTGCTACTGCCATACATCACACTTGCAATGGAATTGTTCGTCTATGTCGACACCTTTTAGCTACAAGTCATAATTATGTACTACTTGGGCAATTTTCAACTGATCCATTTGAAAAAGAATTTGGTAATCTTCACCTATTTTATTAATGTTTAACAGTGTATTAAAAAGCTGCATATTAAGCAGACATCTTTACTTTTAAATCAAAATGTAAATATTGATGAATTTGATGTTAATCCAGGTCACCAATGTACATCTTGTGATTATAAACTTTGTGAGGAAGGTTTAGAAATATTCGACAATCTGGTAAATTTTGAACCATCTCATTCTAATGAAATAAAAATGGCTCTTGTATACATAACTAGATATATCACAAGAAATGATAATCAACTCGGCGAATGTGAAACCCATTTTTAGTATGAAAAATATGGAAAATATACCAATTTAACTGACGTTCCTTCTGATCACTCTTGCCAATGGTTGATTTTTGTTCATTTTTTCCATACAATAAAAGAAAAGGTTCGCTATAAATCATTAAGTAACATTTTTATGCTTATTTCTGAGTTTCATTTTTTCAACATGGAGAAAAAGTATGCTTCTATTTTTGCAAATATAGTTTTGAAAATTTTTTGCAAACTTGGCACGCCCAGATCAGGAAAAAAAAATAGCTCTAAAAGTTTTGAAACTCACCTAGAATGATTTGTTTTATTTGTCTATATTTCTGAGAAGATTGATTGTTATATACACACTTCGGCTGACGTCTTCCAGCCTTCTCGGGTTCTGTTTGTCAAACCCAGTAACTGTAATGTAAATTTAAACCAAACTTTTTTTCATTCGCAGGGAATATATTAAATAAAGGGTTCAGTGACACCTGTAAATAATATAAATATTTCTGATTCAAATATTATGGGTATTATATCTTTTCCCAAAAATCATAATTGCACCTTTGTGTTATTTAATAATTATCAGTGTCCATGGCAAAAATTCATATTTTCATTTATTCAACTTTCAACACATCCTGTTATCCTCAGATATGAATCAAAATGTTAATTTAAGTATTTTCAAAAGTGGTTGACTTAATTTTCTTCTAAAATGTCTGAAAATCATACATGTTTCAATAGGCCTTCAGTTCTGGCTCTAAGTTACGCTATGAGTTGGCCTGTCGTATAGAACGCCATGACTTTCCCAAGGGTATTTGCCCGAAAGTGAATGTAATGGCGTGACTGAAGTTCGAACTCGCTTATTACGATTCCGCAGTCCAGCGCTTTAACCATTACGAAACGAGGACATCCTCTGTGGGTTATTTGATACCAAATTCTGTTTCTACATATATCAAACTATATATTTCTAAACGAATAATTTAAAGATAACATTTTAAACAAGCAGGAGCTCATTTGTTTATCCACGATTAAATGATTTCAAGTATTGCTATCTAACACTAACAATTCAATTTAACATCAGCCATTTGTTTGCAGACATTTAAATAGTTATTGTTCGTATCAGACTCCGGTGAAAAACTCGCTAGGTGTAAAATGATAATGATAATCCTTAGTAAACAATAATAGATTCAAGTAACTATTCTTAATACAAATAATTTACAGTTATATGGTATCAAGTATACAAATAATTTGCAAATAGATCTATCTAACTAACAGTTATATGGTATCAATTATTCCTATTTGATACAGGTAATTTTTAACAGATCTATTTGACCCATAGATAGAACCCCAACGGGTCGGAGTGGACCAGAGAGTAATGGCAATTGGGTATTTCACTTCTCAGAGTTGCAGAAATGGAACCTCACTATCAGATGTAGTTTAGTGTCCTGCTTAGGACACACTATTTTGGGGTTAAAACCCCCTCTCGCAAAGGATACATTCAGCATATTCTAATGCCCTTCAATGGACCGGGGTAAATTATAGTAATTGGTTATCGTCGTAGGAAATGGACACGGCGACACGAGTTCAAATCCTGGACGAGACTGATTGCATTTCACATAGCACTAATACCCTTGGGAAAGGTATGAATCCAATTATTCTCCCTCCAGCTATGGGTAAATAGTAGGGCAGACTTGGTTCTTCAGCCTTGGTAAGGCAACTAGTCTAGGAGAAGGAAAACTCTGAATTAAAACCTGTTAAACTCCGCTTAAAAATTTACCTTGTGTCATATCCTGCCCGAGCGGAGGGGTTGATAAATATGGTAAATTATAGTAATTGTGGATAGGTTTTCTCGCTAACCATTCATTGCATTTTGGGACCAGTAGTTTGTGGTGTAATGCTCAGAAAAATAGTCTTGCAGACTATCTACTAGAATTGTGAGATCGATCCTCATTATATGGCCCATACAGGCAGCTTTGTACCCAAAGTGAGCTACGCTTAGATAAGGTTATCTCATGGTGGAGTAATGGTATAGTTAGTGATTTTTATCCTCTCTGAGTACTCTTAGTGTCAAATTTAGGTCATGCTTTGCTTTGAGGGTGCCTCCCGTGGTGTATGAGTAAGCGAGCTAGACTGACAGACAATTGATAGTGATTTTAATCCTCTCTGAGTGCCCCTAGTGTCAAATTTAGGTTATCCTTTGTTTTTATACATCTCATGATGTATAAGTTAGCGAGCTAGTCTAGCAGACAATTGACAGTGAGTTCAAATCTCTGTTAGTGCCTCCTGCTTCTAGTCTTTCTCATTGGGTGCCCAATTCATGCGGCCTTGTGCTACATCTAAGCAAAAAAGCTTAGTAAATTACCTCCTGCTTCTAGTCTTGAACCAAACTCAGATAAGGTTGCGAGATGAATACTGTTGTACTTTGGACTATTAATTTCCTCTTATTGAAAAGTAAATCTTTTTAAAAGTTATAAAACGGAATATCTTGAGATACTCGGGTTTCAGATTTGCTAAACTCATCAACTTAAAAGAAGCTTTCTGAATCATTGAGAGCTGCTTTTCACGGCCTCATCGAAAGAGCAATTAAAATTGTATACTTCCACTTTAGAACTTAATCTCCCAATGCTTTCTCCCAGAAAAGCAATCGAAAAAAGAAGTCCTTAAAAGTTTAATAAACCTTTTCATTTCTTTTAATATATCAATTAATTGATTAAATTTTCACTAAATTACCAAGTGAAAGTTTAAACTTTAGATTTTATCGTAAACATTAGAAGTTTATTGTGTGACCTTATTAGTTGAAAATAGTTATCCACTGCTGACATCTAAAGCATTTAAATGAAATATTTCTAAATTGAACTCAATTGTTTATATTGACATGTAACTGAAATTTTAAACACTGTTATAGGTAATACTTTTGTTGGTGTTATTTCATCCTTTGTTAAAAATACTGGAGATACATGTCCTTGGCATCAGGAGTTATTGGGTTTATTTGCTCTCGTGAAGTGCTACTGTTGCTTGTTGCAATATGATTCAGCATTCTCCCTTATTAAATCTGTACCTGCTCTTATACTAAATTAGAGGACTTTTTCGATGTCTTCTCTTCCACAAGTATTTCGTTTTCTTTTTTCCTTAAAGAACATTAAGTTACTTTTTGTTTGAGTAGGGGATTAAATGAATGACAATGACTTGTTTATGCGTCGATCACCTTGCTGTGAATCCAGAACCACAAGTTTTTATCTCAAATTCTAATCAACTGTAAATATGCAAACATAATAACAACATTTTTACAAAACCGAATCTTTCCTTTTTTATGATGTTGGATATATATATATAAATACTGATTTACATCCAAATACTGTTTTATATCTAAACATGACTTTACCATTTTAATTTGCTAATATTACTAATGGAAAATTGACGATACTATAGTTGTAGTCTTATATTCTATAACTTATTTAATTATACTACGTCGTATTTCATTGGTTGGAAGAATAAACAGAACATCTAGAAAGCAACGTTGAAAATAATTTTATTTGATTAAAACCGCTAGACCATTATACAGCTTAAGAAAAATTTTGATTTAAAAACAAGATGAAAAGGATCGTATTGGTCAGTCTTGCATATGTTATAGCTGCGAGTTTCCAAATTATTCCAGTTATGATAAAAAAAAGAATTAAGATATAATTAGGCAGTAGTCTTCCTCTTAACTATTTTTCGTTAAAAAGGTTTTACTTCATTATGGAAACGCGACCATCTAAGTTTTTAAACTCTTACGTAACAAACGTTATAGAAAAATTACAAATACTCTGGAGAGAAAGTATCTCAGATATGTTAAAAATTCAATGGATTTTAAAGAAAAAAATAACATTGATTTGTACTTAAAAATTAGCAATGACAATGAAAAGCACCCGAAAATAAAATTTTGGATAATTTTTATATGAAATTGATCCAAACTTACGAAATTTCTTAAAGGAAGAAAAATATATTAAAAAGGACCATGCCTGTGAGTATTTAACGGACCTCGCACTAAACCAGAATGTGATACATGATTGTCTTATTGAGGGAAGCTACGCATAAATCGAAAGTCGTACGTGGCTATTTCAAAAAATGCTCGGTCCCTTCGGTATTTCCCATCTGGGGATTCCTCAGTCGCCAAGCAATCAACTTAACTCTGCAAAGCAGATATTGCCTGAGTCCGGGAGGTCTCCTGGGACCTAACAAACCGCTGAATACCACTCACTAGAGATGATCCCGAGTGAGGCATGGGTGACTTGCGTGGAGTAAGAAGACCTTGCCAGTGGGTTTTAACGAAGCATACTTAAGCTATTTATACTATAATAATAATTCCCGTTATAAATCATTTGCAGAGTTTTCTATGTCACCAGAAAGGTCCGATACATAGATATAGGGGAACTGCTCATCTCTTTGTTGTGGACTCTTGTAAGAAAAAAACCCTGCTCATCTCTTTGTTGAGTATTCTTGTAAGAAAAAACTACTGTTCTCTTTGTTGTGGACTCTCGTAAGAAATAAAGAAACAACATATGTTTCCAACATTTTTACAAAAAGGTGACGATAGGCAATTCGTTAATCTCTTTGTAATGGATTCTTTTGATGACATATTAGAAATAGAATTTTCTGTTGTTTTTATATATCATTCATAATATTTTCGTTCATCTATGCCTTAATTTATTTTTACTTTGCAGATAAATATTTCTGTCATTTTTACGGAACGAATAAACACACACACACACACACACACACACACACACACACACACACACACACACACATAATTGTTCTTGGTATAAGACTAAATTGCATCCAGTGTGGAGTCACCCCTTCGTTGCCATTATTCCCTAGTCCACTCTGAGCCGGAGTGGTAGAACCAGTGAGGGTCCTATTTATGGGCCAAATAGATCTGTTTGAAATATAGTTTTGAATTGTTTTGAATAACATGAATATATTGTCTCTTAAAACACTGATATTGCAACTAAGTATGCGGTGTTTTAAATTATATAATTGTGTTCAAAATATTCACGTTAGATAAAAAATACTTTAAAATTTATTACTGTGTATTGGATAGGAGTAACTACAAGCTATATAAAGGCTCTTAAGTTATTAGTATTACATGGTAATAGTTAATCAAATATGTATAATTGTTATCAAATTATTGTTAATTAGAAACCATTTCATTGCTTGTAAAATGACTCCGGCATTATATAACCATACTTGGGTTGACATGCTGTAAAAACGACCAACCATCCAATCAACCAACTCAACCCTTATACATTATACTATTAAACATTCACAGATTTTCTTACCTTTTTTTTTTATCCCAGAAGCTACGCACTCCAGCCTTCCTCAGTTATCTGCTGTATTTAGTAATATTCTGGGAATGTCGAACGAAACTCTTCATATGGAAGACTATGATTTAGTAAAAACAGATTCTATAATTAAAGCTAAAGGCTTGAAGTTGTTGGTTTGTTGGGTTGCATAGCATTTCAACAATTGTAGGTTATTTAATGCCAAATCCGGTTTATACACATATATCAAATATGATTTGTAAACACATTTTGTTGATAACATTTTTAGATGAGCCTGCGGTCATTTTTAGCGCACAGTTAAATGGTTTCAGGTATTTCTATCTCATACTAATAATTCTATTTACTATTAATCATTTGTTGGCACATAGTTATATAGTACCAATTATTGCTATGTATCTAACAATTCAATTAAACATCAGTTATTTGTTTATACTCAGTTAAATGATCAAACAGTTCTATTTCTAAACATCTAATTTAGTATAAGTCATTTGTTTGGACACAGTTTAAATGTCAACCAGTTCGATATTGATTTAACCCTTTCAGGTGTCACCATTTTGGATCAGAGTGGACCTGAGAGCAATGGCAATGAAGGAATACTCCGCATTCCTCATTAATGGAGCCTCACCATCAGATTGTTTAATGTTAAATCCAGGAAACTTGTTGGGGAGTCTTACCCCTCTGCAAAGATGTAGTCAATGTATTCTACAGCCCCAGCTAACTGGGGTACCACTTGAAGTGGTACAGTAATGAAAACAGTATACCCCTGTGGATCGATCAAAATGTATTGTTCAATATCGACAAACAACTCATGAAGGCTGAATTTAAAGTGACTGGAATGTTGTGATAAAAACAAGGACGATGAAATGTTGAACTTCAAGATCCCAATTGACCACCCAATGCAACCCCCCCAAAAAAAGAGTTCTTTTGGCATTGCTGTACCAGTAGAGTATCTTATAAGAATAAAAGTGGCATTATTTTAGGAGAGACTTTCGTACGAGCACAGTGTACAGACTCTTGTTTATTGTTGTAAGAAATTCATAGCCAATGGTGACCATGCAGGGAAAATAAAGTTTTGTGGCAAAAATCTCGTTCTATGAACAGCGTTATTGTAATCCTTGCATCTGTCATTGTTTACGTGGAAATAAAAAGGAGGCATTACTTTTGGAGTACCTCTGGTATAATAGTGAAAGACCAGAACTCAAAGGGGATTTTAAGGAAAAAACAAAGGCCTTAACTCTATTAAGATTGTAAATATTTATTTGTGTGCTAGAGGTTTCAGAATTTGTCAAATATCTTTAGCAATGGTTACTACATACTACATCTAAAACGGTTAATAACTATTTACATTGCTGGCATATTTCGATGGGAAGGTTTTCTTGTTTGCCAGCTGAAAATAAAGAAGAAAACGTTAAGTGAGAAATTGCAATAAAGAGTTATGGTAAAAGAATCAGTATTTCTTTTTGGTCTGATTAACAATATACTGTTAAAACGGTGTAAAAAAATTCTCTTGTCTCTTTGTATAAGATATAAAATCATTTGCTTTGCAGTTGTTTGAAAAGTGCTTAGTCAATTATTAGAATCGGCATGATTAAGTAAGAAAACAGAGAAAAGTAATAGAAAAGGTTAATAAACGAACACACTTAGATGAAGAAAAGAAGGAAGGGAGGTTTGATGAGGGAGGGGAAAATGTAAAGGCAGAGGAAAAAGTATTCATTAAAAGAAAGAAAAGAAGAAAGAAAGAAATTTACGATATAAAACATACCTAAAAATTACAACGGGAAAATGAGAAAAGCAAGATAAAAAATACAGAGAGAGAGAGAGACAGACAGACAGACAGACAGACAGAGAGAGATGAAAGACAGAGAAGGAGGGATAGGGCTAGAAATGAAACATAAGAGAGAGAGAGAGAGTGTGTGTGTGTGTGTGTGTGTGCGCGCGCGCGTGTGTGAGATAAATGAAAAACGAGGGGAGAGAGAGAGAGAAAGAGAAACTAGAAATAAGAGTGAGAGAGAGAGAGAGAGAGAGAGAGAGAGAGAGAGAGAGAGAGAGAGAGAGAGAGAGAGAGAATGAATTATGAAGAGGGAAAGAGAGAAAAGAAATGAAACACGGAGAAAGAGAGCGAGGATGGAAATGAAACAGAGAGAAAGGGGAAGAGTGCGAGGCTAGAAATGAAACACGAAGACGGATAGGGAAAACAGATATGAAACATGAGGAGAGAGAGAAAGAGAGAGAGAAAGAGAAATGAAAAATGGAGAGTGAGAGAGAAAATAAACATGAAATAGAGAGCGAGAGAGAGAGGCTAAAAAAAAAAAGAAACACGGAGAGAGAGAGATTCGGGAGGGGGCTAAATATGAAACATGGAGAGAGAGAGAGAGAGAGAGAGAGAGAGAGAGAGAGAGAGAGAGAGAGAGAGAAATGAAAGACGGGGAGGAAGGTAGGGGCTAGAAATGAAGCACGAAGATATATATATATATATATAAATTGATAGATGAATTGATTAAATACAAAAAGAGAAATAGAGACTAGATATGAAATATGGACAGACAGACAGAGACAAAGGGTTAGACAGACAGGCAGAGAGAAAAGGTTATATATTGAATACGGAAAGAAAAAGAGAGAATAGAAATGGGATGCAAAAAGAGTGAGAAAATAGAGCTGAAACATCAAGAGAAAGAGAGACAGACAGACAGAGACAGAGAGCTTAGAAATGAAAACCCAGAAAAGGAATAAGAAAGAAGGAAATATAGACTTATACTCAACGCTAATTATGTTTGAATGAAAAAAGCTAAAAAAAAAAACGTGTTTTCGTTATTGGTTGGGATTTTTTCTTTTGTGTGTAACAAACAATTTTTGTACATATGAAACGCAATTCCGCCTTTCAAGGCAAATTTTAATGAATGTTTACGAAGCCTAGTTTAGTTTAGGAAAAGACAATTATAGTAGATCATCCAAATGGACTGGCTACACTTCTATCCAGATTCCTTCAAAGCAAGACAAGATAAATTTTGAACAAACTGATAATTTCACGAGCATAAAAAATTAGATTGTTTTAGAAACTAATTAAATAACAATATTTGTTTGTAGACGTTCACATTCTGTCACAAATAATGATCTTCAATTAGCCAAATCACTTTTCGGCTTTTTTGGCGAGGAAATGCCGATTTAACAATTTCTAGTCTGAGATGTTGGGTACATCTCTCCAGGCAGTACCTTTACCCGTTGTCTATAATCAATAAGGATTTGGGCTTATAGTCTCACGCCTAAGACGCGTCCGTCCGTATGGGGGATTTCAAAGGGATTAGAATAAATTTTGCCGCTGCACACTTGGTTGGGCCAGTTCTTGAGTGAGACCCCTACGTTAAATCGACTTTGTGTCCTATCCTGCAACCATGGTGCAGGTTGGTAAATCCTGTCTTCATTAAGACAAGGATATTTTTTTATGATTTTACTGTCCGGGTTATCTGTTGCTGCTCGGGAAAAGTAAACATTATCGAGTAAATTTTAACATATTAAAACAAAAAAAAGAATAATACAGCAAATGGCATTCTCACAAACTGCCAAAAGAATTTTTTTTTAAGTTGATAATGCTGCTGGATAGACATTAGCAGTCTTCCCTTCTAGGACAAGAGATGGAGGAGTCCTTGGGGGTGTAATGGTTAATGTGCTAGACTATGACATGATAGTAAGCGAGTTCGGACTTCAGTCGCGCTATTACAATCACTTTCGGACAAATACCTTTGGAAAAGGTATGGGCCCTTTTATGCACCATCTTCCAGCTATAGGTTAAATAGTACCATGACTGTTCTTCTACATGGATGACTTCGGCATCAAATAACCCATGAAAGTTGATAAGCCATTAAACAAACAAACCAAACCAAACCAAAAGACAAAATTCTATGACGAGAATGAACAGGTTTTGGGGAGATCCTACACTTAAACAACTTATTCCCCTTTATCTATTTTATCTGAGAAAGAATAATAGTTTTGACCCTAAATTGACATGTGATCACTTCTACTAATCTCAAAGGTCAGTACCACATATCCCATGTTCCCTCTCAAGACATGTTACTATCAAAGACTCATTTTCAACACCCAAGGTACAACCCTCTGATCACCCATCAGATAAATGCAATCATGCAAAAATTAGCAGAATTTATTAGTATAGATACAACGATAATAATTACGTGTCAGAAAACAAAAAACTTACAATGTCCAGATTCAAGATTATTCTTGGAATCAATCCAGTAAGACTATTACATACACAGTTTTGTGCAGCACAACTCGAAATGGTATATGCTATGAATACAAATGATAATAATTCATCAAATATTGTCAGTACTTCAGATTCTTGATATATCTTGGTGATGTGTTCCAGCAATATTAATACTTGCTTGTATACGAGATCGTCTAAATTATAGCATAGATAAGAGGCTGTTACTTCCATAAATTGTTCCATCATTTTGCGGAGGGGCGGAAAAGTTGTAGTTTATCAAAAAATGACGGCAGTCCTTTTATTCTTCTTCTAATCACTTCGCTTTAACCTTAGCTCGGTCAACCCAGTCGACTGGGACTGAAGAATATGCAGACGGCATCCCTGCAAAGGGATAAGACCTCCTCAATGAGTGTCCTGTATATGACAATCAACTACATTTGATGATGAAGCTTCAGTCCAGGTCCACTCTGACCTGGAGTGATAGTACTTATTAGGGTAACCTCTATGGATCATATAGAACTGCTTAAACGTTTAACCATGTGCAAACAAATGACAGATGTTAAATTGAATTGTTAGTGTTACGTAGCAATAGTTGAAATCCTTTAATTAATGCAAACAAATGAGCTCCAGCTTGTTTAAATGCTACCTACAAACTATTCATATATATATATATATATATATATATATATATATATATATATATATATATATATATAATGATGACATTAAAACCAATAAACCAACTCTTGCTCGGTCTCATGTTTCCTAACCAACTTTGACCGGAAAACTAAACATTAACTGAAACTTGGTATCTTACTATCAGTATCTCTTTGTTGCATGAAGAAAGGGTGAGTTCAGATGAACGTCATAATGTTTGATTCAACTCTTCATTGACTTCGCGATCGTTTGTTTCTGGTATTTGCATTCAGACAAGGACGGACTGAGTGGTCGGGAAATCGTGTAGTTCCCGGGGACCCAAAGCACCAAGATGTCCATTAACAAAAGTCCGATATTTAAGAGATCCTAAGGAGCAAAAAATGACTCAACGAATCCTCTCTTATATGTTAATATAGTCCAGTCGATATGTTTATACCATTGGAAATTCTTTGTGCTGGAAACAAACAGCTCAATAGATTTCTCTACATTTTTTGATAGATTTTGAAACAAGTGATTGTATCTGTATGAATTGGATGGCAATGTAAGACGCATTAAGGGAATGATAACCCGTTTAATCCAGGGACCAGATCATTGTCGATTAGTCCCTGCCTTCAGATCTGGTAATAATTAAAAGTTTCAGCTGAATCAGTTTGAAAGTAAAACACTTTATCTATATCCATAAGAATTCATCGACTCCTTAAATCTAAGTAATGATCAAATTTTAGTCAAATTCTCATTGGAATGTGAACTGAATTTAATGAAATTGAGTCAGCTAACAATGATTGCATTATTGATACCAGTGCGTTTGTCTGCCAAAACAAGTTCATCTTGAAGTTCTATTCACCGATGTAGTTTGTCTGATTCTCACTAGATATCTAATTAGTATTACTAGTAGTACTTACCAATATTCCATACGGTTGTAAAATGGTCATTACTAAAAGTAAAGGACGTGGAGTTGCTTTTATTCAAATCTAGGATAATTTTTTTCTCTAAAGGATTCTATGGGGCGTGGAAGAATTTGGTCGTTGGTTATTTGTTTAGTTGGTTGGTCGTAGAATTTGGGTTTAAGTATCTGACTCCATTGTTTTCTCCTTACCCTATTTAACTTGTTGGTTTCTTCTCTGTCCGTAGAAGGCTGCAAAAGAGTTACTGAAAGAAAGGAAAAAAAGAGACAAAGAAACCTTTTGAATTTCAACTTTATTTTTGGGTTTCATATGGCTACTCTGTAGCAAAGACATGTCTTCCTGAACAATTAGAAACAGTTATATCTCCCAAACGAGGCGTTGAAATATATTTGTCATTTTTGGTGGGTGATAAGTTCAAAGTCTGTGGTATTGTCCAGTGTGTTTTTGTAATATTTGTTTCTGCGGCGTCGGCTTGCTATAAGAGAATCATTTCTGGTGATTGTGAGTTTAAAGGTATGTTCAGCAAAAGCTTGTTCCGTTTGTTAAAAATTATTTGAAGAAGTCGAACAAAAGATTAGCTTTATATTCCCCATTTTAAAATGCTGGGTTTTATTCTGCAGTCGGAATATCCTTTGGAACAGGTTTTTGTTTTGTGGGGAGGCGTAAAAATGTCCAGATGCTTGACAAAAAAAAAAAAAAATAAATAAATAGACGGTGGCTGAGAGATCAAAAGAAAATGGTGGATATGGCAAAGTCTCATATCCTAAGTCAGTAAGCTTTTGCAGTGCCATCCTGACATCATGTGGCTGAGCATTGTGATAAAGCAAAATTGGGCCTCCTTGATAAACCAGTGCCGATTGCATTTTGCTTAACTGAACATGCTTTTCTACACCCTTAATCTTCAAGATTCGTATCTCCACAAAGGAACTTCTGGAACCATTGCAGTATTGTCCGATTACATGTGGTTCCTTCAACTCATTCCTTGTCGATATTGGCCGCTGTTTGAGAGCCATTAAGATCAAACTTGAACTCATGCAAAAACAGCAAATGCATCACTTATTTTTCATGTTCACGATTAAAAGTATATAATCTTCAAAATCAAATTCTGAAAGAAGTGATAGAAAATGATCAAAGATGACACTTTAATCATTACGAATACGTTTTTATAGAACTACTATTAAAATAATATTAGAACAGAATTTATACTGTTTATCCAAAAATTGGACACCATCACGACCTACAACAACAAGGCTCGATAAAATAGGACATTATATTCATTGGAAAATATGCAAATACTAAGGGATACTGAAAGATGGTATAAACACTAACCAGAGGAAGTGCCCGTGGTGTAATGATTATCGTCGTCGGAAATGGACACAGCGACACGAGTTCAAATCCCAGACGAGACTGATAGCATTTCACATAGCACTAATACCTTTGGGAACGGTATGAATCCAATTATTCTCCAGCTATGGGTAAATAGTAGGACAGACTGGGTTCTTCAGCCTTGGTTAGGCAACTAGTCTAGGAGAAGGAAAACTCTGAATTCAAACCTGTTAAACTCTGCTTTAAAATTGACCTTGTGTAATATCCTGCCCGAGCGGAGGGGTTGGGTAAATAGGATAAACACTAACCAGAACCAATAAAATAAACTACTATTCTCTAGGATTTGATGATACAGAGGTTAAAGACTATAAAAGAAAAACATGTCTTTTACTTGATATGTCAATGCCAACAGATGATATCATATCAAAGAATAAAATAAGATACAAAGACCTGGAAAGAGAAATTGAAAAAAATATGTCACTGTAAAGCTACCACCGTGCCAGTAATTGTGGGAGCCCTGAGCATGATAAGAAAGTGACAGATGAGTACATTAACAAGACAATTGGCAATCCCAGTCTATACGAAATTTTGAAAAAAAAATGCACTTAAAGAATTGCTCTTCTCCCTAGGAGGGTACTGTCAATGTGATTGGAAGTGTGATACCCAAAAGAGGCTGCAAAAATATAAATGCATAGAAACATATAATAACTACCTTACCTCAACCAATGTCTTGAGTAAAGACCTGGTAAAGGACTGTAAGAAACTGGAAGTAAAGCTGAAAATTAATAAATAATGATAAAAATGCATTGTTGTATCGTGGTAAGGAAACGATACACAGTGAAATCGAGTTAATTATTTAACTCGAGTGTTACATTCCGACTAGTGTTATAAGTCTTGTGTTGTTGGTGTTACGTCAGAAGTTGGTCTTACTATTGACCGACGTCCTTCAAAGCTATCTCTCGTCTTCTCTTTCTGCTTCTGCTTCGACTTCTCCGTGCTTAAGAAACACGGCATCTTTTATACTTCCACGATTGCGGAAGTCACGTGGTACGAGCTACTATACAACTTGCATAGAAGAATTACAAGTGATGACAGATGAAGAAGTTAATCACATAATAAGACACAAAAATAATAATCACATAATAAGACACAATAAAAAAAGACACAAAAAGAATACAAGAGTTGGCATGACACTGTGGGAAAGGTAAACCTCTGAGGATTGTGTAAGAGACTAAAACTAGTCCATGCTGACAGATTGTATATGCACAAACCAGAATCTGTCCTAGAAAATGAGACGCATAAAATTCTCTTGAGCTTTGAGACAGAAACAGGTCACCAATTCCCGGTCAGAAGACCACACCATCGGGTCATTTTGTCGTTTTTCTGGCGGACCATAGAGTGAAAATAAAAGAAATCAAAAAGATAGACAAAATCCTGGCATTAGCAAGAGGACTGAATAAATTGTGGAATGTGAAGGTGACAGTTATATTCATTGTAGTACCCTTGGGAAAGGTATGAATCCAATTATTCTCCCTCCAGCTATTGGTAGATAGTAGGGCAGACTAGGTTCTTCAGCCTTGGTGAGGCAGCTAGTCTAGGAGAAGGAAAACTCTGAATTGAAACCTGTTAAACTCCGTTTAAAACCTGACCTTGTGTCATATCCTGCCCGAGAGGAGGGGTTGGTAAATATGGTTATATTCATTGTAGTTGGCGCCCAATGGCCTTGAGAGGAGAATAAGAGAACTGGAAGTCATAGGAAGAATTGAAATCATCCAGACCACTGTTTGAGTGCGTAGAAAAGTTTTGGAGACCTGAGGAAAGGTGTTGTTCTTCAGACTTCAGTGAAAAAACCACCTGTTAAAAGTGGTGGAAAAAACTCACATAGCGTGAAAATGATATTTTTTCATTCTAAACGGAAGTGGACTAATATTGCATTGCATAAAGTTTGGGTTAATAAGCTCCAACCAACCAAGGAAGAACAAGCGTAATATCTGTTCATGCTTTTGGATGAAAAGCTACGTCTTGGGGATTTCAGCCCTACACGTCATCATCTTCTCCATTGCGTGAAATGATTGAGTATCGGAAAGGTCCGACACCAGTGTGATTGCAAGAGTTAAGCTATTTTTCTTTTCTTTTTTTTTTTTAGGTAGGGGGCTTTGTCCTTGCATAACGCGGATGGAGCTCCTTGTAAGACTAACGCACCCGAGATAAGGTCAAATTGCTTATAAATGTTGATTTGTTTTCAAACCCATCACGCAGATCAATTCACTTTGAAAATGTATTCGAAACTCACCGGATGTCACAGACACTACTGTTTAAAATACTATTTAAATTTTGTCACCTTTATGTTGTTTGTAATGCGAAATATGAACCAATGTTATTTTGATTTTTTTCTTTTTGATTTTGAATTGTTATCCAACTTGTTATAGTTTATATATTTGGAAAAATTATTTCAAAATGTAAATAAAACTTGAAAATTGTTGCTCTGTACTTAAACTTTTGAGCTTAACTCTAGTTGTTTGGTTGGTTTTACAGTATGTCAAACCCTATTAGTTGTTTAATACCTAAGTCATTAGTTTCAAGTAATTATATAGTTTCAAGTACCTAATAACAGATCATTTGTAAACAATTATAGCTTCAAGTAACTATTGTTAATATGAATAATTTGCACATAGTTTTATGGTTTCAAGTAACTTTCTATTTAATAACTTGTAAACAATTATATATCTTCAATTAACTATTCCTATCTAATGCTAATAAGTTACAAGCCTTCATATGGCTATGAGTAATTATTCGTACCTAATACAAATAATTTGTATACAATTATATAATGTCAGTATAGATGGGTGGCTGGTTGGTTGGGTTTTAGACATGTCAATTTTCATTGGTTATTTAATGTCGAAGTCAACTTTTTTCTTTTTTCCAAGTACCAATTGATAATAACCATTTATAAGCAATTATAAGTAAAAGTAATTATCCTTAATAGAAATATTTTTTACTCAGATATATAGTTTTAAGTTTTCATATCTAATACTAATAATTTTCAATCAGATTTTAATGACTCATAGATGGGATCTTAACAGGTACTACCAATCCGTATCAAAATGGAACTGAGTTCAAAGGCAGCAAAGCCGTACACCACACTCCCCACAGCCTCGGAACTGGAGTCTCACTACTGAATAAAGTTTAGTGTTATACCCAGGACACCTCTCTTTTTAGGTGGTGGGGGTTCTTACTGCTCTGTAAAGAATGCATCTCGGCGTAATCTAAGCCCCGCCGAAAGGTTGGGTCTCAGCTATGTAAACTTTGGAGATTAATCAAAAGAAAATTAAAGAGTTGAAATAAAATAAATTCAAAAGTGTGGTAGTCCTGAGGCCTTTGACGGGAATCAAAATCCACGCATGGATGAAAAACAGATTTACTAGCACAAGAAAGAATCCTGTTCTCATTCAGCAGTGACCAAGTAGACTAGAAAGAACTACTTCTCTCCTGCTACTGGTGGGGAAGACCACGTGTCTGCTTAGCGGCACGCTGGCTCACTCTTCCACCAGTAGTAGCCTTTGCTGAACATATCTACAAGACTCGGGACAGACCTTCAAACTCACAACTCACCGAAATGATTCTCCTGATAGTAGCTGCCTCTGCTAACATATCTCACCTACCGGACATAATCATATACTTCAAACTTTTACCACTGTAAATTGCAAATACATTGGTAAGCGTTGTTACAAGACGAGATCTTGCCTTGATTTGAAAAAACAAAAAGAAAGAAAAGAAGAAAAGAAAAAAAAAACAAAAAAAAACGGAAGTTAACAGTTCGAGTTCTCAACTCAAAAATGAAAAGTTAGTCGCTCATGCATGGGCTCCGCGCAGAACTTCCGTTTGCGATAAATTAACAAAAAAAAAAAAATACATTAATAAATATCCAATCGGAACGCTTCCCGCGGGGCACAAAAATTGCCGTTTCTGAGCCTACGGAAAATGTATAAATAGACGGACCAAATAATCATCAGTCGCGTTCCTACACCACAGACTTGTTCCTTCACACGACCCGTGTTAAGGATTCTACGCACCGTCCGGCGCCTGTCATCCGATACATCAAACGATCGCCACCGCTAAGAACATTGTCCTAATTCCGAGAAAACCATCCCTTCACCACGGGAACTTTGTAACTATCCCTTCACCACGAGACAAGTACAGTACATGAACTTTGTGACTACTACCACTTAATTCATTCTTCAACTGTAAACATATTTCTCCATTCTACTCTCTGTACTTAATCTATTTATAAAATTTTTCTATAACATCATTACTGTGTTATTGTGAGTATCTATACGTTCTTTGTTTTGCAACCATACGCATTTCTCGCCCACAACTCAGAATATAACATATTTCTAATAGTTCAGGAAGACTTTTCCCCCACATAATAGTAATTAAAACCCTAAAATAAAGTTGAAATGTAAAAGGTATATTCGTCTCTTTTCTTCCTTCCTTCCGCAATTCTCTCGCAGTCTTCACAGACAAAGAACTCAACGAATTAAATGGCGTAAGAAGTGTTATATTTCACTATTCAGTGTATCGAGTGCTAGAAACAAGATGATAATGTCGACAGAGGACAGAGACACGTGTTGTCAATTTAACATTTTATTAGCGACTACAACATATGTACAAATATAAGGCGGTGGGAGGTTGTGGAGCAACGGGAAGTCTAAGGTTGTGATAGAAGTTGTAAGAGTATATAACTTGAAGAACAATGAAGTCAGAAAATACAACATCTGACAACCACCATCAACAACAGCCCACAACCAACGAACCACGAACCACAAACTAATAAACCAACCAAATCTTCTCGTTACCCATAAAATCAAACTTAAGACAAACAACTACAAAATCAACAGACTCCAAGAAAAATGCAAGAGTTCATAAATTAAGGCCTTTAAATGAATAAACTTGTTTAGTTGTTTATTCTTTTGTCTCCGATGACTATAATTGCAAACGTTTTCATATCCTTTACACCTGAAATATAAGTTTTCACATATTTCAAGGAGGACGAAGAAGAAAATATTTGACAAAATTAAAAGACTGGTAGCGAGAATTAATAGAAATTTATTAACACAAAATATTCATTGAATATTTCAAAGTACAGTGTATTAAACAATAAAGAATGAACGTTCTTCATGTTGAAACATTCACAGACCGAGAGAAAAAATAGAACAAAGTTTTCTTACAAATTTTATTTCCGTAAAAAAAAAACAATACAGCCACTTCTAAAGTGGGCGTAAGATAGCTTTACTAAAGTTTAATGTTTTTATTGAAACACGTGTACGTAGTTGTGGATAACGTTGCTCCTGCTAGTTTTGCAAAGATCTTTGTCAACCAGTGTAAAATTTTTTTTTTTTTTTCAATTTTATTTTTCTGAGGAAATTTTACCTAATATTAGTTCAGCTTAACTTCAACACGCTGTATAAATTTAAATATCCAAGTCGTAATTCAAATTCATTTTTAAATTCAAAAAGTGCATGTTGTAATTAATTTGTATAGTAATCTCACAGAAACCTTATTAGTACTACACCTTCCTCTAGGAGAGGTATTCTCAATCGTAAACCATATGACCCCAACTAGGAGGCCACGCAAACGAAATAGTATTTTGAAGAGCCACATACATATGTTAATAGGCCTCACTAATTTTACTTCGTGCATTTTCCTAATACACATAATCTTCACATCACATAAGTCTTAATTCCAAGAATGAAACCACTCAATGCTACGATTGATACACTTACATACTGTGTAGTAAGGAACAATTGTTTCACTGTTTCTTCATTTATTAAGGTATGAATCCAATTATTCTCCTTCCAGCTATGAGCAAATAGTAAGGCAGACTGGGCTCTTTAACCTCGATATGGCAGCCGCTCTAGGAGAAGGAAAACTCTGGATTCAAATCTGGTAAACTTGGCTGAAAAAAATTGATCTTGTGTCACATCCTGCAAGTGCAGAGGTGTCGGTAAATACATACTAGGGTATATTCATGTTTCTTAGAATTTTGCTTGCTAAAATAAAGTTTGATTGGTTGCATTTAAAAAATAAAGCAAATATTTTTTAAATCTAATAATCCAACGAATATCTGTCCCTTAAGCTAAGGGTCCGCCATTTTTTAGCTAATTTAAATCAAAGTTTCTGAAAGATTTTGAATTATACGAGATCCATTTCTGATTGGTTTTTAATTGGGGTATGTTTCTAATCCTGTATGTCTTACTGTAGCAAAAAGATATCTGTCTCTTAGTGCGTACATTAATTTTCTTAAAAAGTTAAATGACCTGTTCGATCGTTAGCTTCCCGTTATAACAGCGGTCAATACTGATGCTTCTATTTAGGAAGGACTGAAGGATTCCAGTGTGTATTTCATAGTTATCTCCATTATATCAAGAATTTGAATAATTACATGTTCATTTTGACTCATAATTCATTTGTGTGGCCGTTAGAGATGAAAAAAAAAACCCAGCTCTTTTTTACCATTTACGGCACATGAGAATTATATTATATAAACCACCAATATTTGTCCATATTTCACACTGATTATAAAATGGCCATTATTAAAATGTATATGGTCTTAAGTCGTTTTCACTAAAGTTAAGGATGATTATTCATACTTATGAGTATAAGTTGGTGACCGTAGTCGAGGGTATCTCGAAGGCTCCTTTTTTAATAGCTACTACACGAGGTGTAGGGGAGGGCGCTACTCCTTCCCCTGGATTCTTCCACTTTACCCTTGATCCTTACCTTATAATGCTGAGTGTTAAACAAGGAGGTATCAAGTACCATTTTTAAAGTCTTTGGTATGACTCGACCTGGGATTGAAACCCGGTCTCCCGGACAATTAGCGAATACTACCGGGCCATTGGCCTAATGAGTAGAGTGTTCAATCCCAGATCGAGTCATACCAAAGACTCAAAAACTAGTACTTGATGCCACCTTGCTTAACACAGCATTATAAGGTTCGGATAGTGGAGCAATCCGGGGAATGGTGTAGCGCCCCCTCTTATATCTCGGTGTAGTAGCTATTCAAAAGGGAGCCTTCGGTTCACCCTCGACTATTTATAGTTTAATGACGTTTTATGACAAAAATGATAATTTTGTGTTCGCGCTGAACAAATAATCTACCAAATCATCATTCAGTCGCAAGTTGGACAGGAAATTGTTTTATTCGCAAAACTCGAGCATTTTAAATGTACAGCTCCAATAAATATTTCGCTATAAATCACCGGTTTTGTTGGAATACGTTTACATACTAACATACTGAGAACATTAGTAATATATAGTTTTATTTTGGTGTATTTTATGCTGAATATGTCTGTTAATTCTTTTTTCTTTTTAATGGTGTGATCTAACTTTTTTCTTTTTCTTTTTTTTTTTTGGAGTTTTTTTTGGAGCTAAATTTCATAGCTTGAAAAAGGTTGAGCATGTGCTCAGGAGATTCTTTTAGTAGAAAAGAATTACTTACCAGTTGAAGTGACAACAATTGTTAGTAATTCGGCTAGATGTATTCATCATCATCATCATCATATCGCGCTGGTAGCACGGATATCCCTGACCCTCTCTCGCCACTCCTCCCTATCGTTCATCGCCCTAGGTAGGTCTTCAGGACAACATCCCGTATCCTCACATAGCTGCTGAATGTATGTTCGTGCTGGTCGTCCTGCTTTTGCACGGCCATGTGTGGGGGTCCATAAGAGTACATCTCTTATGAGTTCGTCCCTGCTTCTCCAGCAGTGTCCTGCATGTCTGGCTCGTCTAACTTGAATAGTTTTCGTGATAGGGGGCAGGTGGCCGTACAGTTGGTGTCTTGTGGGGTGTTGCCGCCAGGACTTGTTCAAGATTGCACGTAGCATTCTTGTGTAATTGCCGTCTAGCTTCTTCTCCAGCCGTTTTGTTAGCGTCCATGTTGTGCAGCCATATAGCAGTATCGATGTGACCGCTGCCTGGAAGAAACTGCGTTTCATTTTATCGGTCTGATTTCCAAATAATCGATAGCCTATTGATAGCTGTCCATGCTTTCGCTAACCTCGTTTCGATGTCCTTTTCGGTTGATTCGATGCTGCTTCCTAGGTAAGTGAATTTGTCTACTAGTTTAAGAGGGGTTCCTTCTAGAGTGGAGATGTCCCCCGTTTGATTATAGCACATATATTCCGTTTTGTGTGCATTAACATAGAGGCCTATGTTTGCTGCTGCTCGTTTCAAACTATGCAGTAGTGTTTCGGCTTGGTCAGGTGTATTTGCCAGTATCGCTATGTCATCGGCGTAGTCGGTGTCGGTAATTGTTATTGCGGGGTACCTTCTGCTTCTTTTCTTCGTCAGTTCGAAGCCATTCTCTTTGATTTTGTCAATCGATGTTCTAAGTACGTAGTCTAGAAAAATGATAAAGAGGTACAGGGCCAGCGTGTCCCCTTGTAGTACTCCTGCTACAATGTCGAAGTATTCTGTGTCTCCATCTGGTGATCGTACTTTTACTTTAGTGTTTCTATAGAGAATCGTTATTGCCGCTACGGTTTCTTTAGGTATGCCGTACGCTAGTAGGATTTGTTCCATCTTTCCTCTGTGAATGGAATCGAAAGCCTTGGTAAGGTCAACAAAAATTAATGTCGCTTGTAGGTTTTTTTGCCCGTACACCTTCAAGGATTCTACGGATGGTTAATATTTGTGAGGTCGTGGATCTATTTCTTCGGAAGCCATTTTGGTTTTTTCTAAGTATGTTGTCGATTTTGGGTTCTATGCGGTTTCGTAGTAGGGCATTGTAGATTTTGGCTGCTATGGATGTAAGTGTTATGCCTCGGTAGTTTTTGGCTAATCCGAGGTCCCCCTTTTTAGGGAAGGGGAGTATGCATCCCTTCATCCATCTATCTATCGGACTTTGATTGTATACTGCGTTGTAGTGTCGGAGTAGTATGTCATCGAATTGTCTGGTCTTCCATACTTCCGGGGGAATTTCGTCCAGCCCTGCAGCTTTCCTATATTTAATTTTTCTGAGAACCGAGTCGAGTTCTTCTTGTGTGAACGGTCCTAGTTTAATGTCTAATTGTTTGCTAATTATTCTGGTGATTGGTTCATGTGTTATTTTCGGTGGGTTTCCTAGTAAGTTTTCGAAGTGCTGTTTCCACAGTTTTATTCTTTCTTGTTGGTTTGCTGCTTTCAGTTTTGCTTTGGCTGTGTTCTTTCTTCTACTCACTTCGTTTATTGTTTGCCAGGCTATCCTAGATTGTCTATCTTCCACCGAGTCTCTAATCTTATCTATCTGATTTTGAATGTATTCTGTCTGTTCCTTTATATATACGCCTGCTAATTGATATTGTGCTGTTTTTAGTTTTATGGCATTTGTGTTTATTGGGTTTTTTCGATAGTTTTTGGAGGCTGTTTTCACTAGTGCACGTTTTTCTCTCACCGCTAAAGTTTCCCAAGGGACTCTATATTTAGTTTTGAGTTTTGTTGGAATGCATTTCGCTGCTGCCTCGAGGTGTGCATTGACGAAATTTTCATATTCATCGTTTGGTGTACTTTTTTCGGTCTTTTCTTGTAGTGTTTCGAATCTGTTTCTTAATTCTAATACGTATTTATCTCTTATATCTCTGTTGTTCAATAGGGCCCAGTCATAGTGTTTGGTGGTCGCTGTTCGTTTGGCGTTTTTTCGTAGGCTTAACCGTATTTTCGCCGTGACTATTCGGTGATCGATAGACACACCCTCAAAAGAGGAGTATGCATCGCAATTCATTGCACTATTTTTCCATTTCTTGTTTATAAGGACGTAGTCTATCTGAGCTTTAGTATTGTTTGCGTACGTGTATGTCCATAGTTTGCCCTCCCTTTTTTGGTAGTTTGTATTGAGGCATGCTAATCTATTTTCTATCAGGAAATCTGTTAGATGTTGCCCATTCCTATTTGACGTGTTGTGGAGGCTGTATTTGTTGTTTCGGTTTTTCCCAATTTGGGCATTCATGTCTCCGCCAATGACTAACATGTTGTGTTTCGGGATGCTACGCACTAATGAGGATAACTCATCGTAGAAGGTGACTAGTTCATTTTCTTCACTAACATTGGTGGGGCTGTAGCATGAGATGATTGTTGCTCTGGGGTTGCCGTTAAAAGTAGCTGGCATCATTCTAGGTTGTATTTTCTCAACGCTATTTAGCGTTTTTAATGCTCTAGGTCCTATAAGTAATCCTACCCCTCCTACTGCGGCGTTGACAGAGTTTTTCCATGCGGATACAGTGACGAGCGACCACCCATTGCCAGTTTCGTGATATTTGATATCTTCTGTGTGCGTGTATCTGTGTTCTTGTATGCATATTATGTCAATCTTATGTTCTTCGGCCGATGCGATTAGCTCTGGTAGTTAGTTGTCCTATTCTATTTAAGGTTCTTACGTTAAATGTGGCTATTTGTAGTGTTTGCTTGCATTTTAGTAGTTTTGATTGTTTGAGCTCTGTAGCTGATTTTTCGAACACTGAGGCCAGGGCTCCAACCTCAGCAGGACGCGCCCCTTTTTTACCCGCGCAAAGAGCGATGCGGTTTGTGTATGTGGTTTGAGTGTGGATCATGGTTATCTTTCGATGGCTGTTTTATTCTCTTCTATAGAAGCCACTCTTATAGAGGAGCAGCAGTAGTTCCCCGATCGAACTAACGATCCTGAGCGTAAAGTCGTCAAACTCACATCCAGGACCCGTTTAGGTATTGAGTTTGGTCGCCCATGGGTTTATTCAAATACCTTTACATACATCATGCTGCTTCCCATGTGTACGTATAAAAAAAAAGTGTGGGGGGGTAATTTTGATTTAAGTTTTTTTAAGTTTTAACTTAGTTAAAGTCCAAGATCAAGGTACTTTCGTCAGACTTTCACTGGTACTGAATTTTTTTTGGGGGGGCGGTATTGGGACATTTTCCTAGGCTTTTTAGTTTGTTTTTTTTTGTTGTTTTTTTTTTCCTTTTTTTTTTCCCCCTATACTACCGTTGGGAACCTTGTAGGCTTCAGGAATTATAGAGCTTTTACAAATGCTTTTTTTTTGGTGTCTTAGGCTTTTACTTTTTCTTCTAAACTACTGTTAGTGCTTTCTTTAAGAATTTTTAAATTATATCATAGAAGACATTCAAAAACATTTTGCCGTGTTCGCTGACATTTGGACAGAGTCTTTAAAATCAATTTGGGTTTATAGTAGAGTAAGCGTGTCTTTACATTTAAAACGCATAGTTTAAGCATTATTTTACAAACAAAAATACAGCATAATATTTTGAACTGTGATTGTTTGATTAATCGCTCTCCCAATTAACTATCAGGTTTTTAAAAAAATTGTACCATTTTATTCTCTGACTTATAAACTACTGAAATGTTTATATAGCAAAAAGATCTGGTCAGATTAGCTGTAAGGAAAAATAATGACGACAGAAGAATGGTAAACAAATGGGAAAGACAGACGTCTTTTTGAAAGTTTTAATTACGATGAGTGGAACGCTGATAAGTCGTGTCGTTTGTTTCGGATGGGCAAAATACAAATGTGATTTTCTGGATGGAGGACGAATTTGATTAATCAATCTTGGTAATTACCCAAATTATGAATTAATTCAATGAATGTACGGGATTTAAGTTGGATGTGATGTAGGTGTGTGTGCGCTTTCACATATGAAACAATCAGAAAATAAAGAGGCAACAAACCTTGTGTTTTATTACGGGTCATTTAATGCTTAATGTTCTTAATGTCTCTTTTGAATGTCCGTTATCTTTTGATTTAGCGTAGAGCCACATGTAAGTTGTTTATTACTATTATTTTACTCCTTTGAGAGTTTTTCACAACAGCGTTAGCTTATGTTTCTCACTGGAGTTTGAGTGACAGCAAGTCTCATCAAGTCTTCAGGACTCTTCTCAGTATTCTGGCCGATCTTAATAATCCTGTTGTCTGGATGGTCTCTACTTGTCCTCTTATTTCCAAATGTTCCAGTCCTTTTACCAATCTTTTGGGGATTGTTCCAAGTGCCCGAACTACTGTTGGTATCACTGTCACCTTCATATTTCATTGAATTTTTTAGTTCTCTTGCAAGGTCTAGGTACTCATTGTTCTTTTCGCTTTCTTTTATTTACACTCCGTGGTCCGTCAGGACGGCTAAGTCCACTATTCGGCAAGTTCTCTTTTTTTGTTGGCTATCACTAGGTCTGGTCGTCTGGCCGAGATTAGGTGATCCATTTGTATCTCAAAATCCAAAAGAATTTTGTGCGTCTCATTCTCCATGACAGATTCTGGGTTGTGCATATACTACTTGCTCGCATGGTGACATTTAAATTTCTTGCACAACTTCCCATCAAGTCGTGTCAATATTATCATTATTATTATTATTATTATTTTACTCTTGAGAATTTTTCACTATAACGTTAGCTGATGGTCTTTCACTGAAGTTTGAGTGACAGCAAGTGTCTTTACGTCTCCTGGACTCTTAGTATTCTGGCTGATCTTAATAATACCGTAGCCTAGATGGTCTCCACTTGACCTCTGATTTCTAAATCTTCTAGTCCCTTTACCAAGTATTTAGGAATTTTTCCAAGTGCCCCTATTACTATTAGTATCACTGTCACTTTCATGTTCCATAGTTTTTTTTTTTAGTTCTTTGGCAAGATCTAGGTACTTATCTATCTTTTCCCTTTCTTTTATTTTCACTCAGTGGTCCGCCGGGACGGCAAAATCCACAATTCGCTAGGTTCTATTTTTTTTCATTTTTGTTGTTGTTGTTGTTGTTGTTGTTGTTGTTGGCTATCACTAGGTCTGGTCGTCTAGTCTCACTAATTCTAAGCCTTAAAAAATAAACAAAAAATACCATTAAAAAAAACAATACAAAGCTTTTTAAAACTCTAGTTGTTGTTCGAGTACTGGCAAATATTGTTCATTGTCAATTTGCTGTCTATATATATTACGTGGTTATCGTGGATCTTATTGGAAATAGATGTTCGTACTCGCTACTCTTGGTTTTGGTTTCTTTATTTAATGGCATATCAATCTTTGTGGGTTATTTAATGCCCAAGCTATACTAGTAGAAGAACAGTATAACCCATTGCTAGGGGTTTAGGGTGGTTCGTACATTTCTTAAGAGTATTTGTCTATAAGTGAACATAATATTGCGAATGGAATTTGAACTCACTACGATGTCACAGTCTAGCACGTTAGCCACTACGCCACAGAGCCCCCCCCCCTGAGCTAATCTATTACCTTTTTTTATACTTGTGACACATATCTTTCATATTTGAGAGAAAGAAAATTTTCCATTTAAGAATCAGGTCAAGTGAAAACCTTTTGTTTAAGCCTAACTGCCGATATTAAGATATGAACAACAAAAAAAAAAGAAAAAGAAAAAAGGCACTGCGATGATGAAAAAATGCCCTTTGAAACGTTTATAAAAATAGATAAACTATTTTATAGGTGACACATTCCATGACCTCACACATAGCAAAGCTTAAAAGAAAAATACTGCTGTCAAAATTTCTTTATTATTAATTTTTTAAAGTTGTTCTTTCATATTTTCTGGGTGGGGGTCCTCGTGGAGTAATGGTTAAGGCGATGGACTACGGAATCGTAGTGAGCGAGTTCGTACTCCAGTCGTGCTATTACGTTCACTTTTGGACAAATACCCTTGGGAAAGGTATGAACACTCTTATCCTTCCAGCTATGGGTTAAATAGTACCCCTACTGTTCTTCTAGGAGACTAGCTTCGGCGTTAAATAACCTACAAAGTTTTATATGCCATTAAACAAAGAAACCAAACCATGTTTTGTATTATTTTATTTTTTTTGCAACGGTTTGACCATTCTTGAAATCAATGACCGCAAAGTAAGCCTGCATTGATTGTAAGTGAATTAGCCTATGACAAAACTTGAACTCACATTCTGTATCTTGAGTAGTCTATCTATCATGGACGACGCCTTACTGATTAGGCTGCGGAAGTCAATCATCAAACATCATTTGAATTTAGTCATGTTCTGGCATCCGCCAAGCTTGCGAGACTAAGGATCTGCGTTCACTCTGTCGGTGGCACTTAGCAAACACTAACTGTATCCCCTGCAGAGGGGTAAGACACTATCTCGCAAAAAGAGAGTATTCCGGGTTTAACACTAAACTGCATCTGGTCGTGAGGCTCCAGTTAGGGAGAACTGTGAAAAGTAGAGTACCATTTCATTGCCATTACTCTCAGGTCCACTCTGACCCAGAGTAGTAGTATTTGTTAGGGTCCATCTTTGGGTCAAATAGATCTCTTTAAAAAGTATTTGAATTCGATAGGACGGTGGGCAAAAAAAAAAAAAAAAGAAAAATTCTTTTATGAAGTAACACAAAATATGCAAATATGAACGGGATTTCCTAACCCTTCGACACAAAATAACTTCTTGCCGTTAAATTTATCAATCAATCATATGGATCTGCGCCTGGATCTCAGCGCAAGCTTGGGCAAAGCTTTACGGAAAACCGATAGCTTACCCATGCTGCAGGTCTCCCTTCTTCACGACACTAATATTGTTCAAGAAAAGGTGCTATATAATTTAAGATAAATGTTGCTGCAGGAGTAGCTTGAACGAGTTTCAATACAACGTTGGATTATCATAGGGACTCCAGCTCCTGGTAAGGAGTTTGAATTTAAAGTTTTTCTTTTCTACGTCAAGGCTAGAAAGTTTATTCCTAACTATTTACCGATAGTTGTAGGTGGATAAAAGATAGATTCATGCCTTTTGCCTGAGTATCAACGCACAAGTGAAATTCAAAGAGCCTTCTCCACGATTTGAACTCAGTTTGCTGATTCCACCTTCTATGAGAGTAAAAATTACGCTACACGCGCCTCATTAGCCATATAGCTATTTTTTGTTTTTTTAGTTAATTTTTAAAAAAAATTATTCTGATTTAAGCAGCATTTTTTAATTTTTGGTAGCTCCCAGTGCTCAATACAAAAATAAGTAAAATCCCTATTTCAAAATACGTTACTTTAAACGACCATAAAATGTTATCACCCAACCCACCGGCCACGAGCAGAATTTTACACAAAATCAATTTTTAAGCAGAGTAGAGCAGGTTTGAACTCAGAGTTTCCATTCTCGACTGGTTGCCTTACCAAGTCCACTCTACTAAATAACCATAGCTGGAAGGAAGAAAGGATTGATTCATACCTTTCGTAATGGCATAAACTTGAAATGAAATGCAGCTTCGTTCAGGAGTTGAAATTGGGTCGCCGATTCCATTTCAGTAAATAATCCGTTTTGTTCTACATTGACTCCATTATGTACAGCCGAATGCGTATTATCAATATTCGAGTCATCGTGTTCAGAATCGACTACATAGTTGTTAATTTCACTTCTTTCTCAGTTTTAGTCAGGCATGATTTCTACAGGAAACTGTCCAATACGAAGTAATATTATTTAACCCATCAAGTTTCTATGGCAATAATGTGAATGAGAAATAGGGCATAACTAACTTGATTTTGTGTCAAAATAACAAGACATTTATCTGCAGAAATTCTCAGCCGTGGGAAAAAATACAAACCACTAAACAGAATGAAGTATGAGATTCTATTATAGATACACACGATATGGTGTTAGGAGTTGGGTTATCATTGCTCATGGCATGGCTTTAGGAATTTGGCTATATGTGTGCAAGCTTAACAACGCTGGAAATTCGATTATAGTCGCATATGGTAGTGAAACAGTTAACATTTGCAAGATGTAAAAATAACTCCAGAGTTGTAATAAAAAGCAAGGAAAATAAGATGAAAGAAATATAAGTGTTCATTCGGGTTCAAGGGCACCAAGTTTTGAAAAGTGGGCGGATAACAGACCATCGTGTTTAAAACATACGGGTAATTTGACACACTTCCCATGCAAATGTCCGACCGGGAAAAGATATGCCTTGACTAGCATCCTCTAGCCTCAGGAGGCCGTCCCCCTGTGACATTATGAAGGGGTTGCACCAAGCAGACGATCTTTTTATTTGTTTTAGCGCGAAACCAAACAAAGGCCTGAGCTCGAGATCTCCACGCGACCAGAAGTGGGCAAGGGAACGCCGGTCAGAGAGGAGTTGGAAAAAGGAACTGAGAGAAGGCAGTTGGCAAAGAGTGACGCAGAGGGGCAGTCGACAACGGACAGCAGAAAAGACCAGTGGGCATGAGATAGAGTCCAGGAGCAGTGAGGGAAGACCTGTCAGGATGGGTTGGCATTCCTTGTAGCTTTGTAGAAATTTCGCTAGAAATACACGCTAGCGTTAGTCTGCAGATGGACAGGGAATGCAGTGTCACGAAACCACCCTTCTTGCACTTTGAGTTAACCCAAGCCCATATTGTTCGTTTGTTCTTTGTTCTTTTTCTTCCGCTCCCTCGGTTGTATTTCTTGTGCCGTAAAGAAATGTGTGATGCCCCTGTTGGAACCACTAGATGAATCACCGGCCAAGACAGAATTATTTCAAGAAGTTGATCTGTATAGGGACCGAAGGGGTGTTATCACACCCCTAGGCTTTAACCCTCCTGAGACGCCCCTTTTTAGTGGAATGCTGACGGGGCCCGAGGCATTTTTGAAGCCATCAGGCGCGTCTGGGCTACGGATCTGCGCCCGGATCCACCAAAAAAGGCCTTGTGCCACATTGATCCGGTTGGTGTGACGGTCGACAAATACCGTGTGATCTCGGCGAGGACAGTGATACCAGTCATAGATGGATTGTATTGTTTTTTCTTTTAGTCAGTCTGACCACTTTTTGAGTGTGCACAAGACAGCTTTTATTCTTCTGTGGTTCAGTATTAAGTTACTGCCACCATTTTTGTCTGGACGCTAGTTGCACCTCCCTTTCCTGCACTAGGTCCAGTTGTTAGATTTTATAATCCAACAGTCGACTGCGAATGTTTATTTATTTCTAAAAAAAAAATAATAACTTCGCGGCTCTCACTAATCTTTTTTTTTCATCAGTCTTTCATTCCATAACCCAGCTATAGTTTATCATTTTTTCCTTTTTTTTTATTTAGATCGTTTTTTTTTCTTCTCATAGCAAGACACGCTCCCCTCCTGAGTGCCTTCTGCTACCATGGAGGACTCTTCCGGGGGTTCCCCAAAAGGTTAACTGGACCTATTTAAGGCTTCCCCAAAACCCAAGCCATTGGCAACCTCGACCATTGCAAAACCCGGAACAGTAGTCAAGCCAACATCCATGGTCACTACAGAAGCTTCTCTACCAAGCCGGAAGAACGGGGGAGACCGAGGTCCCGATCAGCCAATTATAAAAGAAAAAGTGCCTCTCCAGGCAGCACCATCTGGACTAATTGGCCCTCTCTCCTGGCTTCCTCGACGCAAATCAAATGAAACAGCTTCCACGTCCAGTCTAATACCTCCTGGAAAGAAGCCGAAAGAAAACATCCCAAGTCCTTCAACAACACCAGCGTCCTGGAAAATCCAGCAAAAAGGTCCGGGGGATTATGAGAGAGATAGGGTGGGCGAATATGCCCAATACTTTCTTGTCATCTTGCCCATTCCCGAAATCTCTAAGGTCCTGGAATCCCGGATCCTGTATCTGGTCGTCACCGACCTCAAAACCAGGAGGCTAACTGGGCTGAAAAAGGACACATTTGAAGAACCCCTCCTTACAGCTGTCATTCCATGTCAATATTTCTGCAGACGCAGTTTTGCAATATATGATGTCTTACTGCCAACAAAGGAGCAGGCTGCCAAAATTGCAGGGAGCAACATAATGACAAAATTCTTCCGGCTTCAGCTGAAATATATGGGCGCCAGAAGAGTCCGGGTCACAGTTTGTAATATCCCGGCATTCCTTACAGGCGAAATCTTGGCCTCATTCCTCAGCGCCTACGGCTGCGTTCAGGATGTGTCGCAACTGCAGTCTGCTGTCGGGACAGCTTATGGTGACTATGTATTCCGGACTTGTCTGACTAGGGATGGCTTCCAAGCCATCCCAGATACCATACTCAGCCAAGAAAGACAAATGATGGTGGTGGTAGAGGGCAGGCGAACTCACTGCTGGAAGTGCAAGCAGATCGGCCACCTCGCGAAAACCTGCCCCCAGAAATACATTAAAACCACTGACACCACAAAAGAGAAGCCGCTGAAAGAAGTAGTGATCGAGATGCCAAACCCCGCCCCGAAACCTGAAGTTCCGAGTTCGGAGAATGGATGGACGCAGGTCATCCGGAAAAAGAGAAAAGGAAACCCCCCCCAAAACCAGAGAAGCTACCCAAAGCTCCGACTCCTAGAGCTCCGCCTCCCAAAGCTCCTACTCCTAAAACCCCCAGCAAACCAGTATCACCAGCCCCCAAAGACACCACACGCACCAGGAGAACCAACAGACAGAAAACCCCAACAAAGGACTCCTCCGTGGAAACAACTCACAATCTGAAAAGAGACCGCAGAGAAGGAACGCAAAAAAACTCTGCCCAAACGCATCTCCCAACACGACCCCTGTAAAGAAAACAATACTTTCAACCTCCAGCCCCAACACGATCAACAGCAACAATCACAACACCCCCCTCAAGAACAATTTCAACAGCTCCCCCACCAGCAAGAAACTAATCCACTACAAATCCATCTAATCAGCCCTCCTCACACCCACGTGCGCCTTCCACCTCTTTCACTCTTTCCTCTTTTTCTTCACCAGAACTTTTTCATCGCTCGCTGTCCGAAGGTCGCCTACCCCGAAACCCTTCATCCTCAAAGAATGTCTGAAAGCCGGCGCAGAACCAAATCGGTCTAGCTGGCTGAAAACAAAGGACTAATTGAAAAGGAGTTGGAGGCCATTTCGGATTTCTAGCTCCGAAAGAAACTGACGCCACTGCTTGACTTTAAGAAAGTGAAAAAGTTTCTAAACCTTTTAATTTTCGGGGTGCATCCATGGTGACCACCTTCGTCAACTCGGTTGGCAGCCGTTCTCAGAAGGTATGGAAATTTCTAGAGAAAGCTAGCCAAACCAGCGCAGGCGTAAGGCTGGCCGAATTGGAATACCCCTCTTTGAAAAAAATGTTTTCATTTTGTGCGGGACGGGTCCCGATATGTTCATCATTCTTTGTATAGATCCCTAAAGGTGAGGTACGCCATAGATGTTGGAGTGTCTAGGGATGGTCGAGTTACCACTCAACTCGACACCGGCTCTCTGAGACAAGCCGTTGGCATCCTCACCCCGAGGATTTTTGGACCATCATCGACACTGAATAGGTAAGTGTGTCAGAATGACTTTAAATATTGCCAGTTTGAATGCAGGAGACTCACTTCACTTGCACAGAGGACTGTCAGGTGCTGGAGGACGACTTTATGGTCTTTTCAGCATTCGGCAGCCGCTGCAGCGCTGAAGTCTCTCTGCTGGTTGGACCCAGCCTTAATGCGATTGTCAATCTTGTCTTTGCAGATGACGGAGGCCGGTTGGTTGTGGCTGATGTTGCCGTTAAAAGCTTTGAGCTCCGGGTGGTCGCGGTTTATGCGCCCAATTACGCTGGTGAAAGACGCTCAGTCTTTTGGCTGTTGGGGCTGTTCCTTGACGGTCCGAAGTGGTTAGTTCTAGTGGGCGATTGGAATGCGATCCTTGACCCAAAGATAGATAAGGGCGGGCGGGGTGCTAGAGGGTTGGATTGGTGTGAAAGCAGCCTGATCGACTTGCTGGCCGAGCACAATTTGATCGACAGATTCCGTCTGGATTGGCCAGAGAAGGAGATATGGACGTGGACTTATAGTTCGCTATCTGACCAGGATAGTTCCTACCTAGACAGTGTTAATTAGAAGAGCTGACTCTGAATTCGTTTCTTGACCCATGTTCCACTGGATAGGGCAGACTGACCATTAACTCATTTGGGTCATCCTTCGGTTAGCCAATAGGCCTAGTCTGGCCAACTACTGGAAGCTCAATACCTCCTTACTGGAGATACATGACTTCCGGTAGCGACTGAAAAAAACTAATTCAGCGAGCACTAGTGGGGGGCGGTTACCGGGAATAGGTGGTGGCCTTCCCTTAAGTTTAGGATTAGGGATTTCGCTCTCAAATACAGCAAACAGCTCAATCGAGATACTATATCGGGATTTTGTGGTGGGTTCCGCTTCGGATCCGCTCGAGGAGCGACTCGGCTGGTCGGTTGATGAGATTCGCTCCCAATGGAATTTGGCGCCAGGTTCGAGTTTCTTGAACAACTTCGAGTTCTCGCTCACCTGGCGGCTCGTACGGAACGCGTTACCCCTTGTGACTAGTCTTTCAAGGCGGGTTTGGCAGACATACCCGATTGTCTCTGCTGCGGCAGTGGCTTAGAAGAAACGGCTTTGCACGTCTTCTACTACTGCGAGCGGGTTCGCCCGTTTCGGAACCACGTCGAGGAGTGGACGGCTTGCATCGATCCCAAACAGCTCGTGTTGCTCGATGTTGGTTACGTCGGAGACAATGTTGACCCTCCGTATCGAGGCGAGAAGCGAGGAGTTTCTCTCGATCCAAGCTGTAGCGAGAATGATGATTTGGACGACGCGAAAGAAGGGGTTGTATGAAGGCGCAAACTTTTCTCATTGCAATCTGATTTTGTTCTTTAGACATCAGCTTAGAGTCATAATCAGATGTGATAGAAAACACTTGGGCAGAATAACTTTCGACGAAAGGTGGGTGTATGCAGCGAGCATAGTCGCACGAAAGGAGGCAACTTTGAAGTCATCTTCCTTCCTCTTCCTGTGCATGGCGACGATGATCTGGGTCTTTCGGGAACCCACCCCCGGTAAGTAGGAAATCCTTTTTATACCTCCTTGTTCCCTAGTTGGCTGTATGAGGTGTTTCATTGGCCCCACCACCTAGTTATTAGTCTCCAAGATCTTCTCCACCCCCAATTCTTTTCATCATCTCAACCCTTCTCCAGTCCCATTTTTTCTGATGATCTTGAGCCCACATTACTGTAATCCATGCTACCCATTCCTCGCGCTCACCGCGTAGGGACATTCCGGCTTGTTTTCGGTCCTCACAGATACCGGAAAACAGTCGGCTCTCCATAGCATAAACGGGAGGATGGGAGGGTAACCAAAAGGAGTTTATCCTTGTTTTACCAAAATATCTTGGGGTATTTCTCCTTTACCCCTCATTATCATTCTTTGTACATATGTTTTTTTATTGTAAATAAATCATTCATCAGGGTTTTAAGTGGCTTCTCAAAGAGTGACTGCAGCATTTTGGTGAGTGCAGCGTGCATGTCGATGGATGTCTGCCTTATTGTATTGGGCGTCTAGGTCGGCGAATGTGGCCAGCTAGGGCCCCTTAGAAAATATATTCAAGTATGACCACTCCCCTCCCCTTCCCCTCCCCTACAAAAACATTGGAACCGCACGCTCTCTAAAATTTAGTTGTATGTTTTTTCCCAAATTTTGGAAGTAAAAGTGCGATCTCGGCGGTTTACGAAACTGCTACATGCAAGTCAACAACGACGTCAACGGAGACGGAGAAGAAGGAAAAGAAGGAAAAGAAGACGACGAATAAGTAAAAGACACAGGCAGAGAGAAACCTATCTTTTTGTTTAGCCTAGAAAAGGGACACAAGTGTTGGACTCTGACGCACTCAGATATCTTCGTTTTGATTACAAGCTATTTCGGCGATGTCGCTAAACTAATACCACTTTTCGACGTGCAAGAATGGCTTGAGAAGGCGAAGTTTATTTGGTAACTCAGTGGCGTAAAATACATAGAATGCGTAGTTCCAATGCGCATCACTGGGGCGCTGATGCAGTCTATCAACAATTAAGCGATTGGAGGTGCCCGTAGTGTAATGGTTATCGTCGCAGGATATGGACACGGCGACACGAGTTCAAATCTCGGACCAGACTGATTGTATTTCACATAGCACTAATACCCTTGGGAAAGGTATGAATCCTAATATACTCCCTCCAGCTATGGGTAAATAGTAGGGCAGACTAGGTTCTTCAGCCTTGGTAAGGCAACTAGTCTAGGAGAAGGAAAACTCTGAATTAAAACCTGTTAAACTCCGCTTAAAAAATGACCTTGTGTCATATCCTGCCCGAGCGGAGGGGTTGGTAAATATGATCAACAATTAAGCGAAGACAAGAGAAGGGACTTCGCTTGTATCAAAAGTGCCTTGTACACGGCATATGCCTTAGACTCGGTCTCTACTTGGAAGGAGTTCATGGTACACAAGTTACGCCCGGAAGAAACTGTTGACGTATATCTGGCTGAACTACCGAGACTCTCAGTCTTGTTTGGAGGAATGTCGGAAAAAGGCCTGACGTGTGCATTTATTGTAGGGATGCCTAAGAGTGTTGAGGAATTACTCCGAGCCTCGCCCCAGGTGGACAACATGGACATTTCGGTAGTGCTAGCACGAGCACGGGCGATTCTGTGGAACAAGCAACGGCTGCACGATCATCGCAGAGTCAGACTCACCGACAACCTGCTATAAATTTGATGAGCCCAATCACATGGCCCGAGACTGCTTTCTTCGGTATAAACCCATACAGAAAATGAGGACACATAGTCTGGGAGTGTCCGGGAAACGAATAACCGGACGAAACTTCAGCGCCTGTTTTACCCCAAATCTCCAGTAAACAGGGCACAACCCACGGTGAGCGTGCGTGTTAACGGGAAGAAGCGCACAGCGCTTGTGGACACTCAAAACCTGGGGCGCAAGTTATGCTGTCAGACGTGTTAACTGTTGGTGGGAGTTGATTGATATGTTGTAATATTGGCAATGGGCCCCCAGTCACGAACTCTGGTTGTAGATAAGGAGCTGCTTGGATATGACCTGCTGCTTGGGCTGGACGCGATCACACAACTGGGTAGTATAGCCATGTCTGGCACCGGTGAAGTGAGATTTCCTCAGCATAGAACACTGATCTGTGCTGCCATCACCCTCGACGAGCCCGACTTTCACGCCGAATATGACGAGGGCAAGTGTCGGAGAACCTTTTCTGTGTGTGGAAAATTGGTGGGCCACTTTCCCGTATGCGGCTGGCTCAGAGTCGGGGGGGGGCTTTAAAACAACATGCAACCTTTTTGTCGTCAACATGGGACGATGAAGTGCAAGATGCTACCCTAAGAAGGATGCTGACCAAAACCGTGGCTAGAGTGACTCGAGATGATCCAGTACGAGAAGATTGTTGCTAAGACGAGAATGAATTCACCGTTTTTGTGGATGCCAGCTCACTTGCCATGAGTTGCTCTTGAGGCTAACGTAACCATCGTGGAAGATGCTTGTTGGCTTCGGCCGGAAAATGATGCAAGACACTTTAAAGGGAGTTAACCTGGCACTTCAGTGGCAAGCCAGGGTGCTTCACATCATCACGGACTCAGTGTGTACGCATCGGTGAATAACTGACGCACTAACCGGAAAGGCTTGACTGACCACCAAGGCATGTTAATGTGAAATGCTAATACGGAGGCGGCTGGCCACGTTGGCCGAAACCATCAAGGAATACAACTTGGTTGTGGACGTAGCACTGATTAGATCGGCCATGAATAAAGCCGATGTACTGACTCGGGTTCCGCAATGGTGGCTAACCAATGTTGGAAAGGATCCGAGCCTCTGTAACAACCATGTGCCGCCATTGTGCACAATCTGGATTCTGAGTGGATCGTGGGCATCCTGGAATCAAACGGACGCTCTATTTCGCTAGAATGGTCAATCCTACTGCAGACAAAGCGGATGTTAGGATGTTAGTGAAAAGGTGCGAGGTGTGCCAATCGACTGACCCGGCACCAGTGCAATGGAAAAAAGGTCAGCTGGGAGCAAGTAATGCGTGGTAAAGGGTAGGAATGGATATCACCCACTACGGTGGCAACCACTTCCTCACCCATATCGACTTAATTTCGTTGAATAGCCATAAAAAATTGTTATCTTTGGTTTAGAAGAAAATTAACCCTTTATTTTAAAAACATTTGGAGAGGATCTACTTATTAAGGGGCAATACTGTACATCTAACTCAGAGCATTAAGAAATGTCATGTCTTTTACTTCTTGGTGATCGTTTCAAAATAACCTGTGGAAAATCCACGGATTCAACGAGTGCACATGGAATGTAATAATATATGCATCACAATGGTTAAGATCTTTGATGAAGATAGTAAGTTGATAAGTAAAATAAGTAAAAGGAAACATTAACTCCTTTTGATAATTTTTTGTTTCCTTTTAAGGTTTTTTGCACATCTTTTTTAAAGCTGAATCTTTGAAGTTTTTGATATACGATAATGAATCAGTTGGACAATTTTCAAATTTATCTTATTCAGTGATCTTTTGTTTGCTGCTACTGATCTCTCAACAGAAAAAAAAGAAGTGGCTGTCTAGATTCAAGTAATGTCACCAGCTGCCATAGACATTTCTTACATCTCTCTTAGATGGGGTAGACTAAGCAATGAGGTAATCAGGCCAGTGCTAGAGTGCCAAAAGCTCTAAGAGGCTTAAGTAGGAGAAGTCTCATTTTTGAATGACCTCTAATGAGTCAATGTGTTATAGCTAAAATGTTCAAACACCAAGAATCCCTGCAGTTTTATTGTTATACGCAGATAAATGTGGTCATAATGGTAAGTTGTTACAATAGGAAAAATCCAGTTGATTTTTCTGGTTGGTTGCTTGCTTGCTTTGTTTAATAGCATATCAACCTTCGTGGGTTATTTAATGCCAAAGCCATCTTTCTAGAAGAACAGTAGTGATGCTATTTAACCCATAGTTGGGAGGATAAGGGGGTTCATACTTTTCCCAAGGGTATTTGTCCAAAAGTGAACGTAATTGTGCGACTGATTTCGAACACATGTACTGTGATTCTGCAGTCCAGCGTTTTAACCATTACACCACGAAGACAACCCCAGATTTTTCTGTTTTCAAGATATGATGTTTCAGAAACAAATGTCTGATTAAGATTTTACATATCTGTAAAAGAGGAGACCCCATAGTGTAGTGGTTAACGTTCTGGACTGCAACATTGTAGTAAGCAAGTTCAAACTCCAGTTGCACTGTTACATTCACTTTTGAACTAATGCCCTCAGGAAAGGTATGAAGCCCCTTATCACTCACCACCTATGGCTTAAATAGTGGCACTGCTGTTTTTTTTACAAGGATAGATTTGGAATTGAATAACCCATGAAGGTTGATATGCAATTAAACAAAGAAACCAACTGACTATATCTGAATTAAATGTAAGCTGTTCGTGGTGTGGTGGTAACCATTGTAGGAAATGGACTCAGCAACATGGGTTCTAATTCTGGACAAGACTATTTGCATTTCACATTGCACTAATACTCTTGGGGAAGGTATAAATCCAATTATTCTCCCTCTGACTATGAGTAAATAGTAGTGAAGACTAGGCTTTTCAACTTTTGGTATGGATACCAGTCTTGGAGAAAGAAAACTCTGAATTAAAATTTGTTAAACTCTGTTTCAAAATTGACTTTGTGTTTCATCCTACTTACGTAAATATATTTATAGAATGGATCATAGGGTGATCTGATGCCCTCGGGCATCAGATCACTGCCAGTTTGTTCCTGCTTCTTAATGAAAGTTCCTAAACAGAATATACCATTTTCTTTTTACTTATTTCTTGTTTTTAAATCTCTTCAAAGAATTATTTTTGTTAATGCTGAAGTGCATTAATCATTTCTCTTGATTTGAAGAGAATTAGTTATGACTATTTGTTAAGCTCAGCCAGATATTGTACAAGATCAAATAGAAAGAATTAGGTGAGGAAAGCTGTGTTATGCTATCTTCCAAACAATGATGTTCAATTCTAAATCCTAATGTTTTATCTGGGCTCAAACACTGATTATTGATTGATTGATTCCTTTTAAGAGCATACCAATTTATCTGTGGTTATTTTATGCCTAGAGGTTAGAGAATTGCATACATAGTACATTTATATTTTCATTTTTGTGTAGCTTAAGGTTTTGCATACAGTTATACAGCATTGAGCATTTCAATTTTATTAAGATAATTTGCTAACAGATCTGTTTAACCCATAGATGATGGGACCCAAACAAGTACAACCTCTCTGTGTCAGAGTGGACCTGAGAGTACGGCAATGAAGAGGAACTCCACACTCTTCAGAGCTCCAGAACTGGAGCCTCACCATTTAGAAACAGTCGTTATCGCCGTAGGAAATGAACACGGCGATACGAGTTCAAATCCTGGACGAGACTGATTGCATTTCACATAGCACTAATACCCTTGGGAAAGGTATGAATCCAATAATTCTCCCTCCAGCTATGGGTAAATAGTAGGACAGACTAGGTTCTTCAGCCATGGTTAGGCAACTAGTCTAGGAGAAGGAAAAACTCTGAATTCAAACCTGTTAAACTCCGCTTAAAAATTGACCTTGTGTCATATCCTGCCCGAGCGGAGGGGTTGGTAAATAGTACCATTTAGAAACAGTTAGTGTCATTCTCAAGACACCCCTATTTTTTGGAAGGGGTCTTACCCTTCTACAAGGAATACAGTCAGTATATTCTAAACCCTGCTGATAGGGCAGACTGATGACTGGAAATATGGGGATGAAGGGGTGCCTTGCATGATAATCAAGTTGAGCTATTAGGCCATTGTTAGTAAATTTCATTCTCACTGGGTGTCCCATGCTCCTGGCATTGTGTTAAACTAAGGTAAGCTTAGTAAATGACTACAGGTGGGTCAGTAGTAATAGGGCAGACAATAATATAATATTACTTCAGTCTCATTTTGAGGCATTCCCAAATATTTATTAAATTTAGCTTAAACTGGTATAAGAATTTAACAGTGAGTCAACAAATAAGTTTCCAACTCACTACAGGATAATTGAACTGTATTCCTTTTTTAAAATACTTATAATTGTAAAGATTGTAAAAATCATAGTTAAAGAAATTTGTTATAAGAATTTGAAAATTGAGAGTTACTTTTCAATCATCCTGTATATAAGCTTATTAGTCTTTGAGACCAATTAAATCTTACATTCTCAAATAAAAAAAAAAAACATGTATATATATTAAGATTGAATTAATCTGACAAAAAGCTTGTAAGTGTGAGACTCATCTGCGAGGATCAAACTCACTATAGTAACCAAATTATACCGAGACAGAGGTTTTAGTTCTTGAAATTTTCAAAGTTTTCTGGACAAACATATAGAGAGGGGTGTAAAAGTAGGTATTCAGTTAGTATCACATAAATTTTATAATATATACTCAATTCTTTAAAATTATTAGTACAATAAATTAGCTTTATTTTTTTTTATATTTTCAGGGTCATTAATCATAATAGATTTATCATAACATAATAATATCTTTATTGCAACTTTTAATTTTTTTTATGAAAATAAATGCTTTATTGGCAAAATGGTAATTTAACCATGGCTGGTAATTTGATGAATAAGGAACACCAATGGATTTTAAAACAACACTAGAAGACAGAATGTGTGAGATCAGTGAAGGAAAACTGTGTTTGTTATTACATGAAGCTCTCTCTCTTGCTTAAATGACATTCACTTTGGGTTAAGCTGGCTCTATATAACTATTCACATATTAAGTCTTTTGGGAATTGGTGTCCGAATATGGTTCCCAGCCATGTTCGTGTTTTGAATTCAGAATTTTCTTTCTCCTACACTGGTTATTAAATAAAGTTTCATCTGATGATTGCGTCTTCTATTCTGTAGGAGGTCCATGAAATTTATAGTTACAAAATGATAGTAAGAAGGTGAGAGTTTAATTTTTTATACTACTCAGCTGGCCAGCATTTAAGCACTTTTTTGATATATTAAACTTTTTCTTTAATTAATTAGAGTTTATTCTCATCTTTTTAGTATATATTAAGGTCATTAAATAAATGTGAATTTTGCTATAAAACAACTCACATTTCACCCCGGAAAAAAATTTTTGCTTTATTTTTCCATGTAATCGCTATTCTTTAATACAATGTTCCAGTCAAAACAAACCTTTGTATTCCTTCAGCAGAGAAATCTTTCAACTGGGTTTTTAATGATTTTATTAAGGATGAGTCAGCTGTTTGCTATCAAACTGATTGATGGTTTCCATTGTTTTTGCCACAGTATGAGGCCTTGTGTACAGGTGTCAACATTTTGGGAACCCAATGACAACTTGTTATATATTGACCCTCAACCGAGCTGCCAATCAAGGATACACCTGTGTAAATAAGTGGAAACACAGCCGAAGCAGGTGGGCATTAGACAATAATATAACCAGGTGCCCAGACAGTTCGAGTCAGTTGGAGACAGGATGCTGAAGTGAAAACTAGCTCCAGACAGAGGGTTTCGGGCCCTCAGTGACCCATGGTTGAGCAACCCCAAGCCAAGATGAGAAAGAAGTGCTGCTATGGTTGAGAGAAGAATTTGGGGTCAATATAGCAGTCCGTTCTTGTCTCCACTCATTTCTCACACACAACAAACATCACCCTTTCGAAAATAAAGTGTGAGAGATTATATTTTAATAAAGAAGTGTATTCGTTCGTTATTGAAGTCGTCATTACAGTTGATTATGTTCCTGCATATATTTGTATATGTATACGTGCAGTTGTATCGTGGCTATACAACAAACTGACCTTAGAAAAGGCAAAGGTCATCATGCACAAATTTTTTGTGCTGTACCCACAGAAATGTCCAGCTACTCAGAAATGTTATTATAACTCTTCTGTTTGCCAAAATGAGTGCATTAACTGATTCCACTATTTCAGGTATGCTCACAATTGTGAGCCTGCCATGCCTATCTTCATCTTGAATACTATTTTGACCTTCTTTAAACAATCTAGCCCATTTATAAACATTTTTTACTGAAATAGACTTCTCTTTAAACTTCACACATTCTTCTGTAAATTTAACCTTTGCTTGTGCTTCTCAACCACCAAATATTTGATGACAGACCTCTGTTCAAGCCTGGAATATTCTGTTTGATTAAATGCTATGTATTTATGCGTGTGTATGAATATTTGTTTCAGTAAGATTTATCATATGATTTTGGATTTAGCATATGATTCAGCATAAGTAAATTAATTTGTTGACTTTTTGATGAGTACCATCACCAGCTTGCTGGTATTTTACCCACCAGCAACTAGGATCAGACCACCATTGGAATGAGTTTTCAATCTCTCTCTCTCTCTCTCTCTCTCTCTCTCTCTCTCTCTCTCTCTCTCTCTCTCTCTCTCTCTCTCTCTCTCTCTCTCCAACTTTACTCCAAGAATCCATTCAGAGACACTATTGAAGCCCATATGTTATATGTTACGTATTATGTTTTACTGCAATGCCTTCATTATGTAACACACAAACACACACATATGAGACTCATTCAATAAATAAGGTGAACTTTGCCTTAGAAAGTTGGTGATAGGAAGAACTGTTTACAGCTACACCTTTTTCAAGGAAATCAATAGTGATGGATCTTTTCATGCCTCAAAAGACTGTCAGCATGACCTTCTTTACTGACAGCTGTGCCCAGAACATTTTTTTACAGGAGAGTCAGTGTGTTTCCACTCAATAGACTGTCCTTTCAAATTAAGCTTATAGAGGCAAACCCATGATTAGCATATATGTAAACGTTTTTGACTAAAACATACTTTTCTAAAGACATGAAATTTGCAGAAGAATGTGTGATAATTCGCACTTCTCAGTTACCAAAAATTTGATGACATGCAGAGGAAGCTACAAATATTAGATAGATCTCTATATCTAAAGCTTCATATCTTTACCATGAAATCTTCATATCTTTATCACAAAATTCATTAAAAGCCTTGATAAGCCCTTTTAAGGAGTATTTCTGTATAATGATTTTTCTTAAACTTGAGAAAGATGTAAGATAATGCAACCTCATCTGTTGGTCAGATTCTTTTAACACAGACCCTACATCCTACAGGTTAAATCTCTTGCATAATTCTTTTAATTTTTTTTCTTGACTCTTTCAAAAGGATTAACATATTGACCCTCAGATAGTGACAATCTTTTCCAGCAAAGGAATGTTTCTTTTCACAATGATGATGTAGCAATAAGCATGTTGTTTTAAATTCTATTGACAATGTTTTATACAAACATCTTCAGTGCTGAATGTAAGTCCATCTTTATCAAACTGGGTCACTTGGTTTAAGTGGGTTTGTAGTTTATCACTTCTTTTTTGGATGCTACACATTGGACACTGATATTTTTGTTTAGAAGGAAGACTCTCTTTTGTGTTAAAAGCAAAGACTGGTCAACCTGATCCTGGTCAATGCCACTTTTGTAAGACATATTTTTCATGTTGATTTATTCTTAACATAACATTTCTCATCATAGAAAATGGAATCTATTATTTGAATTCAAATCCCGAATGAGGCTGTTAGTGTTTCATTTTTCACTAATGCTCTTTGAAAAGACAAGAATCCATCTCTTTTTTCTTCAGATATGGGTAAATGGTTGTTGAGTAGACATTTCAGAAGGTCTTATTAGGACTAAAGTTAATGTTTTGGTATTTCTAGCATTTTTTGTTATATATATATATATATATATATAATTCAATATAGGTATAAAAATTTTGCTATTTTGTTCTGTTAAAATGAATTAGAAAATAATCAAAGTTGTTGTTTAAGGTTAAATTTTAGTAAAATCATAATTATTAGTATTAAGAGCAAAAGAACATTACAAATATAGATAATCATATCGGTAATAATTTATTTTTTGTATTCAATATTGAAAAAGAAAAACAAGCATGTTAACATGGTTTTTTAATGTACAATTAAAAAAACTCAATAAAACAATTATCTTTTATCTATTGTTAATTTATTATTGAAATAGTGGAATAATAAAACTTTTTAATAGCCTTTTTAATATTTAATGTTTTACCTGAAAATAATCTACAAATCTTTCATTTTCCCTAAAACACTATTTTTTATCTTTTTTTTAAATTCTGTATTTTTAGAACAAAATTTTACTTTTTTTTTTCTTACATTTTAACTTAAACATTCAACCAGAATACAAGGGGCAAAACTGGAAATTGCATAAATGATTGTACGGTAAGTTTCCATCCTTTTTTTTTTTATCTAACATTTTTTATGTTTAAAAAAATGAATTAAAATGTTTAAAAAAAAAAAAAAAAAAAAAAAAAAACGCTCCCAATTTCTTAAATCAAAATTTATATTTTTTGATTAGAAAAATATTTTAATTTGATTACATTTTTAGATTTAGACAGTGATTGGGGAAAAGGAAGTCAAAATCTAATGCAAACTTAAGGTCACCTCCTTTTTAAGTAGAACAAATATCAATAAAAAAATTATTTCCCTTATAATCTTAAAGAAAATTATGTTTTTTTTTTAAATTTTTTTTACTAAATCATAGTATTAGAAGCTCTCAAAACATCATTAATTTTTTTTTTAAGTTTGATATTCACATTTGGGGTACTAATTTCTTCCAATAGCTCCCAATTAGAATTCTTTTTCTTCATTTCAGGCACAACTTCAAACTTTTATCTTTCTATCATATCCAGAAAGTAAATGCCATATCCTATATCCTAACCGATTAAATAGCTCCACACGTGGAGGCAAGTAAAGTTAAGCGACCTATAAAAAAACATGCAGATTTCTTGATTAAATTACTAATGCCTTATAAAAATCATTTATTAATATACAAACTCTGAAAATTCTATTAAAATCGGATAATTCCCTGTTTTGTTTTTTGTTGTTGTTTTTAAAATCAGAGGTAGTAATTAGTTACAGTTGGAAAGGTCATATTGTAAGTACCTAATTCAATATCTTTCCAAAATTCTCGACTTCAAAGTAAAAGAATTCACAAATCCATATCTAAACCACAATACGAAAGATAACAAGGGAGGTAATTCTCATCAACACTAAGACACGTTTAACTAAATGAATTAGACGGAAATGTAAAAAAATAAACTATGACAATATTTTAAAGCCTGACTATTACCAACACTTATATTCTTTCAAGTACAAAATGATACAAGAATTGTTTAGAAGGTCCTTTTATTTAACTGAAATATTCGCTACTTGCAATTATTTTGATTTTAACAACTAATATATACTTGTCCCTATCCTGTACGTAAAGTGAGAGAACAACTGAAATGTCGAACCTTCATCTTCCTAACTCTGGGGTCATATACACAGTGAAAGAAATTTCTGAAAAATGTCTAGACCCTGGAGAAATGCAAGGAGCGTCTGTTCGTGTCACTGGCAGGTAACTATTAAAGAGGAGTCAAGTGTTGTTTAAAGTTGTTTTGAAAAAATGGCGGGAACCGGATATTTTTTTTTAATTAATGTTTATTTATTTATTTATTTTATTCCTTTTTTTTTTTTTTTTTGCTAAAAATTTGAATGTAAATATAATACTAGTATTCTACGATCAGAGTAAGTTTCAGTGACTTTTTTCTAGAAACCGTTACATTAATTCCCCTAAATTATATATCGTCAATCGACCATAAGTTGGCCCAGTCAGATGGGGCTTCAGAATACACTGACGGCACCTCTGAATAGAGGAAAGACTCTCCCAACGAGTGTCCTGATATGACACTAAACAATCTGATGGCAAGGCTCCAGTAATGCTGCAGCTTTGGGGAATGCGGAGTACCCCTTCATTGCAATCGCTCCTAGGTCCACTCTGGCCCGGAGCGGTAGCAACTGACAGGGGTCTATCTATGGGTTAAAAAGCACTGTTTAACATTTTTACTGTGTACTTATACTAAACTCAATTGTTTGAAATAGAACTGTTTGATCATTCAACTATGTATTAACAAATGACTGATGTTTAATTAAATTGTTAGTGATACATAGCATTACTTAAAAACATTAAACTGCGTGAAATAAATGATAAATAGTTAACAGAATTATTCGTATTAGATAGAAATAAGCGAAACCATTTAACTGTATGCAAAAAATGAGCTCAGGCTCGTTTAAAACGGATTTCTACAAAATTTGTTTAGAAATCTTATATTTAATATATATGTATTAAAAAAATTTGGCATTAAATGACCTACAATGGTTGAATGCCATAAAACCAAGCCGAACCAATCGAGCATAAACTGACATCTTAGTAGTTGGGGATAGGGAGGCTAAAAAGAAGTATGGTGGATGGGTGAATTGTGGCTAGTTGAATTCATTATTTTTAAATGTAACTATTAAGTAAAAAAATCACTGAAACTTATCTGGATGGTGAATGTAAGCATTACATTTCTTTATGTTTATTTTGTACTTTACCACAAACATTTAATCAGTGTGCTATTCTTGACCAGTCGCCAATGATCCAGGAGACCGGGTTCAATCTCAGGTCAAGTCATACCAAAGACTCAAAAAATGGTACTTGATACCTCCTTGCTTAAAACTCAGCTTTATAAGGTACAGATTAAGGGTAAGTGGAGCAATCAAGAGAAAGGAGTGGCGCCTTTCCCTACACCTCGGTGTAGCCGTTATTGAAAAAGGAGCCTTCGGGTCCTCCTCCTTACTTTATATAACACGTACACAAAATTGCGTTTGTATTTTAAACTACGCTTAAAAGTTTTGACATAAGTATATTTAAAAAAATAATAAACAAAAACGTGATAAAATAAAGACAGACAATCGAGTTTAAAAAAATCTTTTAGTCACTTTATTGAGTAAAATTTAATCAACCGAGACACCAAAGCGACTGCCTTATTTTTATTTTTATTTTAGACCGAAAAGATTTTTGTTTTTTGTAATTTTTATTTTCTTTCTTCGCGTAATTACTTTTCATTCTGATGTTAATTTTGGAAAAAAATATTCTTAAATAATCTAAAGAAATTATGACAAATTATTGAGTTTAAAAAAATTTATTTGATATTCGGATAAAGATTTTAAAATAGTTTGATTTTTTAATAAAAATTTATCAATTTTTTTTCCTATTCGGGTTCGGGCGTAACAGGATGAAGGGAAACAACTCTTTCATTTGTTAATGGAAAATTACTGAATCCTTTTTGGTTTAATATCCACAGAAAAGATAAAAACTTTGAAATTAGAGTAAAATTCTTATGCGTTCTTCCTCCTTGAACAAATATTTTTATTGCATTAGTTAAATATTCCAGTGTATAAAACATTTTATGGTTATGAAACACGGATGTAAGACTAAATATCTATATAACTTATAATTAAAACTTTTATGTAGTTTATTATTTCTTGCTTTTCTATAGTTTAAAACGTTTTTCTTTATTTAAACTTGTCAGTGTGTACTTTGACCAGATAACCATCTGAGCAAAGTAAAGTGAAGGCTAGTTTAAGTAAACCCTCCAACCCTCAGCTGGCTTTTAGTGTGTGAGAGTAAATCGTGTCACTCCTCGTCTCTAAGTAGTTTTTTATATTCATTTTTTTTTTAATTACTTTCTTCTTCTTTTTCTTCTTCTTTAATTATTTCAAATTTTTGTTAAAAAATTTATTTTTATTTTCAGTTTAGTAATTTTTGAGATACAAATATTTTTTATTACAAAGAAAATTGTTTTTTTCTCCTTTTATTTCTGATTTGATTTGTTCAGTTTAGTTTGATGGCATATCAACCATTATTGGTTATTTAAAGCCGAATCCTATTTATACATATATATTAAATATATATGATTTGTAAACACATTTTGTATATAACATTCTTAAACGAGCCTGAGCTCTTTTTTGCACACAGTTAAATGGTTTCAAATATTGCTATATAACAGTCACAATTTAACATCAGTCATTTCTTTACACACAGTTTATTCTATTTGACCTATAGATAGGACCAGATTAAGTGTTACCACTCCAAGTCAGAGTGGACCTGGGACCAATGGCAATGAAGGGGTACTCCACATTCCCCAAATCTCCAAGCCTTGAGCCTCACCATCAGATTGTTTAATGTCATATCCAGAGAGGAGAGGGTCTTACCCTTCGCAGAGATGCAGTCTATGTATTCTACAGCCCCAACCAACTGGGCTTTTATTTCTGATTGGATTTTGTGAAAATATATATTACTCTCTGTATAATGTAAAACCAACAAAGCCTGGTGATATGAAGTATTGCTTGATACCTTGGATTGTCTGACAACAAGATTATCCTCTAATGAAGGTTTTGTTGGTGGCAATTTTTTGTGATAACTGTTGCATCAGCTTGCTTAGCAAAATGGTTGTTGTCATAGGAAATAGAATTGTTGACCTGAGTTCAAATCCTGGATGAGGCTGTTTGAATTTCACATTGCACTAATACTCTTAGGAAAGGCATGAATCTCTCTGTTCTCCACCCAGTTATGAGTAAATAGTTGGGCAGGCTGATTTCTTTGGCCTTGGTTGAGCAACAAGTCAAGAAGGAAAACCCTGAAATTAAACCACCTTTACTTCTCTTTGAAATTGACCTTGTGTCACATTCTATTAATTGTGGAGATTTTGGTTAAATACCTACCAACTTACCTTCATCCTTGAGATTTAATATACATCACACTGAAATGAAAAGTGAACCCTAATATTCATACCCACACATATATTCTTTTACTATATGTTGAATAGAGTTAAGAACTTCTTGGTACACCAGATCTCCTCATGATAACTTGGCTGTAATATCTGTTCCAGCCAACCACTTTTTACTACACTTTTTCACTTTTGTGGAAGTATAGTAATATTATTGGAATGGTAATAATAATGGCTTTAGTTTTGTTTTTGTTTTTCTTGAATTGCATAAAATTTTACCATACTTCAAAAGTAAACGTTAAGCATACCAACTCATCGGTTAAATCTTTAGTGGTGGGGAAGACCTCATGGAGTAGTGGCTTACATGCTGGACTGCAACATCATTCTGAACAAGTTCAAACTCTAGCTACACTATTACTATCACTGGTCGACTAATACTTTTGGGAAAAGTATGAATGCTCTAATCCTCTCAGTTGTAGGTTAAATAGTACCACTACTGTCCCCCTACAAGGATTTTGGCATTAAATAACCCATAAAGATTAATATGCCATTAAAACAAAGAGACCAAATCAAACCAAACCAGTTAAATCTTAAGCATTGCAATTCATCATTGAAGAAAGTCAGGGTACTAAAAGAGGAATTACTTTTATGAAAAATATTTATCATGAAGCTTTGATAATTGTCTTTATTGGGAATCCTTTTGAGATGAGGCTTCTTAATCTGAGAATTAATTTTTTATTGCGGACTTTTGTCCTCATCTTGGTAGTTTTTTTGTTGTTTTTCTCACTATGTTTTGGCCAAATTTTACCTCTGGCCTTCTTCAGGTGATTAACAGCAACCTCGGATAGGAATACTGAGTCTTGTAACCGTATCCCCAGTAATTACTGCCTTCCATAGTTGTTGTCTATCGCACCACGTTTTAGACCAAGTAACCCTCTGGCCAGCATGGCGCAGTGGATAGAGGCATTGAGTCTCTACGGTTCCAGGTGAGCATTGTCAGAAGATAACAGTTTCAATTCCTACCCAAGCCGACCAGAGAAATTTATTTTAGGTCTTATCTTGCTCTACTGGCTAACATTTGAGCCCTTTTCTGATTTAAGAAAAACCTTTTCATAAAAATTTGTTCTTTTTACCAAAATATATATAAAGTAGATATTATTTGTATATTCTAATTGAATTGTAGAATTTCCACAGATTCTGCAATTGATAGTTTGGATGATTTTGTTTGTCTTCTCTTCTTTTGATGCCCAAACAGTTTCTGGTAGAGCTTTCAAATCTAAGACATTAAAAACAAATTTTGTTCCTCGTGGAAAAAAGGGGACTGTTATCAAGAGAGTGTCTCTAACTTTAAACAAGAACCAACAGAAAGCCATGTCACTGCAAGACATAATTGATTGTACAGAATTCAAATTTTCAAACTTGAAACGAAAAAATATAATTAACAAACTTACTAAAATAATTATTCACATTTATTTGATATTTAGTTATTTAGTTAAATTAAATGAAGTAATTGAATTTAGTTTTTTAATTGACTATTTAGGTTTATAGATTATTCTTGAAACTAAAGATAATAGTTACATGACTTTAATACTTAGTTTGGACCAACAACCCAGATAAAAAACAAAAATGTTTAAATTGGTTAATCTCTTCAGTATCTCTCACTTGAATTAGAAATATTTCTCCACAAATTCCATCAAATTTTTCACAATAATATTAACTTCATATGATAACATGAAAAATATAATGGGTCAATGTTTTGTTTTTATCTGGATTTGTTTTTCATAGTAACAATTATTTGTCACTGTTCAATGTAAACTTTTAACTGACAACAAAGATTATTGAATAGATATTGTTTAAACGAGAGATTTTTTACTTGTGCTTGTTTATTTTGAAAAAGTATGTCATTGATTCTAAACATTTTGAAAGCTAGGAATAAAGATTTGTCTTAATGTTTTTATAAATAGTTATAGTCTCAGTCTTCACCTTTTACCCTAGATAATTTATCCTCTCCACTTTTTATTATAGTAATAACACTGGCATAACACCAAATTATTTTATGAGGACTTATAAGTTGACAAATACTATTTGAAGGTTAACATTTACTGTCTCCCAGTGGCTATTCCTCTAATTACAAATATGAAAAGAATGCATTAATTTTTTTTGTATTTATTTTCTGGTGGCCAAGAAAAATATCATGGTAAAAGGGTCATAATTTTGGTTTCTGGTGAGGAAATTTTCAGCTTGATGTCTACTTAATAAGGAAGTGCATTCAAAAATTATTTGTCTACAGCTGGAGTTACCAAGTCAGAAATGAACAATGAATGAAATATTAACTTCCTTCAAAATAGACCCCTTAGTGTTCCGCACATGAGTTTTTCATTAGTTAAAGTCCCTCTGTAACTCCACCTTTGAAGTGCTGTGAAGTTATACCATTGTATTTTGTTTAATGTCCCTTTCATCTTCAAATTTCTTGCTCTTGAGATGAATTTTTAGCTTTGGAAACAAAAAAAATTTCATGGTGCTTGGTCTGGTATAGAGAATGCTGCACTTGCACAATCCTGTGTTTTGCCAAAAACTTTTAGAAAAGTTAAGCAGAGCATCATCATGAATTAACCACTGTCTATGAACCACATATCTGAGTATTTGTGATGCACAGCATGTCATTTTTATAATAATTCCAAACTCGCTGGTTCCAGTTTGACTTTCAGGAGCATATTCTTGGTAAACTACACCCTCTTTGTTGGAAAAAAAAAGAAGAAAAAAAAAGGACTATGAGCAGTTCTCTGGTTTGGTCTAAACATAAGAAGCCACTTTTGGTCTTGTTCACAAGTGAGCCTTGCTTTTAGTATCATTGTCATGTACCCACAATTTTTCACCTGCTATGTTGCTTTTTTAAAGTTTTTATCTGTTTCTGCATACTGAAGCAGATTAATAACTATTGTCGTCCCCAACTCCTGAAAAAACTTGGCTGCTATTCATTTTATGTCCAAATCTTCAGCAAGATTGGCTTGACACTTCTATGGAAGATGATTAGATAATCTGCTGTATATTCATTCCACCTTTTAAAGAATTTCTTGCAAGAACTTATTTTGTTGTCTTTAGTGAGCAGCATCTGTTCTTTCTGAATCTTCCTCACATCAGATATGTTCCATTCCAACAGCTTCTTTGTTCAAACATTTGCACTGTGGCTCAAACTCCCTTAAAAATATTTTCCTCCCTAGTAAAACTTTGGACTTTCAAAGTTCAGGGTTGATAAATGTCTTAAGATATCTTAGTTTGGATATGCGTCTGTTCTACTTTTTTGTTTCACCCTTACTCTTCACTTGTCATTTTTTAATCCTTTGCTTATCATCCAAAAAGTGTGGCTGGTTCTACATAAGTTTTCACCCATTATAAACAAAATTACCTGTATAAACTGTGGGGAGTCCCTATGATGTTGTGGCTAATGTGCTGGACTGCAATATTGTAGTAAGCAAGTTCAAACTCCAGTCATGCTATTGCATTCACTTTCAGACTAGTACCCTTGGGGAAGGTATGAACCCCCTTATGTCTACAGCTATGGGTTAAATTGTACTACTACTGTTTTTCTACAAAGATGGCTTTGGCATTAAATAACCCATAAAGCTTCATATACAATTAAACAAAGAAACTAGACTAATCAATATTCCTTCATTTTGACCAGATGAATCAAATACCCTAGCAAGTTAAGTCATATGACATATTGAAACGATATTGATGCGAATGTTAATCAGATAGAATCATACAATAAAACATAATTATTCAAAAGGGCCTTGACAACACTAATATTAAATACACTTTCAAATGTGATATAAACTAATAAACCAAACCAAACTAAACCTGTTTAGGCAGTTTGGCAGTTCACATCTTTAACTCAACTATTGAACATTCATATATCATGTGCAATGAGAGAAAGGGAGTCAATAGTGACTGACTGGTTGATGGTGATTTTGTGTATTTAAAAAAAAGAATCAAACAAAAATGCCCACCTCTTCACAGTAAACATTTTTTTATTATATCAGTACATTTAAAATTTTATTATATTAGTACATTTAAAATGTTGTAACTTGGAGAATAAAGCAGATTTCAATTTAGTTTGCTACTAAATAATCTTTTTTTTTTTATACAGAGGGATTTATTGTACTGAAAATAATTTTTTTAATCATTCAAATTCTTAATATAATGTGGGTAACTATAGAATGTAAATTAGAATCCTTTAATCCTTCCTAAAAGGTATCCTGACTCTAAACTATCTTTGGTGCTAAAGCTACACTTCTAGAGATCTGGGGAGTGTGGGGTATCTCTTTATTGCCATTCCTCTCATGTCCACTCTGACCCTGATTCGTTGAATGTCAGGGTCAAATAAATCTATTTGAAAAATATTAGTGTTTGATAAGAATACTTGAAACTATATACCTGCATGTGAACAAATGATGATTATTAAATATAATTATTGATATTAGATAGGAATACTTGAACCCATTTAACTATGCAGATTATTTGTATTGATAGAATAGTTGGTATCATATAACAATACATAAATGAATAATTCTTGACAAATAAAAATGTAATTTTAAAAAAATACAATTGAACATTGAAAATATTGTCATGATTACAGCCAAATATTTTTAAATTAATCAATTTTGGCATTAGATAACCCATAAGGAATTGATATGCTGTTAAATAAACCCAGCCAAACCTTCCTAAAAGGAAGAACCAGTATCATCATGAGCCCAGTTACAATGGGAACCTGTAGTATTATATTTGAGATATCTAACCCGCCATTCCTTGTGGCATAATGGCTAATGTGCTTAACTTCAGCCTTGTAGTGAGTTCAAACTCCAGTTGTACTATTATATTCACTTTTGGGCTGATACCCTTGGGAAAGGTATGAACCCCCTTATGGCCCCATCTATTGGTTAAATAAGACCACTGCAGTCCTAAAAGGGTGGCTTTAGCATTAAATAACTCACAAAGGTTGGTATGCCATTAAACAAAGAAACCTAACTATATCCTGGGTATGATACTAAATGGAATCTGGTGATGAAGCTTTGGTTCTGGAGATCTAGGGAGTGTGGGGTACTCTTTCATCTCGATTACTTTCAAGTTAACTCTGACCTGGAATGGTAGTACCTGTTAGTGCCCCATCTGTAGATCTATTTAGAAATTATTTGTATTCAATTAAACTGTATGAAAATAACTGCATAAAATATGTAGATAGTGAATCATGTTCACTGTATGTTCATAAGCTCTGGGCATAGAATAATCCTATTTGGGTTGACATGATGTTAACATCAATCAATCATTCTAACTTCATTACAAATGTTGAAATTGACATTACTATTTTTAGTAGGGATACTGATAGTGTTATCATGTGTGCTACAAGTGAAAGTCTAAAGTCTTTTATCCTTAGAGTAGTAATTCCTTGAAAAGTTATATAAAACATTAAAGGCAAGCAAGACATCTGTGAATGAACTTTTTTTCTGTAACAAAAAGAAATATACAAGTTTGATTATGTTAGAATTTATCGAATTTAGAGAATAGAGCAATATACAGGTGAATTTTTAACTGATAATTTTGTAAGGTTTATGTTGATGCTGAATATTACTATTTTTTTTTATCTATATATATTTTTGACTTAAAGTATGTTACCAAAATTCAGCAAAACAGCACATCATGGGAAGATTTTTATTGAAGCAATACTCTTTGAAAGTTATCTATATTATAATAAAGCAATTTCCTCTCCAATTTGTAAATAAATGATAATTTTGTGAGGTATGCATTCATGATGAATATCATGTTTAATCATCCTATTTTCTTGATATATTTTGGTCATCCATAGTTCAGTTGTCTCATGAACTTGCATCCAGTATATTGATAGTTATAAAATTTATATAATGTTGGTTTGATTTGGTTTGGTTTTCTGGCATATCAACTATTATTGGTTATTTAATGCCAAATCCTGTTTTTACATACATATTAAATATATGATTTTTAAACATATTTTGTAGATACACACAGTTAAAAGATCAAACAGTTCTATTTCTAACAATTTAATCTAGCATAAGCCAACAAAGTTAAATGGTTCCAAGTATTGTTTTATATCACTAACAATTCAATTTAACATTAGTCATTTGTTTACACACAGTTAATTGATCAAACTGTTTGATTTAGCGTAAGTCATTTGTTTGCACTCAATTTAAATGTCAAACAGTTCTATTTGACCCATCGATAGAACCCTATCAGATGCTACCACTTTGGGTCAGAGTGGACCAGGGAGTGATGTCAATTAAGGGGTATTCTGTATTCTCCAAAGCTCCAGCATTACTGGAGCCTTACCATCAGATTGTTTAATGTTATATCCAGGACACTTGTTGGAGAGATGTAGTTGGTGTATTCTACAATCCCAGCCAACTGGGCTGACATTATATTGTTATGTAACTGTAACACAGCAAAAATAGCACATTATAAAATGATTTGAATAGCAATTTCCAGTTCAGTTTGGAACTAAATGGTAATTTTGAATGGTCGACATTACTATTACTATGCCATCGTGTAATTTTATTGCATTAAGTGATTTTTTATTTTTATTGTTATTTTTATTTTTATTTTTTAACTACATTCTAGTAAAAAAAATTCCTATTTTATACAACAGGCTTGTTGAATACAAAGTGGATGAGAATTTGGCAAAGATCTTGGATCGGAACAAAGACTTTTGTCTCTGGATTGATACTGAATTGATTGAACCTTTTCCAGCTACTCTGGGTGCAACCATTCAGCTTGTGGGTGAGATCGAATGGAGGGAGACTCTGGAGCCTCTTGTACCACTACTGAAGGCAAGAACAGTACGATGTGTCGACACTTTGGATCTTATTACTTATGAAAAAGCTTTAGCAGTTCAGAGGAATTATTTACAAGAAGGATAAGATGGATCAACACATGCAGAAAGTTGAGATTCAGCTCCTGTTGAAATAGAACAGACATGATTGTAAAAATTACCTGATCCCTAATAAATACTGCCTCCATCTTATAATAATTGTTACATTTAAATATATATTTCATACATGGGGACACTTGTAGTGTAGTGGTTATCATCATAGCAAATGGACAAGGTGACCTAAATTCAAATCCTAGATGAGGCTATTTACATTTCCCTTAGTGCTGATATTGTTGGGAAGGGTATGCATCTAACTACTTTCCCTCCAGCTTGGTGAATATAGTAGGGCAGACTGAATTCTTTAACCTTGGTACGGCCACTGGTTTGAGAGAAGGAAAACTCTGAATTCAGACTTTCTAAATTCCACTAAAAATATTGACTTTGTCTCACATTCTGCCCATGTAGAGGGGTTGGGATATATATATATATAGGCAGCATTTCTTCATTGATACATAATTGATTGAACATAATAGACATTTTTTGTCTACATACGAGGATCATTAAATAAGTTTCCAGACTTTTTTCATATGGGCACTTCTATTGATAGTACACACATTAAACACTAGTCCCCTTTGAAGTAATCTCCTCCGGCTGCAATGCACTTATTGTACCATTCCAACAACTTCTGGAAGGCCCCATAGAAGTCCTCTTGTATGAGCATGTCAATGACTTTGTCACAGCCTCTTTCATCTCCTCAATTGTCTCATAACAACAGCCTCTGAGCTTAGGGAATAACCAAAAGTCACAGGGAGCAAGCTCTGGACTATAGGGAGGGTGAGGAACTGTGTTGATGCCCATCTTGCTCAAATAGTCTGTGACAAGGATAGAGTTGTGGACTGGTGCATTGTCCTGGTGGAAATGCCTCTGACCCAATTTGAAGAGTGCTGGCCTCTTCCGACGGAATCTCTTCCTGAACTCCCTTAAAACCTCAACATCGTAACCCTAACGCTAACCCTAACCCTTCAGCCAATCAACTCTGGTGTATTGATTTCCTTACTCCTTCCACACCTCTCATTATCCCTCACAGACTCCCTGCCTTCCTTGAATCTCTTATGCTACTCAAAAACTGATGCTCAATTCATGCAAGATGGTCGAAAAGCAGTCTGAAGCATTCCATACGTTTCTGTGGCATTTTTTCCAAGTTTAAAACAGAATTTTATTGCATATCGTTCTTCTAAAGTGTCCTCACGTCCAGATTGCATTTTTGAAATTCACCAGGTGTGACAATCAGGCTTTAGTAGGGTGTATTCCAATTCCTGCTGTCTATAATCGTCAATCAAATATATATATATATATATATATATATATATATATATATAATAACTATTACTAGATAGTGATATTGATAAAAAATTAATAATAAAAGTATTTTTTACTTAATGGATTATTTTCAAATAAAACTATATAAAAAAAACAGTTCATGGACTGTTGTCTGCTTATATATATATATATATATAGAGAGAGAGAGAGAGAGAGTCGTGTGTAGATGAAAGAAATAGTTTTAAAAATTTGTCTTAAAAACTATTTAAGATATTGTCACTGTTACTCACAATATACAGTTTTGTATATAAACATTTGAACTTTATTGTAAAGGCTTACAGCAGCACCAGATTTTTAAGTGGAGTACAACTGGTTTGAATTCTGAGTTTTCCTTCTTCTAGGTAAGTTGCTGTTCCAAGGCTAAAAACCCAATATGCCTTACTATTTATCCATAGCTGAAAGGTGAATAAATGGATTCAAGTTTTTCTTGAGGGCCATAGTGGGAAGTGAAACACAAACAGCTTTGTTTAGAATTTGAACTCAGGTCGCTGATTCCGTTTTTGAAGATGATGACCATTATGCCAAACACTTCCATTTTGTGTACTTAAATGCTAGACAAACTTATTGGATAGTTTGCAATCCTTGGCATCTTGGGCAATTGGTCACTTGTTCTGGTCTGATGTGACAACATCGCCATTGGAGCATATATTACAGAAAGTGGATTTTTTTTAAATACCTTCAATGCAAATATCTATAATTTGCCAGATTTCATCCCTAAAATTTAGGTTATTCAGAAAATGCTGTACAGTTTTGAATAAACTTTTATTCCTGAACTAATGAATTTTAAACTGTGTTTTAATCAATCGAAATAAAATCCCTGAACATCTATGTATTTCTGTCGTCAATTGACAAGGTTATAAATGTCTGTAAAATTAAACTTTAAAGGTTTTGATGCAGAGAAATCTTTAAGTGCAGGTTCTGTTTTTCCTTTGGAATAGAATGTTTTTTGATGTAAAAAAAAGTGTCAGTTGGTGGGTGTGAGATAAGAATAATATGGTGGTCATGGCAGTCTCATATCACAAGTCAGGAAGCTTCTGCAGTGTTATCCTGGTAACATGTGGCCAAGCATTGTCATGTATCCAAATTATGACCAAGCTTGAACTTCTGCAAAAAAAATAAATACATCACTTCTTTTTTCATGTTCATGATTAGGGTTATATAACTTTCAAAATCAAAATCTGAAATACGTGATAAAAAATTAACACTTTCATCATTAGGAATCTGATTTTTTTATACAACTACTATTAAAATAATGTTAGATAATAGAATTTTAAAAGTTTAAACTAAAATCAGTATTTTTCAAACAACTTAATTGAATATTGTTGCAAGAAAACATATATACAATCTATATATTACTACTATTGTAATCATCTCCTAAGATTCATCCAAAGAATTTGGTGTGTCATATTAGGAGTGGGTATGGAAAAATAGACTATGCTAAATGAACCTAACCCTCTCTATACCCTAGCTTGTGTGCTTTGGCTATACAAGTCAGCTGGTGAACTGGTTTACAAATTTAATTCTTAACACACCAGCTCTATCTATAACTTTCCTGTAAAACATATCCTAACCAACCATTCTCCACTGCACTTTATCATTTTTGCTGAAAGATTAAAATGATTCTTCTTTCTGATTCTTGTTCTGATCTCCTGAATTTGCAGGGAGTGTCTCCATAGCATATTGGCTAACGTGCTGGTCTATGACATCGCAGTTAGCGTGTTCAAACTCCAGTTGTGCTATTACATTCACTTTTAGACTAATACCCTTGGGTAAAGTTTGAACCCTTTTATCCTTTTAGCTATAGGTCAAATAGTATCACTACTGTTCTTGCCATTTAATGAAAGAAACCAAATCAAATCTGAATTGGTGTTGCTAGACATAAAAAAAATTTGATCACTGACTCAAATTGCTATTTTATATGACACAATGACAAGAAACTGGAGAATATATTAAAGAAGGTATAAATTAGCAGCTCATTCTTGCTCTAAACTATAACAGGAAGATCAAATATTTTAGTTTAGTCCCAAATCAAAAGTTATTTCATGAATAATTTCTTATATATTCTGAAAAAGAATTTTTTAAAATAAAAACCTTCATTCAAAATAATTCACTAAGAGTCTGGTATATAAAAAGAATATAATTTACATATAAATAACTTTCTCTATACTCAAGTACATGTGATTCGATTATTCAAATTAGGAGGTGATCTAGTTTACAAATTTAATTTACCCAGCTCTCCCCAATCAACCATTTTTCACTGAGCTTTCTCATCTTTGCTTGTCATTCATCTCTTGAATCGGTGTTACCAGATATAAAGAAGTTCATGATAGACTTGATCTTGTTCTAAAATGTAATAGGATGATCAAATATTTTTGATTCAGTCCCAAATAAGATGTTATTTCATAAATGATTTCTAAAACACTGTGAAAAAGAATGAAAAAAAGCAAAAACTTATATTCAGAATAATTCATTAAGGGTTTGATGCATAAAAAGAATACTATTTACATCTCAAAAACTTTCCCAAGCATTAGTTCAAAAACTAACTTAAGCAGTTTGAATCAAAACCTAATCTCAGCTATCTGACTTCCTTTTTTTTCTCCAACTTGATAACTGCTATACTGACTCACATATATCTACTTTGAAAAGGTGAAAGATATGGATTTTTATATCTACTATGTTGAATAAGATAAAAGAAGAACCTCCACTGAGCAAAGAGTATAAGTAGTCATTTACTAAGCTTAGTTTAGCACAAGGCCAGAGATAACTAATAATGGTTTGTTAGCCTAGCACACTAACCATTACACCACTTCAAATGCCCAAGTAGTCATTTACTAAGTTTAACATACTTTGTTACAAAGGCAAAAGAAACACCCAGTGAGAATTAAACTCACAATAGTTTGCTAACCTAGTTCACTAACCATTACATCATATGAGATGCCCAAGTAGTCATTTACTAAGTTTAACATACTTTGTTACAAAGGCAAAAGGAACACCCAGTGAGAATTAAACTCACAATAGTTTGCTAACCTAGTTCACTAACCATTACATCATATGAGATGCCCAAGTAGTCATTTACTAAGTTTAACATACTTTGTTACAAAGGCAAAAGGAACACCCAGTGAGAATTAAACTCACAATAGTTTGCTAACCTAGTTCACTAACCATTACATCATATGAGATGCCCAAGTAGTCATTTACTAAGTTTAACATACTTTGTCACAAAGGCAAAAGAAACACCCAGTGAGAATTAAACTCACAATAGTTTGCTAACCTAGTTCACTAACCATTACATCATATGAGATGCCCAAGTAGTCATTTACTAAGTTTAACATACTTTGTCACAAAGGCAAAAGGAACACCCAGTGAGAATTAAACTCACAATAGTTTGCTAACCTAGTTCACTAACCATTACATCATATGAGATGCCCAAGTAGTCATTTACTAAGTTTAACATATTTTGTCACAAAGGCAAAAGGAACACCCAGTGAGAATTAAACTCACAATAGTTTGCTAACCTAGTTCACTCACCATTACATCATATGAGATGCCCAAGTAGTCATTTACTAAGTTTAACATACTTTGTCACAAAGGCAAAAGGAACACCCAGTGAGAATTAAACTCACAATAGTTTGCTAACCTAGTTCACTAACCATTACATCATATGAGATGCCCAAGTAGTCATTTACTAAGTTTAACATACTTTGTCACAAAGGCAAAAGGAACACCCAGTGAGAATTAAACTCACAATAGTTTGCTAACCTAGTTCACTAACCTTTACATCATATGAGATGCCCAAGTAGTCATTTACTAAGCTTAACACAATTTTGCACAAAGCCAGAAGTAAAAGGTACTTAGTGAGAATCAAAATCACAATTATCTGCTAACCTAGTTCACTAACCATTACACTATGTGAGGTGTTCATTTTTCTTTTCATTTTTTAAGTAAACAAACAGAGTTTAGATTTGGCACAATGCTACAGATATAGGACACTTAGTGATGTGACAATTTTTTAAAATAAACCTAACATAGTTTATATTTGGCACAAGGCCACAAGAATGGGGCACCTAGCGAGGATGGAATTTACTACTAATTGGTCTGCCAAACTAATTTCTTTTACTAGCTGGTTATGTGACCTGGGATATCACAAGTAAGATATACAAAAGAAATGGATTAAAACATTTGTTCACTGTAATCAGTATAATGGAGAAAATCAGGAATATACATGTCATGAAAAATGGTTGAGAGGTGTCCTTTGAAATATACTCTTAGCGTAATGGTTACCATCATAAGAAATAGAATTAGTGATCCAAGTTCAAATCCTGGATGAAACTGTTCTTGTTTCACTTTATACTAATGTCCCTGGGAAAGGTTGCCCAGTCGGCTGGGGCTGTAGAATACACCGACTGCACCTCTGTGGCAGGAAGCATACTTTGTGTTTCCATGATAACACTAGTTGCTATAGTAACAAATAACTGGTGATTTAGAAAAGTCACACACACACACACACACACACACACACACACACACACACAAAATGTTTTATTCGGATTTTTTTATTCACTCATTTTGGACTCTCAAGAGGTAGTTGCCATATAATTTTTGGCTTCTTAGATTTAACACAAACCTATACATACATACATACTTGCCCAGTCAGCTGGGGCTGTAGAATACACTGACTGCACCTCTGCAGAGGGGTAAGACCCCCCCCACCTAATGAGTGTCCTAGATATGACACTAAAGAATCTGATGGTGAGGTTCCAGCAGTGCTGGAGCTTTGAGGAATGCAGAGTACCCCTTCATTGCCATTGCTCCTGGGTCCACTCTGGCCCAGAGGGATAGCACCTGATAGGGCCCTATCTATGGGTTAAATAGAACTAACAGCATACTTATGCTAAACTGAATTGTTTGAGTAAACTGAATAGCTTGAAATAGAAATGTTTTTGACAATTAAACCGTACTTACATTTAAACTGCGTGCTTATGCTTAACTGAATTATTTGAAATAGAACTGTTTTTTGACATTAAAACTGTATTTACACTTAACTGAATTGTTACATATAACTGCTTGAATAGTTTGAAATAGAAATGTTTTTGACAATCAAACTGTGTACTTATGCTAAACTGAATTGTTTTAAATAGAACAGATTATTTACATAAAAATGGATTTGGCGTTAAATAACCTACAAAGGTTGATATGCATAAAACCCACCAAACCAAACCAAACCAAACCAACCAACCTGGGAAAGGTAATGAATCCATTTTTTCTCCCCTCAGAGCTATGGGCAAATAGTTGGGCAACAAGTCTAGGAGAAGGAAAACTCTGAATTCAAACCAGCTTTACTCTGCTTAAAAATTGATCTTGTGTTCCATTCTGCCTGTAACAGAGAGGTTGGCTAGATACATACATGGGGGAAGTCCCTATGGCATAATGGCTAAACTGCTGGACTGGTGACCTCAAAGTAAGCAAGTTCAAACTCTATTTTTAATATTAAATTCACTTTTGTTCTAGTACTCTTGGGATAGGTATAAACCCTCTTATCCCTCTAGCTATATGTTAAATAGTATCATTGCTGTTCTACTACAGAGATGGTTTCCGCATTAAATAACTGATGAAGGTTGATATGCCATTAAACAAAGAAGCAAAACCAAATCAAGAACATTGGCAGACACATTCACCTGTGAACAGGCCACACAGAACAAACAAAGCAAGATTTTCACTGTATAAGTAACTCAATAAAATCTACCAAAAATACACCATGTTCTCACACTCTAGATTTTACTTCTATCAAATACTTTTCTTTTGCCATTTCATTCTCACTCAAATACACTTACATACAAAGAACTTTACTTTCCAGTTTAATATCCATTTTCTCATGTCAATTTTGGATAAATACATTTCCATATTGTTGTAGAAAATTTTTCAACTTTTATTTATGTTATTAGAACTAAGTTTTTTTCATACCCTTTCTATTTCTTCTTTCATTTGTTCCCTTACCAAATGACCTCTGTTTAAGAATCTGTTGTAAAATTTGATTAGTCCAATAATTCCCAACATGGGGTGTGGTCATATTTTGGTGGGGCTTGTTTAGAGACCAAGTTAATGGCTTTTAAAGCTTCCTTCACATGAATTGCAGTAAAATTTTGAATATGTAAGAATCAAATATTAAAGGGGGCATTAGAATTTTAGAAATACCAAAGTGGGGCATGGCCCAAAGTTGGTTGGGAACCACTGGATTAATCAGTTATAATTCTTAAAGTGATGTTCGTATTTACCCAACCCTTCCACTATGGACAAGATGTGATACAAGGTCAATTTTTTTAAAAGCTAAGTACAGGTAATTTGAATTCAGAGTTTTCTTTCTCCTAGATTGGTCGCTGTATCAAGGCTGAAGAGCCTAGTCTTTCCTGATGTGAGAAGAGATGTCCTTATTTTGGGCATTAACAATGTTCTATTCTGAGTTTCATGATGTGAAGTGAGCTCTTGAAAGACCCTCTTTAAATACAAGGACACCCTGAAAAGGAATATGGCATTAGTGAATATCAATCCTAAAGACTTTGAAGTATGGACTGGGACCGAAATTTCTGATGATGACTTGCACAATGGCAATGCTGAAATAAACTGAGATGAAAGTTTAAAAGCGAGTATGGTGGGAAAGAATTGCTGAGAAGTATGAACTTGGAGTGAAGAGTCTATGTATGCAATGCATATCTTACATTTTTTCCAGGATAAATAATTTTATGTAAAATGATATCATTGATAATTTTCTCTATCCTCTTTGAACTTGTATTTTTTAGTATTTCCCATTTCTTCATTGCTTAGGATTATTGTTACATGCAATGTTATTTAGGAAGTGTAAGTAGAGAAATTGCCTATGGGTTTTGTGAGATGCAAATAAAAGTAATGAATTTAGTAGTTTCCCTATTGCCTTTGTTTAGGGAATGAGGGGCGGACAGAACATAAGACTGGGTGCATAAGATTAACTTAGACAGAAATATATACAGCATATAATATTCAAATTGAATCTTTCTTTTACTTTACTCATTCACCATGACAAAAGCAGTACAGACAGAAAATCCCAATAAATAACAATTTTAGAATAAATTATCATATCTTGATAACTACATGAATAACTTATTTCCCTCGTTATTGACTTTGGTTGGTTGTTTTGTTTTATGGCATATCAACCCTTTTTGGGTCATTTAATGCTGAATTAAATTTCAGACAATTCAGTTTAGTATAAGTATAGTATTTTACAAACAGTTAAATGTCAAAACAGTTCTATTTCAAACAATTCAGTGATGCATAAGTATGCAGTTTCAATGTGAAAAACAGTTCTATTTCAATCATTTCAGTTTAGCATTAGTAGACAGTTTAGTTCTATTATGACCCATAGATAGGACACTATGGCCAGAATGGACCTAGGAGTGATGGCAATGAAAGGATACTCTGCATCCCCCAAAGCTCCAGCATTACTGAAACCTCACCATCAGATTGCTTAGTGTCATATCAGGACACTTGTTGGGGGGGGTCTTACCCCTCTGCATAGAAGCAGCCCCAGCCAACTAGGCAAAAGATGTTTAGCTAGGTTTTATCATAACTACTGTTATTATTTGTGAGTTTTCACACCAGTTCTAATTGGTGGCCTTCACTATAGGCCAAGTAACTGCAAGTCTCTTCAGTTCTCCTGGACTATTCCCATTATTCTGGCCAACAGTGCTGTCATTTGGATGGTTTCAGTCATTCTATGGATCTTTAATTTCCCAGGTTTCTTTTCTAGGCTCTTTGGAGTTGTTCCAACAACTCTGATTATTAAGACTCTCAACTTTGTGTTCCACTGTCTTTTCAATTCTCTTGCAAGATCCAAGTATTTTCACAGATTTTTCTTTTTCTTTATTTTCACTCTGTGATCTGTTGAAATTTATGAACAGAAGGTGATGGCTTTTTTACTTCTTGTCAATTAAAACAAAGTTTGGTCTTCTAGTTGAAATTGGGTGATCTATTTTTATCTCAAAATCTCACTACTACTACTACTACTACTACTAGTATAGTTCCTATCATTTTGAAAGAGATTATTTTTGTCTGGTTTTTATTGAGTGTCTCACATAGCTTAGAAAATACATGAATGACAATGTAAGAACTTTTCTTCTTCAGGTGGCAATTGGTTCATATTATGTATGTTTTTCTTGCATATGAAGTGTATGCTTCTATCTTTTTTTAATAAATTCTTCTTGTGAATTGTATTTTCTATCATAGTTTCTCAAAAGATTATTTACATATGAATCATCACTTTAACCTAAGATCAGAATGTAGTATTTGTACCTTTGAGAATTCCACAGCTATTCTAACATTTATTCATAATATTATGTTAACATCAAATAGCAAAAAAAAATAGCACATTGTTTATTAGTACACCATTAAACTGCTCTGACATTGAAAATAAAATTTTTAATTTAACTTGTAATTTAATGATAACAGTGTGGGAGGTTTTCATTTTCACTCACTTTGAACATGATTTCTAATGTGATATAACTATAAAATTCTAATTGTAGTGTACTTCCCCTTATTTACAATTAATTACAATAAAAATTCAGAAAATAGGATGTGACCTGACATTGTCGTAACCTGTTCACTAATGTACACATCAGATTACTCACTCGCCCGAGAAAAACAACATCCGGTTACAAACGGAAGTGATGAAGCCCCTTTTTACAACCTTAACCTCTCGTCTCAAATAAAAAAGGGGATAAATTTAAAATTAATAATTATAACAGAACACTTCGGTCAGAAACAATGCTATAAAAATGGAATAAATTATCTTCACTAGCCTACACCAGGTTAGAGGAGTGATTTATCTTTACGCCCATTCTTATAACTTTCTATTTACACAAACTCGGCAGTGTAGCGCTGCCCCACTTTCATATAACAAAGGCTTCTGTGACGGCAAAAATCCGGATGTCTTCAGATGCTCTCTGGAGCCGCTCTTAGCAGTCTTCGAAAGGCTCGAATCCTACATCATGTGGTGCATTCACCTTTCCCATCACATATTTATGCACAAATGGTCCTTTTAAGGGCCATAAGAGGTCTCCATCTGAGGGTCGGAGTATCTCTGGCAGCCTTTATTGGCTCGCCGAAATAGACGGCCTGGAGGCAAACACGAAGACGGATTCTAAGACCAGCTGGTCTTAACCTTCACTCGGTTCCGCTCATCTGATTAGCTGCGCAGTGCTAAAGGCATGGTTTAGCCTTTAGTTACCGCTTCACTATCTGCGTAGTGCTAAGATAAAGCCAATCTTAGCCTCGGCCTCCTGGCCTGTCCGCTCATTTGTGCAGAGCTTTGGCGCGGTTCAACCTTAGCTCCTGTCCGATATGTCCGTACAGCTTTGACACGGCAAAGCCTTTGCTACCGTCCGATTTATCTGCACAGCTTCGGCACAACACAGCCTTAGCTACCATCTGTACGGCTTTGACACGGTAAAGCCTTCACTATCATCCGATACATCCATACAGCTTTGGTGCGACACAACCATAGCTACCGTCCAATATGTCCGCATGGCTTTGGCACGACCCAGCCTTAGCTACTGTCCGCACGGCTTTGACACAGCAAAGCCTTCACTCCCGTCTGATATGTCCGCACGGCTTTGACAAGGCAAAGCCTCAGCTATCGTCTCATTACGCCTGCACGGCTAAGGGGCACGATAAAGCCCTAGCTTCTCTGATCCGTTTGCTCGATTTCGTCTGTACTAAGGTCTGGCAAACCTTAACCACGGTCTCTCCGACCTTTCACTTGGTCCGTAACTCTAAGACACAGCTCAGTCTTAGTCACTAGCTCGCCCGACACTACAGGACCAAGCTGCCATCACTGAACTCGACCTCGACACTCCTGCAAGGTACCACACAGTCCACGTAGGACTCGCTGCTACGGACTGCCCTACCGTTGCAACACCTGGCTCACATACGACTCGCAGTACGAGCCAGCAACTGGATCGACACACCCTCGGTTAACCCAACATACCGTCATAACCGGGAATATTGATCTACCAACTACGACCGACACCAGCTTCCTGCGATGATCATCCAGCTGCATTCTACAACTCAACCGACCTCAACTTCCAGCTATGATCCTCCAGCTTCTTCAATGACTCAATCAACCTATGCCAGCTACCCGCAACTAACATCAAGCTGCACTCATCTACGTCTCAATCATACCAGCTATCAATGTTACTATTCTAGCTGAAGACCGAATATGACCATCATGGACTTTACACACGTTTGTAGATCTGACAATAAATTGTCACTTGTTATATTTGTTACCTCGCTTTTGTTCCTTCATTGTCTTTGGCTGTCACTTACTCACACGCATTAAACTTAATTCATTTGCGGGGTCGACATGCTTATCGGCTCTGCAACAACATGAAGCTTAATTGTAGCCTAACATTCCAGTGACTTTTCCATTTTCCTGATGTAGCACCAATGCAAACATTCGCATTTTCTTGATGTAGCACCAATGCAAACTTTTGCATTTTCCTCATTGTTATGGTACTGAACCTGCCATTGGTAATGAACTCTACTGTGACTATTAATACCGGGCTCTGTACTTATACCCAGTGAACACTTGGCAGTTGGACTGACTTTTAATACTTTGTACATATGTTGTATTATACTTCATTAATATACTTTATTCCATGCAAACCCGAGTTGTGTTATTCTTCCAGACCCTTTACTGGTCTACACTCATCCTGGTCTTTTGTTTTGGTTGTGGCTTGATATAATGTAATTTTAAAAATTCCTTTTCCATATTATAATTATTTTAACATATTTATAAATCTTCACAATGCCCTATTAGCCGGGGCTATAGATAATGCTGACTGCACTTAAGATCTCCCACCCAATGTGTATTCTGAGTATGAAACTGCATCTCATGGGGAGGCTCTAGTTCTATTTGAAGCTTTGAGGAATGTACAGTACCCTTTCATTGCTATCACTGCCAGGTTCACTCTCACCTTGATTGGTTGGATCTGCTGAGGTCCTATCTATGTGTCAAATAGAACTGTACAATCATTTACTAAGGATTATTATTGCTAGTTATTTGAAACCATAAAGCTACATGCTAATTATTTGTATTACATAGGAATACTTGGTAAATAGAATTTCTAATGTTAGATAGCAAGACTTGAAACCATTTAACTGTGTGCAAAGCAATTAGCTCTAACTACTCATTATATTATATCTTATGGATATGTATATATATGTGTATATATTAATCTAGAACTAAAAAAAATGCAATTTTATTTTCAATCTATTACTAAAATTCTCATTAATACTGCAAAAACAATATATCACAGCGAGATTTTTTTTATTAAAACAATAGCCTTAAAATGCTCTAAAGAAAGTAATTTCCAGTCCAATTTGATAGGCTAGAAGAACATCAAAAGGCAGTACATGAAGGAGAAGTTTAAAAGTCAGGCATGACTGATCATATATGGAAAGAAAAGGGAAACCATCTGCCCTTGTGGGATCAAGTTAAACTGACAGGGAAAAAAACTTGAGGGTAAGACATCTTAAAGAAGTGGCACATGTGTTTGGCTAGAGTAACCTGTTGAGTAGACCAAGTATAGAGATGAATACAATTTGGGAACCATTAATCCAAAAAAAGAAAAAAAGAAAAGAAGATTGCGATATGAGCTTGGGTAAAAAACATCTGATTTAATGGTGGAGAGGAGTATCTCATGGGTTGATGGAGACATTAGGTTTATTAGTCCCAAAAATTCACTCTGAATTGTCTGGCAAAGGCACATGGTGCAGTGGATAAGGTGTTGTGTTGGAAAGTTCTGAGTGAAATCATCTGGTAGTTGCTGGTTCAATCCCAGGTAAAAATAACAAGGAATACTTACTATAACTCAACCTGGTTATGGTTAACAGAATTGGAACAATCTACTCCTGTGGATCAAATAAAGGGTTCATTTTGGGATACTGTTTAGGCTCCTAACTTCAACATGAAACACCTGAAGAATATTTTGACCAAAACGTTGTGAATATAACAATAAAGATAAAGTCAATAGTCTGAATACTCTAAGTAATAACCATTATCAAACTTCATCTCAGAAATTTAGACAAAAAATATCCACTCAGTATGGACCCAATATAATACATCAATGGAAACAATTAGAAGGGCTAAATAAAAAATTGGCACAAATGATGAACCACCATACATTGTGAGTATAACAATAAAGATGAGGTCAATAGTCAGAATATTCTAAGTAATAACTATTATTAAGCTTCATTTTGGAAATTTAGATAAATACTTTTATTTTTCTTTTCTTTTCTTTTCTTTTCTTTCTTTTTTTCTTAATTGTTTAATTTTTTACTTGCTATAAGGCTTCCTGATATTACTCTTTGTTTTTAGAATTTTTGAGTTATGGCTACTAGTTATTATTTGAAGGTTTCTCTTATAGCAGTAATTCAACCTTATGTTGTTTCTGTTGAATAGTTTATCTAAACAAGCAGACTTTGTAAAATGTTTATTGATCAGATTGAAGAACAACTTCTTCATACTAGATGATATCTATTGGCTAAAGACGTGTGTAAATCATGATATTCTTGCAACAGATTCCTTTTTATCTTTTAAATCTTTTTTTTATTATCATTATTATTACTACTACTATAATAATAATTTTTTTTCTACTTGTGAGTTTTTTTTACACCAGTTTTAACTGAAGTCAGTGACAATAAGTCTCTTCAGGTTTCCAGGACTCTTCTAATTATTCTAGCTGATTTTAACAGTGCTGTTGTCTTCATGGTTTCAATTCTTCCTCTGATCTCCAGTTCAGCCAGTCCCTTTTCCAGGGTTTTGGAGACTGTTTCAAGGTTCCAATGACAATTGGTATCACTGACAACTTCATGTTCCACAACTTTTTCAAGCTCTCTGGCAAGATCCAGGTATTTTTCTATGCTTTCACTTTCTTTTATTTTTACTCTATGGTCTGCTGTAACAGCAAAATTTACTAGATACCAAGAAATTTTCTTCTTGGTGTCCTGGCCTGGATTTGGTGATCTATTTGCATCTCAAAGTCCAAGAGATTTTCATGCATCTCATTTTTTAGCACAGATTCTGGTTTGTCCTTATACCTTTTGTCAGCATGGTCAGTTTTTAATTTCTTGCACGATTCTTAGGAGATCACCTTTTCAAACCAGTCATGCCTAGTCTTATATTCTTTTTGTGTCAGTTTACTCCATTCACTTAGTATGTGATTAATTGTTTCATCTCTCTCACCACATAGCCTAAAATTGCTATTCTTCTGCACATTATCAATTTTTGCTTTGATATAATTTGTTTTTGTGGCATTATTTTGTACTGCTGTTAAGAAATTCAGTTTCTCTCGTGAGATTTCCTCTTTTTAACATGTCCAGGTCTCATATGTATAACATGAGGGCAGATGATATTACCATTTAAACATAAATGGCAGTTGATGTTGTAGAGTTCTGTTGCCTCTTGTTATATTAAAAGAAAGAAAATAAATAATGAAGGCATTGATATTGATGGTTTTCAATTTTGTAGTTTTATGACAGCTTGAGAGGAAGTTTTCCCTTGTGCCGTGTGTCGAAGAAAGTAAAAATACAGTTGTAAATCGCTGTGTGGGAGTTTAGTACTTAGCCAGATGCTTTGGGGTCCATTTGGTTTAGCGGGGAGAAGTAATTGACCAGGAAATAGTCTCCTAAAGGAAGTAGAGGAACAAATGTTGAAATTTGCTCTCTCAAGATGAAATGTCCCTCTGTCTGCTGTTTGGAATCATCCCGGGACAGAAAGAGAAATGTTATCTCTTGTGTCGGCTGGTCCTACCTTGCTGCCAGCAAGGAAGAAAGGGAAAAAGAGATCGAGCATGGTTAGTGCTGCCTTTTATGGTGTCCAGGGAGGTGTGCCCGGGCAGAATAGTATCAATCATTCTCATTGGATGAATTGTATAATTTCAAAACTCCAACGGCAAAAGCAATGCCCGCACTAAATAATAATTTGCTATTCTTTCTGCTACATATGCAATTATTATAATTGTTGTTTACATTGTCAAATTAAGGTTGTTGTTTAGTTCGTTGTTTTCAATGCCCTCTTGTCTGTTTTAAATTTATCAAAGATCATTAGATTACTAGAATTTGTTGCCAGTCTGCTTGCAATAGAATAGTTTGGGGATATGATTGTAATTTCAGAGCCATTGTTGATATGGGTGTATTATTTATTTTTCTCTATGGCCTATAAGAAGCATTTCTCAAGTCAAAAGTTACATCTAAGAAATTTACTAATAACCAAAATTCTCGTTTATGCTTTTATGAAAGTAGTTTGGTTTGTTTTATTTGTTTAATGGCATATCAACTCTTCATGAGTTACTTAATGCTAAAATTTGATACATTTGTATGTTTGTAATCATAACTATATTTTCAATGTTTTATTGCATTTTTTAAAAAATTGCTCTATTTTTTGCATTTGTTTATAATCATTTGTTTCCACACAGTTATATATCAAGTATTCAAATCTAATACAAATAATTTGCACACAGTTGTATGGTTTCAAGTACTTCTATCTAATACTAATAATTCATTCAAAATTATATATGGTATCACATATTCCTATTTCATTATCATCAAATCAGGTGGATAGCATGGAATTCTTTGGGTCTCTCTCCCCATCTATCTCTGTCTTATATTGCTCTTGGGAGGCCTTCCAGACTGCATCCAGTGTCCCCACTGAGCTGATGTATATAAGTCTTTACTGGATGGACAGCACTGGCAAGACCATGTATAGGAGTTCATCAGAGAACGTCACTTAAAAGTTCATCCTTACTTCTCAAGCAGTACCACATGTTTGTCTTGCTTGGATGGTTTATGGGATTGGAGTCAAGTTGCTATTTTGCCAAGTGTTGCTTCCTGGATTTGTTCAAAACAGCACATTGCATTCCTGTGTAGTTCCTATCTAGCTTTTTCTCCATGCTTTTTATTAGTTTTTAGGTATTGCATCCATACAGTAGTACTAATACAGCTTGGAAGATATGCTCTTTTACTTTACCAGAGTGATTGATTCCTACTTTAAACTAATAATTTACACATGATTATATTTTAGAGTAACTATTCCTACAAAAAGGATAATTTCTTTGCACAGTTAAATAGTCCAAAGTATTCCTATCTAACAAAGCTTCAAGTAACTATTCTCAATACAAACAATTTGCATACAATTAAATTATTTCAAGTCTTACTATCTAACAATATTAATTCTACTTAATGATAATTATTTGGTTATGCACAGTTATATGGTTTCACATATTACTATCCTGTGCTGCTAATTTTTAAACAGATCTCCTTGACCCATTGATGAAACCCTAACTGGTACTGCCATTCAGAGTCAGAGTGGGCCTGGGTGTAATGACAATGAAGGGGTCCTTCAGTCCCCAAAGGTCCATAAGTATAGCCTCACCAAGTGTTGTAGTTTTGTGTCACATTCAGGATTCAGGACTGAGTTACTCTTCTGCAGAGGATGCAGTCTGCATATTCTAAGCCTCACCAACAAGGCTATGGTGTCATTGTAACCCAGCAAAAGTGCAACAATCTAGAGAGAGTTTTTATTCGAGCAATACACTTAATGCATTCTTAAAGAATAAAATCTTTTCCTGTCTAATCTACAACTAAATGTGATTTTGTGGAATTTTCATTCATGCAGATCATATTTTAATTATCTCATCCTTAATATCACAGAGATAACTAGATAGAATCCTTCACTCCTTCCTAAATAGAAGTATCAATATCATCATGGACTGATGTTACAGTGGAAACCCAACTAGAATATGTGTTAAACTTAGTGTGGCACAATCAGGAAAGACCTTTACCGTGATATATATTGCCACACCTTTACCCAATTGGACCAGTTGCTTTCAATGGAGCCTTGCACCTAAGGAGGCAATCTACTCCCGGTTCATCAAATACACACATCACATTGCAATATATATTCCCAGTTGGGCCCTGCATCTCCTAAGGCTGACCCTGCGCACAGTACTAAGGGATGACAAGAAAAGTAGGTAGAAAGATTGTTGCAACAGTCTTCTTGGTATTTGGTTTGGTTTGGTTTTGTGGCATATCAACTGTTATAGGTTATTTAATACCAAATCCAGTTTATACATGTATATTAGATATATATGGTTTGTAAACATAAGTCGACAAAGTTAAATAGTTCCAAATATTGCTATGTATTACTAACAATTCAATAAAATATCATTCATTTGTTTACACACCGTTAAAATGATCAAAATGTTTCAATTCAACATGAGTCAACAAAGTTAAATAGTTCCAAGTATTGCTACGTATCACTAACAATTCAATTAAACATCAGTCATTTGTTTACACACAGTTAAAATGATCAAACAGTTCTATTTCAAATAATCCAATTTAGTATAAGTCATTTGTTAACATTCAGTTTAAATGTCAAACAGTTCTATTTGACCCATAGATAGGACCCTTTCATGTGCTACCACTCTGGGCCAGAGTGAACCTGGGAGTAATGTCAATGAAGGGGTATTCCATATTTCCCAAAGCTACAGCATTACTGGAGCCTTACCATCAGATTGTTTAATGTCATATCCAGGACACTTGTTTGGTGGGTGGGTTTTACCCCTCTGCAGAGATGCAGTTGGTGTATTCTACAGCCCCAGCCGACTGGGCTAGTCTTCATAATAGGCAGGACTTGTCAAGAAAATCAGCATTTGAATTTCTTCCCCCTTTCCTCCCCCCACCTCCAAAAAATAAGAATAAGACGATGAAACAATAGATATTCATTCACGTACTTGGGTATTTGATATCACCACATTAGAATGATTGACATATTTTTATCTTTAAAAGCATAACAAAACTATTATAAGCCAATCAGTCCATACAATTTACCCTTATCAATACTTAACGTATGTCATCAACAATGCTCTATTGTCTATTCAGATAAAAAAGAAATATTGGTAAGAATTTTATATTTCAATCAAGGTAGGAACAGTTAGAGAGAGAGGGGGAGCCGGGCAAATTTTTTCGCAGGTATATATGTTGATAATACACCGTTCGAGTCACCCCACGTGTACTTCAACACTCGTACATTACGAAGAAAACGTTGGGAAGGTAAGTTCAAGCTCACCATTCTTTCCCATATGCTTTGAAATTGTATTTTCTGGGCACCGGTGCAGGGTTTAATTTTAGTTGAGGAAAACAAACAGCTACCGAGAATAGAGTGACTAAAACGGTACTTTTACTTTCAATAGTTGTGCCGTGAAATTAATGTTGAAACTTTAGTTTTTTTCCCCCCTGAGAGATTTTTTCATCTACGTTTTTTTTTTCTTTTCTTGTAAGTATTTATTTTAACTTTTATGGGTCTTCTTTTTCTTTAAATTTTTTACGCTGTTTTCTTTTAATCTTCCTGATTAATACAGAAAGCAACGCCTTTTTTTAAATTTTTTATTTAGAATGTTTATTTAATCATAATAGTATTTATTGTACACATTTCTAACGAAGATATTTTCTCTTGTCCGAGAAACTTTTTGATTTTTTTTTTTTTTCTTCGCCTAACTTTTTTTAAGCTTTTTATTTTTATACGTTCATCTAGCTAGTCGCATTGGAATATCTTACTACTCCCCACCCCTCCTAAAAAAAAAAAAAAGTCTACTTCCAGGAGATCCTTGCACCTTCCTATTTAGCTAAAACGAGTTAGTCTTGACTATTTACTTGACCTGTGGCTTGTCCCCCCCTCCCAAAGGTGAGAGGCGAGCCCAAGGGAACCAGTGACACGTACGCGTGAAGGGGTGGCTACATTGGACTTGAACCTGTAATTTGCTTTGGAAGGGAGGCGGATTTAATGAAAGCTTATGGTTAGCTTTTAAGGTCTGTTGTTTTCATTTTTTTTACAAATTTTGATTGTCAGGACACATTTGATTGTCCAATTTTTGTGGGGCAGTTTAATGGGAATCTTCCATTTATCTGACAGCCGTTTTTTGTTTTTGTTTTTTCTCTTGAAAACAAACATGAATAATAAAAGTTATACTGCAATATGAGTGCGATATAGTAACTTTTTTTTCCATAAATCAATTAAATATCGATACCATGACAACTAACCTCTACAACTGTCTGATATAGACTTAGTATTTCAAATGAAATTAACAGTATCGACTTAACACGTTTAAAAACATGGGGCAAGTGCGATTGTTCATCCTATAGCGTTTCTTTTTTTTTTTTTTTCCGGGAAGTCAACACTACAATCTAATCCAATTCTAGCAAAATTGGTGATTATTAAGGGGGCGGGGAAATACTATTTACTATAGAATTCTCAAGTTTCTTGTAATTATAGAATACACATTCCCAGTTTCAACAGTTAGCATGAATAAATTAAATTTTTTCTCTCCCCCCCCAAAAAAAATATAAAATAAACGAATGATTAAAAATAGATGTTATATTTAAAATTCATAAAATGCAATATTGTTATTTTTATTAATGTTGTTTTTTTTTTTTTTTTTTTTTTTTTGTTTGATAAATATTTCCGTTCGTCATATAAGATGTCCTACTTGAAAAAGGAAACTTTGATGGAAATTTTCCATAGTGATCACTTACTTTCTCTTCCTTTGGGTAAAAATTTTGATATACTTAATTTGTTCTCTTTTTGTCACGAAGGTACTCCTGCAAATTAAGTAATGACTAAAAAGTACTTTGAAATTTGATTTTACTTACTTTCCTGAAAACTTGCCCCCCCCCTTAAATCCTATATCACTGGTATATACAGTAATTTAAATTTCTCCAGAATAATGTTGTGTTTTTTTTTTTTTTATGGTAGTGTTTGTTTTGCTCGCTTTTCAGTTCTATCATCCGACAAATAATTATTTTAAAAAAGCCAAGTTTTAGCAATGCTGCTACTTTATTACTTCCTAAGAAGTTTAAAGATAACTTAGGAAAATGATTTTAAATTAAAAATATGCGAAGTTTTTAATCTTTTCATGTAACTTTTTTTTTCTTTTAATACAATTTTTTAATCACTTTAAAAAATTAAGCAAAATAAAGATTTACCAACAAATCGGGCGATCTGCAAAAAAATTGTTACTTGGTTAGACATCAATGATAAATAATGAATCGTGATTAATGGGAAAGGAACTTTTTTAGTTTTACGAGTTTTATTTATTAGTTCATTGCATGCGTGCATACATAAAAAAAGAAGCTAAACTTAATATATTTACTTTTTAGAATTTTAAAATTAAATTTTTTTTTTTTTTTTTTTTTCCCCCCCGTTTCCAAGAAAACAAGTCGCATCAGTGTCAAAACTGAAACTGTTGAAATTTAATTTTACTATTTTATAACTTTTCTTTATTTAAAAATGCTCAAAGTTTGTTTTTATCGGTATTTTTGTAAACAGAAACGTTGTTACTGTTTTTATTTTTTAGAAATAATTGCTCCACCCGTACGACTCTCTCTATACACACACACACACACACACACACTACAAAGCTGTTGAATATTGACGTTATTAAAATTTCAATGTAGCAAAAACTAAAGTTATTCCAACTACATATTATCATTTTGCTATATGATTTTTGGCAGATTTTTTTAAGACCGAACTTAATAAATACAATAGAGATGGCTCTTTAACCCTTCTTAGATTTCGCAGAAAGCAATATTTTAGTTGCAGTTTTCAAATTTCCAATTCTGGGATATTTTGGACTTAACTGGTTTAAAATCGGTTATAGAACGAATTTTATCCGATTTCATTCCTGCGGATATTTGCAATATTTTCTTAAAGATATTTCCTCCCACTTTTTTTTTTCTTTCAATAACCTTTTGTATCGATCAAATAAATTCATTTATAAATTTAAATGTCTAGAATTTTATTGAAATTAATAATTCGTTGATTTCTGGTAAACTTTGAATCACTACGTGTTGTCTCTCCCCCCGCATCAACACTTTTTAGTGTACCTTACTTAAAAAAAAAACCCCAAACTTTTTTCCACTATTACTACACAATTTTTATCATTCTCTAATCTTTTTTTATTAGTAATGGCACTTTTATATACTAGTGCGTGTGTGGATCTTGTATATAATTCTGGTTGCCTTATTTATAAGCACCTTTTTATTTATATCAGATTTGATTGTCGTCTTAATACTAGTTCTGATACAGCTACTGTTCGTTTAAATCTAAATGTCTCAAATAACTTGAAAAAAAAAAAGCTTTAAACTTTTTAGTGTTTAGGTTTTCTTGATTTTGGTGACAAAATTTTGATTATTAGAACAAAATTGACAATGACATGTAAAAATTTGCTATATATCAGTTTGTGTGCATTGAGCGACGAAGCTTGTTGAAATATTACACGTCACGGACTTCAGTCCGTTGCTAATACAGTCCACGCACAGGAGGAGTCAATTTGTTTTTCAAAAATTATTGAAAATTTCTGAATAATTTAAAGTCGTCAGTTTCACTACTTAGACTGTTCTGAAATAGCAAGAGGAAAAAAAAAAAGTTCGGCACATCTCCAAAATCTAAATTCCAAAGATAAAGGACATTAAAAAAATTTAATATTCCTATCTAGTTATTAAATTTTTTATTATTTCACATAATCTTCAGAAGTTGCCTACTTAGGTAATGAGTGAAAACAAATGAATGTTCATGTATATGGGAAATTTATAACAAATATTTCAGGGGTAAACTTTGATGGTTTAGTTAAATTCATGTTTAGCATATGGTATCCAAAAGAAATATTGAAGTTCGACAATTTTTTTAAAAGTAGGACATACCTTTTTTTTTTTTTTTTTTTTTTTTTTTTTTTCAATGAAAAACTACCAATTAAAACTGGCGTAGTGATGATATCACTGATAAGATTAAGTTTATTTAGCATCACTTTGTATGATGTATATATCTATTTGTATGAATTTATATTTGAGGGTTTCCGTGACGTAGTGACAAATGTACTGATCTTCGATATCGTATTGAGCGAGTTTAAACTACATTCGCACTATATTACGTTCTTTCAGACTTGTACCCTTGGGGAAAGGTATGAACGTCTTTATTCTTCTATCTATGAGTAAATCGTACTGTTCTTTTACAAGGATGGCTTTGGCATTAAATAATCTACGAAGGTTGATATGCCATTAAACAAAGAAATCCAACCACGTATATAATAAGGTTGGTGATAAAATGTTTTGCAGTTTTTGAATAATCAATTTTAAAGCAGTACATTTAAGCTCTGAATAACATTTTGTAATAAATTGCAGCTGTTCTATGAATCCGTGTCAACAATAAACGAGTCTGTTCTGGTTGCAGAATTCTGGAGTTCTAAAACTCTTGAATTATTCGAACTTTGTACCTTTTCTCGACAATAATTCTTTGCAATGATGGATTCAAGAAATTGTTGTTGATTTCACTTGCTTGACCACAAAACATTGATCATAAGATTCTTTTTGATGCAGCTTTGGTTTTGCTACTTCACCTCCAGTCGAGTTTCGGTTTGAAACATCGTCTGTTATATACAATCTAGTTTTTTCTCATTTCGCTATTCATTAAAAAAGTTTAAAAAAAAAAAAATGGATATTTTTTTCTTTTTCGAAAAAGTGCCGAGTATATTTTGTAACTTTTTTTTCCATATAATGCAACTGCCATATTTGTGTGGGCCAAAAGCTTTGAATACACTTATTTATTTTATTTATTTATTTATTTATTTTTTTTTTTTTTGCATGTTGTCATCAATTTTATTTTATTCAGAAGCTATCTTGGACCCTCCAGAAATGTCAGCGTTTTTGCTAGAAGATTCGAAGGTGGCTCAGTAAAACTGTCCTGTAGTTAGTTACAGGATTTTTATCTGTAATTTTAACTATATTATGTTCAATCTATGTGATGAGTTGAAAAAAAAAAATCGAGGAAATTAGGTTGAAAAATAAATACTTTTTTTCTTTTCCATTAAACTATAGATTTGTTGATATACTTTATTACGTAAGTTCTCTTCAGAAAGTATTTATCGTGAATATGTTAATTTTGATGTGACGTTGCAACCCGTATCTGGCATGTCCACTCGATTTGGGGTATTTTATGCTTAATCTTTTTTTATCAACCGCTGGAACTAATTTCTTTATAGTTTTGAAAAAATACCTAGAGAAGAATGTTCATCGTTATTAGAAACTTTCTAATTGGTAAAATAATTTGTCAACTTTTTTTTTTTTTTTTTTTTTTTTTTTCCTGTCGCTATAAAAGAAGAAAGTTTTATGTCAATGCCGATTGCTTTCAGACATACTTTTTTTTAATATACCTGCTAGATTAAAGTTTTTAATTATGTCAGCTTCAATACTCTTACTTTCTACTCTGTAGGATCTATTTGCTCATTGGGAGTTGCATTTTTTTCTGTTACGTGTTTATTTGACGTTGAGGTTTCTATCGAGTTTGATTGTGGTAGTTTGTGTTTTGGTTTTTCATTGTTTTCGTGTTGATGTGTTTTTTTTTTTTTTTTCTCCTCCAGATTGATTAATGAGGGCTTCTCGTGTTGTGTTTTTTGTGTGTGTTGTGTTGTTTTTTTTTTTTTTTTTTTTTTTTTTTTTAACTGACTGGAGATCTATGTGACTTTAATTTTGTAGGACTTACTCTTGAAGATATTTTGAGTGGTAGATTTGATATTATCTATAGATATTTGTGCTGTGGTATGAGTTTTTTCCCAACCAACTGTTTCTGAAATCGTCTAGACCCTGTTGGGCTTACTTCCTGTGCTGCAGTGGGGTATGTCTTCTAACTTCAAGAAATGTTATTATCCTTCTATACTTTGCCTCATGGTTTTCTCTTCTCTTTTGTATATTATACGAGATCTTTGAAAATGTGAGATGGTTTTCTTGACAATTTGAGCATTTAGTTTTATTGGGACAATCTTCCTCCATGTGATTTGGGCCTCTCTGTGGTGTCTATACCTTTCGACATTTAAAACACCCCATGGATACAGATATGTACTGTTCTACCCTTTTGAGACAATATTCAATGTTTACTTCCTTGTTTATCGTTGGCTTGTTAAATGTTGAAATGTAGGGGTGTTTCTTCTCTACCTCTTCTAATAGTTGACCTCCCGTAGTCCGTGATCCATGGCTTTTGTTTCCTCTGGTGTAGCTAAGGTAAACTCCCTGTTTCTTACAATTCTGAAGTACTGAGTCTCTCATACGAGTAGGTCCTGTGCCCCATCACGGAGTCCAACTTGTTGAGAATTTACCAAGGGGGGAAACCCATTAGTTTTTGTTGAGACAGGAGTACACAATCAGTGTACTTGATTCGGGAGTATGATTTTGGGCTCTTGCCAATTTCAGGTATTCAGTAGAAAATACTTAGTGCCATACAATTTAACTGTGGTTAATCTTATGCTCTCAACATAACTGACTCTCAGCCACTGCCTTCTATCACCTATAAAATATAAAGTGTTGAATGTTTGCCATGTATGTAAATTAAAGAATATGGTTGGGACTAAACATTAGGTGCAAGGGCTAGATTTGACTAGCCACTTGATCGGATTGCTACCAATATGAGGGGACCTTACTGCAGATGCACGAATACTCTCATGGAGTTAGTTAGCAGCAAGATGTCATTGAATGAGCCCATGTATTGTCTGACTGTTGTATTTACCAAACAAGTAGTGTGTGTGGTCATCCACAGACAGTTCCGCTGTATCACAACTCTTCAGTGTGGCTAGACACATAGGATGCTTGAAGCTAGGATCGAAACCTGCTCAACTTTACATTAGACTTAGTATCAGACTGCTCGACCAACAAGCGTACCACGTCAGCTTGGGAATTATAAGGTATTAAGTAGTATCGTTTGTTTACATTTTATACCTTACTGGATACCCGTGCTCAATTCATTTGAAGAGCTTTGCATTATGTGAGTGGCAGCTGTAAATTAGTTTGCCAGAGTGCTCAACCCTTATGGGGAGCGTATATATTGTCATCCACAGACAGTTTCATTGTATCACAACTCTTCAGTGTGGCTAGACACATAGGACGCTTGAAGCTGGGATCGAAACCCGCCCAACTTTACGTTAGACTTAGTATCAGACCGCTCAGCCAACAAGCATGGGTAGAGTGTTTGCCAGTGGTCTGAGAGACCTGGGTTCAATCCCAGGTCGCGTCTTACCAAAGGCTTTAAAATGGTACTTGATACCTCCTTGCTTAACACTTAGCGATATAAGGTACATATCAAGAATAAAGTGAAGCAATGCAGGGAAAGGAGTAGCGCCCCCCCTACACCTCGGTGTTGTAGCTATTGAAAAGGGAGCCTTCTGGTCACCCTCTTTACTACTATATTTATTTTTATTTAGTTTTTTACTCCACACAGTTCTATTGAATTTAAATACTTTTTAAACAGATCAGTTTGATCCTTAGATATGACTGTAGCAGGTATTATCAATCTGGCTCAGTGGATCTAGGAGTAATGGAGATGAAAGGATACTTCACACCCTTCAGATCTTTGAGTAAATAATGTACGTAGGCATTTACTAAACTTAACATAAGGACAGGAGTATGAGGCATCAAGTGAGATTCAATCTCATTAACTAATCTGCTAGCCTAGCTTGCTAATCATTACACTTGATGGGGGTGCTCTACCTACTTACTAAGTTGTCAATGTTGTGTATGAATTGAAAGAAAAAGCCGTGGTAGAAGACCATTGGTAAGAATTCTACTGAATAATGACAGCTTTATAGCCTAATTTGTTGTGTAAATTTCTGTCTTTAACTTCTCATGGGGTCACTGTATTAAACTGACCTTTTTTGCCTTTTAGAACAAAGATAAATTTGACATGAATACTGAATTTTTTTATTGGAAGTTAGATGTTACAAGGTCTTTTTATTTCTTGATTTATTTTTCAGTTGGCTTTTTATACAAAGCCACAATTTCACTTTTGTAAAACTGAACCAATTTTATGTCTTGTCAGTGGGATCTACAATAAACAAATGGGCAAAAGCCCAGTTGGCTGGGGTTATAGAATACACTGACTGCATCTCTGCAGAGGGGAAAGAGCCCCTTATTCAATGAGTATCTTGGATACGACATTGAACAATCTGATAGTGAGGCTCCAGTAATGTTGCAACTTTGGGAAATGTGGAGTACCCCTTTATTGCCATCGCTCCCTTCACTCTGACCCTAAGTGGTAGCACCTGATAGGGTCCTATCTATGGATCAAATAGAACTTTAACTTTTAAACTGAATGCAAACAAATGACTTATGATAAATGGAATTGTTTGAAATAGAATGGTTTGATCATTTTAAGTGTGTAAACAAACGACTGTTTAATTGAATTGTTAGTGATAGATAGCAATACTTGGAACCGTTTAACTTTGACTAAATTGAATTATTAGAAATAGAACTGTTTGATTTAACAGTGTGTATCTACAAAATAATTTTACAAATCATTTGATATATATTTATAAAAACAGGATTTTGCATTAAATTACCAACTGGTTGATATGCTACCAAACCAAACAAACAGGCAAGATTCCCATCTCTCCCAAAGTGTGACACTAAACTGCATCCTGTGGTAAGCTTCTCGTTTTGAAGCTACGGGGGAGTATGGAATCATCTTGTTTCATTTTTTTTTTTTTTTTTTTTTTTTTTTTTTTTTTTTCCAAGGTACACCCTGTCCCAGAATGGTAGTACTTGTAGTGGGTTGAATAGATTTGTTTAAAATGATGTTAATGAATTTAAATCCTCTGAAGATATAGTTTTATACTATAATTGGAAAGACCCTTGTGTTGTAATGGTTATCTTCATAGGAAATGGTCATGGTGACTAGAGTTCAAATCCTAGATGAAGCTGTATATATTTTAGTGCCAAAACCCTTGAGAAAGGTATGGATTTAACTATTTCTTCAGCTATGGGTAAATAGTAGGGCAGACTAGCACTTTAAACTTGGTATGGTCTATGAGAAGGAAAACTGAATTCAAATCTGTTAAACTCTGCACAAAAATTGACCTCGTATCACATCCTGCTTGTGTGGAGGGGTTGGTAAAACATATTTGGAAATCATTGTTAAAATAACTGCAGAATAAAATAACCCTACATGGGTTGTCATGTCATAAAACCAACCGCCAACCAATTTTAATAAAACTTAACATTTTTAATTTGTTCTGAGTAAGTCACCAAAATAGGTTTGCAATTGTGTTACAAAGTTTTTACTAGTCTTTAGATTTTTTTTCTTCCTCCCTCTTAGACTCTTAACATTTTCGTCACTATTGGGGGACGTTACAAAATTTAATGGAAACTTGTGAATTTTTTCGTTTTTATATTGAAATTTTTGATTAAATTATTTGATAATCTACAAAAAAGTCTTGGCAAACTGTTTTTCAATTTACTGTAAAATATTGTATTAAAAAAAAAAAAATACTTGTTTGTTCAGAATAGCATAACAATGAATATTTTTACAGTTATGTACTATATATATATATATATATATATATATATATATATATATATATATACTTGCTCTTCTAGTGTTGGTTTTTTTTTTTGTTTTTTTTTTTGTTTTTTTTTGTTTAACACACTACTCTCAAAATTCATACCTTAGCTACCAACAGTATGTCCCACTGGCCATATTTCTGTAGTCTTTACCTCTCTGAGACTTTAAGAATGTCCTAATCTATGGTGGAATTGTAATTTTTGGGAAACAACTGAATCTGTTCTGTATAAGGAGATAACTGAACAGATTCTGTTAATTCCCCATAAATCACTTGTATATAAACTATAGAATAATGGAAATTTTTATGGTTGGGCTATTATGGACAATGACCAAAATGTAATTTTAAATGTGTGTGTGTGTTTTTTTTTTGTTTTTTTTTTATCACTTAAAGCATTTTTATATGAAAGAAAATGTGTACTTGCAATGTTCATTATTTTATAAACTTATAAAAACAAACTGAACAATTATATTTTAACTGAAAACTGCATGTGTCTTTTAATCTTATTTCATAATGTTTGTTCACATGTAATTTACTAAGCTTTTCACCTAGATGTGGCACAAGGCCATATGAAGTGGGGAACCCAATAAGAATCTAACTTGCTCATGAAGGTTTGTTAGTCTAGTTTGCTAACTATTCCACCACAATGTCTGTTTCATATCATTGTAATATTTTGAATCCTATTTTATGTTTAAGTATTTTTCTGTTTTTCTTTAAGATTTTGTGTGTGTGTTTTTATGTATGAATAAAAACTTGTATATATAAAGACTGATAATGTCTTATCAAAATGGTGATACTGTCAATGAGTGGAAATTTTTGAACTGATAATTTTGTGTGTCACTTGCAAATATGATTAACTTCAAATAGATAAAGCCATTTATAAATGAAATTACTTTAAATTTTTTTAATTTATTTTTAAGCATTTCTGAAACTTCCAATCATGGACTTGATATCAGATTCACTTGAACTTGTTAGAGATAAAGTTGTTGAAATCCACTCTTGAAATATGAAGAGAATCATATCTTAGTTATTGAAGGTTCATACAATTTTATCCAACTTGGAAAAAGTATCATACAGTTATGCAATTAACATACAAGAAGCTGAACAATGCCCTGAAATAAGCAAGTTTGAACTCCAGTCATGCTCTTGTGTTCATTTTCAGACTAACACTCTTTGGGGTGGAAGGTATGAACTCTCTTATCCTCCCAGCTATGGGTTAAATAGTATCACTGCTGTTCTTCTACAAGAATGACTCTGGCATTAAATAATCCACAAAGATAGATATGCCATTAAACAAACAGGCAGAACCAAAGCAACGAGAAAAACATCTAAAGATCAATTATTGTACATTTTTAAAAATCAGAAAGATAAAACTAGAATAAGATAGTCACTATACTCTGTGTGTGTCTGTCTATTCTATGCTATATATATATATATATATATATATATATATATATATATATTCACAGGAAGCTATAGAATAATTTCAAGGATTCTAGAGTAAGCATTTCAGATCAAATTTAAAAAAATTCAAACATTAATTGGTATAAAGGAAACACCAATGCAAAGAGTCCACAATACTTTATTTTTACTGTAGTAATATAAAATTTGATAATGAAATAATGTTGAATACTCAAGTTGCTTTGATTTGGTTAAACTTACGCTGTCTACAGATAGCAAAAGCTAGTAAAGGCAGACGGGGATAAAATGTTTATATTTTATAAGGGTCTAATGTAGTGAGAATTTTGCATTGAACTGGCAGGTGTAGTAAGGGCTGAACACTCTTACACTCCTCCCCTCACCACCCTAGACTGTTAATGTTTTCAGGGGGTTTCAAAGTGTTTTATGACTTCATGGATTCTGTTTCTTCATTGTTTTCATCACTTTTGTCACCTCTTAAAAAAGTGACTTGGGTATAACACTAAACTACTTGGAGAGGCTCCTGTTCTGGATATCTGGGCAGTGTGGAGTATTTCTTCATTGACATTACTCCCAATACCACTCTATGGGTCAAATAGATTTAAAAATTATTCATATTGAATATGAATACATGAAACTGTAGGACTGTAATCATATCAAATAGAATTACTTAGGTTACATAGGAATGCTTGAAACCATTTAACTGTATGCAATTTATATTAAAAATAGTTACTGGAAGCTGTCTTAGATAGGCATACTTGGAACCATTATAACCACAAACAATTTGTTGAATAAGAATAGTTACTTTTAAACCATGTAATTGTGCATAAATTATCACCCCCCACTTTTTTTAAAAATATCTCTCTCTATCACATTTATTATATTTATTATATTATATTTATTATATTATATTATAATGAAATATCCAAAAAGTTTCAAGAGTGCATTTAACAAGACTGATGAAAAATCAGTATTTTTGAATTTTTGTCAAATCTCCATTGGTATTTTTGGTAATTTTTTCCCACTGGTTAAAGCATCTCTGAAATGAGTCACCTATGTTTCACAAAAATTTTGTTAAAAAAAAAAATCCTGGTTGGCCTTTTCTCACCCATCCCAAATTGTCACTGACACCAAGACATCAGTCTAGACATCCTCATTGTATTATATTGTTTACTCAGCTGTGCACACATCTAGGCAGTAATCTAGGTGTCTAAACATGAACTCTTTATTATACAAGTTGCTGAGCTGTGTATTATTAGGTATAGTCTCGATAATTTTTGATCAAATCTCCAACTGAAAATAATTTTTTAGAATTTAATTTGATATTTACCAAATATTGTCAGTATTTCAGCCTAATGATTATATACTGGGGGAGTCAAAAGTTTTGCGATGTTTTGGTAATGTACAATTGGTCACTCTATACTTTTGCTGACATCTTGAAGTTGATGAACCATACAGGATTGTAAGATGGTGAACTTGCTTGCTGCTCTATGGATTTGCCTCTGCAGTTTTAGGTCTACTTGACTTTGACTGATTAAGGCTCTTGTAACGCCAACAAAATTTCTTGAAACATCTGGTTTCTGTACTTTGACCTACTGTGGTTTCATCTTTTGCCAAACAAATGTTTTTGATTTCTTTAATGTCATTATGGCCTTATTTAAGCTTGTAAAACTTAAGTTCCTGAATCTGACTACATTGAACATTTATTTGTGCGACTTTCAAATCTCACATGGAGTGAAGCATGTACAATCAGCATGCCAACTATTATGATACTACCAACCACAACCCAATTGGCTGGGGTGTAAAATACACTAAGTGCATCTCTGCAGGGGAGTAACCCCCCCCCATGAGTGTCCTGGATATGACATTAAACCATTTGATAGTGAGTCTTCAATCCTGTAGCTTTAGGGAATTTGGAGTACCCCTTCATTGCCATCACTCCCAGGTTCACTCTGACCCCGGAGTGGTACCACATAGGGTCCTATCTCTGGGTCAAATAGAACTAATATTTAAACTAAGTGTAAACAAATGACCGATGTTTAATCGTATTATGTTATGGTTGGCATAACCTAATAAAACAAAAAAAATATGAGTGAAAGGAGAGATTTTAATTAATTACAGCATATAATTCAAATGCCAGGGCTAAATTGTCTAACCTTAGTGTCAATCTAAAAGCAGAAAGACAAAAAATCTGTAAAACGGTCTAAAGGTGACAGATGCAATTTAAATAGTAATTGCTATCTTACAATGAGTTTAAGAAAAATGTAAAGATCCAAAAAATGAAAATTAAAAATGGTATTTTACTGAATTTATCCTATTAACAGCTTTTGTTCTTGAGTTTGGATTTTTTCAGCCGGACTCTCTAGTCCATGAGTCAATGGATAACCCACCTCTATTCTATATAGCAACAGTAAGACCATTACGAGAATCTCATAGCCTTTCTAGAGTTCCTTAAAACAGTTATTTACTTTTGTATACTTTATTTTTCAGTGAGATATTAAAATTAGACGTAGGTAAAATGAGGCCTCATAACAATATATAGCAAAACTTGGAACAATTTAACTTTGTTGACTTATACTAAATTGAATTGTTGGAAATCAAACTGTTCAATGATTTAACAGTATCTACAAAATGTGTTTACAAGTCATATATTCTGTGTGTATGTGTTATTTATTTATATATATATATAATGATTTGTTAAATAACCAATAGTTGATATGCCATAAAGCCAAACCAAACTACAGATCACAGCAGAAACTTTTGGGACATTACTGCTATCAGGGTGGGTGCTGGAAAAATGCAGGGGTGCTGAGATGTTAATTGTATTCTTCCTTGTTACTGCTTGTCTCTTTTTGAATTTAGTGGGTAGAAATCCTGACTCCAACCCTTGGGCCAGGAATTCCTCTACTCTACCTGCCAGAAGCTACCCTCTCTTTCTGTGATGGGACAGGCTTTTATATCCATCACTGGGATGTAGAATTCTCTAGAATGTTCTTAACAATTCCACAATATTCGAGAAATAGGAAGTGTAGGATAATTTCCCATTTCTGTATTCTCTTTTCTGTGGGTAGCCTCATGCCAACTTGGTCCTCTCTTTTAACTGTTAAAACTGGTACCAACATGACTTGACCATAACACTGATCTCATCTTTGCTTGCTGTGTGGTGGTGGTGGTTGGGGGGAGAATGTCAAAAAAGATTCCAATTAGCTGGTACTAGAACTTACCAGAGCCCATGATGATGAAAAAAATTTTTTAAAACTGTGTGTGTGAGATATATATATATATATATATATCTCATTCCCCCACCACTTAAACTAAAATCTATCTGAATGCCCCATTACACTACACTTTCCATGACTTGAACTGTTTTGGTCATGTGATATACATGCCACGAATTAGTATGTACCAAAATATTGCAAAACTTTTTGTACTTGTTCTAGTGTCTTCATTCAATTTTTGTTTGAGAACTTCTGCTTCACATTTTTTATTTTCAGGATCAGTCAACTTTGATTCCAAGCAAAGATTCAACATGGCAGACTTTTGGCCGTCACAATCTAAATCGATTTCAACCCGAACAAAACGATCAGCTGATCAAGATGCTTTAGTCACTCAAAATATCTGGGAAGCCATATCTGGACACACAGATGTAGCTAGTTGTAATGTGATTCAAATTGGATCTCATAACTGGTAAGTCATTGACCATGATCATAGTATACTGCATGCTGCCTTCAGTCAAATTTGTCTTTTAATGTAACAAAATTTTACACTACTAATTATAGCATGATTATGGTTATCATCATAGGATATAAACCCAGCAAGCTGAGTTCAAATCCTGGATTAGATTTTTTTCCTTTAGGTGTGCTCTTATATACATGTTAGTCCCCATACTAAAGCCTGACCTTGTGCTGGAATAGATAAAAGCTTATCAGTTGAAAACTTTCAAAGCACTTTCAGATGTTATATTTACTAAGCTTAGCCAAAGTTGATATAAAGGTACACAGTAAGGACTAAATTCAATGGCTTGCTCAGCAAGCTTGTATATAGCAGGTGCTCATAAATTCATGGTGGATTTAATTCCACTTACTGCATGTGAAGATAATCATCGTAGGAAATGAAATTGATAACCAGAGTTCAAAACCTGGATAAGGCTGTTTGTATGTCGCTTGATGGTTTTGGGGAAAGGCACGAATCCATCTTTTTCCTTCAGTTTTGAAGTAAATAGACTAGGCTCTTTAGCCTTGATAAGGCAACCAGTATTGGAAAAGGAGAACTCTGAATTAAAACCATCTGTACTCCACTTAAAAAATTGGACATTGTGTCGCACTCTTCATGGTGGAGAGTTTGGGTAAATACATGGGCTGAAACTGAGTAATTTGTCCAAGTAATTATTTCCTTCTCCCGCCTTCAATTATTGTATCATGTCACTGACAAGATTTTTTGCTAGAGATATTTGGCTATTAGTTCAGTTTAAAAGTGCAGTAGATATAAAAGGTTCAGCCTCAAGTTACTCTTATTGCATTTTTTGAACCAGGACTACCTAGGACTAACTTTAGAGGTATGGATATATACTTTTCCTACGTGCTTTCATATAAAAATGAACAAGTATCTGTCAAAATTCAAAATTTTGCTGATATCATTTTTCCATGCTAACACCTGTTACACTACTTTTATATTATTAAGTATTGTTAACTACTAGGATCAGTGGGGAATTAATTTATTTAAATGTAAATCTCCTTATTTATGCTATTGGTATTTGTTTATAGGTCATGTACGGCCATTTGTTACTACAGTTATTTGTTGAAGGTGTATTATGTTGTCTTGTCTTAGGTTTTTCATGTTGTGAATCGTAAATGGACTCTTTCAGGTTTGATTCAGACTAGCTGCTAATCTAGGTCCAATCATAGCCTATGCTTGATTAACTTCTTCATTGAACCCTAGAGATTGACTGCCAGACATGTTCAGGCAAATGTGAAGCTTGTGTATGTGTGTGATATATATATATATATATATATATATGACTGTTTGTAGCTTGAATCTTTGATTTATTCTTATATAGTCATTTCTGTAACCAAAAGTGTGTGCCTGTATGTACTTATTTTTGAATTGCTACATATTCCTATTTTTGGCTACAGTTTCACTGCTGTAGAGTTTTGATAAATGAATAATTCTATATTTCACTCTAAATAAAATTATGGTATCTTTTTAATTTAGGAAAAAAAAAAAAATTAACTTTTTATAAAACAAATTATGTTTGTACTTATCGAGACATCAATGAGGATGAAAAAACTAAGTGGTACAATATTTTTCTATACCCCCACCTCACCTTCCAAAAAAAACCTACACGTAAAAGATTTTTTTCTCACTGTGAATGTGGTGGTCATACAATATCTCACTGCTGACTAAGCCATCTCACAGGAGAGTTTGTGCATGTGCAGTATGGTCCTCTCTGAGTGGTTGATTATTAAAATAGCTGAATGTGTTCTGTACATACATTGATTATGAAAAGAAAATTTCCTTTAGATATTTGTTATGTCTGCTAGCAGAAATGGGTACTTCAGATAGGTTTATATAAGTAGGGTTGACATTAAAACCGTTACAACTTTAAAGTTATATATATTTTATTAAAATTTTTTTTACTACTGCAGTTCTTTAGCCAAGCTGATTGCCTCCAAGTGCCATAACCTGATCATCATTGACTCCAATAAAGATTATCTATCCTCATGTCGTACAACTGTTGGTGAAAAGGCAAATGTCAAATTCTGTGAAGAGGACCCACGTGTTGCCACACAACCTGCTGATAGGTAAGCTTTGAGTATTTATGAAATTCTGAATTTTTTAATTTTATTATTTGCCTTTATTTTTTTATTTTTTTTTTTTTCTCAAAGTTTTGACTTGAGACATAATTTCATTGTACAACTATTGTTAACTTTATAGCACTGTGGTATATAACTATTGTTGTATTTCTCATGACATGCTACGTGCAAATATAGTTGAATTTCACTGGCATCTTTGTTGCTAATGGTAAACAAGCAATGACCTTTTCCATTTTGATAATAGGTCAATGTAAGGTATTTTCCTAATGGCTACTCATTGACCAATTCAATATTCATGTATAGAAAATAATTCCCCTACTCTGCAAGGATTGAAACAAAATTATCTGCTTGCCAAAGGGTTAAATTTTGTTTTCTGGTTCATATTTTTTATTCAGATTGTTGCCATGGAAACAGGGAAATATTTTTGTACCAAGCAAGTTCTTGAGAAAATGTGCTTCAGTTGTAGAATTTAAAGTGTAATTTTTTCTTTTCTTGGTTATATTGTGTGTGTGTGTGTGTGTGTGTTTTTAGTTCTCGAGGACAAACAATTATCCTTTTGTTTGCTTTCAGACAAATACTCTTGGAAGGGTATGACCCCCTTATCCCCACCCCAGCTATGGTTTAAATAGTACCATTAGTGTTCTTCAACAAGGATAGGTTTGGCATTAAATAACTTATGAAGTTTGAATGCCATTAAAGAAAGAAACCAAACAATTACCCTATTCAGTCTGCATCTGAAGAACATTGCTGAAAATTTTTGTGCTAAAAACAACAAAAAGGGAATATTAGTTTTTGTTCTTATATACATGCACATTTGAATTTTAATGACATGTTTGAAATTCATACTTGACCTTATTAGGGTTTTGTTAATGGAAATTTAAACTTATACTTCTAAAAAAAAAATTACTTTATTCCCAACTTTTGCACATATTTACACTTGATTACAACACACATCTCTCTGTCTCTGTCTCTGTCTCTGTCTCTCTCTGTCTCTGTCTCTGTCTCTGTCTCTGTCTCTCTCAACCAGACGGAGTATGAAGATAACTGGTGAAAGTTCCTCTTTGTAGCTTAAGTTCATAATGATAAATCTGTTTGCTTTCAGATTTTAATGACTTATTCAGAGAAATTGTTATTATCGATCATTCATGTAACTTGCATGTTAGGCTGTGGTCTTGCGTTCATTTTGGTTTTTGTCAATTCAGTCATTTTTTTTTTTTTTATTTTTATTTTTTTTCCCCCCCCCCATTACAGGGCCAAACGACTCAAAGCAAATGTCATGTGTAATTTTATAAAAAAAAACCTGATCTGCTGTCTAATGGGGACCCTTATGATTGGTTGTAAGGATAAAGAAGTTTTTGGTCAAGATTTTTCCAAAAAGCTTTCTGGTTACCTTTGGGCCACTTGATTCTTGGCTTGCTTAGAATTTTTCTGAAGTGCTGTTGCTCAACAATAGAATCCTGAATGGTGTTGATGTTGTCCCAATTCATAACTTTATCATTTGATTTACATTCTCCAATAGAATTACGTTACTTGTACCAGTATATCTTGGGATACGTAAACCTTGCAAACATACACAAGTATTATATACTCTCTCACACACACACACATTCTTTAAAATGTGAATTAAATTGTTTCTTGAACTTTAATTTTTCATTCAGTGCTAACATTGTCATCATTGATGAGATGTTCCAGTACTTTGATGGCAAAGATGTGGAAGCCTTATTAAAACGAATTCTTACTTGGTTGAAAAAAGATGGCTATTTCGTCTGTCTTGCATCATGTCACCCAATCAGTAAGTTGTCCATGAAAATTTTGACTCTCATATCTTTCTGAAATCTTTCACTTTGATTTTTCATTGATATACATTTTTTATTTTTAAAATTTTTTTTTTTTTTTATAACTAACATTTATTTTTAGGTGATTATTATAATCATTAGTATTCTTAAAATAAATGATTAATTGGTTTATTTGCTATCAATTGGGCAATATTGTCCACCATTTTCAGTTTTTGACTTAATTCTTTCTAAGAATAAGACTATCATTTTGTAACCTTTCAATAAAGGTGTTTAAGTTGGAAGTAAAGAATAAGCTCCCAATGAAGCTTTAACTTGTATTTCTTTGGCCTCAGTAAGCCTTTCTGCAACAGCAGCTATTACTGATTGACCTACAAGATTTCCAGTTGGCAGAAAATCGAATCTAACCATACAATCTTATTCTTTATTTTTCTCATTGCTTGGCACTGCCACATTGATGTTATTTTGTTTACATACATTAGTAGTTTCTGTAGTCATTATCTTGAATTTTTATTAAATGAAGGATTGTCAACTATTATTTTTAACCTCTATTATTGTTGATAAATTGCGCTATTTTTCCAAATTCTTTAATCTGAGGTTTTTCTTGCCATACTAAAAAAAAATGAAGCAATAATTCTATGTACTTGTTTGTTAATAACAAAAATGCCTACATTGAAATTTTTTTAATTGCTTGCAATGCCTCCTTAGGCATCTGGCCTTTTTTATTAGAGCTCAGTTGGTTGGGGCTATAGAATATACTGACTGCATCTCTTCTGGGGTTTAAGATCATTACTCCCAAGTCCACTCTGTTTTGGAGTGGTAGTACTTGTTGTTGTCCTGCCTATAGTTCAAATAGAATAATTTAATCATTTACTATTCTTGGAACCATTTAACAGTGTGCAAACAAATGAGCTCTGACTCGTTTAAAAATGTTACCCAAAAACTTATATATATATATATATATATATATATATATATATAAATTTTTGCATTTAATAACCGACAAGAGTTGATATGCCATCAAACATAATCAACAACAAACCTTTTTACTATCTTACATAAACCTTAGGGGAAAAAAAAATCTCTGCACAGAACATATATACTAATCTAATATACAGATCAAATTCTGTTAAGTAATCTGATAGTTCCCAAAAATGCTCCCTTAATTTCTTCCCATTATTCCTGAAATAATCCCTTTTTTTTTTTTTTTTTTTTTTTTTTTTTGCTAAAATCTTATTAGGCAATTTTTTCAAAAAAATATAACTCTATTAGCAAAAAAATCCAATTGCTTCATAGGCTTAGGTTTTTGACCACCCAGTTGGCTGGGGCTATAGAATACAATGACTGCACCTCTACAGAGGGGTAACCCCCACTCCCGCTATGTGGCGACCTGTAATGCTTGAGAAAGGGATCCTGGTGGGTGAGCAGTCTGTGACCTGGCAACTAAAAAGGTCATGTGACACAACACTCCACTTTGGCCCTTACAGAGGTAGATGGGCGGTCAGGGAGGCCTGATCCGATCAATCGGCTGGTCATGTCATCCCTCTTTTGGATTTATGTAAAAATCCAAATGAGGATGATGGCTGTAGGCTCAGTCATGCTGTGGAAAGACTTGTAGCCCTTTCTGTCCCTGGACAAATCGTTATCTTGGGAACGAAAACCAAGGACAAAATAAAATCATCTAACGCCAGCATGAGTATACTGGACATGTAGCCCTGATGTTGCTAGGCAAATGGGTTTCCCCTTAGGCATATCCCCACATGGGGCTTCAAGGTGGGTGGGGAGCATGTTCAGTGAAACTCGCATTTAATTATATAGATAATACAAACAAAACCCAAGGTAATATAAAAAAAAACCCTGGGAAAGTTCTGACCGTGAGACAAGAAAAAAAACATTATTTCCCATCTTTCATCATGATGGAATCGTCTGAAAAAATTCCTCTATGTAAACTCTCTGTTCAAAATAGAAAAAATATCATCAAAAAGCTTAAAACCAAAAAGTTAAACAACTTAAAAAATGGAACGCTACTAATAGAAATCTGCAATAAAAACCAAACTGACAAAATATTAAAATGGAAACGCTTTGACAACATTAAAATAAAAACCTGTCCTCAATTCCCTGAATACATGTAAAGGACTTGTAAAAAGCCATCAACTTTCCTTATGTACATTAGATGAAATCAAAACCAACTTAAAAGACCAAAATGTCATAGAAATTTGAATAAAAGGAAAAAGTGGAGAAACAATAGATACAAATACATATATAATGACATTTAACACTGATAAAATTCCTAAAGAAATTAAAATTGGATACTAAAAAAATAAATGTAGAACCTTTATATCCCAAATTCCTTAAGATGCTACAGATGTCAGGTTTGGGCACCACCAGGACCAATGTACACAACCACCAGTATGCGAAAGATGCGGAGAATATGACATACAAAAAGACTATAAATGTGCTAACTGCCAAGGAGACCATGGCACTGGTTCTAGAGATTGTGAGGTATGGAAGAAAGATTACCAAACTAAAACATACTCAAAATATCACCTACCCAGAAACAAGGATGGTAGACTACAAAATATGAGGAAGTGACAAAAAATATCCCAACAACCAAAAGACAAAGCTGTTATAAATAAGTGTTAGAAATAAGTGCAATCATAAAACCCAAGGTGGTTGCCTAGCTTGTAAACAAAATGAGAGCACTGATCTAGGAGATGAAAACAGTCATAGAAGCAGTTACTGAAAAACTCCAAAGACCCAAACACCAGAGTTGCAACAAGCCAAGAGAGACGGGCAAAGCCAGACAGGAAGAGCTCGGGGGCTTTCACATCTGAGGTGACTTCTGTTGCTGGGCCACTACAGACCCCACCCAAAAGGAAAACAAAAGGGGGACCCCCACTTCTCAATGGGCAGGAACATGGTACAAAACAGGAAAAAAAAATAGATCCAACTCAAGAATGAGATTGAGTCCATGAAAACAGGCTTCCATTTGCCAAACTGGGAAAATATAGATGAACATCAAAATGAAAAAACCAGGAAGCACATTTAAAATGAACAGTCACCTATATGAATCAAACACCGCAATGCTCAGGGATCAACAAAACCCCTATGAAGAACCTATAGTATAGAAAGTATGGATAGTGATACAGACCACATAGTTTCCAGCCTTAATCTTGAAGTATTAAATAACCATAATACTTGAAACTATTTAACTGTGGGTCAACTTATAAGCTCGCTCACTTTTTTAAATGTGAATCTCTTACATATCATACATATCTATTTAAATGTGTGCAAACAAATGACTGTTAAATTGTTACTGTTACATAGCAACTCTGGAAATCATTTAACTGTGTGCAAACAAAGGAATAAATTGATAAATAGAATGATTCATATAACAAGAAATACCTGAAATCATTTAACTGAAGAAAAATGAGCTCAGGGTTGTTCAAAAAATGTTATTAGAAAAATGTTCACACACCATGTGTATTTAATATATAAGTCTAAACAGGATTCGGTATTGAATAAGTTTCAATGTTCGATATGACATAAAACCAAATCAACTTACAAAGAACTGTTTTTGACATTTGAACTGCATACTTATGTTAAACTGAATTGTTTGAAATGGAACTGTTTTTACATTTTACTGGGTGTAAAGAAAACTGTACTTTTATATGTATAAAAATGGATTTCGCATTGAGTAACCTGAAATGGTTGAAATGCCATAAAACCAATCAAAATCAAACCAAAAATAATAAAACATAACCAAAACTCAAACCCTAAATTCTAAAACGGTGCATAAAAACAATCAATTTAATCCTTCTGCCATTAAATGACCCACAGAGGTTGATATGCTGTTAAATAAAACCTAAACTCAAACTTAGGTTTTGAAATCTGCCTTGACATCAATTCTCCTGTTTGCAGACAAATATAAAAAAAAAGACTACCATATGTAGAAATTCCATTAATTATATTTTAGGGCTGATATATGCATTAAAAAGTCTCATCTGAAATAGCTTAAAAAGATTTTCTTTTGAAAAGAGGTATAAACAGTTGAAATAACTGAAGCTTATTTGCTTTCATTCATGTGATTTGATGTTATTCTTGTCATCAACAAGGAGCTGTGTACTTGATTATATGCTAATTAGGAAACTTGTCTATTCATTTTTCTTTTGAGCTAATTATATAAGCAGCTGAAATACTCTCAAACTATTGTCAGCTGCTTATGCTCATGTCTGCCTGACAAAATGTATTAGATATTATTGTTGGCATGTGACTTTTTAGATAGCCATCTGACTTTTAATGTTTTTGTAAAGTAGCCAACAAATGAAACTTATTACTTGTTTTAACTATAAGTCCTTAGAGCAAGAACTGTATATCATTAGTAGGGCTTCTCACATGGTGTAATAGTTACCTAGTTGGGATAGGTGGCTTACTGTTTGCTCATTTTTCACTAGATACCCTGTACCCCTGACCTTGTCAATGATAACTGTACTTTATTTGTAAAACTACTGACTACATTTTAGTCAAACTTAGTTTGGTGCAAAATGTCTTTTGTAATATATTTTGATTATTCCAAGTGTTGTTTCAACTGCTCCTTGCTGTGATAAATTGATGACTTGATTGACTTCTGATTTAAAAAAAAAAAAAAAAAAAAAAAAAGCAGCTAAAGATTAAAAATGGTAGGGAAAATGCAAGTCAATAAATAATAATTGATGTCTAAAACATTTCCTTATTTTTCATCATTAGGCTTTAGTAGTGGCTTTGAATTGTTTTTTTCTTTTTATTGGGTAGGAGATGCTATCTCCTTAGCTCATGAGCCCTCATGCCCACACCTACTCATGAAGAACATATACTTCTTTTCTACTATTGTTCCTACTGTAAATGTAAAACAATTCAACACTTGAGCCTTTACAGTTATGAACATTACCAATGTAAAAATGTTGATTCCAAGTTTGAACCAAAAAATTAAAATAAAACCATATTTTTCTATTTCGAAAGAATAAAATTCTTTGTAAAACCTGTGTTACCCGAGTCTTAGATTTAGATTTCATAGAATTTTTTTTTTTTTTTTTTTTTTTTTTTCTAATTTTTTTTTTTCAATTTTTTAATAGATCAAAACAAAACAAAAGGCTTTCTTGTACTTTTTGATGTACAAACATATTCTCTAGAAATTCATGTACTGAATAATTTCTGTAATATATGCCTTTACTTTCTCTGGAGGTGTGCTTAGTCATAAGAAATGGAATTGCTGACCTGAGTTCAAATCCTAGACTAGGTTGTTTGGATTTTACTTTGTGCTAATGTCTTTGGTAAAGGTATTAATCCATTGGTTATGAGTAAATAGTAGGTCAAACTGGGTTATTTAGCCTTGATAAAGCAACTGGTCTAGGAAAAGAAAAACTCTAAATTCAAACCAGCAGTACTCTGCTCAGGAATTGACCTTGTGTTGCATCCTGCCTATAATTGAAGGGTTGGATAAATATATACTTTCTCTTGTATGTTAATTACAGTAGGTTATTTAACTTTTTTTTTTTTCCATCATCTCTATTTACTATAAAAAACTTATTACATTCAGTAAGTTATCAAAAAAAAACACAAACTGGATGACTATTTAATTCTAAGTAAGTAATAAAAATAAAATAAAATATTAAATTACTGATATCTTTAACTACAAATTATACCTCCATTCTTGTGATTTGGCATGCCTCATTAAGAAAGGATTAGTTGTTTTTTGGGTTTTTTTTTTTTTTTTTCTTTCTTTCTTTCTTTAATGACCTATCAACCTTTTTATAGGGTATTTAATACCATATTCTTGCTTGTAGTGGTACTATTTCTGCCATAACTGGGGCAGATAAAAAGGGTTTATGCCTTTTTCTGAAAGTGAATACAATAGTTCAAACTCGCTATGATGTTGCAGTCCAGCATGTTAGCCACTTTGCAATAAGGACCCCCCCCTTTTTTTTTTGCTTTCTTTGTTTAATGACATATCAACCTTTTGTGAGTTATTTAATGTCAAAACCATCCTTGTAAGAAGACATTGATGATACTATTTAATCCATAAATGCAGGGATTTATGAGAGGAAAGGATAGATAAACTAAGTGATGCCCACCACCCATACCTATGTATGTATATTGTTACTAGACGGGTCAAATGATGAATTAGTTTACAAAATTGATTAATTAGAAAATTGCTATTTAATTCTTAGCACACCAGCTCTCTCTCTCTCTCTCTCATGACAACTCCACATTACCTGATTCAGCTAAATGCTCTCCTCTGCGTTTTCTTACTTTTGCTGAAATACTACTGTAATATTTGAATTGAACTAACAATTGCTTCATTTAATTTTTAATTCCATGAAATTTAATTATACTTAAAAAGTAAATGTGTTTACATCAAATTTCCACAGCCAGATAGCATTTTGATGCAGTTAATGTTTATAAATACCAATATTTGTTAACATGTCTTCATGATTTTGTATTGTTTTAATTCTGAAAATTATTTTTATAAATATTCTAGTTGTTCTAGTTGTTCAATCCAAAATTGCAGAAGGCCAGGGCACTGAAAGAGGAATCAGTTTTTGAAAAGTATTACTATGAAGTTTTAATTGATAAAATATCATTTCCAGTTGTCTTGTTTATTTAATTCCTTCTACTTATTATATGGAAAAGAAACTATACATAAGTTTTCCAGACCAAAATCATCTGAACAAAAGAACAGAACTAGTTTCAAAGTAGACATGAAAATGAGTACTTGCTAAGCCTCCTTGCACATGTCTGACTTTTTAAAAAAAATTTATTTTAATGTTTTATTTATTGGATGGAACGTTGTTTACTGTATGAATCTTTTAGATATGAGACGAAGTCTTCCTATAAGCAGTGTAAGTGACATTAGTATCATATTTTAACTTTTAGAATCATATAGGTTACTTTATTTCTGAAGTATGTAAAGAAATAAGATACAATGAATTAGGACATGAAACTGTCAGCTGTAATTAACATCTATGCATGTGTTATATATATATTATTTTTTTTAAACGTTGTAAATATGGTGTCATGTGGTGTGTTAGAGCGCCACATTGGGTGTTGTTATATAGATTTTATCTCATCAGATGACTTGAGTTTACCTGATGATTGTATATTAGTTGATAAATAAAACTTCTAGTTTCAGAGATCAATATAAATTTTTAAAAATTTGTTATATATATATAAACTGAATTTTGTATATACTAACTAAAGAATGGTATTTTCATGGATTCAGATGATTTATTCATTTATGAGCTATAATCATGACTAATTTATTTGCAGAAGATTCCTTTACTAAAAAGGAAAATGATAAGTCATTAAGCCGAGATTTTGGATTTTACCATGCAACATTCCAGCTTGTCAACATTGGCTCAGCTGATTCCCTATTTGGCTTACATGTGGTTCTCTCCAGAACACTAGAATATACGCAAGTAAACAAACTTACTCAACATTTTTTCCATTTTGATCTTTTGATCATTCCAAGTACATTGCATATAACTTGTTCTAAAAGTGTACTCTTGTAGCTATTTGTTGAATATAAATCTAATATTTTGTTGAATATAAATATATTTGTAAGATTACTGTGAGAATGAATTTTATATTAGTAATTTTAGCAAAACAGAATTAATTCTAAAACAGTCTTTAAGCATATATCATAAAGGAAAGAGCATGCAAACATTTACAATTTATTAGAATTTGATAGACATATGAAAGGGTTGTTATAAGCTGGACTCATAGTTAGACACATTGACTAGTCACTGTCAGTCATAGTAAAGATAAAAATAATTTGCTTAGTTATAATACTAAGTCATTTAGTCCTCGGGGGGGGGGAAAGTAACACATTTAGTTTGAGGGAGAAAATGAAATTCATACCTGTGCAAGAAGAGACATTGTAAAGCACTCTTAAACAGTATGAACTGCAGAGAAAGAAAGAAAAAAACAAAAGGGTGGATTCCCTCCTGCAGCTTTGTGTGCCAAGATCAGATTCTTCCTGTGTGTGTTTGTGTTGTTGTTGTTGTTGTTGTTGTTGTTGTTTTTTATTTTTTTTTTTTTTATTTTTTTTTTTTTTTTTATAAAATAGGTTGAATAATACTTTCATTTTCACAGCTTCTTTTATGAATTTCTGTGATGAGGAATTATTGTTATACTCTGACTTGTGTCCATACCTTGATTGTTATAGTCAAAATGTTTCAGCTGTTCGGACATTTTTCAGTTATCTATCAGTGGTTAGGTCAAATAGATCCATTCAAAAATTATTTGATAGGATTGGATGCTCCCAACAAAAAAACAAAACAAACTACACTATACAAAAAATGTGATTATAAACATACTATGAATGCAATTCCCTGACCTCTAGGCATAAAAAAAAAAAACTCTTGACAGTTTGACATGCCATTAAATTCAATAATGTTAAAGACTTTATCCTCCTAGTCTAATGAAGATGGTCAAAGCTTTGAGCCAGTAAACTTATAAATAAGATGAATTTTGCCTAAAGAGTTGGCAATAGGAATGAGCATTTTCAGTTGCATTTTATTCAAGGAAATTAATAGTGATGAGTCTTTTCATTCCCTAGAAGACTGTCTGTATAAACTTCTTTGACCACTGGCACCCAGGACTTTATCAGAAAGTCAATGAGTTTCCACTTCAACTGTCTTTTTGATTCAGGCTTTTTAAGCCAATTTAAATTTTTTTATTTTAATTTTTTTTATTTTTTTTTTTTTTTTTTATTAAAATATGATTCTTCATACACACCTCGCATTCTTCTGTAAATTTCATATGGTTTGTACATCATGAGCACCCAAAATTTGATGTATCTCTGTTCCAAGCCTGGAGTACCATTTGATTTTCTGCTGTTTTGAGTAGCCTCAAAACAAATATTTCTGCAAAAAATCATCTTTGCTATTAACCCAATTCCAAACAATGCAGTTTACATTTATGGATGAAAGATTTTTCCAAAATTTCCCCTTATTTATTGAATGACCCACATGAATAGTAGGTCTGCAGATAAAACCTGATGCAGCCTTTGGTATAAAAAATAATTTGTATCCTTAAATTTTATGATGGTCACATGGCAACACTTTGCTCATGAACAGTATTTAGTAATTGATATGATTGTCATGTATTACTAATAACCAAAATGAGAACTTCAATCTGTATGAATTAGTATATAATAATTCCTTCAGTCAGAAATTCAAAGATGTCAATTTTACGCGAGATTTGATTACAAAAAATATCAAACTTGTAAATATGTCTAGAAAGTTTACTTTTTGTTGTCCCCCCCCTCCATTTTCTTAATTCAAATCATTTCTTGTCTTGGCTTACTGGAAATTATTGACAAAGTTAAAGAATTATTGATTTATCTTGCTGAGAAAACACCTGTTACTAACCAGTGATTATTACCCATTTTTTTTTTTTTTATCTCATCCTTCCGTTTAGCTTGGCACAAAGCACTCTATGGCTGTATTGTGTTGAATGGAAATCAGAAAAGGAATACAATGAATCTCTTTTCACAAGTCGAAAAAGTTTTTTTTTTTTCTTTCTTTCTTTCACTTGGCGCCCTAATTTTTGTTGAGCTCATCTTATTAAAATTGTGTTTGAGATTAATTTTTCTCTAGTCCCCACTAACACTGAAGAGTTGACTTGACTCCAAAATATTTCTGACTCTCTAAGTTTGTCTTGTGTATATGATGACCTTACATTACACTTCTTTTTTTTTTTTTTTTTTTTTTATCAAATCATTTTCAGTCTTTTGAAGCGGTTATTAAAAACTTTAAATGATGATCCCTATCCAAATGTAAGTATGTGGAATACAGTCAGTGTATTATAAGCCCCACTGACAAGTTGTAAAACAATATAAAGATGCTTCAGTAGAGAAGTCACCAGCTTGACTTGTATATAACTGAAAGATAAAATTCATCCCAGAAATATTAATAATTTGATGGGCTGGGCAGCAACATCAGAGTAAGCAAGTTTAACTCCAGTTGCACTATTATGTTCACTTTTGAACGAATGCTCTTGGGGAAAGGTATTGGACCCCCCCTTATCCTTCCATCTGTTAAATAACACCACTACTGTCCTTTTTAACATTCATGGCTTTGGCATTAAATAACCCACAAAGGTTGATATGCCATTAAACAAACCAAAACTGAAAGTTATTTGAAAGGAAGATTTCAATAGACTGCTTAAAAGGCCTTGTGAAGAGTTATAAAAAATATCCAAGCAAGAATTAGGCACCTCCAGTGGTGAAATGGTTAGCAAGCTAGACTACCAAACCTTCATGAGTGAGTTTGAGTTTCATTGGGTGCCCCATTCATGTGGCCTTCTGCCACCTCTAAGCAAAAAGCTTAGTAAATTACCAGGTCACCTCGGGTGGCATAACTGTTTGCAAGCTAGACTAGCAAATCTTAAGTGAGTTAGTGTCACTGGGTGCCCCATTCATCTAATCAAAAAGCTTAATAAATTAGTATCCAAGCAAGAACTAAAAACTGCAATTAAGTATCAAAATATCAAATCAATGTGTCCAATATGCCGTCACCTTTGTTTCGATTTCATTCTGATTTCTGTTTGAAAATACTTTTCTCTTAGTAATTAATCAAAATAACTTCACCTGTTTAAATTTCTTGTAAATGTAAGCATTGGAAGTAAATTAAATATCTTGCTAGTATCCAAATAGTTATTTCATCTTCACTGAAGAAAGTATTTTAAAAATTTGTTACTTTAAAAAAAACTGGATTGATTACAATATATTCAAGCTGTTTGACAAATGAAGTAATTCAACCATTCTGGAATGGTTATGTAATTCACTGAGTTAGTTATATTCTCTCTCTTTCTCTTTTTTTTTTTTTTTTTTTTTTTTTTTTTTCTCTCTCTATCTTCTCTTTCTCCCTGATCCTCTCTTTACTTTCTCTTTTGTTAACCTCTCTTTTCATCTATTTTCTCCCACATATCTTCTCTCTGTACTTACCTCTGTCTTTCTTTCTCTCTCAATGTTCTTTTGTTATTAAAACCATTTGCAACATTCTTTTTTTTAACTTTGGTTTTTTTTATTTATTTAGTTTTTATTTATTTTATTTTTTTTATAGGGACCAGGCAGTCAAACTTCAACTCTGTGGATGATGATAAAAGCTCCAATATCTGAACAAAGTAATCACGGTTTCAAAACCTTTCAAGAGTTCCTTGATTCCCAGCAATATTCTGTAACTGGTATCCTTCGTTACGAAAAAGTATTTGGTCGATGTTTTGTGAGCACAGGCGGTATGGATACAACCAAGGTAAACATTTTATCGTTTGATTATTTGTCCGTCTGGTACAGAATTTAACACCCATGTGCTTCTCTCTCTCTCTCTATATATATATATATATATATATATATATGCAGTAAAAAAAAAATCTTTATCCATTTATAAGGTTTTGTGAAAGTATTTTTCTTGTTGGCAATATATATTTACCCAACCCCTCCGCTCGGGCAGGATATGACACAAAGTCAATTTTTAAGCGGAGTTTAACAGGTTTGAATTCAGTTTTCCTTCTCCTAGACTAGTTGCCTTACCAAAGCTGAAGAACCTAGTCTGTCCAATTTACCCATAGCTGGACGGAGAATAATTGGATTCATACCTTTCCCAAGGGTATTAGTGCTATGTGAAATGCAATCAGTCTCCTCTGGGATTTGAACTCGTGTCCATTTCCTACGATGATAACCATTACGCCACGGGTACTTCCCTTTTTCTTGTTAGCAATAGATTATCAGAAATGTGTGTACTTGTCTTTCATTGTCTATATGTCTGTTTCCATGTGATTATTTGTACATATCTATTTCTCTGTCATTTTCTTTAAGTATACTTGTCTACTTGTACTTTATGTACACACAGTTACATATGTATGTAAGACATTCTTAGCAGTGTTACTAGAAGTTTCATGTTTATATCTATGTGATATAATTAGGTTACTTGCCTTTTTTTTTTTTTTTTTTTTTTTTTTTTTTGTAATCACAATCTTCTCATGGCTTTTGAGAGGTTATAGTTTAGGTCAGTGGTGTCAAACACACTGACCACAAACTACTTTTCTATGGCAGCAGCAGAACAATGAATTAACTGTTCTAAAGAAATTTTTGTTGATATCTAATTCTTTAAATGTGATAAATCTTTGAATATTGCTTTTGTTTTCCTTGTTATAATATTTATAGTACAATGTATTACAATTTACCTATAAAACAGTAACCCAAAAATTCCCAAAAGTAAAAATGAAAAATTTCCTACCCCCCCCACCGTATTTTGTACTGATTCTCATATCCAATCATCATTTGTGTATTCATTTTTTTGTTGGTGAGGGAAACCTCTCTGTTGTATTCCAGATTAGCATTATAAGTGGTGGAAATCATGCCCTTGCTCTCATCTCAATTTTGGCCTACTGTGCCGCTCTCCCAGTACATAATGGTCCTTTTTGAGTCTTTGAATTTGAACCCCTTATTTAGGTAGTAATCATGATCTAAAGGATTAAGGCATCATGATAAAGATTAAGCTCTCATTCTTTCTTTATAAAACTTGTCACCTTTTTGAAATTTTATTTTATTCAATTATCAAGGTTTCATTCTGATCTTGGCTCTGTTGAAAAATGCATAATGTCCTTTTTGGAGAATTCTGTTATTTAAAAAGGATTTTTCTTTATTTTATTTAATTTTTTTTTTTTTTTTTTTTTTTTTTTTTTTGCAAACAGTTGTTTAACAAAATTTTTATTACCAAATTATGGTACGGGTCACATTTCATTAAGCTTTATTAGCTGATAATTCAAAGGTATTTTGTCTAGCTATATGGTTATAAGAAAGTAGACTGTTTATAACTAATGACATGGTTATTTATTTATATTTTATTTATTTTTTTCATAGCATTTATTATGACTCGCAATATTCAAACTATGGGAGGTGTGTATAGGGTAATGCTTAGTCATAGGAAATGAAATTGGTGACTTGAGTTCAAATCCTAGACAAGGTTGTTTTCAATTCACTTCACATGAATGCCCTTGAAAAAGCATGAATCTCCACTGTTATTAATAGTAGAGCAGACGAGTTCTTTTAGCTTTTGTAAGCCAACCAGTCTAGGAGAAGGACAACTCTGAATTCAAACTTGCAGTAGTCTGCTTAAAAATTGACCATGTCTCACATTCTGTTTCTGATAGAAGGGTTAGGTTAATGTAAATGTTCAATCTATGAACTGGTATACTAAATATATTTAGTAGCTAATAGACCAACTCAAATGACATTATTAAAAATAGTTTACACTTATTGTAACAATTCACTACCTCATAATGTGAAAATATGAATTCAAATGTTTGATATAATAAATGTTATGGAAAAAAAAACAAACTAAAACATCATTTTATTTATTATTTTTTCTGAATTTGAAAAATAGAATCTAAATTTTTATTTTTTAAAATGACTAATGCTAGTTTGATTTATTTGTTTGATGGTATATTGACATGTGGGTTATTTAACGTCTAAGCCACTGTAGAATAAAAGCAGTGATACTATTTAACTTATAGCTGGGAGGATAAGAGGATTCACATCTTTCCCAAGGGCATTCATCTGAGAGTGAACATAATAGCATGACTGGAGCTTGAACTCGCTTCAAGGCCACAATCCAGCATGTTAGCCATTACACCATGGAGACATTGTTCTAATGATTAGTTAAGTGCACAGGTTGTAAATTACAATTTTTATACAAACTTTGACTTGATATACAAAAGACATGAGAATAAGTCAAAAAAACAAATCTTGTTGGTAGTCTTGTCTCGTGTTCACATATAGGCAATATGAGCAAAAAATCTGACTCCCTCTCCTCTACAGAGAATATTCTGGAAAAACTGGTAGGCTTTGGTCATGTCAAATATTGCCTTTAGGAAGGCCTCTGCACATAACAGGAACATTATTTTAGCTATCAATTTGTGAAAAGATACTTATTTTTATATGGTGTCAGATGCAATAAATATAATAAAGTTGCCCTGCCAGTTTAACTTGTATGTAGCTAGCTAGGAATATATATATATATATATATATATTCCTCTGCACTTGCTAAAAATTTTCAAATAAAGAATTTTATCCAAGAAGAAAAATAGAAATTGGAGGAATTTTATTTTTAAACAGTGGATTTCTTATTACAAAAATCAGATATTAAGTTTGACTCTTTCTATATTTATGGGGACATTCTGCTCTCCATTTTGCTTTTTAAAAATCGCTTATCTCTTCAACAAAAAGTCACATGTAATCCTGCTGGGACATTGTTAGCAAGAAATTAAAGAAAGATTGACTTTAGTCAGGATTTTCTGTGGGTAGTTACTTAATCTTTTTATTAAATAACAAATCCCCTTGTAATTTTATTGTCATATTTATTTTTTTAGGTGAGATCAAATTTTAATTAAAACATTTTTTTGAAGAAAAATTCAATTTTTAAAATCTACCAAAACCAGCTAATTACTTGATTGATATTTAAAAAAAAAATTTTTTAATTGAATTTTCAAAACTTAAGGTGTATCCTGGGTATGACAATAACCTGCATCTGATGAGACTCCTATCCTGGAGTTTTAGAGGAATGTGGAGTAGGCCCTGATTGCCATTACTCTCAGGTCCACTGTAACCTGAATTGGTAGGCCCTATTAGAGCCTTACTTATAGGTAAAATAGAACCATTTAATCATTTATTAAAGATTATTATTGGTTACTTGAAAACCTACAGCTGTGTGCAAATTACTTATATTACATAGCAATACTTGAAACCATTTAACTGTGCAAATAAGTGATCAATATTAAATAGAATTATTAGTGTTAGCAATACTTGAAATCCTTTACCAACTCCTGCAATACTTAAACAGCAAATTTGCCCAGTCAGCTGGGGCTGTAGAATACACTCACTGCACTTTTGCAGAGGGGTAAGACCCACCCAATGAGTGTCCTGGATATGACACTAAACAATCTGATGGTGAAGTTCCAGTAATGCTGAAGCTTTGGGGAATGTGGAGCACCCCTTCATTGCCATTGCTCCCAGGTCTACTCTGACCTGGCATGGTAGCACCTGATAGGGCCCTATCCATGGGTTAAATAGAACTAATGGCATACTTATGCTAAACTGAATTATTTGACTAAACTGAATAGCTTGAAATAAATGTTTTTGACAATTAAACTGTATTTACATTTAAACTGCGTGCTTATGCTAAACTGAATTGTTTGAAATTGAACTGTTTTTGAAATTGTACTTACACTAAACTGAAGTGTTATATATAGAACTGATTTGACATTTTACTGTGTAAACAAAATCTGTACTTACACTAAACAGAATTAGCTGAATTAGAACTGTCTGAATAAACTGAATAGTTTGAAATAGAAATGTTTTTGACAATTAAACTGTGTACTTGTGCTAAACTGAATTGTTTGAAATAGAACTGATTATTTACCTAAAAATGGATTTGGTCTTAAATAACCTACAAAAGTTGATATATACCATAAAAACCAACCCACTAAACAGAAAATACTGTAAACAATATAAGGTCTGTGGGCTACATATAAGCAAAATTTTGCTACTTATTGAAAAGACAGTTTTAATTGATTAAAGATTCCAGTGTAAATTTTGTCAACTTTTTGTGCTTGTACACCCACTTAATTAATTTGATTTGGTTTACTTATAGTAAGTGGCAGATTATTTTTTTAACTTAGGATTTTCCTGGAGAAAATTCTTTTGAGCTTTTTTCAAAAAGAAATAAACCCTGCTCCCGTGCAAAGGCCTTACTGAAGAAATTACAAAAACTGGAAATTAGATAAGATATTACACTTGCCAAATTTTTAGTTTCATTTACTAATTTATAAATAAGTATTGAAAAGTTTCTTAAAATCAATTTGAGATTTATTTATAGATGGGTAATAAAAATCAATGTTTTTGGCTTTAAAATTTTAATGTGATGGCAAAATTATTAAAATCCCAAGACAATTTATTTTTCGCACGTGTGAAGACTGGGCGGTCTGGCACTTGATCCTCGTAGAATAAGTCCTTGTTCCGAGTCCTTTCTCGGGCATATAGGAACTGGCATATTATATGGGGGTTAATTTGGGGCTAGACTGACTGCCACTGGCAAGGGGTTTCCAAATTTCACATTACATACACACCCACCAGGCCACTAGTTCTTCCTACCCCTAGGATAAAGGAAGATATGAGCCTTTAGGTTTTGATATAATATTAACTAACGGTTTCTCGTATAATATTTTTAAAGGAAAGAATAGGACAATTTAGGCGAGAATAACCTAAGGCGAAAGAAGCTGAAAACAAACATGAAACAAACAACTTGACAGTAGACAATACAATGAACAAACTTCAATATGTGGCGACATTAAAATATAACAATCTTTTTCCACATTTATAGCAGACCACTGTTCTGCTGCTACTTTGGAAGGTCCTTCTATTCTCTTCCTTAGGTTTTTCTTCTGGGATTAACTCTGCTTTAAATTTCATTCTACTTCCTTGGCTTCCCATGTAGAGTCTCTCTTTGTTTTTTGGTGTGTGAGGGTGTACTCATCTGCTAGTGCGTCCATTTCGTAGCTCACGTCAGTTTTCCTTTCACTTAGGTGAACCATGACTTCTTCTGGCACACAGTTTAAAAATTCTTCAGCTAATATTAGCTTCTCCACATCTCCGTCTATCCTCTTAGAGTCACACCACTTCTCCAGCGCATTCTCCTTTTCCTGCAGAAATTCCACATTAGATTTTTCTTTCTTTCTCTGCGTTCTATACCTCTCTTAACGGTCATTCTTTGGGTGGCCTGCTAATTCAAACACGGAGGGGTTGGGGACATTCCTTATCTTTCTCCTCTCAGTGGCAGACCACGTGACAAATGAAACAAAGATTTGATTAAGTTATTTTTTTTTTTAATATGTAGCTACTTGACCCCTTAGCGCTACAATACCAAATTCACTTCTAAGCAAGGTCTTGTTTTTTAGTAAGAATTTAAAGAAAAAATGTTAATTTAAAATGACCCCCCCCCGGAATATTTTTCAAATTTGCTATATACTATACAATGACTTTATTTGAATTTACAGAAATTTGTTGCCAAGCTGAACATCAAACCTGGAGAGAAAGTTCTTGATGTTGGCTGTGGAATCGGTGGAAGTGCCTTTCATATGGCTCAAGTGAGTAGCAGATTTGATTAAGAAAATGCTTCATATTTTCTTTGACCTTAATTACTTGGGACTGTAAGATTTTTTAAAAAATGTTACCAAAAAGTGACACTTTACTTTAAAGATTCTATATGCTATCAATGTGGAAAATCATATTGATAAAATATCTTATCAAGCACTCTGGTATACTCATTGCTTTTACTGCATCCATCCTTATCAAAAAAATTGTTAATTATTATTTTGAGATTGCCTATAACTTTCTCAAGTGACATCAGCTGTTTTGGGATAACCAATACTTTCATAGCTCTATGAATGAGTTTTATTTTCTTGCACTAAAAGTTGGCTATTAAATTTTTTGTGAGGGGGAACTAAACTACATATTTTATTTTTTCCTTCGGCATGCAGCTGTCATTAATAGTTTGTATAAGCTTTCTATCTGAACATCAAAGTATGACCATATAATAGTGTATTTAAAAAAATATTTAATCATATATAATACTTGAATCAATTTTCATAAATTTTATATCTTCATAAAGAATTCAAAAGATCTGACATATATTCATTAAATATATAGAAGAAAAGTTATTGGGCTTTTGAAGTCTGTATTTACATCTATAAAAGAATAAAAATTGGGGTGTACTTATTGATGGTTGATACTTTGTATGAGCAACCCTTAATCATCCTTGTAATTCAGCAGGAACTAAACCAGTACCCCCACCAAGTTGTTTGAGAAGGGTGGCTAGACACCCAGCAGGATGAAAAACAAAACCTGCCAAAGGAAGCTTCTTGCTTAATGACTGTCTAGCACATTACACAGGGACGTAGATATACTTGGGTTGGTATCCAAGTGCATATCAAGACCACCTGCAAGCTCACAATAACCAACCTGAATGTTGCTCATCTTGCAGTTTTATTCATACACTGTCTTTATGACTCTGATTACCGAAAAGTGGAACTAATTCCATTGATTCCTGGGTGAGGTATTAAACTGCAACCTGTGGTAAGGCTCTGGTTCGGGAGTTCCAAAGTTTTCCACCCTGTCCCCGGGGTGATATTTGTTTAGGGAGCCAGCTATGGGTCAAATAGCTATTAAATACCTGGAACAGATGGAGCTCGCCAACCTTGGCAGGCAATCCATCTAGGACAAGGACAGTCTGACAAAACCTACAACCCAAGGACCTAGCTGTCACTGTCCCAGCTTGCTAGGCCATGACAGATGAACCCCATGGGGCTGGTACTGCGCACACTGCACTCAACCTAAAAAAAAAAAAAAAAAAATTCATTGTGCAAGCTAAAAGGACAGTCCAGTTCCGCGACACCAACACTTCTAAGCCCTGTAACAATAGGAAAGGGGTGAAATGGCAGATGAATGACATCACTGGAGGCCGCAGTCCCAATCCTGCATGCGGGCAGTTCAGGATATTGGTCGTCTGATGTTGACCTGAGATGTCAGCATCATCTGGCAGCCCCCTGAACAAACAAGTGATCCCAAAACCATTAAAACAAGGTATACACACCTCCAAGAGTGCAAAAATACTGAAAGTTGTCATGCTGGAATGTGAGAACCATGCTTGACACAGTTCACTGTAACTGACCTGAATGTTACTCGGCTCTGATTGCACATGAACTGTCCAGGTTAAATGTCGACCTTGCTGCCCTTAGCGAGGTCTGCTTCCCAGGAGAAGGCAGCCTTCATGAGCATGGTGCCGGATACTCTTTTAGTCAGAGAAACCTACAACAGAGGGATGCATTTTGGGCATCGGTTTCATGGTCAGCACCTCCATTGCCTTCAGGCTGGAAATTCTACCAATTGATCATTCTGACTGCATGATGTTCGTACGCCTTCTGATAAAATAAGTGGTATGCCATGCTTTTCAGTGTGAATACTCCAACTCTTCGAGCTGAACCTGCAGAAAAAGACAAGTTTTACTTGAACTCAACAGCTGTCTCCAAAGCACTCCTTGGTGATAATCCTTGGTGATTTCAATGACAGTGGGCCAAGATGCAAATTCCTGGAAAGGAGTACTTGGAAGACATGGCATTGGTAACGACAATGGGCGCTTGCTGCTGGAGCTTTGCCCTGAGCAGCAACTTGTCATCACCATTTTTCAGCAAAAGGACAGACTCAAAACAATCTCGATGCATCCTCGCTCCAAACATTGACACCTCATTGACTATGTCCTTGTTCACAAGCATGACCTAAAGGATATCATTCACACAAAAGTGATGCCCAGTGCTGAATGCCACACCAACCATCACCTAGTGTGCTGCAAACATAGGCTGCACTTCAAACCTAAACCAAGAAAGGGAGGTCCCCCCCCACCAATCTAAGGGAAAGTTCAATCTGTGCAAACTTCAGTCAGCTGAAGTGAAAGCTGACTTTCAGGCTGGCCGACAGTCCAAGTTTGAAAACGGCAACTGCCCAGAAGACACTTCTCCTCTTGCTGAAATCACAGCTATGATGGGCAAGGCCTGCCCAAGATAGCCCTGCATGGTGAACTCTCCACTGGCTACCGTGATGTTTTAAAGACTCCCTCAAGAAGACCCTCGGTACCTGCCACATTGACCACCACCAGTGGTCGACACTTGCTTCTGACGGTCAGGCCTGGTGCTGCACAGTCCAAGTTGTATCTGCCTTTGAGGACTCCCACAGAGCCAACCTCGGGGAGAAATTCTGCAGGAGGAAGATGCAGGGAGTCTCAGCAGTCATACCAGACCAGACCTTTCTTTTTTAACTGCAGTCGTGGCCAGACTTGCCTGTTCTGCATAGGCCTCGTCAGCCATCAGCATGCCTGCAGTCGACACAGACAGCCTCCTTCATAAATCCTCATTCAAAGTTTAGCCAAGAAGAAAAAGAAAAAATTCAGCAGGGAATATTAGGAAAAAAGTATTTGATATTACATCAAATGCTACTGGACCTTTATGTTCCTAAAACAATCTTTTCTATGAATTTATTTCAAATTTATGAAATTTCTAATATTTAGAGGGAAAAATGTCTTTGTCAAATATGGGTATATACCATATTATTGAGACTTGCAAAAAAAATAAAGTAAAATTTACAGGAGGAACCTTTAGTTTGTGAGATACTGTTAATTCACAAATTATTCTTGACATACAGACTTCATATTCTGATTTTATGATCGTTTTGTCTTTGGATTTTTTTAAGATTATGAAGGTTCTATGAAAAGTTCATCGGCTGACCAAGGTATTCTCATAGTATTGTGACCAAATTAGGTGTATTTTTCAAGATGGTGCCTCTTGTGGACCACAAACTTCTTCCATCAGTGTTGTAGTGTATGGATTCCATTAGTCAAAAAGACAACATATGGTATCAGCTTATGAACTTTTACTCAAGCACGCACACATACACGTGTGCGTGGTCATTCAAAAAATTCTAAGCCACACCCAGAAAGAAAAACACAACTGAATATTTTTGCTATGACAGCACATAACCACTTGTAAAACTAAAAAAACCCTCAGATTTCTGTCTTAATTTCTATGCAGTGAGGTTTATATAAAAAGTAAAAGGTGTGGGACAAATCTTAAAATCTGGGTGAAGCTTAGAACTTTTGAAAGCCCTCATACTTGTGTGTGTGTGGTGTTTTTCATAGTTCAGATAATCTGAGTATTGTATCCCCCCACCCTCATACCTGATATGAATTGAAAGTAAGGAAACCTGCCACTCCTCCTCAGAGATTTATTGCTTTTTCTTTTATGTTTCTTTTATAGTCCTATGGTGCGGAAGTTTTTGGAATTGATCTCTCTACAAATATGATTTCAATTGCACATCATCGCTGTCAAGAAGTCAATCTTACTGCGGTAAATGATTTTTTTTTTTTTTCTTTTCTTCTCCCCTCTCTCTCAGCTTATTCTATGACCAGCCCCTGAAAATAATTGAGTTGTACTATTGTTTATAAAACTTGTCACTGTTTCTTCCTCTAGTACTCATAATGCTCTCTAAGTGTTTCATCAAATATAAAAATAGAATTACCCTGTCTGGCGGGGGGGGGGGGAAATGTGTCGCGTTATTTCCAAAAATAATTTTTCCCTATTTTGCTTCCAAATTCTAGTGGATCTGAATGCAGGCTATCTCCCTGCTGACCTCTGGATGTCCAGTAGTGAGAGAGAGAACAGACCCAAGATATTTCCCCCTCCCCCACTACTCCAGCTACTGAACCAAAATGTCCGTCTTAAATTTCACAATAGTAACCAAGTTTTATCCTCAAAGGAATTCAGAAAGCAATAAAAAAAATATTACTAAGAACATCTATATACTTGGTATAATTAAAAAATTTGATTTTTCACATTAAAATATTTGTTATTGTTTATTACTAAAAAGATAATATCTGTTCAACTCAACCTTCTGTTTTTTGTTTATAATTCATTTCAACAGTAATTTTTCTTCAAAATTACCCAGAAGATTCCAGTTTCAATATTATAACTTCTCACAAAGTTATACTAATTTACCCTTGTTATGGGTTAAATAGTACCATTACTGTTTTTCTGTAAAGTTGGGTTTGGCATTAAATAACCCTTGAAGATTTTAATGCTATTAAACAAAAAACCAAACCAACTATTTTGCTACATCTATGTAATATACTCTGGTTATAAACTGCATCTCTATAGAGGAATAAGACAAATAAGTGTCCTGGATGTGAAAATAAACTGCATCTTATGGTGAGGCTACAGTCCTGGAGCTTTTGGGAATGTGGAGTACCCCTTGCTGACCATTACTTTCCAGGTCCACTTAAACCTGGAGTGGTAGTACCTGTTAAGGTTCCATCTCCGAGTCAAATAGAACTGTTCAACCATTTGACTGTGTGAAAACAAATGACTTGTGTTAAATTGTATTGTTAGTATTACATTGCAATATTTGAAACCATATCAACTGTGTGCAAACAAATGAGTAGTTGTAGTTTTATTAGTTTTAAGTAGCAATAGTTGAAACCATTTAACTGTGTGCCAACAAATGTCTACTAGTTGAAGGCACCTGGGTCTACTTTAGAGGAAAGTTTGTTGGAAAATTACACAAGGGTTCCAATTATGGTATACTGATTAGCAAATGTTGCTTTATTTATGTGAGAATTAACATTTTTTTATTTTTAAGTTATTTTAAAATTGCCTATTTCACCCATAGTAGAGCTGATTGGACTTTTTAGTCTTGGTTAGCAACCTGTGTAGGAGAATGACTGACTTCAACCTTGTTCTGGCAACTTCTGCAATAACATTTATGTCAATGTAGCCAACATTAGTAGCTGAAAGGGAACTTGCACCTTGACTAATTGTTATTCTTCCCAGGCATGCATATAGATCCAGGTGTGTGGTCTTGTGTGTGTAATCAGTACCACCATTTATTGCTTCTTTATTAAAGGATACGGTAGGGAAAGCATGTATTTATCCAACCCTTCTGCTATGGGCTGGATGTGATACAAGGTCAATTAAGTGAAGTAAAGCTGGTTTGAATTTAGAGTTCTTTCTTCTAGATGGTTGCTTAATCAATACTGAAGAATCTTAGTTTGCTCTACTATTTTCCCATAGTGAAGGGTTGCTGATGGATTCATGCCATTTCTACCAGTGAAAAGTGAAACACAGGTGGCCTCATCCATGATTTTTAACTCTGTTCATTGATTTCATTTCCTACAATGATAATTGTTATGCTCAGTGTGTCTCCTGCAGTGAGAAATATAACATCTCTGATAAATGGTAATATTCTCTTAATATAGAAGTCTTTTAAGAATTTTGATGTTAAAGAATACTATTTCTCAGACCACACTGTTTGTATTTGTTTTTTGTTTATTTATGTTGTCTGCCACAAAATGATTTTTTAATTTTTTATTATGAAGTTCTAATGTATTATCTTTTATTTGGTTTACAGAAAGTGAACTTTGAAATATCTGATGCTACAAAACGACATCTTGATGCCTCCACTTTTGATATCATATACAGCCGAGATACTATTATTCACATTGTGGACAAGCTGTCATTATTTAAGAGTTTCTATGTATGTTGATCCATTTCATTTTATGTTAAATTCATTTTCTACATAGAGTAATAAAATGAAACGCAATTCTGTGATAGAAATATGCAGTCATCAAGAAAACAAAATCTGAATCCTTTACTACAAACTCCAAACTATGCTGTGATAATTGCCCTATTTTTGAATTTCTTTTCTTTTATGCAATGAACAAGATGATACTTGCAAACATTATGGCTGTTCAAAAAAAACAAAGCCTAGCAGTTTTTTCCTCATGCATTCTTATATATAATGTGTGTGTGTCAAAATATACTTTCAGCTCTGTCTGAATGTTTTAAGATACTGTGTCATCTGTAGAAAAGACAAAAGATGCTATTTAAATAATTTGCAATGATATATGTATTGAGTATTACATAGATTGTCCTATATTTTTATAGATTTATATCTAATAAAAATGAAAAAATCTTTGCTTAAATAGTTCCTGTAGATTTTTTCCCTTTGGAATTTCTACAGGTTCTCCTAGTTTATAATAATCGCAAACAACTTGAGTGGAAATGAATAACAAATCAGTAGTTTGTCACAATTTTATTTACAAATTGGGATCCCCTTAAGCAAAACCAATCAATTTGCTTAGATAGTAGTGATTGTACTTTACAGAAATAAGGTCCCAAAAGGTACTACTTTGGTGTAAAATGCAGTTTTTTAATATAATTATTTCATTTAATATGTGCATTTACACACAGAAAAATGTATGTACGTTTATTTCTTATCATATATTTAAATAAGAAATCTTTGCATGAGTGATCAGTTTAGCATGTGATAACCAGAAAATATAAAAAAATTTAGAAAAATTTCTAAAAAGTCAGTTAACAGCTTTTTTGTTTCTTAGATCTAAGGGAGGTAACCATGTTAAATTTATTTTGATTCTATTGCTCTAGTGAAATTCTTGATTTGCTAATAGGAATGGATGAAACCTGGTGGTCGTCTCCTGATTACGGATTACTGCTGTAGTGCTGGTAGTCATAGTGATCAATTCAAAGCTTACATGAAACAGCGAGGTTATATTTGCTACCCAGTGGAAAAATATGGCAAGGTAAGAGGATTTACCTTTTGAAAACCTATTCCCAATTTAAAATTTTTTTTGAAGTGTATGTAAGTGTTAGTTCACCTATAGAATAATTTATGAATATATTTAAAGTTGTACGAGATGAACTTTTTTCTTTTTTTTTTTTCTTAAACAAAAAAACAAAACCTTTCTATTTATATTTCCATGCCATTGTAAAAAAAGTTATATTTAAGATTGTGTAACCTATATTTCAAAATCCAGGATATGTTTTAGGAAAATCCAATTAATGAGAACCAATTTGTCTACAAAAAATTGAAAAACTATTTGAAAATATATATAAAGTAGAGTTAAGCTGGTTTGAAATCAGTATTTCTTAACTGGTTGCCTAACCACGGCAAAAAAACTCTGTTAGCTCTACTATTCCTCCACAGCTGGGGCATATTGAACAAAAGTATTCATGGTGGTATCGTGGGTATGACACTAAGCTACATATGGTGATGAAGATTTGGTCCAAGAGATCTAAGGAGTTTGGGGGTACTCTTACATTATATTTACTCCCAGGTCTACTCTAACCTGGAGTAGTAGTACCTATTAGGATTTTATGAGTAAAATAGATCTGTTTGAAAATTATTTATATTTGATAAATATACTTTAAACCATATAACTGTAAATTATTTTTAACACTAGTTACTTATAGCTATGATTATTTACTTCAGATTATAATTGGTTATTTGGAACCAAGCAAATGAATATTAAATAGAAACAATTACTTGAAACCAGATCTTCATATAACTGTGTGCTCCCAAAAAACTACACCAAAAATGTCCACATGAATGCACAATGAACACAATTCCATAAATTGTAGGCATATAATAACCCTAGACGGGTTGACATGCTATTAAATTGAACAATGATATTCTATTAATGCTACCCAGGTGTTGTGTGTAGATTAAAAAAAAAAAGTTTACAGTTCACTGTACTAGAATGATGTCCCAAGTGAGATTTGATTTTAAAAAGCAACCAGAAATTAAGACATGAGAAAATATTAGTCATAATTAATGGTAACAGTTGTCAATTTGTCATCTAAAAGTAAAAATTTCAGGTGTGACATTAAAAGGTAATACAGGAAATAAACTTGTGAAAATGGTTTACTTCTTACAAATGATTTGTATCATGTTCTGAGTCAAAGCTTACAGTGTACAATTCTGTTCAACATTAAAAGAAAGGTCAAGTAGGCAAGACCTGTTTTTCCCTGCAGGAGAGTCTTTAATTTTCCCAGAATGTAATATTTAATAGAAGTTGGTTATAGTCTATACTGAGAACATGATCTAACATAATTGCTTTATTTTTTTCTCTCTTCCTCTTTTGAGATTTAAAGTCATTTTCTTTGGAAATTTGTTGATACTTTGTTAGCAAAATTCTTTAAAACTTATTTAAATCCTTTTCCAGGTACTTGAAGAAGCTGGTTTTAAGAATGTCCAAGCCATTGATATGACTGATCAATTTATTGAAATTCTCCACAATGAAAAAAATAAAGTACATAACATAAAGAAAGAATTCATTCAGGTGAGTTAGACTGAAATTGAACATTTTAACCCTTTGAGCTCATGAGTGTAATTTCTGCACTGGTATAATGGGTTCAAAAGGTTAAAGCTTATTATGAAAAACCCTTGAAAGTAAAGTTTTCCTTATCTGACATCTTAAGGACTTGACTAGTGGTTGATTTAAAAAATTTCTGTTCATGAATGAATGTTATATATAAATACCCACTTCCCTACTATATTAGTAGTAATAGTGAAAATGCTGGACTGCAGCATTAAAGTAAGCAAATTAAAAATTTAGTCATGTTGTCACATATTGCACCGCTGGATAAACAACGAAGAACTCACAGATATATAAAAATATAATTTATATTTTTATTCTTCGATGGCAATGTGTATAAAGTAGGAATACAGTCAGATTGTACATATCTATCTTTTGTGGTGGGGACCCTTTTTGTGAAGTAGTGCGATGGCCGGAGAACACACACATGTTTGCTTGAGTGATCTGCAGGTCTCTCCCCTTCATTTGAGCAACCAGCGGATCTCTGCCTTCAGTCAAAAATTACAGACCTTGTATTCTCTCTCCAGCCCCAAGCAGAAATATGAAAATCTTTTTTGCCACACGTATTTTCTGTTTTTGGCTGGTTATTGGAACCCCCACCCTTCCCGGTAATTTGTTGGTCTTATCTGCAAATGGAAATATGTCATTCTATCCATAGGCAATAAATTATATTCTTCACCCCCCCCCCTTATCATCTTTCCTGTGACCCACTTTGTTGATGTTATCTTGCGACTGTACTGAACCTGCTAAATTCATCCACGGCACTCTGTTGCTAGCTAAGCTAGTATATTACACTGTGATTAATTTTATGACAGGCATGTCGTCAAGGGTTGACATGCCATAAAATATGTTCATGGTTACTCTTTTTCAGGGTGGTACTATTTACCAACCCCTCCGCTCGGGCAGGATATGACACAAGGTCAATTTTTAAGCGGAGTTTAACAGGTTTGAATTCAGAGTTTTCCTTCTCCTAGACTAGTTGCCTCAACAAGGCTAAAGAACCTAGTCCGTCCTACTATTTACCCATAGCTGGAGGGAGAATAAGGGGGTTCATACCTTTCCCAAGGGTATTTGCCCGAAAGTGAACATAATAGCGCGACTGGAGTACGAACTCGCGTACTACGATTCCGCAGTTCATCGCTTTAACCATTACACCACGAGGACACCCCTTTTTCAGGGTGGTAACTGTTAAATATTAGCTATAGAGTACTTCCCCTTATTTTCAATCATACTGTAAATTCTATATAGAGGATAATCATTCACAATGAATTATATATTCATTATCAGGGTCTAAAACAAAGAAAATTATTCAACATTTAAAGAAAAATAGAGAAAGAGGGGTGCTTGGGGGTTCAAAAATATTCTTTATTAAAAATCAGTCTATGTATAGAAATAAGAAAGTACTATTAAAATAAGGTTAAAGTCTATTGTTAGTTTTAGTGTAAGGTCATTAGTATGTGGCATCTATTTAAAATTAACTTCATACATTGTGTTGAGATGAGTATATAATGAGCTAACTATTACAGTAATGAACTGTCTTGATATCTTCAAATTCTTATTACTCCCACTTTTAAATTTTTTTTTTTTTTTTTTTTTTTTTTTTTTCTGTTCTTTGTACAGGAATTCAATGTTGATGGTTACAATGCCATTATTTCTGGATGGGAAGAAAAAGTCCAGCGTTGCAAATATGGAGACCAGAAGTGGGGGCTCTTCATGGCTGAGAAACAGGCTTCCTAATCGTTGTACATTTTATTTCAACAGCTGATTGGCCATCCAGTGAAGACACCCCACAACCTGTAGAAAACTAAAACAAACGAACATACATGTATGTTGTATTGGTCTGCAATATTGGTATCTTAATTTACAATGTTGGTATTTTGAATTGTAAAGTTGATACTTTTACAATTCAGCTAAATTTGACTTCCTTCACTCAGCATTTTCATCTAAGGAAAGAAAATAAAAAAACAACTTCCGTCCTTCATGTGTTGATAAGATGATGGCTGAAATTTTAGTTTTCTTTTTATAGCCGAAAAAAGTCATTGTGGACCAAGTATTTCAGGCTAAGTCCTTGCAATGATCTGAGAGTGCCTGTTGGTGTAGTTGACTTGGGTATGGTCAGTCCTGTTATTTAACCTTTGGCCTTTCTAATTATCTGGCACCCAAGTGACCAGTAAATCATTGTTCCAAGTGAAAGCATTTTTAATAGTTATTTTTTTTTTTTTTTTTTTTTCCCTTGTGGGATAATCTGTTCAGAGATTATATACATTTTTTATGCACACTGATGTGTGTATGTATATGATGGGCTCATTGTACACAATTTTTCACAGCAAGTGTATGAAATAAAAGCATACTTTCAAATTAAACATTTGTAATTTATTTATTTATTTTTTTTAATTGAAGGACTTCTGTTTATACTGGTCTTATTACATTGAAAACAAAATGGATTGTTCAGTTCCTGAAAATGATGTGAACATAGTGAAAAAATTGTTATTAATGTACTTAGAAAACCATGCTTGAAGAGTAAACAAAGGTCAGTATTATGACAAATAAAATTTGGAATAAATGATGGACTCTATCTATACGGAATTAAAATATGTAGGATGAATGACAAACTACACCTTGAAATGTAAGACTAAACAAATAAAATTGAAAGTAATAGAAATCAAGTTAAATAATCATTGAAAACACAAATATGGAGGAAGGTAAGTGTCTATAACAAATGGGTACAAAGTGTGAAGGAAAAAAAAGTTTTAATATATCTCTATTGATAGATATGTGTGTCTGTGTCTCTATCTAGATAGAAAGTATATACAAAAACTGCTGCATAAATGGTAGTTTTCCTTCCAATAGTCTTCATCACTGCTGACCCTGGATTTAGGCATAGTTTTGGGGCTGAAGCATCGTTACCAATAACGGAGGGTGCTCCAGCAGAATCTCAAAATATCAAGAGACTTTATTAAATGGTGTTTCACCTGTACGAATGCCATATCTGCTCCTCGGATGCAGTTAGTATTGTTTTGGATCTTTTTATATATTCCCTCTTTGTTAGTGATGAAAGTCTGAGTTAAGTTAAAAATGTAGCGGTTCAGTTTAAAATAAAACCTAGATCCAAGAAATATGCCTATTAAGCAGTTCTTCTTAACAAGAGATGCTGAAGGTCTACATACTTATCCAATCAGCACTAAAGCAACCAGATGATGTTGACCTCATAAGGGATTGTTAATTCAGCAATGATTATAAAAAAAACTTTCAATGAACTGAACAAAGGGTAAGATCTGAATATCAGTAAGTTGCGTGTTACAACTCTCTCTCTCTCTCTCTCACAACCGCATTGCTTGTAACAAAACCTTCATCAGATGAGGACTCTGGGTTCGGGCAAGGTTTCGGGGCCGAAACATCATTACCACTAGCCCAAAGCACCCCAGCAGTATCTCACGACACCACCAGACTTTGTCAGATTGTTGTCGCTTGATAGGATTGCCAGATCCATGCTGATACAGTTAGAGCCTTATCTTGGATCTCTTCAATGTATTTCCTCTTGTCTGATGGAGGAAGTCCAAGATTAGTCAAGAAAACAGGTTGAGTTGGCAATAAAACCTCTGCATCCGACTTCAATAGGAAATACATTTGTTATCCAGCCAATTTTTTTTTTTTTTTTTTTTTTTTGACACATTGTTCTCGCATATCTTCATATTTTTCCAACTTACGCTGATGTGCCCAGTCGAAATTTTCTTCAAAAGGAACCGTTAATTCAATAACGAAAACTTGCTTTAACGGATCAAATGACAATATCTGGACACTTTGTTGGAAATATGGAGTTGTTTTAAATCGGTTGTGACGTGCCAGTCCATGCAGTCCTCAAGCAATGATGGTTTACGCATATTTTCACGTGCAGTTTTCGAAATATTTCCTTCTTTAACGAACTGAATTGCTCTGTTGTTGATAATATTTAGAGCTTTATTGGCAGTCTCACAACATGTTTTTGAAATCTCAGAAAAAATCTCCAGGACTTGATGTCTGCAAGTATAGCTTCTGAGAGCGTACTCTTTATTTCCTTGTTACAAGGTAGGCACAAGGCCTTAAGGTTTTGTGGGGGAGAGAAGGAAGCGTTCATACATTAACTATATGATCTAAGGGGACCTAGCCAGTCACATTCGCCGACCCATTCAACAGTACAATATATATATAACCATTCATCCATCGTCATGTGCCCAGCAACCACCAAAATACATTTTGCTCTATGAAAAAGATCTACTTGAAACCCCGAATGTAATGTATGATTTATTTGCAATGAATGTCATGATGGGAATGGGAGAAAAATACAATAAAACGAAACCAAGGAAAAGATTTTCCCCGTTTGGTTGCCCTCCCACCCCCCGTCTTCGAAATGGGGGCCGACCTACCCTAGGTGGGAGAGGGATGCTTGCCTAACGGGGCAAAAAAACAGTACAGGTTTGGGTGCAGTGTGGGCAGTTAAATGACACATACATGTGAAATTCCAAGATCTTCAGCAAAAAGCGGGTTGGAGTGAGGGTTGAGATACAAAAATAATGGGCATGGGGAAGATCTTGGACACTAGCAACTAGATGACGGGGACGATGACTCACAACATACTGCTAACTAGGCTTCAAGGTTTTACCTACTTACTCGGGGTGGGGTTCCGAAGGACCCGTACCGTAAACGCCATGAACAGGCAGAGGAGGAAGGATGACTCCAACATTGCCCCCTTTTTTACGACCAGGCTCGCTGCATTCACCCACCTTTTGTCGAATGTTATGCGATCCAAGCGTTTTCTATCGCATCTGATTTTGACCCTAAGCTGATGCCTAAAATAAAAACCCATCTCAAGATGAGAAAAGTTTGCATCGTCATACAATCCCTTCTTTCGCGTCGTTCAAATCCCCATTCGAGCTGCAGCTAGCATTGCGAGAAACACCACTCGCTTCTCACCCTGAAACGGAGGAAGAACGTTGTCCACAACGTAACCAACGTCGAGCAGCACGAGCTGCTTGGGTTCGATGCGAGCTGTCCACTCCCCGACGTAATCCCAGAACGGGCGAACTCGCTCGCAGTAGTAGAAGGCGTGCTCAGCCGTTTCTTCTAAACCACTGCCGCAGCGAACACAATCGGGCATGTCTGCCAAGCCCACTCTGTAGTTCAAGCCGAGAATGGGTAACGCATTCCGTGCAAGTCGCCAGGTGAGCGAGAACTCGGAGTTGTTCAAGAAGCCCGATCCTGGCGCCCAATTCCAGTGAGAGCGGATCTCCTCCGCCGTCCAGCCGTACCGCTCGCTAAGAGGATCCGAAGCGGAACCCACCACTAGCTCCCGATATAGCTCTTTTCGAGGCCGTGAAAGGTCACTGGACCCAGGAAGGTTACGAAGGGCCGCTCGGCATTCGCGGACAAACAATGCTTCGCCCATCGGCTTACGTCGACCTTCAGCCTTTGGGTCTGACTGGAGGCGAGGAAAAATCCAACTCGCCTTCCGTCTTCACACTACGTCTCCCGTCAAGGATCGGCCCAAGTATGCAAGTCTTTCAGCAAGCCAGTGGCTCTCTAGATCAGGTATACCCAGACCCCCGTTGCGCGTACGTTGAATGCAGACCTGTCAACGGACCATCGGCCTTGCACTTCCCCAGAGCAATCTGGAGAGGGATTGTTGTAGTGCCAGCCGATGTGTCTTAGGCAGAGGAAGTACAGCCAATCGGTAAAGGATCAAGGGGAAGACGTACCCGGCGCACGCCTCCGCCCTGCCCTTTAAGGACAACCTCCTTGAAAGACCAATTTCGCTCCAGTTGGAGGTCCAGAGTGGTAGCACTTGATAGGGTCCTATCTATGGATCAAATAGAACTGTTTAATATTTAAACAGTGTGCAAACAAATGACTATGCTAAACTGAATTTTATTCGCCTAAAAACATTATAAGGGAATTTTGGAAATTTGACTACAGTGAAATATATTTTGTTTTAACCTAGAAGTCGATGCTTTCCGTCATCCGAGGGGGTAGGAAAACGAAGGATTTGGTGGGGCATGTAAAAGTGAATTGGAAAATCCCTCGCCAGCGTTGGAGATGAGTCTAGCCCTAAATTATTTGCCAGTACGATATGCCCGAAATAGGAGTCTAGACCAGGACTAATTTTGTAGAGGATCAGATGCCAGACTGCCCCCGACGTCACATGTGCATAAAATAAACTCTCGTC